>JALIGW010000011.1:9619178-9910293 GCA_023053685.1 Diadophis punctatus similis
AGCAACCTTAAAGTAAGAGAACTTCAACTCCCAGAATGCCCCATCCAGTCAGTGTTTTCTATCCTTAGCAACCTTAAAGTAAGAGAACTTCAACTCCCAGAATGCCCCATCCAGCCAGTGTTTTCTAACCTTAGCAACCTTAAAGTAAGAGAACTTCAACTCCCAGAATTCCCCATCCAGTCAGTGTTTTCTATCCTTACCAACCTTAAAGTAAGATAACTTCAACTCCCAGAATTCCCCAGCAACTTTAAGAAAGGTGGACTTCAATTCCCAGAATTCTGGGAGTTGAAGTCCACCCATCTTAGAGCTGTCTAGGTTGAGAAAGATCGCCATAAGATGAATAGACAGGGATTTTTCCTGCTCTTAAATTTGCCCCTCTATCCTGCTCTTTTTCTGAGGGGCATTCGAGGGTCTCTTTCCATCTTCCAGGCTGACCGGGGCTGCGATCCAACTCACCTGCGAACGCAAGGCCTCTAAGCAGCTGCGTGGGCTCAACTGGGACGCCTCCTTCGGCCTTCTGGAGATCTTGGAGTGCCTTTGGCCGGCCAGCAGAAGGACGGGAAAACCCGAATACACGCAGGTGCGGAGCAGGGGTGGGGGGAGTGTCTTTGGGGAGGGAGCAGCCTCACCAAGGCTGGAGAGGTTGGGGTGTTTTCTTCCTGGATGTGAAAGAGAAGGTGTAAGGAATGTCTTCCCAACCACAATTAAAGTACGAACTTCTGAGTCAGTGTTCTCAAAAGGATTCCTTTATTTGCATTTGTATGACATCCATTCGTTCAAAGCAAAGTCTAAATGCCTTCAGGCAAGGCAAGCATATTTAACCTTAATGCCCCACCCCATTCGGCCAGTTGCAAGCATAATCAATCCACAAATGTGTGACCAGATGGCTATACGTTCCCAGCCTCCCTTCCGTTCAACTGACTTGCATTACCCCTCATAAAACCCTATCTTAAGATGAGAAGGCTCCCAGGTGTCTAGGATCCGGATATGTTATAACCTTTTGGTCAAGCAGAGCCAAGACCCGCCTTCTCCTTTTGAATGGCAGAGTCTGGAGTCTGACAGAAGGACATTCAATATCATTCCCCCCCCCAAATAAGACCTATCCTGAAAATAAGCCCTAGCATGCTTTTTAGGCATGTGCCTAATATAAGCCTTACCCCCCAAAATAAGCCCTACTTAAGTGCCTGTGCAGCTGGCCAGCCGCCCATCCCACCTGGTTGCTCGCGGTGCATCAGGAGAGGCGAATGGGTGGAGCTGCCCCACACACCCCACATCTCAGGGCCCCTGCAGCTAGGCCATCCATGCCCTGACAACTGTCTTGTGGCTGTGGCCCTGGCACGTTGTTCTGTCACGGTGTGATTTATTGCCTGTTACATGTACATGCAGGGAGCTGCATCCCTATCTAATATAATGGTTCATTCCTGAGCACGTGATTGATATGTTCTTGTACGCATGTGTACATTCCGGAATCTCCGTTCTATCCTTCTTCTTCTGGCTTCTGGATGAGAGAAGTCGCATTTTTATATCAGACATGTAATTAATCAGGATTTATTGTTTTTGTACCGAAAGAAATATTTTAATTAGAACTTTAAACTACGGTTTCTTGTCTAATGTCTGAATTCCGGGAAAAGATCAAACATCTCCTCTGTGAGATTAATTCTCACTCCGTCATGTTTGGCCTCCTGCTCCGTTGTGGCCGTGAGGCAAGCAGAAGAAGTGGGTTGGCGGCCACACGGGGTCTTGCTGGACAGGGCCACTGGAGCCCCCGCAGCGAGGCGAGGCAGTTGTCAGGGTGTGGTTGGCCTGGCTGCAGGGGCCCTGAGGTAAACTGGTGTGGGGAGCGTGGAGCAGCTCCACTCCCTCTGCCTCGCAGCGGCAGCACTGGCGCATCCCACAGCCTCCTGCCCCTTCGCGAGCAAGCAGAAGAAGTGGGCCTCCCGTACATTGGGGTGGGGGAGAGAGAAAAAAGAAGACATCCCCGAAAATAAGCCGTAATGCTTATTTCAGTGCCCCAAAGAAAATAAAGACTGGGTCTTATTTTTGGGAAAACACAGGTAGATACAAGTAGTGCTCTACATGGAGCTACCCTTGAAGAGTATCCGGAGACTTCAACTGGTGCAAAATGCGGCTGTGCGTGCTGTGGTGGGTGTTTCAAGATACACCCACGTAACACCCATACTCTGCCAGTTGCATTAGCTGCCCATCGGTCTCCGGGTACAATTCAAGGTGTTGATCATCATCTTTAAAGCCCTACATGGCTTAGGACCAGGTTATCTCCAGGACCGCATCCTACCTCATACTTCCCTTCGACCGGTCAGGTCCCACAGAGTGGGTCTCCTCCGGGTCCCGTCAGCGAAACAATGCCGACTGGCGGGGCCTAGGGGGAGGGCCTTCTCTGTAGGGGCCCCTGCTCTCTGAAACCAACTTCCCCCAGAGATCCGAATTGTCCCCACCTTGCTGGCCTTCCGAAACGCCATTAAGACATGGCTCTTCCTGCAGGCGGGGTGATTGGAGACAATTTCATCTTGGTCTCCCCCATGTATGTAAGATTTTGTATACTTTTTAAATGTATTTTAAATTGTTTTAAATTGTATTGTTTAGTGGTTCTTTAAATGTTGTACGCCGCCCTGAGTCCCCAGGGAGTAGGGCGGCATATAAGAATCCTAAATAAATAAATAAATAAAAATAAATAGTGTTCGACTTAACAGCCATTAACTGTGGCAAGAAAGGTGGTAAAATGAGGCAAAACATCTGATGAGGTGGGGTTTTGTTCCTGCAATCCCTGCCCCATCTTAACCCCAGAGAAGAAAGGGCTGCTTGCTTTCTCCAGGTAAGGAACAAAAGCTGGTTGAGAACATCAATAACTGTCAATCACCCCAATATGCGAGCCAGCAAAAGAAAATTCCTTAGACAATTTTTTTCCTCTCTACTTTCCTGAAAAGCCATGTGGGTACAGCAGTGGAAAAGCCAGTTCTAACATTTTGCGTGCGAAAAGCATCAGATAAACTCCCCCCTTTTCTCCCCTGGACCTCCCCTGGTCCTTTGTCCGCCAATCGGTTGCCCCGGGTTCAAATCAAAATCAAATTTATGACAGTCAAAGACCAGAGACCAGAACAAAGATAAACACTCAATGAATATCCAGTTATAAAAAATTCTAGAATAAAATAATAAGTAACAGATAAAAATCTATAATAAAAATCACAATTTGGCATCCAGTCTGTCCTTTACACGTCGGCTTAACTATACTATTATAATATCAATCCTTAAAACTGAGGAAGGAAGGAAGGAAGGAAGGAAGGAAGGAAGGAAGGAAGGAAGGAAGGAAGGAAGGAAGGAAGGAAGGAATAGTACTTAGACTTATATACTGCTTTACGGCCCTCTCTAAGCGGTTTACAGAGTCAGCATATTGCCCCCAACAATCTGGGTCCTCATTTTACCGACCTTCTGACAAGCAAATAGGAAAGCCAGATCCCCTTAACAACCACGTTGCTAGCTTATCAACTGCAGTTGATTCACTTAACAGCTTTGGCAAGAAAGGTCGTAAAATGGGGCAAAACCCACTTAACAAATGTCTCACTTAACAACAGACATTTTGGGCTCAATCGTGCTCGTAAGTCGAGGAATACCTGTAATGCAAAAGGTTTTGCTACATTAGTTGTGTAAAATGGCTACGGTGGATTACTCGCAGGTTTCCAACGAATCCCCAGTGCTGCTACGCAGAGTTTAGCCATGTGATGCACAGGGTTGTTTTGAGAACAGTCGGTTTGCCTGGGACCTTAGAATAGAATAGCAGAGTTGGAAGGGACTTTGGAGGTCGTCTAGTCCAACCCCTTGCTTAGGCAGGATACCCTACACCACTTCAGACGAATGGTTAATCTCTTCTTGAAAGCCTCCAGTGGTGAAGCTCCCACAACTTCTGAAGGCAACTTCTGTTCCACTGGTGGATTGTTCTCCCTGTCAGAAAATTCCTCCTCATTTCCAGGTTGAATCTCTCCTTGTTCAGTTTCCATCCATTGTTCCTTGTCTGGCCTTCAGGTGCTTTGGAGAATAGCTTGACCCCCTCCTCTCTGGGGCAGCCCCTCAAATATTGGAAGACTGCTCTCATGTCTCCCCTGGTCCTTCTCTTCACTAGACTAGCCATGCCCAGTTCCTGCAACCGTTCATCATACGTTTTAGCCTCCAGTCCCCTAATCCTCTTTGTTGCTCTTCTCTACACTCTTTCTAGAGTCTCAACCTCTTTTTTATAGTGTGGTGACCAAAACTGGATGCAGGATTCTAGGTGTGGTCTTACTCAGGCTTTATGGAGTGGTATTACTCGCAGGTTTCCGACAAATCCCCGGTGCTGCTATGCAGAGTTTAGCCACGATGCACCTGGGTTGTTTTGAGAACAGTCTGTTTGCCTGGGACCTTCTCAGAGTCGGTGACCTTGGTGGTCTGGATCTCTCTCCGGCTTCCAGATGGCACATTCCAGAGTTTCCCTCCCAATCCATCCTCACAGTCCGAGGCCTTCCCTCCCTCCCTCCCGTTATTGCCGTCCGGTTGCGAGGAAGCTGCGTAGCGAGTCAACCATCACAACAGTGCAGGCCAAAGCTGATTTTCTATTTCTCGTTCCGTTCTAGCTGCTGGTCTTTCCCACCCCGGGACCCGTTCCCTACAGCCAGGCGCCTCAGCCCTGCGCACAGATCCGGTCCAAGCAATTGGAGAAGCTACCGTCCGCCAAGGTTTGTAGGCCGGTTGGGTTGGGGGAATTTTGGAGTGGGGGGGGGTCTTGCTGGGCGTGTCTGAAGTAGCGTTCCCTACACTCTTGGAGGGTCTATTCCAGCAGTCCCCAAACTTGGCATCTTTAAGACTTGTGGACTTCAACTCCCAGAATAATAGAATAGACCAGAGGTCTTCAAACTTAGCAACTTGTGGACTTCAACTCCCAGAATTCTCCAGCCAGCTATGCTTTTAAGACTTCTCCAGCTATGCTGGCTGGAGAATTCTGGGAGTTGAAGTCCACAAGCCTTAAAAGTTGCCAAGTTTGAAGACCTCTGGTCTATTCTATTATAGCTTCTTCAGTTCTGACTGGATGGTGGGGAATGGAAGGATTTATATCAGGGATGGTTTTCACTTACCTTCCCTACCGGTTCGCAAATGTGAGCATGTGCGTGCGCTTGCGCTCGCACGCACCACATCCGCACATGCACACAGCCTCCCACGCATGCACTTTACTCCCATGCGAGCCTTCCGCGCATGCGCCCGGCCTCAGGAACGTGCCCAAATAGGATAGCATAGAGCCAGGACTGGTAGGCGGGTGGACCCGTGATTTCTGCTACCGGTTCGGGCGAACCGGTCCGAACCAGCTGATTACCACCTCTGGTTTATATTCCTTGCAGAAAGCTGATCATTTGCATTCTGAATACCAAAGGAACGCAAACGACCAGCTGTCTGCAAGGAGGAGAAGCCTCTTGGATGAGAAGCGAAACGTCTTCGAAGAAAACCAGAAAGTCCAGTTGCCTCTTGAAAAAGCACCTTTGGGACTCTGTTAAGGCCTGCTTTTGTTTCAAAAGCCTTGCTCTAAGGCACAATTCCACAACAGTAGAAGATAATACAGTGGGTTTGTACAAACACACACACAGACACACACACCCTCCCCAGTTCACAAAACCCAACGTTTGCAATGGCAGAGAAGGCGGTGTGTGAAGAAAAAGCCGCGGTCGGGCTGAATGGCCTGGCCTGGCCTGACCTGACCCTCCAATTCACCCATCACTTGGACGTTTAGACAAGCGGTTCTCCACTAGCTGGCTGGGGAATTTTGGGAGTTGGAGTCCACCTGCCTTTCAAGTTCCCAAGATTGAGAGATCTGCTCTGGCCTGACCTTTTATGCCAGGGGTGTCAAACTCGATTTCATTTGAGGGTTGCATCAAGGTTGTGTTTGAGCTTGGGGGGCCAGGGTGGCTGTGGCCAGCTCGATGTCACTCGTGTCGGGAGCACCTGTGGTGACCTGAGCGCTCAGCCAGCGAAAATGGGCTCCCGAGCTCCGTTTTCGGCTGCGACGGCCTCCTGCAGCCCTCTGCCAGCGAAAACGGAGCTCACAAGGGCCGCCTACAGCCTTCCCGAGCTCCGTTTTCGCTGGCAGAAGCACCGCGGGCCGGTCCTTCGCTGTTCCCAGGGTGGCCCCACGGGCCAGATCTAAGCACCCCGCGGGCCGGATCCGGCCCCCGGGCCTTGAGTTTGACACCCCTGTTTTATGCCATCCTTGCAGAGCGGCGTGGCCAAAGGGGCCTCGTCCAAGCTGACGGTGGAGCTGACGGTAGAGCTGGCTGAGTTCCTCTCTGAAGTGGACCTGGGTACCCTGGACCGCCTCTGCTCTCTGTTGCAGCCCGCCATGGTGCCATCCCGGCCGGGCGGCTACCCTCCTGAAGAACCCGTGGTAAGGCGGAGGGGAGGTGGCTGGCTGGCTTGAGTGGGTGGCGGCTCCTCCTCCTTCCCCACTGAGGTTTTCTTCTCCTTCTCTTTCCCTTGCTGGTGCCAGCCAGGTTTCCCACCGGCTGCCCGATGGCAGGCCAACGTGCAGCTGGTCGCCCCCAAAGCTTCCCTGCTCCTCCAGTTCCCCATCCCGGACCTCCGCGCCTGGGCTGAGAGGCGCGCCTGGGCCGAGAAGGCGGTACGCAGGGAGCGCTTGCGGCTGGACCTGGCCGGCGTCGAGCTGCGCATGGATCTGGAGCCGACGGGGCCCACCAAGTTAGAAGTCACCCTGACCGATCTGCACGGTGAGTGAAGAGATGGATTTGGGTGCTTCCCAAACGTCCTTCTTCCCCCGGGAAGAAGTCGACAAAGGACAATTAGTACAGCTGCCAGGACATCTGGGATTAGAAGCTCCATATTTATTTATTTTATTTATTTGTGAGATTTATATACCGCCTCACACTGCAAGCACTCTCTAAGCGGTTTACACCAGTAAGCAATGTATATATTTACATTGCCCCCCAACAAACTGGGTCCTCATTTTACCTACCTCGGAAGGATGGAAGGCTGAGTCAACCCTGAGCCGGTGAGATTTGAACCGCTGACCTGCGGATCACAGTCAGCTAAAGTGGCCTGCAGTACCTACCTCTAACCGCTGCGCCACCTCGGCTCATAATAATACCATACAGGTAGTCCTCAACTTACAACCATTCGTTTAGTGACGGTTCAAAGTTAACAGCATTGAAAAAAGTAACCTATTTTCACTTTTAATCACGATGAAAAGTGATTCATTTGTCATACTTAGGACCGTAGCAGCGTCCCCATGGTCACACGGTCAAAATTTAGATGCTTGGCAACTGGCTTATATTTATGATGGTTGCATTGTCCTGGGCTCATGTGATCCCCTTTTACGACCTTCTGACAAAGTCAATGGGAAAGCCAGATTCACTTAACAACCGTACTACTTAACTTAGCAACTGCAGTGGTTCACTAAACAACTGTGGCAAGACAGGTCGTAAAATGGGATAAAACCCACTTAACAACTGTCTCGCTTAACAACAGGAATTTTGGGACTCAATTGTCGTTGTGAATTGAGGCCTACTGATTTTGCTCAAGCCTATAGACAAGGAATTTAGTCGACTAATGTTCAGTCGACTAAATTGGCGCTAGATAAAAGCCCACGGAATCCAAGAGGGGTTGCAGCATTTGTAGGAATGTACTGATTCTAGGCTGATGACTTGCTTAACTCCGCCGCCCCCCTCTGCCTGTTCTTCTCCTACACAGGCGTTTATGAAGATGGTGAGACGCTGTCGGTGCCTTGTTTTCGGGTGGGCAAAGCCCCTGACTTATTGGCCAGAGGTGTCGGGAAGAAGTACCTCCTCCCTAAGTAAGTTTCTCGTGAGCGGAGAAGAGAGCGCTTTCCCGCGACAAAGAGAGTCGGGGGCTTTCCATAGCCACACAAGTGAAACTGCAGTAGTACGGGGAGGGATGGTGGTGGGAATCCAACTCCTCTCCTCTCCTTGGTAGGCTCATCTTGACCTTCTGTCCAACGCCCACGGATGCCCCTTGGGATTTGGCGCTGGCAGTGGCCGAAGAGGTGGAGCTGTCGACAGTCGAAAGCCCCTGTGAGCTGAAGCAGCCGGAGCCTTCGCCCTTCTCCTCCAAGCGGACGATGTACGAGACAGAGGAGGTGAAAGACTTTCTGGCTGCCCCAACCATTGGGGGCTGGAGACGGCATGCTGGGCAGGGGAGCCAAAATTGGGGGGGGGGGGGCGCTACCGAATCTGAAAGCTGAGAAGGCTATGACAAAAATTATTCAATACAGACGGGTTTCTCAACTTTGGTGGCTTTAAGAGGGGTGGACTTCAACTCCCAGAATTCCTCAGCCAGCATGCTTTTGAGTGTGAGGACTTCAACTCCCAGAATTCCTCAGCCAGCATGCTTTTGAGTGTGAGGACTTCAACTCCCAGAATTCCCCAGCCAGCATGCTTTTGAGTGTGAGGACTTCAACTCCCAGAATTCCCCAGCCAGCATGCTTTTAAGTGTGAGGACTTCAACTCCCAGAATTCCTCAGCCAGCATGCTTTTAAGTGTGAGGACTTCAACTCCCAGAATTCCTCAGCCAGCATGCTTTTGAGTGTGAGGACTTCAACTCCCAGAATTCCTCAGCCAGCATGCTTTTGAGTGTGAGGACTTCAACTCCCAGAATTCCCCAGCCAGCATGCTTTTAAGTGTGAGGACTTCAACTCCCAGAATTCCTCAGCCAGCATGCTTTTGAGTGTGAGGACTTCAACTCCCAGATTTCCTCAGCCAGCATGCTTTTGAGTGTGAGGACTTCAACTCCCAGAATTCCTCAGCCAGCATGCTTTTGAGTGTGAGGACTTCAACTCCCAGAATTCCCCAGCCAGCATGCTTTTAAGTGTGAGGACTTCAACTCCCAGAATTCCCCAGCCAGCATGCTTTTAAGTGTGAGGACTTCAACTCCCAGAATTCCCCAGCCAGCATGCTTTTAAGTGCGAGGACTTCAATATCCAGAATTCCCCAGCCAGCATGCTTTTAAGTGTGAGGACTTCAACTCCCAGAATTCCCCAGCCAGCATGCTTTTAAGTGCGAGGACTTCAACTCCCAGAATTCCTCAGCCAGCATGCTTTTGAGTGTGAGGACTTCAACTCCCAGAATTCCCCAGCCAGCATGCTTTTGAGTGTGAGGACTTCAACTCCCAGAATTCCCCAGCCAGCATGCTTTTAAGTGTGAGGACTTCAATATCCAGAATTCCCCAGCCAGCATGCTTTTAAGTGTGAGGACTTCAATATCCAGAATTCCCCAGCCAGCATGCTTTTAAGTGTGAGGACTTCAACTCCCAGAATTCCTCAGCCAGCATGCTTTTGAGTGTGAGGACTTCAACTCCCAGAATTCCTCAGCCAGCATGCTTTTGAGTGTGAGGACTTCAACTCCCAGAATTCCCCAGCCAGCATGCTTTTAAGTGTGAGGACTTCAACTCCCAGAATTCCCCAGCCAGCATGCTTTTGAGTGTGAGGACTTCAACTCCCAGAATTCCTCAGCCAGCATGCTTTTGAGTGTGAGGACTTCAACTCCCAGAATTCCCCAGCCAGCATGCTTTTAAGTGTGAGGACTTCAACTCCCAGAATTCCCCAGCCAGCATGCTTTTGAGTGTGAGGACTTCAACTCCCAGAATTCCTCAGCCAGCATGCTTTTGAGTGTGAGGACTTCAACTCCCAGAATTCCCCAGCCAGCATGCTTTTAAGTGTGAGGACTTCAACTCCCAGAATTCCTCAGCCAGCATGCTTTTAAGTGTGAGGACTTCAACTCCCAGAATTCCCCAGCCAGCATGCTTTTAAGTGTGAGGACATCAACTCCCAGAATTCCTCAGCCAGCATGCTTTTGAGTGTGAGGACTTCAACTCCCAGAATTCCCCAGCCAGCATGCTTTTGAGTGTGAGGACTTCAACTCCCAGAATTCCCCAGCCAGCATGCTTTTAAGTGTGAGGACTTCAACTCCCAGAATTCCTCAGCCAGCATGCTTTTGAGTGTGAGGACTTCAACTCCCAGAATTCCCCAGCCAGCATGCTTTTGAGTGTGAGGACTTCAACTCCCAGAATTCCTCAGCCAGCATGCTTTTGAGTGTGAGGACTTCAACTCCCAGAATTCCCCAGCCAGCATGCTTTTAAGTGTGAGGACTTCAACTCCCAGAATTCCTCAGCCAGCATGCTTTTGAGTGTGAGGACTTCAACTCCCAGAATTCCCCAGCCAGCATGCTTTTGAGTGTGAGGACTTCAACTCCCAGAATTCCCCAGCCAGCATGCTTTTAAGTGTGAGGACTTCAACTCCCAGAATTCCTCAGCCAGCATGCTTTTAAGTGTGAGGACTTCAACTCCCAGAATTCCCCATCCAGCATGCTTATAAGTTTGAGGACTTCAACTCCCAGAATTCCCCAGCCAGCATGCTTTTAAGTGTGAGGACTTCAACTCCCAGAATTCCTCAGCCAGCATGCTTTTAAGTTTGAGGACTTCAATATCCAGAATTCCCCAGCCAGCATGTAGGACTTCAATTCCCAGAATTCCCCAGGCAGCATGCTTTTAAGTTTGAGGACTTCAACTCCCAGATTTCCCCCTGGCCAACATTCTTTTACGTGTGAGGAGCTCAACTCCCAGGATGACTGGGGAATTCTGGGAGTTGAAGTCCTCACACCTTAAAGTTACCATGGTTGAGAAACATTGCAACACAGGTTGGGTTCTAGTAAGAATGGTTTTAAATTGAATGTTATCGGAAAGGAAACCCAAGGGAATTCTTGCTTTGGTCCCACCTACTTCTTGGAGAACAGGCCCTCCCTCAAAGCCCCTCCCTCACCCAAATGTTGTGCCCCCTTGATTGAGCCCTTTCTCCAGGCTGTTGGGGGGTGGGTGTACCGTTCCTCTTCGTTTCTTATCCTCTTCTGTGGGGTCCTCGGTGCGCTTTGAGCTTGGTGGTTTTCTTGCAGACATTTCATTACCCAACTAAGTAATGTC
Source organism: Diadophis punctatus similis (assembly GCA_023053685.1). Lineage (NCBI taxonomy): Eukaryota > Metazoa > Chordata > Lepidosauria > Squamata > Dipsadidae > Diadophis > Diadophis punctatus. The sequence continues at coordinate 9,630,153 of JALIGW010000011.1, forward strand.
AACAGTGCTAGAAGGGAGTGGGGTTGATAGAGAGGAAGAAGAGGAGGACTGTAGGGTCCTGGGTGCTCTCTGATCTTGATGGTTTTCTTGCCGACGTTTTATTACCCAACTAAACAACAGCCAACAGCCAACTAAATATTGCAGTGTGCAGCAGCAGCCAAAAAGGCCAACGCAGTCCTGAGCTGCATAAACAGAGGGATCCAATCAAGGACCAGAGAGGTACTAGTACCACTCTATAAAGCCTTGGTCAGACCACACCTAGAGTACTGCATCCAGTTCTGGTCACCACACTACAAAAAAGACATTGAAACCCTAGAGAAAGTGCAGAAGAGAGCAACCAGGATGATAAAGGGTCTGGAAAATAAAACATACAAAGAGCGGTTGCAGGAACTGAGCTTGGCCAGTCTAGCGAAGAGAAGGACCAGGGGTGACATGATAGCAGTGTTCCAATACTTGAGGGGATGCCACAGAGAGGAGGGGGTCAGGCTGTTCTCTATGGCACCAGAAAGCCAAACAAGGAATAACGGATGGAAGCTGACCAAGGAGAGATTCAACCTGGAAGTGAGGAGAAACTTTCTGACGGTGAGAGCGATCAACCAGTGGAACAGCTTGTCAGCGGAGGTTGTGAGAGCCCCAACACTTGCGACCTTCAAGGGGAGACTGGACTGCCATCTGTCTCAAATGGTGTAGGAACTCCTGCTTGAGCAGGGGGTTGGACTAGACAACCTACAAGGTCCCTTCCAACTCTAATAATAAATAAAAAAATAAACAAATCATCAGTGCTAGAGGGTGCTTTTTAACAACACATGCCAATGCTGACATAAACGAAGAGCAAATCCTACTGCCTTCTAGCACTGATGATGTTGCATAGCTGGGTCATGAAACGTCTGCAAGAAAACTTAATCAAGCTCAGAGAGCACCAAGGTTCAGCCCTAAGCTGTAAATGTATTGTGGGTATCATGCTCTCCTCTTCCTCTCAAGATGGTCATCCCCGGGGATCCCGAGGAGATGGCCGAGTTCCAGAGCCAGACGCTGGCCGCCTCCCGCTACACTCTGGAGCTGACCTTCCCCACCGTTCACATCTTCTTGCCGAGCAAGAAGTTCTACGAGAGCATCTACAACAGGTCAGAGTGCTCGGAGAACATGGGATGGGTATGGACGACATTGTTGTGGCTCGCCAGCAGAGCTGGCAACAGACTCGGACAGTGAGGAGGTTGGGGAGGAACATGGGCCAGTCCTGGAGTCTGGGGAAGGCTCGGACGAGGGCTCTGCGTCCGAGGCAGAGATGGGGCCAGGGCCATCTGACAGTTATCAGCTGCCTTCGGAGTCAGACATCAGTGAGGCAGACGAACAGCTGGAGCCTGTTCCCAGTGTGCGCATGCGCCGAGCTGCCAGACGAAGGGAACAGCTGAGGAACGAGGGTCGACTTGGGAGTAAGGCCACAGGTGGACGGTGAATGGCCCCTCCCATAGGGAATAAGGAGGGGAGTTTGCAGGAGACAATTAGTTCGCTTCATTGGTTCGTGACTCTCAGAGACCCCTTGCCAAGTTTTGGAAGATATCGGCCTGGCAGCTCGCCAAGCCAGATAAGGTCTGTGACTGTAAATTCACCACAGATAAGGTCTGTGACTGTAAATTCACCACAGATAAGGTCTGTGACTGTAAATTCACCACAGATAAGGTCTGTGACTGTAAATTCACCACAGATAAGGTCTGTGACTGTAAATTCACCACAGATAAGGTCTGTGACTGTAAATTCACCACAGATAAGGTCTGTGACTGTAAATGCACCCTTGAAAGACTTTGCTGGATGTGAATGAGAATAATTCACAGCAACTTAATAAAAAAGGGTTTTTTTTGTCGGGACAAGGAGTCTGCTTTGCGGTTTGTGGAATCCTAGGTCAGAACAGACACCATCTCTCTTCTGAAGTAGTCCTGGGAGGGTATTGCCAAGCATCTGCATTTTGATCACGTGACCCTAGGGAGGCTGCAACGGTCGTAAGCGTGAAAAGCGGTCATAAGTCACTTTTTCGGGGCCGTTGTAACTTTGAACGGCCGCTGTTCTTTGAAAGGTCACTGTTGTAAGTCGAGGACTACCTCTTAATGGTTGTAAATGTGAATAAAAGTCAGAAGTCACTTCCCCCCCCCCAATGCTGTTGCAACTTGGAAGGGTCACTGAATGAATGGTCGTAAGTCGAGGACGGCCTGTGTCACTTTCCCCTGCAGGCAAGTGGAACCTTTAGAGCTTTTGCATTCACTGTCTCTTCATCCCCCCCAGGATCAATAACGACCTCCTGATGTGGGAGCCCTTCAGCCCGCTCCCGAGCCCCACTAATCCTCTAGGAGGGGCCGGATCCGCATCCCCTTTTGCCCACGATGGGCCCCCACCCGCCCACTGGCCGGAGAGCTTCCAGATGTGCAAGTCAGCCTTTAAATTGGGTGAGAAGCAACGTTTGGGGCAGGGGGAGAAGGAGAGCCTTGGGGGGCGGGATCCCGGAGGAGGAGGGAGGGGAGGGCTGCTTGCAACCCCCTTGCTATCTGATTGGCTGTGGCCTGGAGGGTTGGCCATCATTGGATAGAACAAGGGTGGGGAATGATGGCTCCTTTATTACCTGTGGACTTTAACTCCGGCTGGCTCAGGAATTCTGGGAGTTGAAGTCCACAGGTAATAAAGGAGCCATCGTTCCCCACCCCTGGGATTGATATTTGTTTGTTTGTTTGTTTGTTTGTTTGGGATTTGCTAACTTCTATAGGCAATTCATCCCCTCCTTTGCTGAAATTGCCATACTCATCCCTGAGCTTTTAAAGACATTTTTAAATTTTAATTTAATTTAATTTAATTTAATTTAATAATTTAATTTAATTTAATTTAATTTAATTTAATTTAATTTAATTTAATTTAATTTAATTATTTAATTTAATTTAATTTAATTTAATTATTTTATTTTATTTTATTTTATTATTTTATTTTATTTTATTATTTTATTTTATTTTATTTTATTATTTTATTATTTTATTATTTTATTATTTTATTTTATATTTTATATTTTATTTTATTTTATTTTATTTTTTAATTTTATTATTTAATTTTATATTTTATTTTATTTTATTTTATTTTATTTTATTTTATTATTTTATTTTATTTTTTATTTTATTTTATTTTTTAATTTTAATTTTTAATTTAATTTAATAATTTAGCTGCCTAATCACTGACAGCAACTTTTGGCTGCTTACAGATAATAAAAACACAATGTAGAAGAAATAAAAATAATAAAATAACAACACACAAACACACACACACACACACGCACACACGCACACACAAACACACGACAACAATACACACACTCATACCAGCCATTTAATGGGCTCCGTCCCACTCTGGGTTCCCCAGGCCCCCTGCGGAACCACACCTTCGGGGCCTTCAGAAGAGGGTCAGAGTGGGGGGCTGGTCTCATTTTCGGAGGGTTGATGTTCCAGAGGGAGGGAGCCACCACGGAGAAGGCCCTTGTTCTGGGTCCCGCCAGATGTACCTCCTTAAGGGACAGGACCCGCAACATTCCCCGCCTCCCCGCTCAGATGGGTCGGGTGGGTGTGACCGGCAAGAGACGGTCCCTAGAGATCACCTGGTCCCAAGCCATGAAGGCGTTTAAACGGGACAACCAGCACCCCGAATTGCACCCGGAAGCAAGTCGGCAAGCAGTACAGGAGAGGTGACACCTGTGCACACCCAGGTCTGCACAAAACCACGCGGGATAGAAACAGGTCCTTCTCCGTTGCTCCTTCTTGCAGATTCGGACTCCGAGGACGACGACTCCCACTTCTACTCGGCGGACGAGACGGGCGCGCAGCAGAAAAGAGGGGAGCCAAGGAACCCCTTTCCTCTCAGCTGCATCTCTGTCGTGCTCCGGGTGGGCCAGGGACGCATTACGGCGCTCTGCGACGCCAAAGTGAGAAACGACACTAGCTGCATCCACTTTTGTGTTGGGGGGGGGGAACCATTTGCAAAGGGTCGGTCCAGTTCCCCCGAAAGTGTCTCTCTGTTCTGACCCAGCTCTTAAAACACGAGAAACCCTCTGAAGTGAACTCAAAATATTCCTTTATTAGGAATGTCGGCAGTCCCAGCAAAATGTTTCTCCCTCACCGCAGGCTAATATGTCCGTCCGGAAGATGAATGGTTGTCTGCTACATCTATTCATCTCTGCCCCATGCCTTTTATCCCCAGAGTTAGGGTGGGGCTTCGCTAGCAGCAGTGGCTCTTCCGTCCCAAGGACCAGCCCATAGATTTCCACTGCTCTCCTCTCCTCTGCCTTCTGCGTATCGGCGCGTCAGGCACTGGACCCAGCTGTTGTTCCTCTTCCTCATCAGCCACCTCCAGACCTGGGGACTGTTGACTCTCCATCTGAGGGCTGACGGACGGCCCAGGCTCCGCCTCTATCTCACTCTCTCTGCCAGTTCCATTCCCTCTTCCCCCTCAGAGCTCTCAGGTTGCCTTGATGCTGGTCCTGACTCCCACACTTCCTCCTCCTCCTCTGATTCGGCTGCTGGAGGGGCCGGCGGCCGACAGGCCACAACACTCTCTTTCCCACCATCCTGCTTCATCTTTGCAGGCGCTTGTGCACAGAGATGCTCCCTCTCCGGTCTTTGTCGTTTTCCTTCCTCGGTCTTGCACACTCTTCTGAGGCCATTCATACCAGCACCCCGAGTTTGTGTGTTAGATGGGCGGCCGTGTGCATGGTCAAAATGAAATGAAATACATTTAGTCCTCGGAAATTTCTGTGGCTAAGTGAATCATCTGTTAAAGTGAGTTTTGCCCCACCTTAGGACCTTTCTTGCCACCGTTGTTAAGTGAATCGCTGCAGTTGTTACTAACCCGGTTGTTAAGTGAATCTGGCGTCCCCACTGACTTTGCTCTTCAGAAGGTCACAGAAGGGGGTCACGTGACCCCGGGATACAACAACTGTCAGAAATGTGAATCCCTTGTCAAGCATCCAAATGTAAATCACGTGAGGATGCTGCAGCGGCCGTAAGTGTGAGAAACATCACTTTTTCCAGTGCCGTTGTAACTTTGAATGGTCACTGAGCGAACCGTTGTAAGTCAAGTACGACCTGTAGATGTGTTTACAGCTTAGATCCCCTAGGCCAGGGGTGTCAAACTCAATTTCATTGGGGGCCGCATCAGGGTTGTGTTTGACCGTGGCCAGCTCAACGTTACTCGTGTTGAGGGGACCTGTGGTGGCCCGAGCGCTCTGGCAGCGAAAACGGGCTCCCGAGCTCCGTTTTTGCTGGCCGAGGCACCACAGGCCGGTCCTTCGCTGTTGCCAGATGTAAGCCCCCCGCAGGCCGGATGTAAGCCCCCCGCAGGACTGATCTGGCCCGCGGGCCTTGAGTTTGACAGCCCTGCCCTAGGCCCTTCCTGCTTCTCAACTGCCTTCACTCAACCTAGCCCCTCTCTGGCTCTCTTCCGTTCTTCTCTGCAGGGTGAAGGGGGCAAGAAGCTGGAAGCCGCTCACGGGGAACTCGTCCTGGATGTGGAGAATGGGAGCCTCTTCAGCGTCTCACACTACAAAGGCCGCGAGGACCTTGGCTACTTCTGCATCGAGGCCGAGAAGGTGGCACTTTATCACAAAGGTTGGGATCCAGATCTAGTGCCAGTGTGTGTGTGTGTGTGTGTGTGTGTGTGTGTGTGTGTGTGTGTGTGTGTGTGTGTATAGGCAACCGGCTCGGTTGAATTGTCCTGTAGAACAGGGATCCCCAACCTGTGAGCCGCGGCCCATTCACAAGGAGGCCGTGTGAGGGGCAAGCTGGTGTTTGCGCAGGAGCACACACGCACAGCCCCACTCGCGTGAGCGTCACAGATGCTCGGGGCCTCATTTGCGTAAGCATCACAAGGGCTCATGGCCCTACTCGTGTGAGCGTTGAGGGCGCTCTGGGGCCCCACTCGTGTGAGTGTCATGAGCGCTCGGGACCTCAGTCGTGTGAGTGTTGTGGGTGCTCGGAGCCTCACTTGCGCGAGCAACGGGTGCTTGTGCATGCACACGCACACACACGCTTACCCCTCCCACAAAACCCTTCCCTCTTTCCCCCCCTCCCCCTCCAGGCCGCCAACCCGGACAGGTTAGGGAACTCTGCTGTAGAGCAACTATTTAAGAAGGGCAGGCTTCAATTCCCAATGATCCCCAGGCAGCATGTGACTTCCTGCTGGCTTCCCCACTGATTTTGGCCGTAGAAAACCAACAGGAAGTTGCCACAACAATGACAGCAATGCCAGTTAATGACAGCAACCAGGACTGGTGAGATTGCCATCATTAAGCGGTCCTGCTTTGTGAACACAATGTTTACGGATGGAAACTCGGATCCCAATTTCCCTTGTATGTCGGGAAGTGTGTATTTTCTGTTTTGGTGAACACATCTGTGGTTTCCATCCGGACTATACCCTCGTTGTTTTTTCTTCTGCTGACTTTTGGGATGGGGGAGACAGAAAATGGGGTTGGGGAGGGGCAAGGACCACAGCAGTTTATCTTAACCCGTAATGCTTTCTCTCTTCTTTCCGCCCCCCTCCCAGCTGTCGTGGAGGACTACCTTACAGCTGAGCATCTGGAGATTCCCAGTTTCCTGCCCCCCGATGGGCTACACCCCACCATCTATGCCTCCCAAGAGGGCCCCATCAGCTGGCCTCTGGGGGCCAAGAAGGACGGCCCCTTCAAGATGTTGTCTGTGGCCATTCAGATCAACCTGGATATGGGGAAGAAAATAAAGGTACCGTTCTCATCCAGCCTTCTCAAGTAATGATAAGCCGCTTAGTCACAAGTAAAACAAACCCTTTTTCAAAACAGTCTTTTATTCACGTGGATAAACAAAAACCAAACGTAATTAGTCTCAATAAACCTAGTTCTGGTCAAGGAATACAAATTGCTTGTTGTATGCTACAACAGGGCTCTCCAACCTTGGCAACTTTAAGACTTGTGGACTTCAACTCCCAGAATTCCACAGCCAGCAAAGCTAACAAAGCTGGCTGTGGAATTCTGGGAGTTGAAGTCCACAAGTCTTAAAATTGCCCCTGGCCCTAGAACAATAATAAAGCAGTCTTTAAAAAATAAGTCTAATAATTTGAACATTCTACAGACATTTATAGTTATTCACTTACCCCCTTCCATCCAGTTCAGCAGAAAATAAAAATCTGTGTGTCTCTCCTAGCTATTTGCCTCTTTGCAAGCTAGTTTCACTTTCATTTTAGCACGTGGCAAATCAGCTGTAGGTCGGGAAGCTGCTAGTGACTTGCTTGGCTTTACAGGCTCTTCCCTCTTTGCTGCAAACAGGTAAATTGCTGGAAGACAGAGGCCAAAGGGTGGGGGTGGGTGGGTGGGTGGGGCTACATTCGGTGTATAAGACGCACCCAGGTTTTCACCCTCTTTTTGGGGGTAAAAATCTGAATTGCTTGCTGTATACTACAACAGGGCTCTCCAACCTTGGCAACTTTAAGACTTGTGGACTTCAACTCCCAGAATCCCACAGCCAGCAAAGCTAACAAAGCTGGCTGTGGAATTCTGGGAGTTGAAGTCCACAAGTCTTAAAATTGCCAAGGTTGGAGACCCCTGGCTCTAGAACAATAATAAAGCAGTCTTTAAAAAATAAGTCTAATAATCTGAACATTCTGCAGACATTTATAGTTATTCACTTACCCCCTTCCATCCAGTTCAGCAGAAAATAAAAATCTGCGTGTCTCTCCCAGCTATTTGCCTCTTTGCAAGCTAGTTTCACTTTCATTTTAGCACGTGGCAAATCAGCTGTAGGTCGGGAAGCTGCTAGTGACTTGCTTGGCTTTACAGGCTCTTCCCTCTTTGCTGCAAACAGGTAAATTGCTGGAAGACAGAGGCCAAAGGGTGGGGGTGGCTGGGTCTACATTCGGTGTATAAGACGCACCCAAGTTTTCACCCTCTTTTGGGGGGTAAAAAGGTGCGTCTTATACTCCGAAAAATACGGTAGGAGTTGAAGTCCACAAGTCTTAAAGTTGCCAAGGTTGGAGAGCCCTGTACTAGAAGACGAATGGTTGTCTATGACAACCGGTCGCTCCCAAACCCCTCCTATTTATTTCCCAGCCAGGGAGGGGCTGGCTATCGTCTGCGTTAGCCTTTCCCTGAGATCCGGCTTATTGCTTTCCTTTGCCCTCCTCTCCTTTCCTCTCTACGCATCTGGGATGGGCCCCCATCTGTTCCTCCCCCTCACTCAGCTCAGGCCCCGAAGACAGCTGCCTCTCCACCTGGGGGAGGACAGAAGGCTCCGGCTCAGCCTCTGTCTCTCATGCCGTTTCCTTATCAGAGCCCCCCAAAGGCTCCGAAGCCGGCCCAGGCTCTCCCTCCACCTCCTCCTTGCCTGACTCTGCTAGCAGCCGACGGGCTACAACAGGTGTCTTAGAGAACGGGGGCTGTTCTTGACTGCAATGTTGCTCAACTTTGGCTGAAGACGGGTGGACTTCAACTCCCAGAATTCCGCAGCCAGCAAGACTTCTTCCCCCTCCATGGTCACATGACTGCATTTTGAGCACTCGGCAAATGGCAAACGGCTGCTGGCAATATCCCATGGTCATGTGACTATGATTTCAATGGGTTTTATTTATTTATTTGTATTTATTTATATACCGCCTCACAGTGTAAGCACTCTCTAAGCGGTTTACACCATTAAGCAATGTATATTTATATTGCCCCCAACAATCTGGGTCCTCACTTTACCTACCTCGGAAGGATGGAAGGCTGAGTCAACCTTGAGCCGGTGAGATTTGAACCGCTGAACTCAAATGATTAGTCAGCTAAAGTAGCCTGTACAGTACAGTTTTGTCAGAGACCAGTTTCTCCTTCCAGTTTCCATCAAAAACTGCCCATAGCGTGGGTTCGATTAAGGACCGTTGCAAAAATGGCCTAAAATAAGGCGTGGTTGTGTGGGTGACTCGTTTTACGACTGTCCGGGCTTACAACTCCCAATTGCCAGTCTCAATTACAGTCGTAGGTTGGGGATTATCTGTATTTCCATTTTTGGTTTCTTTTGACAGGCCTAATTGTTAAAATCGCTCTTAGGGCAATATTTACTGTATTATTTATTTTCCCAACTTATTACTTTTACAAATAACTCAAGGCGGTGAACATATCCGACACACCTTCCTCCTCATATTTCCGTCACCACGACAACCCTGTGAGGTGGGCTGGGCTGGGCTGAGAGGCAGTGACTGCTCCAAAGTCACCCAGCCAGCTTTCGAGGCTAAGGCAGGACTAGAACTCACCATCTCCTAGTGATTGGCCCGAAGTCACCCAGTTGACTTTCATGTCTAAGGCAGAACTAGAACTCACCGTCTCCTGGTGATTGGTCCAAAGCCACCCAGCTGGCTTTCATGGCTAAGGCGGGACTAGAACTCACCGTCTCCTGGTGATTGGTCCAAAGTCACCCAGCTGGCTTTCATGGCTAAGGCGGGACTAGAACTCACCATTTCTTGGCCCAAAGTCATGCAGTTGGCTTTTGCACCTAACGCAGGACTAGAACTCACCGCCTCCCGCTTTCTAGCCTTCCCCAGTAGACCAAACTGTCTCTCCCACAAACCATTTCTGCAAGCCCCAGGCCCGTTTTAACATTTCTCAATCCCGGAAAACGAGAACCCAGGAAGATCTCCTGGATCCTATCTTGTGAAGACTTGATTCCTTGGATAGGGCTCTCTCTGGTGGGTGGTTATTAGCATGTGTTCCGACCCAGCTCCCCAAACACGACAAACCCTCTGTATTTAAATCAATAATTCCTTTATTAGGAGCGCCGGCAGCCCCAGCAAAAAGTTTCTCTCTCACCGCAGGCTAACACGTCTGTCCAAGCAGGGGAGTTGAATCGTTGTCTGCCACATCTATTCATCTCCGCCCCCTGCCTTTTATCCCCAGAGCTAGGGTGGGGCTTCGCTAACAGCAGTGGCTCTTCCGTCCCAAGGACCTGCCCATAGATTTCCACTGCTCTCCTCTCCTCTGCCTTCTGTGCATCCGTGCGTCAGGCACAGGACCCAGCTGTTCCTCCTCTTCCTCATCAGCCACCTCCAGACCTGAGGGCTGTTGACTCTCCATCTGAGGGGCTGACGGACGGCCCAGGCTCCGCCTCTGTCTCTCTCTCTCTGCCAGCTCCATTCCCTCTTCCCCCTCGGAGCTCTCAGGTTGCCTTGATGCCGACCCTGACTCCCATGCAATAGCAATAGCAATAGCACTTAGACTTATATACCGCTTCATAGTGCTTTACAGCCCTCTCTAAGCGGTTTACAGAGTTCAGCATATTGCCCCCAACAATCTGGGTCCTCATTTTACCCACCTCGGAAGGATGGAAGGCTGAGTCAACCTTGAGCCGGTGAGACTTGAACAGCTGAACTAGCAGTCAGCTGACATAGGTTGCAGTGCTGCTTTTAACCACTGCACCACTTCAGCTCTTAACACGCCTCCTCCTCCTCCTCTGATTTGGCTGCTGGAGGGGCCAGCGGCCAACAGGCCACAATAGCATGGCTCCCTAGGAGTCCCGGGGGAAAGGAGGGCCGAACGCACTGGGAGAAAACCTACGGACGGTGACCCACGTTTTCCTTCTGGGTTGCAGGAGTTCCTGGTGACTCTGCGCCTCGAGGGCGCCACCATACGGCACCGCATGGCACTGGCCCACCAGAGCTGGTACACACAGGTGAGGCCGGATTCCCCCCCAAAGAAGGTTGGCTGCTTTCTGGTTAGAGGAGGAGCTGGTGGGCGCCTGAGCAGCACCTGGGAGCAGCCCCTTTCTCTATCCTCTCTTAGACCGGGCTGAGCTTAACTCCCGGGCGCTGGAGAGCCGGCGGGCCAGGGCAGGGCTCCGGGGCTCTGGGTTCAAGTCTCACGGCCGCATCTCCTTCTGCCAGTTGATCGATTTCTTGGACGTTCCGGACGACCCCATCCTGGGCTTCGTGCCCCCCGCCATCATCACCGTTTTGCACACCCACCTCTTCAACTGTGCCGTGGATTACAGGTAACGGTGTTGGAAATCCGAGGAGGGGGAGAAGGAGGAGGTCTGAATTGGGGTTGCTTGAACCGGCCATCGTGTTAAGAATGAGAATAAAATCTCATAGAGGCGATGTTTGGATCTTTACCTGGAATTCAGACAATTAGAAATAAAGCCAAGATTAAAAGTCTAATAGAAAATATTTATTTCAGTACAAAAACAATAAATCCTGAATAATTACATCTTTGCTAAGAAACACAACCGTTCAGGTCAAGAGCTAAGGCAGAAGAAAAATAATGGTGGCTTAGGAATGTAGACATGCGCAGAACATCGTATCACGTGTTCTGCTTGTATTGGAATGTACCACAATATCAGGATAGGGGTGCATCACCCTGCATAGACACACAACTGGCAATATTCACACCGTGGCAGATCGGCTGTTTTGGTTTAGTCCTGCCCGTGGAAAGAGACTGGGGGGTTTCTGGTTGGGTTCCCACAACATGCTAAACCCAGGTTAAACCAAGAGCAGAGATTCAACCTGGAAATAAGGAGGAATTTCCTGGCAGTATAATCAACCGATGGAACAGAAGTTTCCTTCAGAAGTTGTGGGAGCTTCATCACTGGAGGCTTTCAAGAAGAGACTGGACTGCCATCTGTCAGAAATGGTGTAGGGTCTCCTGCTTGGGCGGGGGTGGTAGACAAGATGACCTCCAAGGTCCCTTCCAACTCTGTTATTCTGTTGTTCTGACCTGTACTTGAATTAGGGGTGACATTTATTTATTAGTGACATTTATATACCGCCTCACAGTGCAAGCACTCTCTAAGCGGTTTACACCAGTAAGCAATGTATATTTTACATTGCCCCCAACAATCTGGGTCCTCATTTTACCTACCTCGGAAGGATGGAAGGCTGAGTCAATCCTGAGCCGGTGAGATTTGAACAGCTGAACTGCTGATCACAGTCAGCTAAAGTGGCCTGCAGTACTGCACTCTATGACTGTTTAAAAATCCCTTTGCTTATCCAGCTCAGCCAGTGACAGTGTTAGAAAGGGAGATAGGGGCAGAGGTCTTCAAATTTGGCAAGTTTAAGACTTGTGGACTTCAACTCCCAGAATTCTCCAGCCAACATAGCTGGCTGAGGAATTCTGGGAGTTGAAGTTTATTTATTTATTTATTTGTGAGATTTATATACCGCCCCACAATGCAAGCACTCTCTAAGCGGTTTACCCCATTAAGCAATGTATATTTATATTGCCCCCAACAATCTGGGTCCTCATTTTACCCACCTCGGAAGGATGGAAGGCTGAGTCAACCCTGAGCCGGTGAGATTTGAACAGCTGAACTGCGGATCAGTGTCAGCTAAAGTGGCCTGCAGTACTGCACTCTAACTGCTGCGCCACCTCGGCTCATGATAGCAGTCTTCCAATATTTGAGGGTCCCAAGTATTGTCCCTCCCACATCTCTTGATTGAGCTGGGGGTTGGACTAGTAGATCTCCAAGGTGACCTGATAGCAGCGTTCCAACATTTGAGGGGCTGCCACAAGGAAAAGGGGGCTCAAACTATCCCCCAAAGCACCAGAAGGCAGAACAAAAAGCAACGGATGGAAACTAATCAACCTAGAACTAAGGAGGAATTTTCTAACAGTGAGAACAATTAATCAATGGAATAGAAGTTGCCTCCAGAAGTTGTACGGGCTCCATCACTGGAGACTTTTAAGAAGAGATTGGACAGCCATTTGTCTGTGACGGTGTAGGGTCTTCTGCTCGAGCAGGGGGTTGGACTAGATGACCTACAAGGTCCCTTCCAACTCTGTTATTCTGTTATTGTGACTTGTACTTGGGTTTCATTATAGCCTCTTTCCACCAGCTGATGGAGTTTTGGGGTGACTTGTACCCAAGAGGGGACTGCTGTGCTGTGACTTCCCTCTCTCCACCATTAGAGCTGGCTGGGGAATTCTGGGAGTTGAAGTCCACACCTCTTAAAGTTCCCAAGGTTAAGAAACATTGCTCCAAGGCTGACTTCCACCTTCTCCTTCACAGGCCTCTCTACTTACCACTCCGGGTGCTCATCACCGCGGAGACCTTCACCCTCTCCAGTAACATCATCGTGGATACCTCGGTTTTCCTCCTTCGGTGAGTTGTGGGGCTGAGCCCTCCAAATCTCTTGGGGTGGGTGGGTGGAACAGAAGGGAAGCTGTGCCTGGGGAAAAAGAGGCGGATTTTGGGCAAGAATGGAAGGAGCCAGAGGAGAGGAGAGCAGTGGAAATCTATGGGCCGGTCCTTGGGACAGAAGAGCCACTGCTGCTAACGAAGCCCCACCCTAGCTCTGGGGGATAAAAGGCAGGGGGCGGAGATGAATAGATGTGGCAGCCAGCAATTTAAAAACCTGCATGCACGCCAGGAAAGGTGTGTCGGATCCAGGATGGGTGTGCCTGTTTGTACCTGTTGGCACGCTGCACCTGTTGGATTCCACATGTTAACAGAGTTAACAGATTAACAGAGTTGGAAGGAACCTTGCAGGTCATCTAGTCCAACCCCCTGCCCAAGCAGGAGACCCGTATTTCTTTTGCCCCCCCTCCAAGAACTTGAGGGAAAGGAATCCCCCCATCCCCACTGGATTCTCAACAATCTCACCCTGCAAGAGATGGGCAGGCGAACAAATTTAACGGATAAATAAAAGTGCCCGGGTGCTCAATTGAAAATGGTTCAAGAGTGCATCCTAACCAAGCCCTCTTGTTGTCCCGCTAGGTTCATTTTGGATAACTCCACCCTATTCCTCTCCAATAAGTGTGAAGCAGAGACCGGTGACCTGAATAAAGGTACCCCTCCCCTCTTATCTCCCCCTGCCCCACACCTGTGATGGGGATTTTCTTGGGGAAATAGCATGGCTTTTGTGAAAAAGGTTGGTACTGTTCTGCCCCAGCTAAGAACGTAACACAACACCCAGTTGGTACGAACTTATTTCATACAATAGTCACTACTAATAAACTTCTTAGCAGTAAATATGCACACACCAATTCTACAAGCAGTATTTTCTGGCAAGCAACCAGCTGCTAATTAATCTTCATTAACAGCTGGTATCAGTTTCTGTTAAGTTGAGATAAACTTCGAGCCGTCCGATTGCTACCATGTTAAGGGAAGAATATCTCATAGAGGCGAGATTGGATCTTTCACTTGGAATTCAATCATTTAGAAATAGAACCGAGATTAAATGTCTAATAGAAAATATTTATTTCAGTACAAAACAATATAAAACAATAAATCTACATCTTTGCTAATTAACACGACCGTTCAGGTCAGGAGCCAAGGCAAAAGTGATTAATGGTGGATTAGGAATGTAGACATGCGTAGACATCATATCACATGTTCTGCTTGTATTGGAAAGTACCATCATATTTAGGATAGGGGTGCATCACTGCATAGACTCACAACTGACAATATTCACATTGTGACAGTTTCAAAGAGTCTTACAGCCAAGAAGAACAATTAGGTCTTGATATCTTACGGAGCTTCCGAGAGTTGGCAAAATGCCCAGAGGTAGCCCTTGATAATCCAAGCCGAAGCAGAGAAACAAAATCCGAAGTTTTTCAAACATAGAGCACAAACTATGACCAGACGGATTTTCCAAACGTTGTTTCCTGCAGCCTTTCAGCTGCCTCTGATGTCCTTAAGTAGACTAGGGGAGTGGCCAATTAGCCCCAAGTCTTACTCCCGAGGAGACCTCCTCTGGAGTAACCATTCCTGCCTCTTAGCAGCTCTGCGTGCCCTTGCATTCAGAAGAGGAGAAGCCTCTTCTCCCTCATCACTGCTATGAGGTGCTGGAGGTTCCGAAGGCCCAGGATGAACCTCTGCCGCTGGCACCGAGTCCTCGCCAGCCTCCTCATTGTCCGACTCGAGTGCCAGCTGCACAGCACCAAGTCGGTCTCCTCTCGAACGGGATCCGCTATCAGCTGTACGGGCTGCTGGTGGGCCACAACAGGTAGCCATCGACCTTAAAGCGGGAGATGGCTCAGCTCAGTCCCCAAAGTCATAAAGTTATGATTTCCCTCTATTTCCAGCAAAAAAATGCCTATTGCAGACAAGGCATTTGCTTAAGTTCTACAGCAGGGGGTTAACTTTTAAGATTGGTGGAGTTCAGAGGTGGATTGCTGCCGGTTCTGGCCGGTTCTATAGAACCGGTAGCAGAAATTTGGTGCTGCTCACTGAACTGGCAGCGATGACCGGTGGTCCACACTCCTGAACCGGTCATCCGTTCGCCGCAGATTGCAAAAAACCCCTCTGTGCATGTGCAAAGGCTTCTGCGCATGCGCAGAGGGTCATTTCCAAGAAGGGGAAGCGCGCAAAATGTGCACTTCCGACGCGATGCGAACCGGTGGGGAGTTGATGTCCACAGGTCTTAAAAGTTGCCAAGCTTGGAGACCCCTGGTTTAGACAATGGAGGTAGAAATTAGAAATGGAAAATTCCCTGGTGGAGTTGAAGTCTGAGCCGAGGTGGCGCAGCAGTTAAGAGTGCAGTACTGCAGGCCACTTCAGCTTACTGTGATCCACAGGTCAGCGGTTCAAATCTCACCGGCTCAAGGTTGACTCAGCCTTCCATCCTTCCGAGGTCGGTAAAATGAGGACCCAGATCTACATTGCTTAATGGTGTAAACCGCTTAGAGAGTGCTTGCACTGTGAGGCGGTATATAAATCTCACAAAATAAATAAATAAATAATAATAAATAAAGTCCACCAATCTTAAAGCTGCCAAGGTTCGGCACCCTTTGATCTACAAAGTTTGCTTAAAAACCCACTGCAAAACAGGTGACGAAAATTGGATGGGATCAAGTGGTCCATAATACGGTCCATAAAACGACCATAATACAGTCAGTCGTAAGCCGAAGGCTGCCTGCAAACTGAAAGCTCCAGGACTTGCACACGTCTTCCTCCATCATGTTTCTTACTTACCAAGTTCCAGTTTCGTTTTTTTTTCTTGGCCTAGATTATGTTTGCGTGGTGGAAGTGGATCTGTTGGAATTGGTGATCACGACGTGGAAAGGGGCAACAACTGGCAAACTGGTACGTTCCTGGAGGCTGTGTCTCCAACGTGGGGCCCGTGGGCTCCGGGGGTGCCTTGCTCGACTCCGTCTCCCTGATATTTTTCTCTCTTCCAATTTATTAATTTTTTTTAAAAAAAGGGAAATTTGGCTGGTAGCCAGGCAAAACCTTGACTTCAAGCTTATTCTAAGTCAAGCTTTTATTGACTTATTCTCCAACGCACCTGAGGATTTAAATTTATTATTAGAGTTGGAAGGGACCTTGTAGGTCATCTAGTCCAACCCCCTGCTCAAGCAGGAGTTCCTACACCATTTGAGACAGATGGCAGTCCAGTCTCCTGTTAGAAGGAGAATTACTCTTATCAGAGGCGAACTGAATCTTTTCCTGGAACTCTGACATTGCCAAAATAAACCGCATTATAATTCTAATGAATAAGATATTTATTTTGATACAAAAAAATAATGAGATCACATACTGGCTATATAAAAGGTGTTGCCTCGTCCGAAGCAGAGTACAAAAGGAATGAAGGAATGTACACATGCGTACTAGGAACATTAATCACGTGCTCAGGAATGAACCATTATATTTGATAGGGATGCATCTCCCCGCATCTCCCTGCATATACATGTAACAGGCAACATAAAATCACTGCGTGACATCTCCCCTTGAAGGTCGCAAGTGTTGGGGCTCTCACAACCTCTGCTGGCAAGCTGTTCCACTGGTTGATCGCTCTCACTGTCAGAAAGTTTCTCCTCACTTCCAGGTTGAATCTCTCCTTGGTCAGCTTCCATCCATTATTCCTTGTTTGGCTTTCTGGTGCCATAGAGAACAGCCTGCTCCCCTCCTCTCTGTGGCATCCCCTCAAGTATTGGAACACTGCTATCATGTCACCCCTGGTCCTTCTCTTCGCCAGACTGGCCAAGCTCAGTTCCTGCAACCGCTCTTTGTATGTTTTATTTTCCAGACCCTTTATCATCCTGGTTGCTCTCTTCTGCACTTTCTCTAGGGTTTCAATGTCTTTTTTGTAGTGTGGTGACCAAAACTGGATGCAGTACTCTAGGTGTGGTCTGACCAAGGCTTTATAGAGTGGTACTAGTACCTCTCTGGTCCTTGATTGTATCCCTCTATTTATGCAGCTCAGGACTGCGTTGGCCTTTTTGGCTGCTGCTGCACACTGCTGGCTCATATTTAGTTGGCTGTCTACCAGGACTCCGAGATCCTTCTCGCAAAAGGATAGAACAGGAAGTAATGGGTGGAAGCGTGTTAAAGAGCGATCCAATCAAGAATAAAGGAGAAATTTCCCAACAGTGAGAACAGTTATTCAAAGGAACAGCTTGTCTCCTGAAGTTGTGGGTGCTCCATCGCTGGAGGTTTTCAAAACTAGGTTAGAGAAACATTTGACCAGGATGATATACGTCTCTTACCTTGAGCAGGGGGTTGGACTAGAAGACCTCCAAGGTCCCTTCCAGCCCTATGTGTTCTATATTTTAATGTTTATTTTAAAGTGGGTTTCACAGTCAGCATGTTTTAAGAGGGGTGGACTTCAACCCCCAGAATTCCCCAGTCAGAATGCTTTAAGATGGATGGACTCAACTCCCAGAATTTCCCAGCCAGCATGTTTTAAGATGGATGGACTCAACTCCCAGAATTCCCCAGCATGCTTTAAGGTGTCTGGAATTCTGGGAATTGAAGTCCACGCATCTTCCAAGTCCCCAAGGTCAAGAAACACCGTCTTAGTGTCTGGTGGTTCCTGCCGTCAATGTGACTTGCCTTCTGTGTGTGTGTGTTTGTGTCTCTCTCTCCTCCCCCTGCGGCAGACCCGGCCCCTCTTTGAGCTCCGCTGCTCCAACAACGTGGTGCACATCCACACCTGCGCTGACTCTTGTGCAGCCCTCGCCAACCTCATCCAGTACATGGTCAACAAAGGGGACCAGCACCCGCCACCTCGGCACGACAGCCCCACTGAGATTGCGGGGCAGAAGGTGCAGGTAAGGCCAAAGGGGCTGGTGGGTGTGTGGGAGGACTCCCCGACCAGGTTAAACCAAGGAGGTGGACGTGCCCTTTCATCTCTGGATGGTAGAGAGGTTTCTCACTTTGCGACTGCAATTGGGGTCAGAATTTCTGCTGCTAAGCAAGATGGTTGTTAAGTAAGCCACTCCTGGTTTTGCAATCTTTTTTTTGCCACAGTTGTTAAGCAAATGTCTTTTTCTTCTTCTTCTTCTTCTTCTTCTTCTTCTTCTTCTTCTTCTTCTTCTTCTTCTTCTTCTTCTTCTTCTTCTTCTTCTTCTTCTTCTTCTTCTTCTTCTTCTTCTTCTTCTTTGTTATTTATTTATTTATTTATACATTTTTTCTCATACATGCATGTGCTTTGTGAACAGTGTAGTGTCTGGGTCAATTTGCTTACACATAATATTTATCCATTTTTCTTTAACATAACGTAACTGCTTAGTAAACCGTATATTATCTGGATTCATTTACTTCTACATAATCATAATTTTCCATTTCTAATTTCTACCTCCATTCAGGGGTCTCCAACCTTGGCAACTTTTAAGACCTGTGGACTTCAACTCCCAGAATTCCACAGTCAGCATTGCTGGCTGAGGAATTCTGGGAGTTGAAGTTCACAGGTCTTAAAGTTGCCAAGGTTGGAGACCCCTGGGACTCTAAACCATTGATAAAACAAATCCCATCTTAGAAAGTATTCTGTATCTTCTTTATCCTTCATCTTTAATGTCAACGTATCCATTTCTGCACATTCTAGTATTTTTTTTAATTACACTCCCTTCTGTAGCTATTTCCTCATTTTTCCAGTGCTGTCCAAATCCAATTCTTGCTGCTATTAAGACATGCAGTATTAAGTACACATTCCTTTTATCCATACTTTTCTGGTACTATGCCTAACAAAAATATTTCTGGCTCTATATAATCTATGTGCTGCTTTAACATTTTTTTCTAGCCATGTGTGCATTTTCGTCCACATTTTTTTTTGCCTTGGCACATGTCCACC
Organism: Diadophis punctatus similis; assembly: GCA_023053685.1. NCBI lineage: Eukaryota > Metazoa > Chordata > Lepidosauria > Squamata > Dipsadidae > Diadophis > Diadophis punctatus. The sequence continues at coordinate 9,649,173 of JALIGW010000011.1, forward strand.
ACATGTGATAGTATGTGCCTGGTGTCTGATTGCATTTCCAACATTTGGCGGACAAGTTTTGGGACATCTTTGCTAACTTAGTGGTTCTTCAAATGTTGTACGCCGCCCTGAGTCCCCAGGGAGTAGGGTGGCATATAAGAATCCTAAATAAATAAAATAAAACCTTGCCGGTGGCAGATGCCACCTATAAAACATTTTGTACAGGTTTTCCTTATAAGTAGTCGCCATTGTCAATTTATGATTTCTATCCCAGCGTACGCGTTTTAAGTGTGGCCTTTTGTACTCTGCTAGTTGTCCGAGAGTCCAGCTTCTCTGCCCCCCTGTCCCCCAGCTGAGACGGCGGCCATCAACCAGCGAGACCTCACGGATGCCCTCATGGATACCGAGCGTGGATACCAGGAAATGACTGGTGAGATTGGGGTGGAGCAGGGAGGGGCACGTTCTAGCTTGACTTTGGATGTGTTCTGTCCCCACGAAGCACACAACCACCCAAGCAGTTTGTACACACCGATTTAATGAAACAAAAGCTACTAATAAAACGTCTTAGTAGTAATCAAGATGCACACACCAATTTATAAGCAGACTGTTATCAGCAAGCAACCAGCTATCAATCAAGCTTCATTAATAGCTGGTATCAGTTCAAAGAGTTCGAAGACAATGATGAGCAATTGAGTCTGTTTATCTTACGGAGTTTCCAAGAATTGGCAAAGTTCCTAGAAATTAGTCCTTGATAATCCAAGCCAATGCAGAGAATGCCAAAACAAGAGTCATGGAACAAGCTATGATCAGTCAGGTCTTTTTTTTCAAATGTTGTTCTCTGCAGCTTGTTAGTTGTCTGCAACTGATGACCTTAAATAGACTAGGGGAGTGGCCAATTAGCCCCAAGTCTTACTCCCGAGTAGACCTCCTCCGGAGTAAACCTTTCTGCCTCTTGGCAGCCCTGCATGCTCTTGCATTCAGGAAAGGAGTAGCCCCTCCTTTCTCAGCACTGCCAAGAGGTACTGAAGGTTCCAAAGGCCCAGGCTGCACAAGCTGCGAGCGGACCACAACAGTATGACACTTCGCAACACCGGTGGCATTTCCACCTGTGGTGGGTTGAACAATTAAGAATACTGCACTTGATCTTAGCCAAAAGGCCGAGAAGGTACCTCGGTCGATATAAAGTACCAAACGAATGACCCATTGGTACCCCCATATCAAAACAACTTACCTTATGTGCGGCCAGAATCTGAAAATAACATTTAACACGGCACAGGCACAGTACTTAAGCAAAATGGTTCGGTTGAGAGTGGCATATTTATTTATTTATTTATATATTATTTGTTCTTCTATGCCGCCCTACTCCCGAGGGACTCAGGGCGGCGTACATCAGTTTTAGGAGAACATTAATAATAAGCAGTAATTTAAAAACAACAGTTTAAAAATATACAAAGAATTAAAAAATGTTCACAATCAGCCATACCAAGGGGGGAATTCAGATGGGTTTAATCGTTCCCCCCTGCCTGCAGGAAGAGCCATGTCTTGACTGCTTTTCGGAAGGCCAGCAGGGTGGGGATGGTTCGGGTCTCTGGGGGAAGTTGGTTCCAGAGCGCGGGGTCCCCCACAGAAGGCCCTCCCCCTAGGGCCCGCCAGTCGGCATTGTTTGGCTGACAGGACCCGGAGGAGACCCACTCTGTGGGGACCTAACCGGTCGTAGGGAAGTGTGAGGCAGAATGCGGTCCCGAAGGTAACCTGGTCCTAAGCCATGTAGGGCTTTAAAGATGGTGATCAACACCTTGAATTGGACCCGGAGACTGATGGGCAACCAATGCAGCTGGTGGAGTATAGGTGTAACGTGGGTGTACCTTGGCACACCCACCACGGCATGCGCAGCCGCATTTTGCACCAACTGAAGTCTCCGAATACTCTTCAAGGGTAGCCCCATGTAGAGCGCATTGCAGTAGTCCAAACGAGAGGTGACAAGGGCATGAGTGACCGTGAGTAAAGCCTCCTTCTCCAAGTATGGCCGCAACTGGTGCACCAGGCGAATCTGTGCATAGGCCCCCCTAGCCACAGCTGTAAGGTGTTTCTCTAATATTTCATAATATGCGGGACTGATTGGGGTAGATTGCAGGGGTGACACCGAAATATAATTTTATCTATATCTCAAATGATTGCATTTTCTTCCAATTTCATTTTTAGGTTGCATTTTATTCCAATTCCATTTTTAAATGGTGTTTTACCAAATTTTAGTAATAATTGGTTTCTGGAACTCTGCACTTTGAGATGGCCCATGGGCTCATCAATCAATCAAATCAAATAAAATTAATAGAATGAATGAATGAATGAGCTGGAAGGGGCCCTTGGAGGTCTTCTAGTCCAGCAGCCCCTTGGAGTTTGCAAGGTTGCCAAAAGAAGTTTTGCAAGCTTTGAATTTTCCAGTCTAGCTCCCCATTCTGGGGATTTGGGGGTGTCTCCTGTCAAAGGGAGTGTAACTTGTGTGAACGCAGCTGCTCAATCCTCTTTTCAAAATGCTCTTCCCCAGGGGACTGTGGGATGAGACGGCAGCCTTCGCCGGTCTCGGTGTATCTCTTTCCTGGTGAGAACGGGGCGGCAGGCCAAGGGAAGGCCCCCCCACCCCCAGGGACCCCAGTGGGCGAGGGGCTCGATTTCAGCCCTTCCGAGGACAGCGAAGGGGAGAGCGAAGCTACGGATGGGTTCTGCATTTTGGACGCTCCGGGAACAGGCATTCCGGTAAGGGCTTGGCCTTTTTTGGGGTCTCCTCCGAGGGTCGCAGTGGAAATCTTCTGAGAAAAGTTACTGCAGAGTCAGCACAACAAAGAATAATAATAATAGAATGGAATAGAACAGAACAGGAAAAGAACAGAACAGGAATAGCAGTATAGAATAGAAGAAGAGAAGAGAAGAGAATAAAAAAGAGAATATAGAGGAGAATAAGAAGAGAAGAGAATAGAATTAGAATAGAATAGAATAGAAAATAAATAGGAATAGAATAGAATGAAGAGAAGAGAAGAGAAGAGAATATAGAGAAGAGAATAAGAGAAGAGAATAGAAAATAAATAGGAATAGAATAGAATAAAAGAATAGAATAGAATAGAATAGAATAGAATAGAATAGAATAGAATAGAATAGAATAGAATAGAATAGAATTCTTTATTGGCCAAGTGTGATTAGAGACACACTAGAGACAAAGGAATTTGTCTTTGGTGCATATGGTCTCAGTGTACATAAAGAAAAATAAAATACATTCATCAAAAATCATAAGATACAACACTTAGTGACAGTCATAGGTTACTAATAAGCAATCAAATCATACTAGGAAACAAACAGAACAATATAAATCGTAAAGATAAAAACAGCATGGTTATAGTCATAAGGGGGAGGAGATAGGTAATAGGAAGAATGAGAAGAATAATAGTAATAGTCTTAGTAAATAGTTTGACAGTGTTGGGGGAATTAGTTGTAGAGCAGAGTGATGGCATTCAGGGAAAAATTGTCCTTGTGTCTAGTTCTGGTGTGCAGTGCCCTATAGCCGTCATGGCGAACCTATGGCACGCGTGGCACGGCTGGCATGCACGGCATCGCCCGTTCCTCTTCCGGGTTTCTGGCGTGCATGCGCGCGTGACGCTCAGCTGTCCTTTGTGCGTGCGGCAGTGCCTGAAATTGGAAGAGCTGGTCTTCCGTTTTCCGGCGTGAGCATGTGCACTGGCCAGGTGAATGTCGCATGCGCATGCACACCAGTAACTGGAAGACTAGCTGGCCGGTATGCATGCACACGCTGGAAACCGGAAGTTGATATTCTATTCTATTCTATTCTATTCTATTCTATTCTATTCTATTCTATTCTATTTTATTCTATTCTATTCTATTCTATTCTATTCTATATTCTATTCTATATTCTATTCTATTCTATTCTATTCTATTCTATTCCATTCTCTATTCTATTCTATACTCTACTCTACTCTACTCTACTCTACTCTACTCTACTCTACTCTACTCTACTCTACTCATTTTATTCTATTCTGTTTATTTTCTATTCTGTTCTGTTCTGTTCTATTCTATTCTATTCTATTCTAATTCTAATTCTTATTCTTATTCTTATTCTTATTCTTTATTCTGTTCTATTCCGTCCCATCCCATCCCATCCCATCCCATCCCATCCCTTCCCTTCCCTTCCCTTCCCTTCCCTTCCCTTCCCTTCCCTTCTATTCTATTCTATTATTCTTATCTTATCTTATCTTATTATCTTATTATCTTATAATATCTTATAATATAATATAATATTTATTATCTTATCTTATCTTATCTTATCTTATCTTATCTTATCTTATCTTATCTTATCTTATCTTATCATCTTATTATATTTATTATATTATATTTATTATATTATTTATTATATTATATTATATTATAATATTATTATTCTTTATTCTGTTCTATTCCGTTCCATCCCATTCCATCTGTTCTGTTCTGTTCTGTTCTTCCTGGGAGATGCGAGCCCACATTGTTTCTCAGTTTGGTCATTAAGCAGTCCCATTCATCCAAAATTGATTCCCCCCCACCCCCCCAAAAAAGTTGATCAGTTTCAGCCGGGCATCAATGCGGTGCCAGTATTTTCCCAGCTCCATTTTTAAAAAAAGAAAAGTTTTTCATGCACGCTGGACCCTCTTGGGAAATCCTGCCTTTCTGCCTCTGCAGCCTCGGGATGGGGAACCGGTGGTGACCAAGCTCTTGGAGGGCCCCGTCCACATCCAGGAGGGCCACTTCTCTCGGCCCCTGGGCAGCACGGATTTATTGAAGGCCCCCTCGCACTTCCCGGTGCCGGAGAGCCGAGTGGTGATGCGGGAAATTTCGGTGGTGTGGCATCTCTACGGGGGCAGAGATTTTGGGCCAGCGCGCTCGCCCTCTGGACACATGCATTCCCCCAGGTAATTCTTTCTTTCGACAAGTTTCTGAGCTAAGTTCGCTTCTGTCACGTAGTGAATATTGTCAGTTGTATGTCTATGCAGGGTGATGCACCCCTATTCTAATATTATGGTATATTCCAATACAACCGGGTTATTAACTGAAGAACTGCAGTGATTCTCTTAGCAACGGTGGCAAGAAAAGCCGTAACTTGGGGGGGAAATTCGCTTAACCAATGTCTCCCTTAGAAACAGAGATTTTGGGCTCCATTGTGGTCGTAAGTCGAGGACTGTCTGTATAAGATGGGCGGACTTCAATTCCCAGAATTCCACAGTCAGCAAAGATGGAGAATTCTGGGAGTTGAAGTCCACCCATCTTATAGCTGCCAAATTTGAAAAAGTGGGTAGATAAGTAGGTGAAATTCCCTAATGCTGGCAAGAGATTGGTCAGATCTTTGGGAGAGGGGGGATATTAATAACAACCAATACCTGATCACCACTTCTTCCCAATTTCAGGACGAAATCAAACCTTCCCAGCACCCGTTCCTCCCCCTCTCGGTCTTCGGTGGCCAGCCGACCCCAGAGCTCCTGGCGGGCTCAAGGAGGCCCCGGCCGTATCCATGACCTGCTGATGGAAATCCAGCTTACAAAGGTGAGACGGACAGGGGCTGCTCTGCAGGGGTGGATGGGGTGGTGGTGTCTGGTTCCCAAGCAGCCTTGATTTTGGGTCAGTTTGGGGGGAGCCAAAAGAGACAGGCAGGAGCCCCATATGTGGGGAAGAGGGGAGGAAAGAGAAGAGGAGAGAAAGAGAAAGGAGATGAGAGAAGAGAGAGAGAGAGAGAGAGAGAAGAAAAGAAAGAAGAAAAGAGACAGGAAGAGAGAAGAGACAATAGAAGAGGGAAGAAAAGAAAAAGGAGAAAAAGAAGAGAATATATAAAAGAAGAGCAAAGAGAAGAGGAGAGAGAGAAAGGAGATGAGAAGAGAGAAAGAAAAGCAAGAGAAGAAAAGAAAAAGACAGAGAATAGAAAAAAGAGGAGAGGGAAGAAAAAAGAGAAAGGAGGAAGAAAAAGAAGAGAAAAGAGAAGAGATGGAGAGAGGAGAGAGAAAAGAGAAAAGAGATGAGAAGAGAGAATCGAAAAAAGAGAGAAGAAAAAAACAAAGGAGAGAAAGCAAGAAAAAGAAAAGAGAAAGAGAGGCGAGAGAAAAGAGAAGAGAAGAAAAAAAAAGCAAGAGGAGAGATGAAATGAAAGATAGAAAGGAGAGAATAGAATTAAGAGGAGAGAAGAAAAAAGAAGACAAAGGAGCAAGAGAAAGAAGAGAGAGAGAAGAGAAAAAAGGAGATAGAGAAGACAGAGAAGAGGAGAAAGAAAAGAAGAGAGGAGAGGAGCCGATATCCAGAGGGGAAGTGCAGCAACATCAGACAACAGTGGCAAACAAGAAGTACAGGGCAGTCCTCAACTTAACAACCATTCATTTAGCGACCATTCAAAGTTATAAAGGCGCTGAAAAATGTCACCTGTGACTGTCCCTGCACTTACAACCGCCACACACAGCATCTCCCCACGGCCACATGATCGTGATTGGGGGGTGGTCATGTGATGCCCCCCTTAACAACTGCTCTGCTTAATAATGGATTTTCTAGTCCTTTTTGTGGTCATAAGTCGGGGACTGGTTGCCAAGAGCCCGAATTTCGTCCTTTGACCATGAGGAGGCTGCCATGGTCATACGTGTGAGGACAGGACCTAAATCACTTTTTGCAGTGCTGTTGTTAACTTGAACGGTCACTAAATGAATGGTTGTAAGCCGAGGATGACCTATATGGGTAGTCCTCAACTTACAACAGTTCATTTAGTGACCGTTCAAAGTTACAGCGGCACTGAACAATTTGACTTGTGACCATTTTTCACAGCTATGACCGTTGCAGCATCCCTATGGTCATGTCATCAAAATTTGAACGCTTGGCAACTGGTTCATATTTATGATGGTCGCAGTGTCTCAGGGCCGTATGATCCCCTTTTGCGACCTTCTGACAAGCAAAGTCAACAGCTGAAGACGGATTCACTTAACTGCAGTGTTACCCTGTTTTCCCCAAAATAAGACCTCCCCTGATAATAAGCCCAATCGGACTTTTGAGTGCATGGCAATAAGGCCAAGCGCTTATTTCAGGGTTCAAAAAAATATAAGACAGGGTCTTATTTTCGGGCAAACACAGTACTAATTCAACAACTGCAGCGATTGACTTAACAGATGTGGCAAGAAAAGTCGTAAAATGGGGCAAAACTCTAACAAATGTCTCACTTAGGAGCATAAATTCTGAAGTCAATCGTGGTCGTAAGTTGAGGACTATGTCAGGGTTCCAAGTAATAGACCCATAGCAAGCAAAACTCCGAGGCAGGTAGATTCCTCAAAAGAATAGCTTTATTGGATAGATCATATTGGCACATGTCTGGTGAAAACCGACTCTGAAGTTTCCCGCGGTTTTCACCTAATTAAAAGTAAAAGTTTCTCACTTTCTCAAAACAATCAGTCACATGGTTCAATCACGGCACTGTTTGGTTGCCTGGTGACATCACTCCGCCTTCCTCCGACCAAGTGTGAGAATGTCCTTGGTTCCCAAGAGAAAGTATTTTGTTTTGACCACAAACTCCCAGCTGTCTAAAATCCACCCTCCCTATCCCTCAGCTCCAGTGTAGCAACACTGAAGCCTCCAAGATGGGTTCAGTCACTTCATCTTCAGGGTTGACAGACTACCTGTAGTGAAGAGGCCCAAAGTCGGCCTGTATACATTGGTGTCAGTGACACTTCCCCTCTTCCTCTCTGCTCTCAGGTGAGTTTCCAGCACGAATCCTACTCAGGTAGAGCGTCCGAGAAGCCGTCTCTGGAATCGGAGGAGCAGCCCTTAGCCAGGCAGGTGTTCGTTGTCCAGGAGTTGGAGATCCGAGACCGCCTGGCCTCCTCGCAGATCAACAAGTTCCTGTACCTGTACAGCAGCGAGCTCCTGCCCCGGCGGGCCCATTCTAACATGGTAAGGACAGGATTTCCCTTTGGAGCAGGTGGCTTTTTTCAAGAGGCAACTGGACTTTCTTGTTTTTTTCTTTTGAAGACGTTTCGCTTCTCATCCAAGAAGCTTCTTCAGCTCTGACTGGATGGTGGGAAATGGAAGGATTTATATTCCTTGCAGACAGCTGGTCATTTGCATCCTTTTAGAGAGTCGTTGAGGCTACTTGGAGGTTTATCTGTGTGTCCAGGATCACCTGAGTTGTGCTCCTGCTTCCTGTAGTCTGCCATTTTTCCTCTGGAAATCCATTCCCGCACCATTCAATGACCCTCAAAAAGGATGCAAATGGCCAGCTGTCCGCAAGGAGCATAAATCCTTCTGACGTTGCCTTCAGAAGTTGTGGGAGCTTCATCACTGGAAGCTTCCAAGAAGAGATTGGACTGCAATGTGTCAGAAATGGTGTAGGGTCTCCTGCTTAGGTGGGGTGGGGGGTTGGACTAGATGATCTACAAGGTCCCTTCCAACTCTATTACTGTATTTTTTGGAGTATAAGACGCACCGGAGTATAAGACGCACCTTAGTTTTTGGGGAGGAAAATAGGGGGAAAAAATCTGCCTACCAGGTATTCATCTGGCTAGCGTCCTTAGTCTGGTCAGCTTCAGCACATTTTTTTATCCCCTGGTTAGGACTTAAAAAAATCTTCTTCTGAGAGTAACAATGAAAGAGCCTGCAAGCCAGTAAGAGCTGGGAAGATCATTAGCACCTGGTTAGGGCTAGAAAACAACTTATTCGGAGCAGCTTCAGCACATTATTTTATCCCCTGGTTAGGACTTAAAAAAACCTTCTTCTGAGAGAGTAACAATGAAAGAGCCTGCAAGCAAGTAAGAGCTGGGAAGATCGTTAGCACCTGGTTAGGGCTAGAAAAAAACTTATTCCGAGCAAGTAGAGCAATGAAAAAAAAACCCTGCAAAGATTTAGGGCTGGAAAAACATTCTTTGGAGAGAGTAACAATGAAAAAGCCTGCAAGCCAGTAAGAGCTGGGAAGATCTGTTAGCACCTAGTTAGGGTTGGAAAAAAAAAGCTACATTCGAAGTATAAGACGCACCCAAATTTTCAGCCACTTTCAGGGAGGAAAAAGGTGCGTCTTATACTCCGAAAAATACGGTAATCTGTTAAAACTCCCAGAATTTCTCATCCGGCAATTCCAATTCTCTCCCTTCTTTTTTTTTCCCAGCTCACCATCAAAGCTCTTCACGTCTGCCCCGAAGCTGGCGTGGGGGGTCCCGAGTGCTGCCTAAGGGTCTCCCTGATGCCTCTCCGACTCAACATAGACCAGGTAAAGGACGCCTCCCTGTTGGTGGGGGTCACAAGCTCAGTCAGGAGTTGTGAGACGGTGGATGAATTTAGCTCCTTGCAACTCAGCTACCTCCCTTTACATGAATTGGGCTAAACCAAGACGGGAAGAGGAGGGGTATCTGAATTCTTCCACTTTGGGGGGTCTGGCTGACCTTTCCAAACTTGCTTGGGAAAGATAAGGGTATGCGGGAAAGATCTTGGGAAAATGGGTCAAGAAAGCCTGTCTAGGGAGCAATTAGATAAGGGGCAAGTTAGCCCAGAGCTGTATAACAGGCGAAGAAAAAGGCTCAGAAGAAACCCTCCCTAGTTTCTCAGGCTATAAAAGACACGAGTGGGAGATTTGTACTTTTAGACTTAAAAGATTCTATTAGTGACGCTTTAGGGAATAGTCGGATAAGAGACAGCTTAGTCCATAACTGTATAACGGGCAAAGAAAAAGGCTCAGAAGAAACCCTCCCTAGTTTCTCAGCCTATAAAAGACACGAGTGGGAGCTTTGTACTTTTAGACTGAAAAGATTCTATTAGTGACGTTTTAGGGAATAGTCGGATAAGAGACAGCTTAGCCCAGAGCTGTATAACGGGCAAAGAAAAAGGCTCAGAAGAAACCCTCCCTAGTTTCTCAACCTATAAAAGACACGAGCGGGAGATTTGTACTTTTAGACTTAAAAGATTCTATTAGTGAAGCTTAGCCCATGGGGAATAGAGACAGCTTAGCCCAGAGCTGTATAACGGGCAAAGAAAAAGGCTCAGAAGAAACCCTAGTTTCTCAGGCTGTAAAAGACACGAGTGGGAGATTTGTACTTTCAGAATTGAAAGATTCAATGTAGCTGTAGAGAACAGTCAGATAAGAGACAGCTTAGCCCAGAGCTGCATAATGGGAGGAGAAATAGGCTCAGAAGGGACCCTCCTTAGTTTCTCAGCCTGTAAAAGAGATGGGGGGGGGAGTATTGTACCTTCAGACTTGCAAGATTCGGTCAATGTAAGTACAGGTAGTCCTCTACTTACGACCACAATTGAGTTCAGAATTTAAGTTGCTGAGTGAGAAATTTGTTAAGCGTGTTTTGCCCCATTTTACAACTTTCCTTGCCTCGTTGGTTAAGCGAATCACTGCACTGGTTCAATTAGTAACACGGTTGTTAAGTGAATCCGGCTTCCCCGTTGACTCTGGTTTGGTGAGAAGGTCGTCAAAGGGGAATTATGTGACTGTGGGACGCGGCCACCGTCATAGATATGAACCGGTTGCCAAGTATACATCCCAAAGTAAATCACGTGACCACGGAGAGATCTCGCAGTGGCCATAAGTTTGCGAAATGGTCGTAGGTCACTTTTTTCAGGGCCATTGTAACTACGAACGGTCATTAAGTGAAGTTTAATAAGCTGAAGTCCACCCATAGAATTAGCTCATCTGGTTGGGTTTCCTCTCCGGACCACCTGAGAGTCGGGAGGCACCTGAGTTGGGGCCTCCGAGGGAGAAAGACGGACGTCCCTTCATCCTTTCTCTGCTCTCTTTCTCCTCCTAGGACGCCTTGTTTTTCCTCAAAGACTTTTTCACCAGCGTGGCGGCCAGCATCAATCCTGTCGTGCCCATGGAAGCCGGCTCTGAAGGTAGGTCCCTCCTTACCGTGATCCGTGCTGGCGCGGTGGTTAGAGTGCAGTACAGCGCGTTGACTCACTGCTCACTCCAGGAGTTCGATCCTCACCGGCTGAAGGTTGACTCGGCCTTCCGTCCTTCCGAGGTCGGTAAAATGAGGACCCAGATTGTTGGGGGCAAGAGGCTGAATTCTGTAAACCGCTTAGAGAGGGCTGTGGAGCACTATGAAGCGGTAGAGAAGTCTAAGGGCTATTGCCCTTCCTTCCTTCCTTCCTTCCTTCCTTCCTTCCTTCCTTCCTTCCTTCCTTCCTTCCTTCCTTCCTTCCTTCCTCCCTCCCTCCCTCCCTCCCTCCCTCCCTCCCTCCCTTTTAGAATGCAGTATTGCAGCTAATTCTGCCCACTGCCAGTGGTTCGATTCTGACAGGCTCAAGGTTGGTTGACTCAGCCTTCCGTCCTTCCGAGGTCGGTAAAATGAGGACCAGATTGTTGGGGACAATATGCTGAACTCTGTAAACCGCTTAGAGAGGGCTGTAAAAGCACTGTGAAGCGGTATATAAGTCTAAGTGCTATTGCCCTTCCTTCCTTCCTTCCTTCCTTCCTTCCTTCCTTCCTTCCTTCCTTCCTTCCTTCCTTCCTTCCTTCCTTCCTTCCTTCCTTCCTTCCTTCCTTTCTTCCTGCTTTCCTTCCTTCCTTCCTGCCTTCCTCCCTCCCTCCCTCCCTCCCTCCCTTTTAGAATGCAGTATTGCAGGCTAATTCTGCCCACTGCCAGTGGTTCGATTCTGACAGACTCAAGGTTGGTTGACTCAGCCTTCCGTCCTTCCGAGGTCGGTAAAATGAGGACCCAGATTGTTGGGGGCAAGAGGCTGACTCTGTAAACTGCTTAGAGAGGGCTGTAAAGGCACTGTGAAGCGGGATATAAGTCTTAGTGCTACTGCTATTGCTATTACGTGGCCTTCTGAGTGAGCTAGGCCAGAGTTCCCCAACCTTTCCGGGTCTGTGGCCTGAATTGAGGAGAGGGGATGATTTTGTGGGAGGGGCAGGTGCATGCATGCACACGTGCGTGCATGAGCACCTGTGACGTTCGCACGAGTGGGGACACAAGTTCCGCAACGAGGCTTGTTTAAGTGGGATTGTGAATACCTGTGACGACGTTCATGCAAGTGGGATCACAAGGACCCACACCGATGCCTGCGAGTGGGGCCGTATCGCCCAGAACACTCGCGCCGGCAATTGTGCAAGTGGGACCGTGCACCGGCCGGCCACTCACACGGCCCAGTGGCGATTAGATCACGGCCCGCTAGTGGGCTGCAGCCCACAGGACCCTTGAGCTAGTCCACCTGGTTGGTAGAAAGGGATGCTGGGAAATGTAGTTTTTGCCCTAGTCGAGAGGGCCAAACTGCATTTTCCGAACTCCCAGCCTGGGTTGCAGTTCTTCTGCATTTGTCTTTCTTTGGCTGGGGATGATGGGTGCTTGTTTCAAATCCTGGGTGCGCAGAGGAGGGTTGGGAGGACTTTTGTGGGACAAGAAGGGCCTTCAAAAAGAGGTCACCCCTCCAGGTCGTGTCGAGTCCCCCGGGAAGGACTCCGAGGCAGCCGAAAGGTTGATGGCGACTTCGGTGGAGACCACGACCAGTGAAAACAGCTCTAATGCTTCCTCTTCCTCCGAGCAGCCCATTTATTTCCGGTATGGATGCAGGTGGGGCTGGGGGAGGGCAGGAAGGGGATTGTAGGGGTGGGAAAATGGATGGGGACCCTCTGTCACTGGAACAACGGATGTCCCTCCGGAGTTCAGATCGAACACGCTTTTCCAACCTCAGCAAGTTGAAGACGGGTGGACTTCAACTCCCAGAATTCCCCAGCCAGCTTAGCGTTAAATCTAATTTTTGAAGTTTAGCATTTCCAGACAGGACCGATTAGGACGAGAATGCTGGGGTTTTGTTAAAAAAAAATTCCGAAGGTGGTGTGCAATCAAGGCTTAACCCCTTTTCCATATTTGTGTGTGAATGTGTGTATGTGAGAGAGAGTCAGACAGACAGACAGAGGGAGAAAGAGAGAGAGAGAGAGAGAGAGAGAGAGAGAGAGAGAGAGAAAGAGAGAAAGACAAGAGACAGAAAGAAAGAGACAGAGACAGAGGGACACAGAGAGAGAGAGAGAGACAGAGACAGAGAGACAGACAGAGAAAGATAGACAGAGAAAGAAAGAGAGACAGAGACAGAAAGAAAGAAAGAGAGAGACAGAGACAGACAGAGAAAGAAAGAGAGAGACAGACAGAGAAAGAAAGAAAGAGAGACAGAGACAGAGACAGAGACAGAGACAGAGACAGAGACAGACAGAGAAAGAAAGAAAGAGAGACAGAGACAGAGACAGACAAAGAAAGAGAGACAGAGAGACAGAGACAGATAGAGAAAGAGAAAGAAAGAGAGACAGACAGACAGAGAAAGAAAGAAAGAAAAGAGAGACAGAGACAGAGACAGACAGAGAAAGAAAGACAGAGACAGAGACAGACAGAGAAAGAAAGACAGAGAGAGACAGACAGAGAAAGAAAGAAAGAGACAGAGAAAGACAGAGAAAGAAAGAAAGAGAGAGACAGAGACAGAGACAGACAGAGAAAGAAAGAGAGAGAGAGAGACAGACAGAGAAAGAAAGAAAGAAAGAAAGAAAGAAAGAAAAAGAAAGAAAGAGAGAGAGACAGAGAAAGAAAGAGAGAGAGAGAGAGATCCTTCAAAGAGATGGGTGTTAATTACAGGTAGTCCTTGAGTTACGACTGTTCACTTAGCAATGGCTGAGAGAATTATTCCAGACCTCCATGGGGTACTGACGACAGATTTTCCATTAAAGATGGGGGTGAAAACTTTGATGCCGAAAGCGTCCCCTCCTTTCCCTGCCTCCCCAAAAAATGAGACAGGCCCTCAAATCAGCTGTTTTCCTCTCTCCTTCCTCCTCAGGGAGTTCCGGTTCACCTCCGAAGTCCCCATTTGGCTGGATTACCACGGGAAGCACGTCACTGTGGACCAGGTGGTGAGTAGCTAAACCACGCCAAGCCCTTTGCCCCCAAGTTCACAGAAATCACAGAATGACATAGCTGGAAGGGGCCTTGGAGGTCTTCTAGTCCAACCCCCCGCTCAGGCAGGAAGCCCTGTACCATTTCAGACAAAGGATTATCCAATCTCTTAAAAATTTCCAGGCTTGGAGCATTCACAGCTTCTGGAGGCAAGCGGATCCACTGGTTATTTCTTTCTTTCTTTCTTTCTTTCTTTCTTTCTTTCTTTCTTTCTTTCTTTCTTTCTTTCTTTCTTTCTTTCTTTCTTTCTTATTTCTTATTTCTTATTTTTTATTTATTTATATTTATATTTATATTTATTTGTTATTATTTATTTATTTATTTATTTATTTATTTATTTATTTATTTATTTATTTATTTATTTATTTATTTATTTATTTATTTATTTATTTATTTTGTGAGATTTATATACCGCCTCACAGTGCAAGCACTCTCTAAGCGGTTTACACCAGTAAGCAATGTAGATTTACATTGCCCCCAACAATCTGGGTCCTCATTTTACCGACCTCGGAAGGATGGAAGGCTGAGTCAACCTTGAGCCGGTGAGATTTGAACCGCTGACCTACGGATCACAGTCAGCTAAAGTGGCCTGCAGTACTGCACTCTAACCGCTGCGCTTTGTTCTCACTGTTGGGAAGTTTCTCCTTAGAAAAACCAAAGGTACAAGTACAGATTAGGCGAGACCTGGCTCAAAAACAATAACTGAGAGGGACTTTGGAGTCCTAGTGGACGATCCCTTAAACATGAGCCTGCCGTGTGCAGCTGCCGCCAGAAATGCTAATACAATCCTCGGTTGTATAAACAGAGGCATAGAATCAACATCTCGTGAAGTATTAGGACCGCTTTGTAAAGCCTTAGTAAGGCCACACCTGGAATATTCTATCCAGTTTTGGTCCCCACATTACAAAAAAGAGGTTGAGACTTTGGAAAAAGTTCAGAGAAGAGCAACCAAGATGATCAAAGGCCTGGAGACTTAAAACATATGAAGAACAGTTGCAGGAATTGGGTATGGCTAGTCTAGAGAAAAGAAGAATTAGGGGTGACATGATAGCAGTCTTCCAGTATTTGAGGGGCTGCCCCAAGGAAGAGGGGGTCAACTTATTCTCCAAAGCACCTGATGGCAGGACAAGAAACAACGGATGGAAACTAAGGAAGGAGAGAAACAACCTGGAATGAAGGAGAAATTTCCTGACAGTGAGGACAATTAACTAGTGGAACAGCTTGCCACCAGAAATCATGGGCGCTCCATCACTGGAGGTTTTTAAGAAGAGACTGGAGAGTTACTTGTCTGAAATGGTATAGGTTCTCCTGCTTGAGCAAGGGGTTGGACTAGAAGACCTCCAAGGTCTCTTCCAGCTCTATTCTGATTGATTGATTGATTGATTGATTTGATTGATTGATTGAAAGAAATGGTATAGGGCAGTGATGGCGAACCTATGGCACGGGTGCCACAGGTGGCACGCGGAGCCATATCTGCCGGCACGCGAGCCGTTGCCCTAGCTCAGCTCCAGCGCGCATGTGCGTGCAGGCCAGCTGATTTTTGGCTCGTGCGGAGGCTCTGGGAGGACGATTTTGGCCTCCGGAGGGTCTCCAGGGTGGCGGGGGGGGAGCGTTTTTGCCCTCCCCAAGTTTCAAGAAGGCCTCTGGAGCCTGGGGAAGGGGGAAAAACGGGCCTACTGGGCCCACTGGAAGTTGGGAAACGGGGGAGTGGGGGTGTCACACACGCATGCACGGGGGTGGGGCAAGTGGGGGGCTTTGAATTATGGGTGTGGGCATGCACGAGCGTGCGATAGCGCGTGCGTGCACTATTTCGGCACCCGAGGGAAAAAAGGTTTGCCACCACTGGTATAGGGTCTCCTGCTTGAGCAGGGGTTGGATTAGAAGACCTCCAAGGTCTCTTCCAGCTCTATTCTGATTGATTGATTGATTGATTGAAAGAAAGAAAGAAAGAAAGAAAGAAAGAAAGAAAGAAAGAAAGAAAGAAAGAAAGAAAGAAAGAAAGAAAGAAATGGTATAGGGTGTCCTGCTTGAGCAGGGGTTGGACTAGAAGACCTTCAAGGTCCCTTCCAGCTCTGTTCTGATTAATTGATTGATTGATTGATTGATTGATTGTTATGCTTGAGCAGGGGTTGGACTAGAAGATCTCCGAGGTCCCTTCCAGCTCTGTTCTGATTGATTGATTGATTGATAGAAAGAAAGAAAGAAAGAAAGAAAGAAAGAAAGAAAGAAAGAAAGAAAGAAAGAAAGAAAGAAAGAAAGAAAGAAATGGTATAGGGCAGTGATGGCGAACCTTTTTTGGTTCGCGTGCCAAAGGGGGGGGAATGCGGGGGATCACGTGTGTGCGTGCCCACACTCATAATTCCATGCACCCCCGCACATGCACGCATGACCCCCCTGCTCCCAGCATGCAATGGCACGCCCATTTTTCGCTCTCCCCAGGCTCCAGAGCCTTTCTAGGAGCCTGGGGAGGGCGAAAACGGCCTTCCCCATCCCCTCTGGAGGCTGAAAACAGCCTGTTTCCCGACTCCCAGTGGGCCCAGAAGGCCCGAAAATCAGCCGGCTGGTGCACACATGCACGCCGGACCTGAGCTCGCGTGCCCACCGATATGGCTCCGCGTGCCACTTGTGGCACCCGTGCCATAGGTTCGCCATCACGGGTATAGGGTGTCCTGCTTGAGCAGGGGTTGGACTAGAAGACCTTCAAGGTCCCTTCCAGCTCTGTTCTGATTGATTGATTGATTGATTGATTGATTGATTGATTGATTGATTGATTGTTATGCTTGTGCAGGGGTTGGACTAGAAGATCTCCGAGGTCCCTTCCAGCTCTGTTCTGATTGATTGATTGATTGATTGATTGATTGTTATGCTTGATCAGGGGTTGGACTAGAAGATCACCGAGGTCCCTTCCAGCTCTGTTCTGATTGAGTTCGCACAAAACGTTTAATTGATTTAATTTACTTGTATCTCACATTACTCCACCGCCAGCCGCCCTCCAAAGAGGGACTCTGGATGGTGTACAGGAAAACATCAAACTACAAAAGCAATGTATGACAATTAAAATGCTGAGGGTTAAAACGTTGGAATTAAACATCTGAGACAAATATTTTCTCTTCTCGCCGTTTCCTTTCCCACCAGGGCACCTTCGCTGGCATTCTGATCGGTTTGGCTCAACTCAACTGCTCCGAGCTGAAACTGAAGAGGCTCTGCTGTCGCCATGGGTAAAGACCCCTCCTCACCTCTATTACTTAGGGGTCAGAGAAGTGTGGGGCAGGCTTCTAACAATACATATTATCTGGAGGCTTTCAAGAAGAGACTGGACTGCTATCTGTCAGAAATGGTTCAGAAATTCTGATTAATTAATTGATTGATTGATTGAAATGGTGTAGGGTCTCGTGCTTGGGCGGGGGGTTGGACTAGATGACCCACAAGGTCCCTTCCAACTCTGTTAATCTGTGGCCAGGAAAGATGGTGGATTACATAGGGAGGAGGCTATCTGGTTTTTAAAGGTTTTTTTCCTTGCTTGATCTGTTTATCTTAAAAAAAAAACAACCTCACAACATATTTAACTAGGATACCACACATATGCACACAAACAGAGTTTCATGAGTATTAATTCAGGCCGGGGTCTTTTTTTTTAATTCAAAAAGTTTTATTAGTACAAAGTACAAACATTTTTCTCTTTTCTCCCCCCCTTCCCCCCCACCCCCACCCCCCCTACCCTCCCCCCCTTTCACCCACCCGCCCCCCCAACTTCCCAGAAAAAACACAGGGTATAGTATACAATAAGCATAACATTAAAATATACTAACAAATTGTTAATCTCAAAATTTTCTCTAGTTCTTTAACTCCTGATTACTCAAAACTTTTAAAACATAATCTAAAAATTAAGTGTATAGCATTGGTAATCTAAGATTCCAATATATGAAATAGTAACTATATATCTTTCATTTAAATAGTCCTTAGAATATAATATGATAATACAAAAAAAGAAAAGGGAAATTTTTCTTCACCATGCAGCCAGATGCGCGACCGTCGACATCAATTCCTCAATAATAAATGATCCTTTTTTCAGCACTAAACCTCCATGGTGGCATGCCATACCTGGCATTTAGAGTCATCTTGCTTAATTACAGTACAGTCCATAGTTATTCTCAACAGGAAAAGTTATGTTATCAACTTAATATTTTCTGTAACATATTTTAAATGGGGGCCGGGGTCTTTGAAGACCTCAGAGAAGACACAGACAAACCTCCAAGTGGCCTCAACGACCCTCTCAAAGGATGCAAATGACCAGCTGTCTGCAAGGAGTATCAATCCTTCCATTCCCCACCGTCCAGTCGGAGCTGAAGAAGCTCCTTGGATGAGAAGCGAAACGTCTTCAAAAGAAAAAACCAGAAAGTCCAGTTGCCTCTTGAAAAAAAAAGCACCTTTGGGACGACTACCTGTACGCTGCCTCATCGGTGTCCCTCTCTCTCTCTTTCCAGGCTGCTGGGGGTGGAGAAGGTGGTCAGCTACGCCCTGACCGAGTGGCTGACGGACATCCGTAAAAATCAGCTGCCCGGCATCCTGGGTGGGGTTGGGCCCATGCACTCCTTCGTTCAGCTCTGTGAGTGGCGCCCTCTGCTCAGCGTTTTGGTGGGGAATGGGTGGGTGGGTTGCACACCTTGCTTCTCCTCACCTACTCCCTTTTTTTCTCCTCCTCCCCCCCGCCCCCAACAGTCCACGGCCTGAGGGACCTCTTCTGGCTGCCCATCGAGCAGTACCGCAAGGACGGGCGCATCATCCGTGGCCTGCAACGTGGCGCCGCCTCCTTCGGCACCTCCACCGCCTCGGCGGCCCTCGAGCTCAGCAACCGCCTGGTGCAGGCTATTCAGGTTTCCATGGAGGGGTCCGCTCAGGGAGGGAGGGAGGGAGGGGTCTGCCAAAGACCAGCCCAAAATGGGGTGTTTGGGAGAAGCTGAATCTAGACTCGGAGGGTGGGCAACTACGGCGACTGTATGACGTGTGGACTTCAACTCCCAGAATTCCTGAGCCAGGCAAATGTACCACCTGTGGACTTCAACTCCCAGAATTCCTGAGCCAGGCAAATGTACCACTTTTAGACTTCAATTCCCAGAATTCCCAGAATTCCTGAACCCAGACAATGGTACCAGCTAGGGACTTCAGCTCCCATAATTCCTGAGCCAGGCAAATGTACCACTTTTAGACTTCAATTCCCAGAATTCCTGAACCCAGACAAAGGTACCAGCTAGGGACTTCAGCTCCCAGAATTCCTGAGCCAGGCAAATGTACCACTTTTAGACTTCAATTCCCAGAATTCCCAGAATTCCTGAACCCAGACAAAGATACCAGCTAGGGACTTCAGCTCCCAGAATTCCTGAGCCAGGCAAAGGAGCTGAAGTGGTGCAGTGGTTAAATGCAGCCATTGCAGGCTGACTGCTAGTTCAACAGTTCAGCTGTTCAAATCTCACTAGGCTCAAGGTTGACTCAGCCTTCCATCCTTCCGAGGTCGGTAAAATGAGGACCCAGATTGTTGGGGGCAATATGCTGAACTCTGTAAACCGCTTAGAGAGGGCTGTAAAGCACTATGAAGCGGTATATAAGAAAAGTGCTATTGCTATATTAAATGTACCACGTTTAGACTTCAATTCCCAGAATTCCTGAATCCAGACAATGGTACCAGCTAGGGACTTCAGCTCCCAGAATTCCTGAACCAGACAATTGTACCACATAGGGATTTCAACTCCCAGAATTCCTGAGCCAGGCACCTACCATCTGTGGACCAACTCCCAGAATGCAATTCACAGGAATTGAAGCACAGGAATTCTGGGAGTTGAAGTCCACAGGTTATACAGTCGCCATAGCTGCCCAGCCCTGACCTAGACCCCCAGTCTGCCCCTTCTCCGTGGGAAACTCAGCCCTCCCCTCCCTATAGATGTCCGACCTTTCCCTCTCTCTCTCTCTCTTTTCCCGCTCTCAGGCTACGGCCGAGACCGTCTACGACATCCTGTCCCCCACAGCTCCGCCGTCCCGCGCCCTGCCAGACAGGAAGTACGCCCGCAAACTACGGCGGGGCCATCAGCCGGCAGATCTACGCGAAGGGGTGGCCAAGGCCTACGACACCGTGCGCGAGGTGATCCTCCCTGGGGTTGCAGACGAGGGTTGGGGAGATTTAGCCCCATCTTTGGTGGTGGTGGGGGGCTGACATCCTTTTTCTATTCCCCTCCCCCTCCCAACTTTTATTCAATCCGGTTTGATTCTCGGAGACCGTCTGGACAAATCCCTGCCAAGGTTTTTTCAGAAATGTCTCTTTGCTCATTGTCTCTTTTTGGGGGCTCAGAGACAGTGACCGGCCTGAGGTCACCCAGCTCAGCTGGACTAGAACTCCCAGTCGCCCGATTTCTAGCTGCCTGCCTGTCCGACAATATCTAATTGGCTGTCATCATTTTAAGCAAACCTGTTGTGACCTTATGTTAAAACAGGAGGGACAGGCCAGTTTTCAGGAAAAAAATATTGTAGTTCGGGATCACGTGACTGCGGGATGCTCCAACTGGCCAGTTTATTATTTATTATTTATTATTTATTATTTATTTTATTTGTGAGATTTATATACCGCCCCACAGTGCAAGCACTCTCTAAGCGGTTTACACAGTAAGCAATGTATATTTATATATTGCCCCCAACAATCTGGGTCCTCATTTTACCTACCTCGGAAGGATGGAAGGCTGACTAAACCTTGAGCCGGTGAGATTTGAACCGCTGACCTGCAGATCACAGTCAGCTAAAGTGGCCTGCAGTACTGCCTCTAACCGCTGAGCCACCTCGGCTCTTCAGTTGCTGAGCCCCCCAAATGCCTAGAGCAGTGTTTCTCAACCTTGGCAGTTTGAAGATATGTGGACTTCAACTCCCAGAATTCCCCAGCCAGCGCTGGCTGTGGAATTCTGGGAGTTGAAGTCCACACATCTTCAAACTGCCAAGGTTGAGAAACACTGGCCTAGAGCAATGGAGGACTTTGGAGGTCTTCTAATCCAACCCCCTGCCGAAGTAGGAGACCTCATACGGGTCGTCTTCACCTAAAACCATTTGTTTAGTCACGGTTCAAAGTTACAACGGCCCCGAAAAAAGTGACTTAGGACCATTTCCCACATTTATCACCGTTGCGACATCCCCGTGGTCCCCTGATCAAAATTCAGAGGTTTGAACAATTGACTCACATTTATGACGGTCGCAGCGACCGCCGGGGTCACGTGATCCCCTTTTGCGACCTTTCTGACTCAACGGGGAAGCCAGATTCCCTTAACAACCGTGTTACTAACTTAACAGCTGCAGTGGTTCACTTAACAACGGTGGCAGGAAAGCTCATAAAATTTGCAAAATTCAGTTAACAAACCGGCTGGCTTATCAGCAGTTATTTTGGGCTCGGTGGTGGTCGTAAATCGAGGAATACCTCTCAACCCTCAATCCAGAGGCCGAGCAGAGAGACCCTTCTTGTCATCCCTGCCTCCAACTCCTCTTTCCTGTCTCCCCCCCCCCCAGGGCGTCATAGACACGGCCCAGGCCATCTGCGACGTGGCTGCTCGTGGGCACGAGCAGAAGGGCATCACGGGGGCCGTGGGCGGCGTCCTGCGGCAGATCCCTCCCACCGTGGTCAAGCCACTGATCGTGGCCTCCGAGGCCACCTCCAACCTCCTGGGCGGCATGCGCAACCAGATCAAACCCGATGCCTTGAAGGAAGAATCGCTCAAGTGGCGCTTGGAAGAGAGCCAGGATTAGCAGGGAGGGGGCTCCTTCACCCACCCACCCCGGATCCAAACCACGGACCCAGGCCCGCTTGGTCATTTGCACAGCCACGGAGGAGACGGCCACAACTGTGAGACAAGGGGGCTTTAATATGGCCTGGACAGGAGCCCACCCATCCACCCACCGGATCCTGCACAGGCCACGAGGGGTCTGTGGCCATCTCCTCCCGCCTCACCCTTATTTCTGTACTTTTGGGGGTGTCCCGCTGCCCCCCTGTTTGATGCATGGTCTGCAGCTCTGTTCTCTCCCCCCCTCTCGGGGGGGGGAGAGGGGGCAGGAGGGGAGAGAAAAATAACTTGAGATTAAAGGATGTGACTTGTTTTCAGCTCTCGCTTGCTTGGATCCTGGTCAGATCCTGGCTTAATTAATGATTGGCAGGTTGGGCTCCTTGGAATAGGGCCAGCTCGGAAACCCAGATATACGGCCGTGGTGTTTGCATCCACCCGATTTTCCACGGTCCGCGTGGCAGGAAGAGGAACAACCGGATGGATTTCCAAACCAGGTCGGGCCACGCCGGGTTGCCATCCCTCTGGTTTCAACAGGCGTGCTTTTCGCCAAGGAGGAGCCGAGTTCGAAAGAGTTGAGCTGCCAGTCTTGCGGTTGGCCAAACGCCATTTTGACTTTATTTTTTTTGGACTTTCCGGGAATTCTCTCCTGCTTAGCGTATCCCGAGATCCAGCTCACAAAATCCAGAACAAAAAAGATGGTTTGTTGTTTTGAGGCCAAATGTGTGATGTATCCAATCAAGGTTTTTTAAAAAAACACAACAAAACTGAGTTTCTTTAATCCTAGCTTTGCTTAAATCCGATCCGTGATGGGTTAAATCTTGCCAAGGTTAGATCAAACCCAGTTTCCTGGGTTTGGTTGGATCTTTCGTGTTGCATTGTGGTGACCAGAACTGGACACGGTATTCCACGTGCGGTATAAAGCGGTACAGGTAGCCCTTGACAGCTCATTTAGTGACCGTTCAAAGTTACAACGGCTCTGAAAAATGGGATTTATGACCATTATTCACACTTAACGACCGTTGCAGCATCCCCTGGGCCACCTGATCAAAATCCAGACGCTTGTCAACTGGTTCATATTTATGACGGTCGCAGTGTCCCGGGGTCACGTGATCCCCTTTTATGACCTCCTGACGAGCGAAGAACAGAAGTTGCCTTCGGAAGTTGTGGGAGATTCATCACTGGAAGCTTTCAAGAAGAGACCGGATTGCCATCTGTCAGAAATGGTGTAGGGTCTCCTGCTTGGGCTGGGGGTTGGACTAGATGACCCACAAGGTCCCTCCCAACTCTGTTAATCTGTTAAAAAAGCCAATGGGGAAACCAGAGTCACTTAACTGGGTTCCTAACTTAACAAATGCAAGGATTCACTTAGCAACTGCGGCAAGAAACGTCATAAAATGAGGCAAAGCTCACTTAACAAATGTCTGACTTAGGAACAGACATCTCAATTGTGGTCGTAACCTGAGCACTACGTATATTAGTATTCGCGTGATGTTTTTAACAGATTAGCAGAGTTGGAAGGGACCTTGGAGGTCATCTAGTCCACCCCCCTGCCCAAGCAGGAGACCCTACACCATTTCTGACAGATGTCAGTCCAGTCTCTTCTTGAAAGCCTCCAGGGATGAAGCTCCCACAACTTCTGAAGGCAACTTCTGTTCCATCAGTTGATGGTTTTCACTGTCAGAAAATTTCTCCTTATTTCCAGGTTGAATCTCTCCTTGATCAGTTTCCATCCATTCTTCCTTGTCTGGCCTTCAGGTGCTTTGGAGAATAGCTTGACCCCCTCTTTTTTATGGCAGCCCCTCAAATATTGGAAGACTGCTATCCTGTCTCCCCTGGTCCTTCTCTTCCCTAGACTAGCCAGGCCCAGTTCCTGCAACCGTTCATCGTATGTTTTAGCCTCCAGTCCCCTAATCATCTTTGTTGCTCTTCTCTGCACTCTTTCTAAACTCTCAACATCTTTTTTATAGCGTGGAGACCAAAACTGGATGCAGTACTCTAGGTGTGGCCTTACTAAGGCTTTACAGAGTGGTATTAGTATCTCCCTTGATCTTGATTGTATCCCTCTGTTAATGCAATTTAGGATTGCGTTGGCTTTTTTGGCTGCTGCCTCACACTGCTGGCTCCTATTTAGCTGGTTGTCCACGAAGACTCCAAGATCCCTCTCACAGTTACTGCTAGCCTGGTTTCACCCAGTTTGTATGTGTCCTTTGGGGTTTTTTTTTAACTATGTGTAGGACTTTTCTTTTCTCTATATTGAATTTCATTTTTTTAGATAGGGCCCAGGGTTCAAGTGTGTCAAGATCCTATCCTCCTGTTGGTGCAGGCTAGGATGGCATTGGCCTTTTTGGCAGCTGCAGCACACGGCTGGCTCATGCTGAAGTGGTTGTCCACTAGGACATTTTGATCCCTCTGGCAGTTATAGGTAGTCCTCAACTTACAACAGTTTGTTTAGTGACCGTTCAAAGTTACAACGGCCCTGAAAAAATGTGACTTACGACCATTTTTCCCAGTTATGACCTTTGTGGCTTCCCCCATGATCACGTGACCAAAATTCAGACGCTTGGCCAATGTTTCACATGTATGACCGCTGCTGTGTCCCAAGGTCACGTGATCCCCTTTTGCGACGGTATCACAAGCAAAGTCAATGGGGAAGCCAGATTCATTTAATAGCCGGGTTACTAACTTACCAATTGCAGTATTTCACTTAACAACGGTGGCCAGGAAGGTCGTAAAATGGGGCAAAAGTCACTTAACACATTTCCTCACTTAACAACGGAAATGTGGGGCTCAATTGTGGCCATAAGTTGAGGACCACCTGTACTTCTGCTGAGCCAGGTGCCGCCCGTTCTGTACCTACGGATTTGATACCTAAGTGCAAAATCTTAACTTTTCTCACCAATGAATTGCACTTGGTTGGATGGGATCCAGTGCTCAGATCTGTCCAGATCCTTCTGGATCTTCATCCTAACATTCCAATGTCACAAAGGTGCTTTTTCAGGAGGCAACTGGACTTTCTGGTTTTTTCTTTGAAGACGTTTCGCTTCTCACCCAAGAAGCTTCTTTAGCTCTGACTGGATGGCGGGGAATGGAAGGATTGATACTCCTTGCAGACAGCTGGTCATTTGCATCCTTTTAGAGGGTCGTTGAGGCCACTTGGAGGTTTATCTGTGTCCTTGGGGTCACCTGAGTGGTGCAAATGGTTCCTGTAGTCTGCAGTTTTTCTCTGGAAATCCATTCCTACTCCCACATCGTTCAAAGGGTGTTCATCCCAAATTGTATAGCTAAAAGTCTGTAGAGATTCTCAGTCATCCAGGTCCTGGTTGTCCCAAAGGAGCTTTTTCAAGAGGCAACTGGATTTTCTGGTTTTTCTTTGAAGACATTTTGCTTCTCATCCAAGAAGCTTCTTCAAAATGCCTCCTGAAAAACCACCTTTGGGACAACCAGGACCTGGATGACTGAGAATCTCTACAGACTTTTAACTAACTAACTAACTGACTGACTGACTGACTGACTGACTGACTGACTAGTTAACTAACTTACCATATTTTTCGGAGTATAAGACGCACCTTAGTTTTTGGGGAGGAAAATAGGGGGGAAAAATCTGCCTACCAGGTATTCATCTGGCTAGCGTCCTTAGTCTGGTCAGCTTCAGCACGTTATTTTATCTCCTGGTTAGGAGTTAAAAAAACCTTCTTCTGAGAGAGTAACAATGAAAGAGCCTGCAAACCAGTAAGAGCTGGGAAGATCATTAGCACCTGGTTAGAGTTAGAAACAAACTTATTCGGAGCAAGTAGAGCAATGAAAAAAAAACCTGCAAAGACTTAGGGCTGGAAAAACATTCTTCGGAGAGAGTAACAATGAAAGAGTCTGCAAGGTAAGAGCTGGGAAGATCGTTAGCACCTGGTTAGGGCTGGAAAAAAAGCTCCGAAAAAGCTACATTCAGAGTATAAGACACACCCAAATTTTCAGCCACTTTTAGGGAGGAAAAAGGTGCGTCTTATACTCCCAAAAATACGGTATTTATTGAATTTATATTGCCGCCTATTCGCCCATGGCAACTAAAGGCGGCTTACAGAATAAAAGACCACATTTAAAACAATAAAAAGTAACAAAAAGAATCAAATAAATTAATATAGTACTATCTAACAAAATCACCCCCCACCTCCCAGACACCCCCCCCCCCCCGCTCCGGCGACAGCAGATCACACGAGCCACTGAATGGGCTCCATCCCGCTCTGGGCTCCCCAGGCCCGCTGGCAGAACCAGGTCTTCAGTGCCTTCTGGAAGAGCGTTAGAGTGGGGGCCGTTCTAATCTCTGGGGAAATGATGTTCCAGAGAGAGGGAGCCACCACGGAGAAGGCCCTTCTTCTGGGTCCCACCAGGTGTATCTCCCTAGGACAGGGGTCAGCAACCTGTGGCTCTGGAGCCGCATGTGGCTCTTCCATCCTTCTGCTGCGGCTCCCTGTCACCGGTCGGCACCACAGTTGATAGGGCTTTCAGTTAGGACAGGTAGAGGAAAAAGGCCGCCATGCTAGGAGGAGACTCTATGGTGGGGGGACCGGACTTCCGGTCAGCTCCAGAATTGAACGGCGGGAGGGGCTTCCGGTTAGGACCTTTTGTGGCTCTTTGAGTGTTTAAGGTTGCCGACCCCTGCTCTAGGGGATGGGACCCGCAACATTCCTTGCCTCCCCGCTCTAGTGGGTCGGGTAGACGTGACCGGCAAGAGACGGTCAGATAACCTGGTCCCAACTTCCAAGGTGTTGGCCGTTCCCCCAGGTTGGTTGGTGTTATTGTCTGCAAATTTGGATGGCTCCTTCACTTACAGGGTGGGTCAGGTGAAAATGTGGTTTGCTTATTTATAGCTTCAAGGCGCGGCGTATACACAATGTAGTAAAAACCCACTTCCTGAATCGAACCCCGAGGTTAATGGAAGGTCCCGGCCATTCAGCAGGCTAGGCGAAACCCAAATTAACCAGATTCAGCCTGTTTTGCAAAGGTAGCTGCTAGACCTTGGATCAGACCTGGTTAAGCTGCTGCACCTAACCAGACATCAGTCAGATGCAGGAAGGGGTTAGGGAAGGGACGGGGCGGGTACAAATAGTTCTCAACTTACGACCATTTGCTTAGCGTCCGTTTGAAGTGACAGCAGTCCTGAAAAAAAATGACTTGCAATCAGTCCTCACACTTATAACTACCGTCGTATCCCCAGAGTCATATGATCGAAATTTGAGCTTTTAGCAACAGGCATATATTTTTACCCTGGCTGTAGCACCCTGGGGCCGCCATTTGCAATCTTCCCAGCCAGCTCCTGACAAGGAAAGTCGAGGAAGCCGGATTCACTTAGCGACCATGTGATTCACTTAACAACGGCAGCGGTTCTCTTAACAACTGCAGCAAAAAAAACCCAACAACCCAAATAAGTCAGGTGACAGGATTGCTCACTTAACATGGCTTACCGATGGATGTCCCAGGCCGAGTCGTGGTCATAAGTTGAGGACTATTGGGAACCTTATTCAAGTCTTTGACTTACTATATAATTCATTTAGCAAGCGTCTACAATGACACTGGGAAAAATGCCCGTTTTTCACACTTAACTACCGTCGCACCATCCCCATGGTCACATGATCCAAATTCAGAGGCTTGGCAACTGGCACGTACTTATGACGGTTGCAGGGGTCACGTGATCCCCTTTCTCGACTTTCCAACCAGCCAAAAGTCAACGGGGGAAGCCAGATTCACTTAACGACCGTGTTGATTAACTTCCCAATGGTAGCGATTCCCTTAACAACCGTGGCCAGAAAGGTCGTAAAATAGGGCAAAATGGCTCACTTAACCAATGTCTCCCTTAGCCAGAGAAATGTTGGGGTCGGTTGTGGCCATTAACGCGAGGACTACCAATGTATTATGCCAAGTGGGAGCAGAGCAGATACTGGCCAGCAGAGGGCAGCCTGGTGCCATCCGAGGAAGAAAGTTCTGGTTTCCGGATGGCAGCAGCTGAGATTCCCAACCACCCCCTCCTCCTCCTCCCCTCCTCCTCCTCCCCCGTGCAATTACTCAGTCCCTTTCCTGTAAGCGTAGTAGCAACTCAGAAAGCGGTTCCTGCTCGCTGCTCCCCTCCCTGCTCAGCCTGCACAAGCTCTCCAATGCTGCAGCTTTGCAACTTAAACTTGCCTGCATGGGGAGCCCCTTACAGGAATTGGGGTTGTCCAATTTAAGGAAAAGAAGGACCAGGGGTGACATGATAGCAGCCTTCCAATAGTTGAGGGGCTGCCACAAAGAAGGGGAAGGGGGGTGTCAAGTTATTCTCCACAGCACCAGAAGGCAGGACGAGAAACAATGGGTGGAAATTAATCAAGGAGAGAAGCAACCTGGAACTAAGGAGAAACTTCCTGACAGTGAGGACAATTAACCAGTGGAACAGCTTGCCACCAGAAATCCTCCAAAGTCCCTTCCAGCGCTACCATTCTATGATCTTGGGCAGGGGATGGACTAGAAGACCTCCAAGGTCCCTTCCAGCCCTACTATTCTATGATTCTAGGAGCTTGGGCAGGGGGATGGACTAGAAGACCTCCAAGGTCCCTTCCAGCGCTACCGTTCTATGATCTTGGGCAGGGGATGGACTAGAAGACCTCCAAGGTCCCTTCCAGCCCTACCATTCTATGATTCTAGGATCTTGGGCAGGGGATGGACTAGTAGACCTCCAAGGTCCCTTCCAGCCCTACCATTCTATGATTCTAGGATCTTGGGCAGGGGATGGACTAGAAGACATCCAAGGTCCCTTCCAGCCCTACCATTCTATGATTCTATGATCTTGGGCAGGGGATGGACTAGAAGGCCTCCAAGGTCCCTTCCAGCCCTATGATTCTAGGAGCTTGGGGGGGGGATAGACTAGAAGGCCTCCAAGGTCCCTTCCAGCCCTATGATTCTAGGAGCTTGGAGGGGGGGTAGACTAGAAGACCTCCAAGGTCCCTTCCAACTGTTATTCTGACCCTACTGCATTTAAAGCTCACCCCCCCCCCCCGTCAAGGGTTGCATGCGGGCCTTGCACCCCTGGCCTGAGGTTGACCCGCTCCGAACCCTCTGCTGCCTTGGGAGGCATTGGGTGACCACCTTCCCTGGCCCGTCTCTGATGCCCAGCCCACGAAGACTCTGAGCCCCCCCCCATCTCTGGCCCTGCAGACCCTCCCCGTCCTTGCAAGAAGCAACTAGTTTCCTTTGGATCTGCAAACGGCCGGTGTTGCTTGGAAACCCCTCCTTTCTCTCAAGGTTGCTTATCCTGCCCCCCCCTTTTTTATTTTTCTCTCCTGGGCTGCCTGCCTCCCACGCGGGCGCAGGCTCTCCTTAAGGGAGGCTTCCGTCTCTGTGGCAACCACCCCACACATTGGAGGCTGCCAAAGCTGCAGAAGGGACAGAAAAAACCCAGTTCCTTTAGCCAACTGGCCCCAGACTGAGCCGTGGGGAGGGGGGGGAGAGCCACCCGGTCCCTGCCTGGCCCCCTTGCAAAGGGAGGCCGAAATCCGGGCAGGAAAAGGACCAGTCAGTGCCCACTGTGCCCCCCACACCCATGAGGACTAGAAACTTGGCTTTTGTCAACAGCGACCTCCACTAGAAGGCTTGAACCTGGAGGCTGGGCGTGCAAGGTGGGGGGTTTTGGGGTTTTTTTTGGGGGGGTAGGATGGGGATTTGCCTGTGGCCCGAGTGGAGTTTCTGCAAAATGCTGTGGGTCACAGGAGGGGCAGGCGGGGTTGCGTTGCAGAGAATAAAGCCGGCATTGTGCTCTGGAATTTGAAGCCAGAATGGTGAGCCGAGCCTGGAGGGGAGGAAAAACCAGAATTGATCGTCTTAAATCAGGAGTCTCCAAACTGGGCTGCTTTAACACTGGTGGACTTCAACTCCCAGAATGCCCCAGCCAGGACCTCAACTCCCAGAATGCCCCAGCCAGGACTTCAACTCCCAGACTGCCCCAGCCAGGACTTCAACTCCCAGAATGCCCCAGCCTGGACCTCAACTCCCAGAATGCCCCAGCCAGGACCTCAACTCCCAGACTGCCCCAGCCAGGACTTCAACTCCCAGAATGCCCCAGCCAGGACCTCAACTCCCAGAATGCCCCAGCCAGGACCTCAACTCCCAGAATGCCCCAGCCAGGGCTTCAACTCCCAGAATGCCCCAGCCAGGATCCCAACTCCCAGAATGCCCCAGCCAGGACTTCAACTCCCAGAATGCCCCAGCCAGGACCTCAACTCCCAGAATGCCCCAGCGAGGACCTCAACTCCCAGAATGCCCCAGCCAGCATGTCGAAGTCCACAAATCTTAAAAGTGTCCGAGTTTGGAAAACCTCTGGCTTAAGTGAATTTCCTTTGATATTAAAAAGAGACACAACACACACACACACACACAAGTGGAATTTCTTCCAAATAAGAACTGAAAAAGGCACCCCTGCCTGGGTTTTAATTCATCTCAACCCAGCATCCCAAGAGGCGGTCGCATCTTTCCAGTGTTACAAGTTTCCGAGTTTGTTACAGGGTTCGTGGGTGTGGGTGTGTATGTGCGGTTGCACGGACTCTGCGGCCTGCGTTGGATTGACACGCTGACTCGCAAACGACCCAGCCGCCGTCTCCGGCAAAAGTAGAATAGAATAGAATAACAGAGTCGGAAGGGACCTTGGAGGTCTTCTAGTCCAACCCCCTGCTTAGGCAGGAAACCCAACACCACTTCAGACAAATGGTTACCCAACATCTCCGGCCTTTTGCAGCCAGCTTACGCTCCGGCGGGTTACACGAAACTGTAAAGTTGGGCCGACGGGAGTAAACCACGGTTCCGTTCGCCACAGATAAACTCGGCCAATCCCGGTCTGAATTTCCCCTCCTGAAAGTCCGCCTTCGCATCACATTTGAGCTACTACTCGAGAATTCTTCTTTTAGTTTTTGATTCTGTTCACCTCCTTGCTGTAGCTGCTGTACTTTCCAAGGGGGAGGGGGTGTCAGCCCCACCACGGAGGGGCCTGAAAATGGCCTCAGGCAATAAGAGACCCCTTTGGAGAGCAATTGGGTGGGGGGAGAGCAGGAAAAGGAATTTGAAGGCTGGAGAGGAAAGCCGTTACATTCATTAGCCACAAACTCCTTGCCGTTGTGTTTCTGGTGTGTTTGCAATCCAAAGAGGTGGCGGGTCACGGCTTGCTTTTTGGCAAGATCTGGGGTTTTGCAAGGGGTCCCGGCTCCCTCCGCTGTTTCCAGGAGGCTCCCAGCTGCCCTGTCCCCAAGCAGCACGGCTGCCTTGCCCGGGGATGTCACCCGCCCGATGGGGCAGGGTCCTTTTCCGCCGCTCTCGGCTGTGTCCCGGGGGCCCCTGCAGGCTCACGAGGGCCCTGGGACGGGCTCCTGACTCTGCTCAGCTCTGGCTAGAGTCGCCCGGATGGTGTGGGTCAGGTGCTGCAGGCCGATCAGGTAGCCGTCCTCGTGGCTTCCGGGGGTCCAGGCCACGTCGTGGCGAAGGTGGGAGTGGGCTGGGGCGGGGAGAGTCTTGCCAAAGTCGATCATCCAGATGCTAGCCTGGTCTTTCTGGTCGTGGAGGAAGAGCAGAGAGCTGCCAATCACCTGGGAAGGAGGGAGCAAGGTGGGTAAAAGGGGGAAGGGAGGGAAGGAGAGAGGGAGGAAGAAAAAGGGAGGGCAGAAGGATGGAAGGGAGATGGAAAGGAGAGATAGGTTGAAAGAAAGATGGGAGGGAAGGAAGGAAGGAAAAAGGGAGGGCAGAAGGATGGAAGGGAGATGGAAAGGAGAGATAGGTTGAAAGAAAGATGGGAGGGAAGGAAAGAAGGAAAAAGGGACGGCAGAAGAAGGATGGAAGGAAGATGGAAAGGAGAGATAGGTTGAAAGAAAGATGGGAGGGAGGGAAGGAAGGAAGGAAAAAGGAAGAAGGATGGAAGGGGGATGGATAGATAGATAGGAGATGGAAAGGATAGGTCGAAAAAGATGGAAGGGAGGTTGATGGGAGGGAGGGAGGAAGTAAAAAGGAAGGGCGGAAGAAGGATGGAAGGGAGATGGAAAGGAGAGATAGGTTGAAAGAAAGATGGGAGGGAGGGAAGGAAGGAAAAAGGAAGAAGGATGGAAGGGGGATAGATGGATAGATAGGAGATAGGAGATAGAAAGGAGAGATAGGTTGAAAAAGATGGAAGGGAGGTTGATGGGAGGGAGGGAGTAAAAAGGAAGGGCGGAAGAAGGATGGAAGAGAGATGGATGGATGGAGGGAAAGGAGAGATAAGTTGAAAGAAAGATGGGAGGTTGGTGGGAGGGAGGGAGGGAGGGAGAAAGGAAGCAAGGAAGACAAGAGGTTGGAAAAAGGAAGGAAGTGAGATGGAAGGATTGGAAAAAAGGGATGAAGGAAGATGGAAGGAAGAGAGAGAGATGGAAGGAAGGAGAGAAAGAGGGAAGGAAAGAAGGGGAGAGAGGACGAAGGGAAAGGAAAGAAGGTCAAATAATTTTCCCCAAACTAGAAGAATTTACGTGGCTAACTTTAGAGGCCTCAGAATAATATTCTAGGACTTGGGTCAAACTCTTAAAATGGCATCCAGCCTGGAAAAAGCCGAGCCAATTTTTTGGGAAAGCCAAATGTAAATAACTTCACACAGCATGGCAAATAAAGCAGGAACAACCCCCCCCCGCACTGCAAACAATGTAAATAGAAAATGCCCTGCGATTTTGTTTCTTTGTTTAAATGCTCTTGTTTGAGAACATGCCTCTTCTACACGTATGTGCCCAACCGGAAGTTTGTTTCCGAACTTCCAGTAGGCCCATTGGTCCATTTTTTGCCCTCCCTAGGCTTCAGGAGGCTTTCCTGAAGCCTGGGGAGGGTGAAAACGACCTCCCTCCCGCCCTCCGGAAGGCCGAAAATCTTCTGGCCAGCGCACACATGCGCGCTGTAGCTCACATAGGGCAACGCCTCGCGTGCCCTCAGATATGGCTCCGCGTGCCATAGGTTCGCCATCACGGCTGTAGGGTCTCCTGCTTGAGCAGGGGGTTGGGCTAGATGACCTACATGGTCCCTTCCAATTCTGTTAATCTGTTAAACAATAAGGGTAGGGGGAAGCAAGTCCCCAGATTATTTTTCGGGTGGTGGGATAGGACATTTTGGTCTCACGCCCCCTTTGAGAGCCGAGAAGCGCTCGGCTCTCCTCCTTTTTGGGGGGAGGGGGGTCCCCAGCAAATTACCTCATGCCTCTTGAAGAAGTTGGACTCGTCCAAGGCTTGCCGTAAATTCTCCAGGCGTGCCAAGTAGGTTTTCTGCAAATCAAGGAGAATATTTAAAAAAAAGGAAGAGTTGGGGGGCAATGTCTCCCCCCCAATAAATCTGTCTCTTTTTAAAGGAAAGGAAAAAAACAAAACAAATATAAGAGTGACTTTAATACAGTGAAAATCATTAAGCAATAGCACTTAAGACTTATATCCCGCTTCACGGTGCTTTCCAGCCCTCTCTAAGCGGTTTACAGAGTCAGCCTCTTGCCCCCAACAATCCGGGTCCTCATTTTACCCACCTCGGAAGGATGGAAGGCTGAGTCAACCTGAAGGAAGGAAGGAAGGAAGGAAGGAAGGAAGGAAGGAAGGAAGGAAGGAAGGAAGGAAGGAAGGAAGGAAGGAAGGAAGGAATGGGAAGGGAAGGGAAGGGAAGGGAAGGGAAGGGAAGGGGAAGGAAGGAAAAATAGTAATAGACTTATATGCCGCTTCACAGTGCTTTTACAGCCCTCTCTAAGTGGTTTACCGAGTCAGCCTCTTGCCCCCAACAATCCAGGTCCTCATTTTACCCACCTCGGAAGGACAGAAGGCTGAGTCAACCTTGATCTGGTCAGGATCGAACTGCTGGCAGTGGGCAGAGTTTAGCCTGCAATACTGCATTCTAACCACTGCACCACCGCGGCTGTGTGTTTCAGTGTTCCTCAAGCTTGGTAACTTCAAGATGGGTGGACTTCAACTCCCAGAATTCCCCAGCCAGCTATGCTGGGAGTTGAAGTCCAGCCATCTTAAATGACTTAAGGAGGACTAGGAGTGACACGACAGCTGTGTCCTAGTATTTGAGGGGCTGCCACAAAGAAGAGGGGGGTCAACTTTATTTTCCAAAGTACCAGAAGGCAGGACAAGAAGCAATGGATGGAAACTAACCAAGCAGAGAAGCATCTTGTGAGCATCCTAGGTCTCCAACCTTGACAACTTTACGACTTGTGGACTTCAACTCCCAGAACTCCTCATGTCTGGCTGGAGAATTCTGGGAGTGAACATCCCCACCTCTTAAAGCATTGAAGGTTGAAAAACATTGATCTACACCGTTGTTGTTTTTCCAATCCAATGATACAGGTAATCCTTAAATCATGGCTGGCTGAGGAATTTTGGGAGTTGAAGTCCACAAGTCGTAAAGTTGCCAAGGTTGGAGACCCCTGTACCTAGACCAAGCCAAGTCCAAAAAAAACATCAGGGAATTCTTGGAAGCCTGGAACTCAGCCATCACCAGGCACATAGAGATTAACAACATTTGCACGCCATTCAAAAAAGACAATCAAAAAGCCCCAAAGGAGACAAAGAAACCAAAACAAACACCCAGATAAGCTGAGATTAACACCAGACAAACAATCCTCCAATCAAGGAATTATCAACTTAGACAAACAAGCTAACACCCTAAACAAGGAGCAACCAAGGACACTCCTACTAA
Source organism: Diadophis punctatus similis (assembly GCA_023053685.1). NCBI lineage: Eukaryota > Metazoa > Chordata > Lepidosauria > Squamata > Dipsadidae > Diadophis > Diadophis punctatus. The sequence goes on from JALIGW010000011.1 coordinate 9,683,584, forward strand.
TGCTTGTCTGTAAACAGAGTGAACCCCACTTCCTCCTGACACCGATGAGGCCACCTAGTCGGATAATGAAACATCTGTAAGAAAACAACCAAACTCAGGGAGTACCACAGACCCCACCCACCCCCCCCCCTCCCAAAATCAAATCCGCCCCACGACGTTTTAGTTCAGCCACTGATCAAAAGCATGGTCCCACTTCTCAGCTAAGAATTCTACTTCCTCCCTTCACTTTCCTCGGTCAAGAGCTCACCAACACATCCACGCGATTCTTCACAAACTGCAAAAAGATCTCCATAATCTGATCCTGGCTCCGTGTCTGCTTGAAATCCCGTTGCACGGCTCCTCCCTCAATCTGCAGAAAGAGAAAAAGAGAGAGCAATAACAACGGCACTTAAGACTTATATACAGCTTCGCTGTGCTTTACAGCCCTCCCTAAGCGGTTTACAGGGTCAGCACATGGACCCCAACAATCTGGGTCCTCATTTTACCGACTGGGAAGGATGGAACGCTGAGTCAACTTTGAGTCGGTCAGGATTGAACTCCTGACAGTTGGCAGAGTCAGCCTGCAATACTGCACGCTAACCACAGAGAAAGAAAGGAAGGAAGGAAGGAAGGAAGGAAGGAAGGAAGGAAGGAAGGAGGAAGGAAGGAAGGAAGGAAGGAAGGAAGGAAGGAAGGAAGGAAGGAAGGAAAGAAAGAAAGAAAGAAAGAAAGAAAGAAAGAAAGAAAGAAAGAAAGAAAGAAAGAAAGAAAGAAAGAAAGAAAGAAAGAAAATAGCACTTAGACTTATATACCGCTTCACAATGCTTTACCCATCTCGGAAGGATGGAAGGCTGAGTCAACCTGGAGCTGATCAGGATCGAACTGCTGGCAGTGGGCAGAGTCAGCTTGCAATTATGTATTCTAACCACTGCGCCACCACGGTTCAGTGAGAGTGTTTGGAAAGCGCGTATCCTGACCTGTTGATGGAAGTCCTGCTTCTCCAGTGCGCGCGCGCGCGCACACACACACACACACACACACGGCACTTCTTCGGCCACTCACCGTAACCCCTTCGATCCGAAAGCCCAGGGAGGTGCTGGAGCTGCTATTTTCCCTCCACTGCATGTAACGGGGCTTGGTGACGGCCCCTTGGCTGTGCTCATCCGGCGTGGGGGCCCAGGGGTCGATCTTCACCATCTTCTGGTAGAGGTCTCGCCGGGGGGCTGACCGGGGCTGACCCTTGCCCGCTTCGTCCTCCAGGTACGTTCTGGGCAACCGGGAGGAAAGGGAAAGATCCCTTGGGTGAGTTGAACTCTCCCTCCCATTAACTCAAGAATACAGGTCATCCTCGACTTACGACCACACGTGAGCCCCAAATTCGTTGTTAAGTGAACCATTGTTCGAGTTTTGTCCTGTTTTACGACCCTTTCTTGCCCCAGTTCTTAAGTGAATCACTGCAGCGGGTAAGTTAGTAACGCGGTCGTTAAGGGAATCTGGCTCCCCCATTGATTTTGTTTGCCAATCATGTGTGATCACGTGATCTTGGGACACAACGACGGTCATAAGTATGAGCCAGCTGCCGAGGGTCTGAATTTGGATCACGCCATCACGAGGATGCTACAAACGGCGCAAGTGTGAGAAATGGTCCCAAGTCCCTTTTTTTTAGTGCCGCTGTATCTTTGAACAGTCACTAAATGAATGGTTATAAGTCAAGGACTACATTTGTTAGAAGGGAGGAATGGTGGTGAGGCTTTCTACTGCTGCCTTGTCCAGCAACTGGGGAGAGGTGAGTCTTCCCAGGTGAACTGACAGGAAACAGACCAGGTGAGTTAATTTGACTTTATGGTAAGGCTATAGGTCCTCGATTTACAGCCATTCGTTTAATGACCGTTCCAAGTTACAACGGCGCTGAAAAAAAATGACTTAACTTATGACTGTTTTTCACACTTACGACCGTTGCAGCATCCCCCCCCAAGGTCACGTGATCCAAATTCAGGCCCTTGGCAACCGACTCAGATTTATGACGGTTGCAGTCTCCTGGAGTCACGTGATCCACTTTCACGACCTTCTAACAAGCCAAGTCAACGGGGAAGCCAGATTCACTTAACAACCGTGTAACTCACTCAACAACGGCGGTGATTCACTTAACGACTGTGGCAAGGAAGGTCGTAAAATGGGGCAAAACCCACTTCACAACTGTGACACTCAGCAACAGATTATTTTGGGCTCGACTGTGGTCGTAAGTCAAGGACTACCTGGAATGGAACCTTGAAGGTCTGAAAGGACCAATCTCCCTCCGTCTCCTTTTACGGCCAGATAAGTTAGGAAGTCAGTTTTCTTTCTCTATCCATTGTGCACAGGGGTGGGTTCCTAATTTTTTTGCTTCCACTCTGTGGGCATGGCTTGTTTTGTGGGTGTGGCTTGCCAGCCATGTGACCAGGTGGGCGTGGCTTGCCGGTCATATATTAGTTATTTCAGAGAGATGTTACTACTATTTTTGCTATTTTATACCTTACATGAAAAGCTTTGCATACAAAGTGCGTGTTACACCATGGCAACACAGCAACCTTTATATGCAGAAAATGCTATCGTTAAAAGACAAGCCAGTCTCATACAGCATTTTTGGTTTCAGTCATGGATTCCTTAGACGAAAATATTGAGGACTGTTAAAAGAACAGTATCTTTTAACAGTCCTCAATGTTTTCGTCTAAAGAATAACAGTATAAAACTGTATAAAATTAACAGTATAAAAGGTTAAGCTTTTGGAAAACGCCCACTTTGGGAAGCTTTAGGCAAAAGCGAAGGAAAAGTGTCAAATGTGAGCTTCTTATTATTTTCAAGCGAAGGGATGGGGAAAAACTTAATTGTCAGGTTTCTGGGCATGCACAAAAGAAATTTTTTTAAAAAAATGGTGGCACCCAGGCACCAGCAACCGGCCACACCGGTACTGTGACGTCACCAGTGGGCCGCTACCGGTGCTATAGAGTGGACCGCACCAGTAGGAACCCACCACTGATTGTGCAGCTGAGGGCTTCCTGCTCTCTTATCTGATCGTTCTCTAGGGATCATTTCTTATTGCAAGATCGTTTGGATCCAAGGAAGATTTGGAAGAGGGAATCTGTAAATGAAAGATGGCCCCGATCCAATTCTTCCCGCTCGCCCTGCGAGGAAGGCCGCTCTGACCTGGTGCCCATCTTGCAGTCCATGATGCTAGGATTCTGGAGTCCGCGGAGAAGGTCATCCATCTGGATGTAGCGTTCGCCGCCCACTTCCGCCACCCCGTGGTAAGCGGGCACAAAAGGGCACAGGACGTCTGTCATCAACTCTGACAGACACGCCGCCTCCACGGCGCTGAACTTCTTCAGGATCTGGCCCCCTTCGCTGGGCTTGAAGTTGCCTAGAAGGAGAGCGGACGGGAACATCTGGAGGTCAGCAGCAGCACTGGCCTCCTCGGCAATGCCGGCTGGGGAATTCTGGGAGTTGAAGTCCACCCATCTTAAAGCAAGCTGGCTGGGGGATTCTGGGAGTTGAAGTCCACCCATCTTAAAGCAAGCTGGCTGGGGGATTCTGGGAGTTGAAGTCCGGTCTTCTTAAAGCAAGCTGGCTGGGGAATTCTGGGAGTTGAAACCCACCCATCTTAAAGCAAGCTGGCTGGGGAATTCTGGGAGTTGAAGTCCACCCATCTTAAAGCAAGCTGGCTGGGGGATTCTGGGAGTTGAAGTCCACCCATCTTAAAGCAAGCTGGCTGGGGGATTCTGGGAGTTGAAGTCCGGTCTTCTTAAAGCAAGCTGGCTGGGGAATTCTGGGAGTTGAAACCCACCCATCTTAAAGCAAGCTGGCTGGGGAATTCTGGGAGTTGAAACCCACCCATCTTAAAGCATGCTAGCTAGGGAATTCTGGGAGTTGTAGTCTACCCATCTTCAAGCATGCCGATTGAGGAATTCTGGGAGTTGAAGTCCACCCATCTTAAAGCATGCCGGCTGAGGAATTCTGGGAGTTGAAGTCCACCCATCTTAAAGCATGCCGGTTGGGGAATTCTGGGAGTTGAAGTCCACCCCTCTTAAAGCATGCCGGCTGGGGAATTCTGGGAGTTGAAGTCCACCCATCTTAAAGCATGCCGGCTGGGGGGATTCTGGGAGTTGAAGTCCACCCCTCTTAAAGCATGCCGGCTGGGGGATTCTGGGAGTCGAAGTCCACCCATCTTAAAGCAAGCCGGTTGGGGAATTCTGGGAGTTGAAGCCCACCCATCTTAAAGCATGCTAGCTAGGGAATTCTGGGAGTTGTAGTCTACCCATCTTCAAGCAAGCCGGTTGGGGAATTCTGGGAGTTGAAGTCTACCCATCTTCAAGCAAGCCGGTTGGGGAATTCTGGGAGTTGAAGCCCACCCATCTTAAAGCAAGCCGACTGGGGAATTCTGGGAGTTGAAGTCCACCCATCTTCAAACATGCCACCTGGGGAATTCTGGGAGTTGTAATTCACCCATCTTAAAGTTGCCAAAGTGGATTTGGCCTTGGCTCCTGATCCCCCTCCCTACACCTTCCCCTGGGCACCCCACATATCCTCGTGGAATTCATACCTTCGTGTCCGGCCAGTTGTACCCAGGAGCTCCGTCGTCGCAAGGACCAGTGGACCATGGTGAAAAAGGTCTTCCAGGACTTTGTCTAGAGGAAAGCCAGAAAATGGGTGGTTGAAAAAGTGGAAACTCTGGGTTTGTATGTGTGTGTTGTAAAACCAGAAACAGAAAACCTCTCTTCCAACCTTATGATTCTCTGATCCTAAGAGGGCCCGTTCCCTCTCTCTCAGCCCATCCATCCTTGCAGTGTTGTTGTGATGGGGGAAAATAGGAGGAAGAAGATGCCCTGGATATGTTCTTTGCCTTGACTTATTTGTCAAAATAAGAAAGGCCGGCTACACAGAAATAAGTAAACAAGTGGAGGAAATAAAGCGATGGTCTTAAACCAGGGGTCCCCAAACTTGGCAACTTTAAGACTTGTGGATTTCAACTCCCAGAATTCTGGGAGTTGAAGTCCACAAGTCTTAAAGTTGCCAAGTTTGGGGACCTCTGTCTTAAACGCAAAGAAAAGAAGAAACTGCTTGTGCAAAGAAGGAAATTTCCTAAAAATGTGCAATCTGGGCTCTGCATTACAGTTGTATCTCCCAAGGATATGCAAACCGTGTGCAAAACAGCTCATGGATCTTTGTCAACACCACGCCCTGCCAAGCTTCCCCAACACAGGAGGAAGCAGGAACCAACGTGCGTCACTCCCAGGCAGGAAATCTCAGCCCGGCTTGGCCGTGAGACCTCCTCCTCCTGCTCAGCCGAGCCGGGAGGTCCAGCCACCCTTCAGCAGCTCCGTCATGCTAGCAACGCGGAGAAGCCACCCGAAAACCAGCCAGCCGGCACAGCCACACCGAGCAACCACAAGCCCGAGGGCCCTGCGAGAGACACCAGCTCTGCAGCGGCCCAGGAACTCCCCTGCGGTTTGTGCAGAAGTTCGACTGCATGCATGCAGAGTCCTTGTGCAACCAGGGCTGCCCTGCATCCGGAGCCAGGCGTGGGGCTCGTCACGTGGTCCAGGCGCCACGGGGCTGGCTCTCGTCTCACTCAGTTGTGGCAACGCGGCGGCTTGGCAACCCTATTTTGGAAAAAATGCAAAGAAGAGCGACTAAGAGGATTAAAGGCCTGGAGACAAAAACACATGAAGAACGGCTGCAGGATTTGGGTCTGGCCAGTCTAAAGAAAAGAAGAATTAGGGGAGACATGATAGCAGCATTCCAGTATTTGAGGGGCTGCCCCAAAGAAGAGGGGGTCAAATTATTCTCCAAAGCACCAGAAGGCAGGACAAGAAACAATGGATGGAAACTAATCAAGGAGAGAAGCAACCTGGAATGAAGGAGAAACTTCCTAACAGGGAGGACAATTAATTAACCAGTGGAACACCTTACCACTAGAAGTTGTGGGTGCTCCATTCCTGGAGGTTTTTAAGAAGAGACTGGACAGTCACTTATCTGAAATGGTGTAGGGTCTCCTGCTTGGGCAGGGGGGTTGGACTAGATGACCTACAAGGTCCCTTCCAACTCTGTTAATCTGTAATCCTGCTTGGGCAGGGGGTTGGACTAGAAGACCTCCAAGGTCCCTTCCAGTTCTAGTCTGGTTGTTAATTGATTGGTAACTGTGGGATGCTGCAAACAGTCACAAGTGCCACCTGTCAGAAATGGTATGGGGTCTCCTGCTTGAGCGGGAGGGGTGGACTAGATGACCTCCAAGGTCCCTTCCAACTCTTGTTATTCTATTCTATCCTATAACCAGTGGAACTGCTTGCCTTCAGAAGTTGTGGGCGCTCCATCACTGGGGGTTTTAAAGAAAAGACTGAACAGCCACTTGTCTGAAATGGTGTAGGGTCTCTTGCTTGGGCAGGGGGTTGGACTAGAAGACCTCCAAGGTCCCTTCCAACTCCATTCCAATGAATTGACATTGCTATGCATCTTCTGGGAACTGCAAAACGGAGGGTGTTAATGCTTCCTCGTACCCAGAACCAACCGAGCCGGTCAAAAACTTAAAACTTGTCTGGTTCCACATCCCAAATGACGGGAATCCAATACAGCAACGATGAACACACTTTAGTTTAGAGTTTTCTTCACCGTCATCTTAAAACCAGCCATTGGGAGGTTTTTGCAGTGTTTTCACACCATCCGACTCATAGTAACACAGCGCTTAGCAAAATAAATAAAAAGTTCTGCTATCGAAATGCCTTTATTTCATCGTGTCTTTGGCAAAAAAAACCCAACGGTCGGGTGATTCCCGTTTCCGACCAAGAAATGTTATTAAAAGCCAGAACTTTTTAGTATAGAAGGCTGAAAGGTATTAAAAAGGCAGAAACTTATTTTTTGAAAAAGAAAAAAAAACCACGAGCTCTTTTTTTTTTAAAGGTTGGGGGTTTGAGAAGCTTCCGCCTTTTACTAAAATTAGTAGTTAGTTAGTCAGGAAAGATACGACCTTTCTCAACTTCTAACCAGATGCTCAGAAATGTTTTAAAAATGCAACGAGAGGTTTAATCTTTTGATTTGGACACTCAAATGTTTGATGTAGGGGTTTTCCCCAATTAATACAGGTGGTCCTTGACTTACAACTATTTGTTTAGTGAGCGAAGTTACAACAGCACTGAAGAAAATGATGTGATCGGTTCTCATAAACACTGAGATCAGGGGCGGGTTGCTCACTTACCTCGCTGCCGGAGCCATGCGCGCGCATCTCCACGCTTTGGGGGGGGGGGTGCGCTTGCTACGCGTGCACGCCCCCTGGCACGATTTTGCTTCTGTGCATGCACGGAAGCAAAATCGCGCCGAAATCTTGCGAGGGGACGCGCACACGTGCAAGATTTCGGCGCGATTTCGCTTCTGCCCGTGCGCGGAGGCAAAATCTCGCCGAAATCTCTCTCTCGCACGAGTCCCCTTGCGAGATTTCGGCCGATTTTGCTTCCGCGCATGCGCAGAAGCAAAATCGCCCAAAAATCACCGAAAAAAATGGCGACGCGCCGGGTGGACCGGCAGAGAGGGCTCCGGAGCGGTTGCGAAATCCGCCGCTCCCTACCAGAGCTGCGTACTGGGCAGCTCCGGCAGGAACCCACCTCTGACTGAGATGTTGGATAACCATTTGTCTGAAGTGTGGTGTAGGGTTTCCTGCCTAAGCAGGGGGTTGGACTAGAAGACCTCCAAGGTCCCTTCCAACTCGTTGTTGTTGTTGTTGTTATTATTACTGCAGCATTATCTTTGCTACCGGTTCGGGAACGGGAGCATTATCTTTGCAGCATTATCTTTGCTACCGGTTCGGGAACGGGAGCGCATGCGCAGAAGCTCCGTGATGACATTCTGCTGGGTGGGCGGAGCCGCCCACCACCGCTGCTACCAGTTCGCCTGAAGCGGGCCGAACCGGTAGGGAACCCGCCACTGCACTGCAGCACCTCTATGGTCATGTGATCAAATTAAATTCAGAGGTTTGGCAACTGGCATGTACTTCGGACGATTTGCAACATCCCGGGAGGTCACGTGGGTCCCCTTTTGTGATCACCCGACAAGCAAAGTCAACGGGCAAGCCAGATTCACTTAATGGCCGTCTTACTCATTTAACAACTTGCTGCGATTCACTGTGGCGTGAACGGTTATAAAATGGGGCAAAACTCACTTAACAACTATCTATAGTTGTATATAACAACATAAATTCTGGGCTCGAGTGTGCTTGTAAATCAAGGACTACTTGAACATGCAGAAGGATATTTATTAGCCTGCCAAGAAAGCTGGCAAAGAGAAGAATAGGATTTTAAAGAATTAATGTGGTTGTTATCCAAAGCCTTAAAAACCCATCCAAAATATCAAACTTCCTCATTTTCACAGAAGCCAAGCATCTAATTCAGCTTCCAGGAGACCATTCCAACTGGTAGGGAATTTACCTTCCATAATCCCCATCCTGCATGATTGGGGATGAGGGACACTGGTGGTAACAGCCCCCCCTTCCCCCCATTCTGGGGAAGGGGATCCTAAATCCCTATTTGAAGACTTCCAAACTCTCCCTTCGAACCGTCCAGTCCGCTGCTCCAGAGGTGGCATTTAGCTGGTTCGGACTGGTTCGGGCGAACCGGTAGTAGAGATCTGTGGCCCACCCGCCCCGGCGCTATGCGCCAGGGGCGGGTTCCTAATTTTTTTACTACCACTTTGTGGGTGTGGCTTATTTTGTGGGCGTGGCTTGCCAGCCATGTGACTGGGAGGGCGTGGCTTGCTGGCCATGTGACCGGGTGGGCGTGGCTTCTCGGACTGCTGAAGGGAGGGGAACTGAGATAGGTCCTGCTGCCCGTTCCCCCTCCCCTCAGCAGCTCGAGAAGCCTCGAATGTGCGAAAATGCCTGGGATCCTCACCACGCTTTCGTGGCTTCTCGGACTGCTGAAGGGAGGGGAATGGAGATAGCTCCTGCTGCCCGTTCTTTCAGCGTCTCACACGCTCCCTCAGCCATCTTCCCCTGCTTGGACTCACTGTGGGGTAGGAAGGCAGCGCATGCACAGTGCCGGAAGCTCAGCTTCTGGGCATGCGCAGAAGAAAATTGAAAAAAAAATTGAAAAAAAAATTGAAAAAAAAAATTTTTTTTAATGGCGGCGCCCAGGTACCGGCAACCGACCGCACCGGTACTGTGACGTCACCAGCGGGCCGCTACCGGTGCTATAGAGTGGATCGCACTGGTAGGAACCCACCACTGGGCTGCGCGCATGTGCGGAAGGCGCGCGAACGCAACCGAAGCGAGTGTGCGTGCGCTGGGCGAACCGGTAGAGAAATCCCTAGTCCTTAGGGATTGGGGCGGTGTCAGGCAGTGATTTTATATTGCCTGTTACATGTATATGCAGGGGAGATGCATCCCTATCAAATATGATGGTTTATTCCTGAGCAGGTGATTAATATGTTCCTAGTACGCATGTGTACATTCTTTTCTTTGTTCCTCCCTTCTTCTTCTGCTTCTGTAAGGAGCAAGACCTTTTTTTATAGCCAGGATGTGATTTATTTGTTTTTGTACCGAAATAAATATTTTATACCTTAGTATTTAAACTGCGGTTTTCTTTCTATAATGTCAGAGTTTCAGGAAAAGATCTATTTTGCCTCTGATGAGAGTAATTCTTATCTAACAGGCGGCATTGAAGAATTTCCAAATAAACAAATAAATTATGAGAATCCCACCTCTGCGCTGCTCAGTTCAATTATTCACTTTTGCACAGGCTGATAATGCCAAACATTATTATTTTTTTGCTAAATCTTGCAAAAATCCAGAGCTGCTATTTTGCAAACAAATAGCTTTAAATCCCAGCATTGCACTTCCTTCCTATTTTAACTTTGACCACCACCCGTGAAAGCTGTGCTTCCTAAAAAGTTTCCTACGCAAAACTAAAAACCGTCTGGAAAGTTTTTATTTAAATCTTCGTTGCGAGTGGTGCTGTTATCCAAAGAAAATGACTTTGATCTAATTTGGGGCAGTTTACGCGGATTTGGGGAGCAATGCACGGGTCGAAGGGAATCCAGTGTTGAATTTTTTTAAAAGCAGGAATTGAGTCTAATTTTCCCTAACTAAACCAGTGTTTCTCAACCCTTGAAGATGGGTGGACTTCGACTCCCAGAATTCCTCAGCCAGCAATGGCTGGGGAATTCTGGGAGTTGAAGTCCACCCACCTTCAAGCCGCCAGGGTTGAGAAATGCTGCTCCAGATGCGTTATGTGGACATATCCACATCCTGTTTACTAATATTATCCTCTAATGTAAACCTTTTTTTAAAAAACTTTGGCTAACATCAAACAAGAGCTTTCAAGCTTAAAATGCAAACAGCCAAAACAAACAAACCAGGGTTAAACCTTCATGGTGCATTGGCCGGATTTCAAAGCGCCTTCCTTTGCAGATTTAGCCCAGTTTTCCTTAACTTCAAGATGGAAACAAAAGTTCAAAGATTAATCTATAGGTTTATCTGCGTCAATAAATCACTTACACGTATCCTCAACTTGCGACAGTTTGTTTAATGACGTTCGAAGTTACAACGGCACTGAAAAAATGGATTTGTGACCAATTTTCACACTTACGACACGGCAACTCCATGGGCCCGCGATCAAAATTCAGACTCTTGGCAACTGACTCGTATTTATGACGGTCGCAGCTGTCCCCGGGGTCACGCGATCCCCTTTGGCGACCTTCTGACAAGCACAGTCAAGGGGAAAAACCAGATTCACTTAACAACCGTTTGACTCCTCGAGCGACTGCGGTGATTCACCGAACGACGGTGGCGAGCGAGGTCGTAAAACGATCGCCTTTCCCCACCGTCTGAGAAGCAAGCCGACTCATTGGGGAAAAACCCGATTCACTTAACAACCGGGTTACTAATCGAACAGCTTCAGGGATTCACTTAACAACGGTGGCGAGCAAGGTTGTAAAACGATCGCCTTTTCCGAGCTTCTGACAAGCAAACTCAACGGGGAAAAAACCAGATTCACTTAACAACCGTGTGATTCATTTAACAACTGGAGAATTCTGGGAGTTGAAGTCCACATGTCTTAAAAGTTGCCAAGGTTGGATCCCCCTCCTTTTCAAGAAAGACCCCCCCCGGCCATTTCTGGCCCTCCGCGCCCGCCCGCCCCCAAATCTCACCTTCCGCAGCACCCGTTTCTTCGTCGTCACCGACCGTCCTTCGACGTCGCTGAAGACGTCATCCGACTCCTGGGACGAGCTGGCCAAAGACGAGCAGGTGGACGAACCCGAGATGGACCGGTCGAAAGGCAGCCCGGGGGCTTGGCTTACACGGGAAGGAGATGGAACTGGGGGCACCCCAGAGGTCATCGGGCCCAGCGGGCAGGGCGGGGACCCCTGGCATGTCTGCAAGCCGTTGCTGGAAAAGGCCCCACGGGACAGCTCGGCCCCTCCCTCAGTGGCCCTCGCCGGGTCGAACGGGGGCTCTGCCGCCTCCCACCTCTCGGGCTCTGTCGGCTGAACGAGAGATCCCGAGGAGGCTGGGATCCATTCCATGAGGACGCCGAAGGACAGCTCGCCGGATCTCAGGCTGGGGTTCTTGTGTGGGCCTCGGGTGCTCCAGGTTCGGATTCCACCAGGGTTGTCTACAGAGGGAAACCCAAACAGGGCACAAAAGCATCAGCAGATTTAACAGAATAACGGAATGAGCTGGAAGGGACCTTGGAGGTCTTCTAGTCCAACCCCCTGCTTATGCAGTAAAACCTACTGTATTTATGATCTATTTGCTTATTTACTCATTGCACTCTTTAAAACAATAAACAAATCCATGCTTTCGCTACAAAGACCCATAAATTAGCCATCTGAGAGAGAGAGGTGGAAGTCCTCCACTTACAACCGTTTGTTTAGTGACTGACTGAAGTTGCAACACCTCTGAAAGCAGTGACTTACGACCATTTTTCACACTTATGGCCGTTGTAGCATCCCCGTGATCACGTGATGAAAATTCAGAGGCTTGGCAACTGACTCATATTTATGACCACTGCAGTGTCCCAGGGTCACGTGATCCCCTTTTGCGACCTTCTGACATGCAAAGTCAATGGGGAAGCCGGATTCACTTAATGACCGTGTTGCTAAAGAGCTGCAGGGATTCACTTAACAACCCATAGGGCTCACTGAAGCCTCCGGAGCCTGTGGATGGCGAAAAACGGACCCAACAGGCCTACCGGAAGTTTGGAAACAAACTTCTGGTTGGGCCTTTGGGCCGTTTTTCACCGTCCCCAGGCTTCAGGAAGGCCTCCTACACGCTGGAGCTGACATAGGGCAACGCCTCGCGTGCCCTCAGATATGGCTCCCCGTGCCACCTGTGGCACGCGTGCCATAGGTTCGCCATCACGGGTGTAGGGTCTCCTGCTTGGGCCGGGGAGGGGGGTTGGACTAGATGACCTACAAGGTCCCTTCCAACTCTGTTATTCTGTTATTCAGAAATTGTGGGAGCTTCATCACTGGAAGCTTTTCAAAGACATTTCTGTCAGAAATGGTGTAGGGTCGGTGTAGGCCAGAAATGCTTGGGCAGGGGGGTTGGACTAGATGACCTACAAGGTCCCTTCCAACTCTGTTATTCTGTTATTCAGAAATTGTGGGAGCTTCATCACTGGAAGCTTTTCAAGGACATTTCTGTCAGAAACGGTGTAGGGTCTCCTGCTTGGGTGGGGGGTTGGACTAGATGACCTACAAGGTCCCTTCCAGCTCCGTCAATCTGTTAAACCTTTTCTCTAAAATTGCTTTTAACCAAGACACTTTTTTTTTTCAACGCTTCATTTTATCTGATCCATCTTTGGTCCTGGAATTTAAGGAACTTCAAAAAATATTGACAGTTTAAGATTGCTGGAAGAAAGACGAAGCAAAAAAAAAAAACACAAACCAAACAAAAAAAAAAGCCAGAAGTTTTAGCGGCATATTTTTCCACCCTGGACAAAATTTGCAGAGAAAATCTGCGATTTTGCAATTCGTGAACATTTTTAAAAACAGAATTTAAGGAAAGCGTCTTCCTGGGCCGTGTGGTTAGTTTGCAAAAGGTACTGCCCGACTCCAAATTCCTAGTGGTATTTATTTGAAAGGTCTGTTTCCTGTCTCGGCCCTGCCAGGAATGTAATTAATCGAGAAATGATTAATCAAACAAAGGCAACCGGAGAAGGCAGGAATTCCACCGAAAGATCTCCAATGACCTGAAAGGGCTCCAAAGTGCAAAAAATTAAAAACCGGTTTAAAGGATGATTATTTCTTGCAATTAGTCTTTTTTCACCAACTTTGCTTCCTTGTTTTTAAGAAAATAGGGGGGGAATTACATTTAGTCCTTGACTTACAACTGTTCACTTAGTGACCAAAGTTACAGCGGCACTGAAAAATGCGACTTATGACCGTTTTTCACAGTTACCGCCTTTCCAGCATCGCCGGGGTCCCGTGATCAAAATTCAGATGCTTGGCCCCCGGTTGGTACTAATGACCGCTGCCGTGTCCCAAGGGCCCGTGATCCCACTTTTACGACCTTTTGGGGGGGGGAAGCCGGTTTCACTTAACAACCAGACGACTAACTTATCAATGGCAGGGATTCACTTAACAACCGTGGCAGGAAAACTCCGTTAACAACCACAGAAATTTGGGGCTCAATTGCGGTCGTAAGTCGAGGACTACCTATAATTTGAGACGGACTCTTTAGAGCCTTTAGGTTGAAATTGGGAGTTTGTTTTATACGCCGGCTCCTTCAGCCACCCGTAAAATGGAAATAATTACTATTTAAGGCAAAATTCCCCCTCGGAAAGGAACAGAAAGGGAAATAAATGTAAACCAGATCCAGCTTCTAACTTCTCATTTTACAGAATTGGAACCGATGCGGAGTAATAAAATCCCTTTTCTCCTTTTTTGAATTTTTTGCAGGGCAGTTTCTGGTGCGCAACTCAACAACCGAAGTACCCCCAAATAACACACACGCCTGCACGGGTGCAACACACTGCAACACGGGTGCAACACACTGGCCTACCAGCTGAACGCAAAGCGCAAGTAAAACACAAAACGCAAGCAAACCCAGTTTAGTCTGTGGGTGACAACAAGTGGCAGTTTTGGCACGGGATACACACACACACACACACACACACACACACACACACACACATGTCCTCAAGGGTGTGCAACAAGGAACATATCTGTTGCACACAACGTAACACTTCATTTAGTGACCGGTCAAAGTTACAACGGCGTTGGAAAAAGCGGCTTACGACCATTTTTCACACTGCCGTGTCCCCCTGGTCAAAACACGATCAAAATACAGACGCTCGGCAACTGACTCACATTTATGACGGTCGCAGCGTCCCGGGGTTTATGAAGGGATCCCCTTTGGCCACCTTCTGACAAGCAAAGTCAACGGGGGAAGCCCGGTTCACTTAGCAACCGCGCGACTCGTATAACAAACAACGGCAGTGATTCACTTACACGAGAAAAAGTCACCCAACGGGGGCAAAATTTACTCCGCTGTCCCGCTTAGCGACAGAAATGTTGGCCTCCGTTGCGGTCCTAAGTCGAGCACTTACCTGTCCCGAGCTGGGTGGCTGGAAGATCTCCTGCTTGAGCAAGGGGCTGGACTAGAAGACCTCCAAGGTCCCTTCTTAGCTCTATTCCGATTCTACGGTTCGATTCTAAGACCCGATGGCTGGATTCACACAACCCACTGGGCGCTAATCAGTTGTGTGTGTTGTTATGGTGGTGTGGGGGGCTTCCTTCGGGTTTCAGGGGGCTTCAGTTTAAGGATCCCCCCAATACTGGCATCCAACAGTAATGGAACAAGGAGGGGGATGCACTCTGCCCATGCCCAGAGGAACTCTTTTCCTGGCCACCAGCACAGAGATTCCTTTCCTTTGGAAAGCAGGATGGGACCCAGCAAGGAAAGCAAAGGGGGTGGGTGGGAAGAGACCCCTCCCCTGCTCTCCGACCCCCCCCCCCACTGTCAAGCCTCTGGGCGACCAGCATCTGGGTCCAGACGTGTCTCCCTCGACGCGTGTCTTGCTTCTTCGCACTTTGCATGGGGAAGACCCCCTCCCCAGTCTATTTGGGCATCCCTCCCCCCCAAAAAAGAGACCCCCACCCGCTCCAACCCTTGCTCCCCCCTCCCCCTCAGCAGAGGAACCCCCTCCTCAATTCCTCACCTGCAAAAGAGGCTGCTACGGGGGATTCATCCCGTCCCCGCGTCTCCGGCTTGCAAGAGCATGTGAGAAAGGCGGTGAGAAAACCCGTGCAGAGAGAGAGAGAGAGAGAGAGAGAGAGAGAGAGAGAGAGAGAAGGGAGGGGGCGAGGCGGCGGAGGAAGGAGGACCCGCTAGGAAAGGCTGGTCTCTTGCTGCCCTCTGCTGGCCGCCGGCGGCACTGCAGCCCTCTCCGCAAACCCAGGCTAGAAGCTGAGGAAGCCTCCGGGATGGAGAAGAGAAAGGTCTTCAAAGGAAAACCAAGAAAGCCCCGTTGCCGCTTGAAACTGAGACTCTCGCTTAAACAATCCAGGTTAAGCCCCAGATCTGGGTTTCCCCTCCCCATCTGGGTTTCCAGGCTGTTAACAACTAACAACTAACAACCGTGTGACTAACTTAACAACTGCAATCATTCACTTAATAACTTTGGCAAGAAAGGTCGTAGAATGGGGCAAAAGTCACTTGACAACTGTTTCGCTTAGCAGCAGAAATTTTGGACTCAATTGTGGTCGTAAATTGAGGACTACTAAATTGAGTGCAAAATCCTGGTGGTTTTTTTTTTAACCAAACCCCACTAGCCACCCTGTGCCAAACAGCTTCAATAGCCTGCCACATTGAAGCTGGATGAAGCTGCAATTCCCTTTCCTTGGGGCTTCCCTTGAAGATTGCTGCAATGTGCGAGAAATGCACCCATTTGTGTGTTGGTGAACAGGAGCCACTTCAGTCGTGTAACACCAATTCTAGGCACAATGTGTTGGTTTCCAGGTTGTTTTTGGGTGCAAATAAGGGGGGGGAGATTATGATTTGCATGTACCAATAATCTTGTGGCCTTTATTTCAGAAAACTATCCTTTAGATATTATTTATTGATTTTCTTGGTTTAGCCCATGAGTTTTCTTGTATAAAGCAGTTATAAACATAATATTATTTTTCTATCTCTTGTTAGCTTTGCTCCCTTTTCAGGTTTATCTTTTATTTTTGTCCAACAAAATATGGTCACAGTACTTTACAAGTTGGTACTTTATTTATACATTGGGTTTTAGCCCTAATTTATGTGTTCAATTTAGGTTTTTTTTTTTAAAAAAAGATTTATTATTCAAGTACACGTGTATCATGCGTTTATATAACTATCATATTTTCTAACTTACTGCATTTGGTACAGATCAGTCCCACATGTCATTATATTGACTTAGAAAACTATACATTGTATAGAATTGTTTATTTATTTCACTTTTTTTATGCCGCTCCCCTATAAAGGAGCTGAGATAGCGCAGTGGTTAAAAGCAGCATTGCGACCTTCAGCTGATTACTAGTTCAGCAGTTCAGCTGTTCAAATCTCACTAGGCTCAAGGTTGACTCAGCCTTCCATCCTTCTGAGGTCGGTAAAATGAGGACCCAGATTGTTGGGGGCAATATGCTGAACTCTGTAAACCGCTTAGAGAGTGCTGTAAAGCACTATGAAGCGGTATATAAGTAAAGTGCTATTGCTATAAAGCCACTTTGGGTAGCTAACAATTTTACTGTATTTTTTGGAGTATAAGACACACCTTTTTACCCCCCAAAAGAGGGTGAAAACTTGGGTGCGTCTTATACACTGAATGTAACTTGGGATGGTCATGAATAGAGTCACTCACATGACCAACCCAAACATTATTGGGATATTTTAAAGAGCTTCGCAGATGGGTCCCCAGCCAAGGTGGCAGTTTTTGACAGAGCCACGTGAGGCCACGTTTCCCACCTGGGGCCCTTTTTTCCAATTTATTGGGCCACAGCGTAGAAATAGTTCGCCTTTGCCCCAGGCAGACTGGATATCTCTTTGTGGTCTCCTGTCCCTTCCGCAGCCAATTCGACCCATTTTAATTAGAGGCCAGTTGACGGCTGCCACTCATGTGCCACCCTTGGCGTGGGATGACCGTCCCAGGATCCTCAACCGGCCTTTGTGCAAAGCAGGCCACCACAGCCTCTGAGCGTATGCAGAGTTTATTTGTGCCCTCTGCTCCTGCCCAGCCTTCTCCGGCCCCTGTTCAGACGGCTGTTGATGGGATGTTGCAGATGCTGAAGTGCATCGTAGCCGGATTCAGCCCGGAGCTGGGCAGCCTCAGGGGTCTCCTAGGCTGGGATGGTCGGAGGCTCTTGTGCCGGGGTGCGACGTGGGGTCTCCTCCGCTCCAGGGTTGGGGGGGTGTCTCTGTGGCTGGAGGGGGCGTGGCCTTCTCGACCACAGGGGCCAGGGACCCACAGAAGCGCAGCAGGTTACTTCCTCGTTTGTCTCCTTTGGGGGAGCCTGTTGGTGGAAGAAAAGATGCCAGGCTTAGGGATATTGAAGGCCAGCCTTCCCAGAATCCCCCAGCCAGCATGCTTTAAGATGGATGGACTTCAACTCCCAGAATCCCCCAGCCAGCCTGCTTCAACATGGGTGGACTTCAATTCTCAGAATTCCCCAGCCAGCATGCTTTAAGATGGGTGGACTACAAGTCCCAGAATTCTCAGGCCAGCGTGCTTGAAGATGGGTGGACTTCGACTCCCAGAATACCCCAGCCAACACAGGGAATTCTGGGAGCTGAAGTCTAGACATCTTAAAGTTGCTGAGGTGGAGAAACTCTTGCACTAATGCATTCAAGACCTTTTAGATGCTGGATTGCATGGCTCTAGGGAGGGAAAGTTGCATTAAATTAAAAGCAGTTAAAATTTCTTACTTTTTCCCTCTTTCAATAAAAATCAATTTTCAACCTGATTCACTTTGTATGTATATATGTCTACATGCATATGTGTGTGTGTGTGTGTGTGTGTGTGTGTGTGTGTGTGTGTGTGTGTGTGTGTGTGTGTTTCTCCAGCCTGTGATCTTATATCCCTGGTGGCAAGCTAATTTTACTGCAATACTTTTAACCTCAAATAAAGAATAAATCTATTTTTAAAATTATTTTTGCATTTGTTTCTTAGCCAGCTCAGCGGCTCTCATGCGATGCAGGGAGCCCCTCTAAAATGCTGAATTCTCTGGGGGGGCCACGTGCTGTGAGTGCAGCCAGGGGGTTTCCTGGGCTGGGGGTCAGCTTGGTGTATCGTGTGAATCCATCTCGGGTGGTGGTTACTTCCTCCTCCTCGGGGCTCTGGGGAGACCCTGGATGTTAAGCCCCCCTTCTTTGCCTCCCAGATGGCCTCCCAGCCCCTCCCCCAAGACTCACCTGTCTGCCCCCCCTCCTTCTGCTCCTCCTCCTGGGTGCCAGGGATCTGGGGGGCACCGCATCCCCCCCCCTGCTGTCCCCATGAAGAGGCGATGAAGAGGATGCTCCAAACACTGAAGCCACCCGGGGGGGGGTCATCGGGGGCACCCAGGAGGCCTCCCCCTGCAGGGATTCCATCAGGGGCTTCTGGGAGGGCAGCTCCTGCTCCCAGGGGGCTTTGGACCCCCTCCCATCAAGAAGGACGTGAGGAATAGTGGGTGACTTTATGATGAAGTTTAAGATTTCTGTATTAATATTTAGTTATTATTTGTGCAATACCTATTTAAGTTTTATTTAATTTTGAGAAAGATTTGGAATTTTTATTTAAAATTATTAAGTTATAAAATATTATAATTAGATTTAAAATTTGTCTGAGAGGAAGGTTACTCAAAGTTTGGAATCAGTGCTGAATTTATAGGATAGACTGTATTTCTCTCTTTTTTTTCTTTTTTTTCTTTGCTTTCTTTCTCTCTCTCTCTCTCTATATATATATTTATTATTATTATTATTATTATCACTATTAATATTAATATTTTTTAGAGATTAAGAACTTTTTTGAAGTTAATAACCTGATATATAGTAATATTATGTTATTTATACAGTGGTTGACTTTATGATAAAGTTTAAGGTTTTTGCATTTAATACTTAGTCATCATTTATGTAATAATCATTTAAGTTTTATTTAACAGTGAAGAAAAGTTCGGAAGGGTAGATGATTGAAAGGAAGAGGAAGGAATTTTTATTAGTGTACAATTTGGAGTTGAAGTTTTAAAAAAATAGGGTGGAAGTTAAAAAAAAATTTTTTAATTTAATTTAAACTTATTTTATTGATATTATGCCCTGTATTCTCTCTGGGAAGTCCGGGGGGGGGGAGAGGGTGGGTTAGGGTTAGGGGGGTAGGGGGGAGAAAAATAATAAAATGTTTGTACTTTGTACTAATATAACTTTTTGAATAAAAAAAAAAGAAGGACGTGAGGAAGAGGAAGATGTGACCACGAAGGCTTTGGCCAGCCATGATGAGGGCTTCAGGCAGCGGGGAGCTGGCCTGGGTGGGGAGGGCTGGGTCTTCCATGACAGTTAGAGCCCCTCCAGCCCCCTCCCCTCCCTCCACTGTGACATCAGAGATGACCCTCCACAGGTAACTAAGCAACAGCCACAGGGTGGGCAAACATGCCCTTTGCTGCAGGCAGGTTGCCAGGAGATGCCACTTTGGCTCAGGGGCTCTGACAGTTGGCAGTGGCATCCACAGTCCCCCTAAATGGGAGCCAATTTCGTTTAGAGCTCAAGGTAAGGGGCCAGAAGTGAGGAGTTCTAGTCTTGCCTTAGGCGTGAAAGTCAGCTGGGCCAATCACCAGAAGACAGGAACTTCTTGTCCTTCAACAGGCGCGGTGAGCTCTAGTTCTGCAACCTGCACAAAGATCAGCTGGGTGACTTATAATAGCCAATAACCAGGAGACGGTAAGATCTAGTCGAACCATAGGCAAGACAAACCAAAAGTACACATATAGACTGGATGAAACCAGGCTTAATAGAAGTAACTGGGAGAGGGATCTTGGAGTCTTCGTGGACAACCAGCTAAATAGGAGCCAGCCATGTGCAGCGGCAGCCAAAAAAGCCAACACAATCCTAAGTTGCATTAACAGAGGGATGCAATCAAGATCAAGGGAGGCACTAATACCACTCTATAAAGCCTTAGTAAGACCCCACCTGGAATACTGCATCCAGTTTTGGTCACCACACTATAAAAAAGATGTTGAGACTCTGGAAAGAGTGCAGAGCAGAGCAACCAAGATGATGAGGGGACTGGAGGCTAAAACACACAATGAATGGTTGCAGGAACTGGGCCTGGCTAGTCTAGGGAAGAGAAGGACCAGGGGAGACATGAGAGCATCTTCCAATATTTGAGGGGCTGCCACAGAGAGGAGGGGGTCAAGCTATTTTCCAAAGCACCTGAAGGCCAGACAAGGAATAATGGATGGAAATTGATCAAAGAGAGATTCAACCTGGAAATAAGGAGGAATTTTCTGACAGTGAGAACAATCAACCCATGGAACAGAAGTTGCCTTCGGAAGTTGTGGGAGCTTCATCACTGGAGGCTTTCAAGAAGAGACTGGACTGCCATCTGTCAGAAAGGGTGTAGGTCTCCTGCTTGGGTGAGGGGTTGGACTAGATGACCTACAAGGTCCCTTCCAACCCATGGAACAGAAGTTGCCTTCGGAAGTTGTGGGAGCTTCATCACTGGAGGCTTTCAAGAAGAGACTGGACTGACATCTGTCAGAAAGGGTGTAGGGTCTCCTGCTTGGGTGAGGGGTTGGACTAGATGACCTACAAGGTCCCTTCCAACCAATGGAACAGAAGTTGCCTTCGGAAGTTGTGGGAGCTTCATCACTGGAGGCTTTCAAGAAGAGACTGGACTGCCATCTGTCAGAAATGGTGTAGGGTCTGCTTGGGCCTAGATGACCTACAAGGTCTCTTTCAACTCTGTTAATCTCAATCTATCTAAGATGATCAAAGGCCTGGAGATTAAAACATGAAGAAAGGTTGCAGGAACTCAGCATGGCTAGTCTAGTGAAGAGAAGGACCAGGGGAGACAGGATAGCAGTCTTTCAGTATTTGAGGGGCTGCCCCAGAGAGGAGGAAGGGGGTCAAGCTATTCTCCAAAGCACCCCAAAGCCAGACAAGGAATAATGGATGGAAACTGAACCAGGAGAGATTCAACCTGGAAATAAGGAGAAATTTTCTGACAGTGAGAACAATCAACCCATGGAAGAGAAGTTGCCTTCAGAAGTTGTGGGTGCTTCATCCCTGAGAAGAGACTTTCAAGAAGAGATTGGACCGCCATCTGTCAGAAATGGTGTTGGGTCTCCTGCTTGGGCGGGGTGTGTGTGTTGGACTAGATGACCTACAAGGTCCCTTCCAACTCTGTTAATCTGTCAAACCTGATAAATCAATACCTGGGAAGATCTTGAAAAAGATAACCAAGCAACAAATCTGAGAACACCTTGAAGCAAATAAAGTTATAACCAGAAGGCAACATGGGTTGGTCAAAAACAGATCATGCAAAAAAAATAATAATCTTATTTTGTTCTTCGACAAAGTTAAGAAATGAGTGGATCAGCAAAAGACTGTGGACAGTAAACTTAGATTTCAGAAAAGCATTTGATAAAGTGAACCACAACTTCTTGGTAAGCTAGAAAAATGTGGGATAGCCAGCATCACCACCAGATGGCTCTGCAACTGGATGACAAATCAGACTCAACATGTAGTCCTCAATGGAACTACATCCACACGGAGGAAAATAACTAGCTGGGTATCCCAAGATTCTGTTTTAAGCCCTGTACTCTACATAAAGGATCTAGACCAGTGGTTCCCAACCTTTTTGTGATTGAGTACCACTTGGAGGTCCCGTACAGTCGCCGCGTACCACCTGGTTCCAGAGAAACTAAATTCGATCAGATATCACTTTATTTCCATAATTGTACCGTTCCCTTGGTTTGGTGAGTTCTAATTGAGCAGTCATTTTGATGAATTCTTCTCCTAAAAGGTGAGTTCCACTCCTGCAGCACGAACAACAGACAGTTGAATGATTTTGGGCGAATGACTAGACAACGGTGATTTCTCTTCCTGCATTAGGCATGGTACGTTCTCCTCCTGGAATCCTCATGACAGGTGGCTGAGTGACTTTGGGCCAATAACCAGGAGATGGTGAGTTCTAATTCTGCAGTCATTTTGATGAATTCTTCTCCTAAAAGGTGAGTTCCACTCCTGCAGCACGCACAACACACAGTTGAATGACTTTTGGGCGAATAACTAAACAACGGTGATTTCTCTTCCAGTAGTAGGCACAGTATGTTCTTCATCTGGAATGCGCAAGATTGCTGGCTTTGGGCCAAAAACCATGAGATGGTGAGTTCTGAAGTATGTTTGATGAATTCTTGCCCTAAAAGGTGAGTTCCTCTCCTGCAGCACGCACAAAAGACAGTTGAATGACTTTGTGGGAATTACTAAAAGACAGTGATTTCTCTTCCTGCATTAGGCATGGTACATTCTCCTCCTGGAATCCTCATGACAGGTGTCTGAGTGACTTTGGGCCAATAACCAGGAGATGGTGAGTTCTAATTCTGCAGTCATTTTGATGAATTCTTCCCCTAAGAGGTGAGTTCCACTCCTGCAGCACGCACAACGGACAGCTGAATGACTTTTGGCGCATAACTAAACAACGGTGATTTCTCTTCCTGCATTAGGCATGGTACGTTCTCCTCCTGGAATCCTCATGACAAATGGCTGAGTATCTTTGGGCCAATAACCAGGAGATGGTGAGTTCTAATTCTGCAATCATTTTGATGAATTCTTCCCCGAAAAGGAGAGTTCCACTCCTGCAGCACGCACAACGGACAATTGAATGATTTTGGGCGAATAAATAAACAACGGTGATTTCTCTTCCTGCATTAGGCATGGTCCATTCTCCTCCTGGAATCCTCATGACAGGTGGCTGAGTAAATTTGGGCCAATAACCAGGAGATGGTGAGTTCTAATTCTGCAGTCATTTTGATGAATTCTGCCCCTAAGAGGTGAGTTCCACTCCTGCAGCACGCACAACGGACAGTTGAATGACTTTGGGTGAATAACTAAACAACGGTGATTTCTCTTCCTGCATTAGGCATGGTATGTTCTCCACCTGGAATCCTCATGACAGGTGGCAAGTAACTTTCGGCCAACAACCAGGAGATGGTGAGTTCTAATTCTGCAGTAGATTTAACGAATTCTTCCACTAAAAGGTGAGTTCTACTCCTGCAGCACGCAGAACAGACAGTTGAATTATTTTGGGCGAATAACTAAACAACGGTGATTTCTCTTCCTGTCGTAGGCATGGTACGTTCTCCTCCTGGAATCCTCATGACAGGTGGCTGAGTAACTTTGGGCCAAGAACCAGGAGATGGTGAGTTCTAATTCTGCAGTAGCTTTGATGAATTCTTCTCCTGAAAGGTGAGTTGCACTCCTGCAGCACGCACAACAGACAGTTGAATGATTTTGGGGGAATAACTAAACGTTGATTTCTCTTCCTGTAGTAAGTACGGTACGTTCTCCATCTGGAATGCCCAAGATTGCTGGATTTGGGCCAATAATCAGGACATGGTGAGTTCTAATTCTGCAGTACGTTTGACAAATTCTTCTCCTAAAAGGTGAGTTCCACTCCTGCAGAACCCACAACAGACAGTTGAATGACTTTGGGCAAATAACTAAAAGACGGTGATTTCTCTTCCTGCATTAGGCATGGTACGTTCTCCTCCTGGAATCCTCATGACAGGTGGCTGAGTAACTTTGGGCCAATAACCAGGAGATGGTGAGTTCTAATTCTGCAGTCATTTTGATGAATTCTTCTCCTAAAAGGTGAGTTCCACTCATGCAGCACGCACAACAGACAGTTGAATGATTTTGGGCAAATAACTAAACAACGGTGATTTCTCTTCCTGTAGTAGGCACGGTATGTTCTCCATCTGGCATGTGCAAGATTCCTGGGTTTGGGCCAAGAACCAGGAGATGGTGAGTTCTGAAGTATGTTTGATGAATTCTTCTCCTTAAAGGTGAGTTCCACTCCTGCAGCGCGCACAACAGACAGTTGAATGACTTTGGGCAAATAACTAAAAGACGGTGATTTCTCTTCCAACATTAGGCATGGTAGGTTCTCCTCCTGGAATCCCCATGACAGGTGGCTGAGTGACTTTGGGCCAAGAACCAGGAGATGGTGAGTTCTAATTCTGCAGTCATTTTGATGAATTCTTCTCCTAAAAGGTGAGTTCCACTCCTGCAGCACGCACAACGGACAGTTGAATTATTTTGGGCGAATAACTAAACAACGGTGATTTCTCTTCCTGTCGTAGGCATGGTACGTTCTCCTCCTGGAATCCTCATGACAGGTGGCTGAGTAACTTTGGGCCAATAACCAGGAGATGGTGAGTTCTAATTCTGCAGTAGGTTTGATGAATTCTTCTCCTGAAAGGTTAGTTGCACTCCTGCAGCACGCACAACAGACAGTTGAATGATTTTGGGGGAATAACTAAACGTTGATTTCTCTTCCTGTAGTAAGTACGGTACGTTCTCCATCTGGAATGCCCAAGATTGCTGGATTTGGGCCAATAATCAGGAGATGGTGAGTTCTAATTCTGCAGTACGTTTGACAAATTCTTCTCCTAAAAGGTGAGTTCCACTCCTGCAGAACCCACAACAGACAGTTGAATGACTTTGGGCAAATAACTAAAAGACGGTGATTTCTCTTCCTGCATTAGGCATGGTACGTTCTCCTCCTGGAATCCCCATGACAGGTGGCTGAGTAACTTTGGGCCAATAACCAGGAGATGGTGAGTTCTAATTCTGCAGTCATTTTGATGAATTCTTCTCCTAAAAGGTGAGTTCCACTCATGCAGCACGCACAACAGACAGTTGAATGACTTTGGGC
Organism: Diadophis punctatus similis; assembly: GCA_023053685.1. Classification (NCBI taxonomy): domain Eukaryota; kingdom Metazoa; phylum Chordata; class Lepidosauria; order Squamata; family Dipsadidae; genus Diadophis; species Diadophis punctatus. Next base: position 9,708,456 of record JALIGW010000011.1, read on the forward strand.
AAATAACTAAACGACGGTGATTTCTCTTCCTGTAGTAGGCACGGTATGTTCTCCATCTGGCATGTGCAAGATTGCTGGGTTTGGGCCAAGAACCAGGAGATGGTGAGCTCTGAAGTATGTTTGATGAATTCTTCTCCTAAAAGGTGAGTTTCTCTCCTGCAGCACGCACAACAGACAGTTGAATGACTTTGGGTAAATAACTAAAAGACGGTGATTTCTCTTCCAACATTAGACATGGTAAGTTCTCTTCATGGAATACTCATGACAGGTGGCTGAGTAACTTTGGGCCAATAACCAGGAGATGGTGAGTTCTAATTCTACAGTAGGTTTAACGAATTCTTCTCCTAAAAGGTGAGTTTCTCTCCTGCAGCACGGACAACGGACAAATGAAATGCTTTGGGCAAATAACTAAACAACAGTGATTTCTCTTCCTGCATTAGACATGGTACGTTCTCCTCCTGGAATCCTCATGACAGGTGGCTGAGTAACTTTGGGCCAATAACCAGGAGATGGTGAGTTCTAATTCTACAGTAGGTTTAACGAATTCTTCTCCTAAAAGGTGAGTTTCTCTCCTGCAGCACGCACAACGGACAAATGAATTACTTTGGGCGAATAACTAAACAACAGTGATTTCTCTTCCTGCATTAGGCATGGTACGTTCTCCTCCTGGAATCCCCATGACAGGTGGCTGAGTGACTTTGGGCCAAGAACCAGGAGATGGTGAGTTCTAATTCTGCAGCCATTTTGATGAATTCTTCTCCTAAAAGGTGAGTTCCACTCCTGCAGCACGCACAACAGACAGTTGAATGATTTTGGGCAAATAACTAAACAACGGTGATTTCTCTTCCTGTAGTAGGCACGGTATGTTCTCCATCTGGCATGTGCAAGATTCCTGGGTTTGGGCCAAGAACCAGGAGATGGTGAGTTCTGAAGTATGTTTGATGAATTCTTCTCCTTAAAGGTGAGTTCCACTCCTGCAGCGCGCACAACAGACAGTTGAATGACTTTGGGCAAATAACTAAAAGACGGTGATTTCTCTTCCTGCATTAGGCATGGTACGTTCTCCTCCTGGAATCCTCATGACAGGTGGCTGAGTAACTTTGGGCCAATAACCAGGAGATGGTGAGTTCTAATTCTGCAGTAGATTTAACGAATTCTTCCTCTAAAAGGTGAGTTCCACTCCTGCAGCACGCACAACAGACAGTTGAATTATTTTAGGCGAATAACTAAAAGATGGTGATTTCTCTTCCTGCATTAGGCATGGTACGTTCTCCTCCTGGAATCCTCATGACACGTGGCTGAGTAACTTTGGGCCAATAACCAGGAGATGGTGAGTTCTAATTCTGCACTAGCTTTGAGGAATTCTTCCCCTAAAAGGTGAGTTCCACTCCTGCAGCACGCACAACGGACAATTGAATGATTTTGGGGGAATAACTAAACAACGGTGATTTCTCTTCCAACATTAGGCATGGTATGTTCTCCTCCTGGAATCCTCATGACAGGTGGCTGAGTAACTTTGGGCCAATAACCAGGAGATGGTGAGTTCTAATTCTACAGTAGGTTTAACGAATTCTTCCCCTAAAAGGTGAGTTTCTCTCCTGCAGCACGGACAAAGGACAAATTAATTACTTTGGGCAAATAACTAAACAACAGTGATTTTTGTTCCCGCATTAGGCATGGTACGTTCTCCTCCTGGAATCCCCATGACAGGTGGCTGAGTGACTTTGGGCCAAGAACCAGGAGATGGTGAGTTCTAATTCTGCAGTCATTTTGATGAATTCTTCCCCTAAAAGGTGAGTTCCACTCCTGCAGCACGCACAACGGACAATTGAATGACTTTGGGCAAATAACTAAAAGACGGTGATTTCTCTTCCTGTAGTACGCATGGAACGTTCTCCACCTGGAATGCTCATGATTGCTGGCTGATAGACTTTGGGACAATAACCAGGAGATGGTGAGTTCTGAAGTAGGTTTGATTAATTCTTCTCCTAAAAGGTGAGTTCCACTCCTGCAGATCGGAAAACAGACAGTTGAATGACTTTGGGCGAATAACTAAACAACGGTGATTTCTCTTCCTGTAGTAGGCACGGTATGTTCTCCATCTGGAATGCGCAAGATTGCTGGGTTTGGGCCAATAACCAGGAGATGGTGAGTTCTGAAGTAGGTTTGATGAATTCTTCTCCTAAAAGGTGAGTTCTCTTCCTACACCACGTACAACAGACAGTTGAATGACTTTGTGGGAATAACTAAAAGATAGTGGCTTCTCTTCCTCTACTAGGCATGGTACGTTCTCCTCCTTGAATCCTCATGAATGGTGGATGAGTGACATTGGGCAAATAACCAGGAGATGGTGAGTTCTGAAGTATGTTTGATGAATTCTTCTCCTAAAAGGTGAGTTCCACTCCTGCAGCATGCACAACAGACAGTTGAATGACTTTGGGCAAATAACTAAAAGACGGTGATTTCTCTTCCAACATTAGGCATGGTACGTTCTCCTCCTGGAATCCCCATGACAGGTGGCTGAGTGGCTTTGGGCCAAGAACCAGGAGATGGTGAGTTCTAATTCTGCAGTCATTTTGATGAATTCTTCTCCTAAAAGGTGAGTTCCAGTCCTGCAGCACGCACAACAGACAGTTGAATGATTTTGGGCGAATAACTAAACATCGATGATTTTTCTTCCTGTAGTAGGCACGGTACGTTCTCCATCTGGAATGTGCAAGATTCCTGGGTTTGTGCCAATAACCAGGAGATGGTGAGTACTAATTCTACAGTCATTTTGATGAATTCTTCTCCTAAAAGGTGAGTTCCACTCCTGCAGCATGCACAACAGACAGTTGAATGACTTTGGGCAAATAACTAAAAGACGGTGATTTCTCTTCCTGCATTAGGCATGGTACGTTCTCCTCCTGGAATCCCCATGACAGGTGGCTGAGTAACTTTGTGCCAATAACCAGGAGATGGTGAGTTCTAATTCTGCAGTCATTTTGATGAATTCTTCTCCTAAAAGGTGAGTTCCACTCTTGCAGCACGCACAACAGACAGTTGAATTATTTTGGGCAAATAACTAAACAACGGTGATTTCTCTTCCTGTAGTAGGCACGGTATGTTCTCCATCTGGCATGTGCAAGATTCCTGGGTTTGGGCCAAGAACCAGGAGATGGTGAGTTCTAATTCTGCAGTCATTTTGATGAATTCGTCTCCTAAATGGTGAGTTCCACTCCTGCAGCATGCACAACAGACAGTTGAATGACTTTGGGCAAATAACTAAAAGACGGTGATTTCTCTTCCTGCATTAGGCATGGTACGTTCTCCTCCTGGAATCCCCATGACAGGTGGCTGAGTGACTTTGGGCCAAGAACCAGGAGATGGTGAGTTCTAATTCTGCAGTCATTTTGATGAATTCTTCCCCTAAAAGGTGAGTTCCACTCCTGCAGCACGCACAACAGACAGTTGAATGACTTTGGGCAAATAACTAAAAGACGGTGATTTCTCTTCCTGCATTAGGCATGGTACGTTCTCCTCCTGGAATCCCCATGACAGGTGGCTGAGTGACTTTGGGCCAAGAACCAGGAGATGGTGAGTTCTAATTCTGCAGTCATTTTGATGAATTCTTCTCCTAAAAGGTGAGTTCCTCTCTTGCAGCACGCAAAACAGACAGTTGAATGATTTTGGGCGAATGACTAGACAACGGTGATTTCTCTTCCTTTAGTAGGCACGGTATGTTCTCCATCTGGCATGTTCAAGATTCCTGGGTTTGGGCCAAGGACCAGGAGATGGTGAGTTCTGAAGTATTTTTGATGAATTCTTCTCCTAAAAGGTGAGTTTCTCTCCTGCAGCATGGACAACGGACAATTGAATGACTTTGGGCAAATAACTAAACAACAGTGATTTCTCTTCCTGCATTAGACATGTTACGTTCTCCTCCTGGAATCCTCATGACAGGTGGCTGAGTAACTTTGGGCCAACAACCAGGAGATGGTGAGTTCTAATTCTGCAGTCAATTTGATGAATTCTTCTCCTAAAAGGTGAGTTCCACTCCTGCAGCACGCACAACAGACAGTTGAATGACTTTGGGCAAAAAACTAAAAGACGGTGATTTCTCTTCCTGCATTAGGCATGGTACGTTCTCCTCCTGGAATCCCCATGACAGGTGGCTGAGTAACTTTGGGCCAAGAACCAGGAGATGGTGAGTTCTGAAGTATGTTTGATGAATTCTTCTCCTAAAAGGTGAGTTCCACTCCTGCATCATGCACAACAGACAGTTGAATGATTTTGGGCGAATAACTAAACAACGATGATTTCTCTTCCTGTAGTAGGCACGGTACGTTCTCCATCTGGAATGTGTTGAAGATTCCTGGGTTTGTGCCAATAACCAGGAGATGGTGAGTTCTAATTCTGCAGTCATTTTGATGAATTCTTCTCCTAAAAGGTGAGTTCCAGTCCTGCAGCACGCACAACAGACAGTTGAATGACTTTGGGCAAATAACTAAAAGACGGTGATTTCTCTTCCTGCATTAGGCATGGTACGTTCTCCTCCTGGAATCCCCATGACAGGTGGCTGAGTGACTTTGGGCCAAGAACCAGGAGATGGTGAGTTCTAATTCTGCAGTCATTTTGATGAATTCTTCCCCTAAAAGGTGAGTTCCACTCCTGCAGCACGCACAACGGACAATTGAATGATTTTGGTCGAATAACTAAAAGACGGTGACTTCTCTTCCTGTAGTATGCATGGAACGTTCTCCACCTGGAATGCTCATGATTGCTGGCTGATAGACTTTGGGACAATAACCAGGAGATGATGAGTTCTGAAGTAGGTTTGATTAATTCTTCTCCTAAAAGGTGAGTTCCACTCCTGCAGCACGGAAAACAGACAGTTGAATGACTTTGGGCGAATAACTAAACAACGGTGATTTCTCTTCCTGTAGTAGGCACGGTATGTTCTCCATCTGGAATGCGCAAGATTGCTGGGTTTGGGCCAATAACCAGGAGATGGTGAGTTCTGAAGTAGGTTTGATGAATTCTTCTCCTAAAAGGTGAGTTCTCTTCCTACACCACGTACAACAGACAGTTGAATGACTTCGTGGGAATAACTAAAAGATGGTGGCTTCTCTTCCTCTACTAGGCATGGTACGTTCTCCTCCTTGAATCCTCATGAATGGTGGATGAGTGACATTGGGCAAATAACCAGGAGATGGTGAGTTCTGAAGTAGGTTTGATGAATTCTTCCCCTAAAAGGTGAGTCCCACTCCTGCAGCACGCACAACACATAGTTGAATGATTTTGGGCGAATAAATAAACAACGGTGATTTCTCTTCCTGCATTAGGCACGGTATGTTCTCCTCCTGGAATCCTCATGACAGGTGGCTGAGTAACTTTGGGCCAATAACCAGGAGATGGTGAGTTCTAATTCTGCAGTCATTTTGATGAATTCTTCTCCTAAAAGGTGAGTTCCTCTCCTGCAGCACGGACAACGGACAGTTGAATGATTTGGGGCGAATAACTAAACAACGATGATTTCTCTTCCTGTAGTAGGCACGGTACGTTCTCCATCTGGAATGTGCAAGATTCCTGGGTTTGTGCCAATAACCAGGAGATGGTGAGTTCTAATTCTACAGTCATTTTGATGAATTCTTCTCCTAAAAGGTGAGTTCCACTCCTGCAGCATGCACAACAGACGGTTGAATGACTTTGGGCAAATAACTAAACAACGGTGATTTCTCTTCCTGCATTAGGCATGGTACGTTCTCCTCCTGGAATCCCCATGACAGGTGGCTGAGTGACTTTGGGCCAAGAACCAGGAGATGGTGAGTTCTAATTCTGCAGTCATTTTGATGAATTCTTCTCCTAAAAGGTGAGTTCCACTCCTGCAGCACGCACAACAGACAGTTGAATGATTTTGGGCGAATAACTAAACAACGATGATTTCTCTTCCTGTAGTAGGCATGGTATGTTCTCCATCTCGAATGCGCAAGATTGCTGGGTTTGGGCCAATAACCAGGAGATGGTGAGTTCTTAAATAGGTTTGATGAATTCTTCTCCTAAAAGGTGAGTTCTCTTCCTACACCACGTACAACAGACAGTTGAATGACTTTGTGGGAATAACTAAAAGATGGTGGCTTCTCTTCCTCTACTAGGCATGGTACGTTCTCCTCCTTGAATCCTCATGAATGGTGGATGAGTGACATTGGGCAAATAACCAGGAGATGGTGAGTTCTGAAGTATGTTTGATGAATTCTTCTCCTAAAAGGTGAGATCCACTCCTGCAGCATGCACAACAGACAGTTGAATGACTTTGGGCAAATAACTAAAAGACGGTGATTTCTCTTCCAACATTAGGCATGGTACGTTCTCCTCCTGGAATCCCCATGACAGGTGGCTGAGTGACTTTGGGCCAAGAACCAGGAGATGGTGAGTTCTAATTCTGCAGTCATTTTGATGAATTCTTCTCCTAAAAGGTGAGTTCCACTCCTGCAGCACGCACAACAGACAGTTGAATGATTTTGGGCGAATAACTAAACAACGATGATTTCTCTTCCTGCATTAGGCATGGTACGTTCTCCTCCTGGAATCCCCATGACAGGTGGCTGAGTAACTTTGTGCCAATAACCAGGAGATGGTGAGTTCTAATTCTGCAGTCATTTTGATGAATTCTTCTCCTAAAAGGTGAGTTCCACTCCTGCAGCACGCACAACAGACAGTTGAATGATTTTGGGCAAATAACTAAACAACGGTGATTTCTCTTCCTGTAGTAGGCACGGTATGTTCTCCATCTGGCATGTGCAAGATTCCTGGGTTTGGGCCAAGAACCAGGAGATGGTGAGTTCTGAAGTATGTTTGATGAATTCTTCCCCTAAAAGGTGAGTTCCACTCCTGCAGCACGCACAACAGACAGTTGAATGACTTTGGGCAAATAACTAAAAGACGGTGATTTCTCTTCCTGCATTAGGCATGGTACGTTCTCCTCCTGGAATCCTCATGACAGGTGGCTGAGTGACTTTGGGCCAATAACCAGGAGATGGTGAGTTCTAATTCTGCAGTCATTTTGATGAATTCTTCTCCTAAAAGGTGAGTTCCTCTCCTGCACCACGGACAACGGACAGTTGAATGATTTGGGGCGAATAACTAAACAACGATGATTTCTCTTCCTGTAGTAGGCACGGTACGTTCTCCATCTGGAATGTGCAAGATTCCTGGGTTTGTGCCAATAACCAGGAGATGGTGAGTTCTAATTCTACAGTCATTTTGATGAATTCTTCTCCTAAAAGGTGAGTTCCACTCCTGCAGCATGCACAACAGACGGTTGAATGACTTTGGGCAAATAACTAAACAACGGTGATTTCTCTTCCTGCATTAGGCATGGTACGTTCTCCTCCTGGAATCCCCATGACAGGTGGCTGAGTGACTTTGGGCCAAGAACCAGGAGATGGTGAGTTCTAATTCTGCAGTCATTTTGATGAATTCTTCTCCTAAAAGGTGAGTTCCACTCCTGCAGCACGCACAACAGACAGTTGAATGATTTTGGGCGAATAACTAAACAACGATGATTTCTCTTCCTGTAGTAGGCATGGTATGTTCTCCATCTCGAATGCGCAAGATTGCTGGGTTTGGGCCAATAACCAGGAGATGGTGAGTTCTTAATTAGGTTTGATGAATTCTTCTCCTAAAAGGTGAGTTCTCTTCCTACACCACGTACAACAGACAGTTGAATGACTTTGTGGGAATAACTAAAAGATGGTGGCTTCTCTTCCTCTACTAGGCATGGTACGTTCTCCTCCTTGAATCCTCATGAATGGTGGATGAGTGACATTGGGCAAATAACCAGGAGATGGTGAGTTCTGAAGTATGTTTGATGAATTCTTCTCCTAAAAGGTGAGTTCCACTCCTGCAGCATGCACAACAGACAGTTGAATGACTTTGGGCAAATAACTAAAAGACGGTGATTTCTCTTCCAACATTAGGCATGGTACGTTCTCCTCCTGGAATCCCCATGACAGGTGGCTGAGTGACTTTGGGCCAAGAACCAGGAGATGGTGAGTTCTAATTCTGCAGTCATTTTGATGAATTCTTCTCCTAAAAGGTGAGTTCCACTCCTGCAGCACGCACAACAGACAGTTGAATGATTTTGGGCGAATAACTAAACAACGATGATTTCTCTTCCTGTAGTAGGCACGGTATGTTCTCCATCTGGCATGTGCAAGATTCCTGGGTTTGGGCCAAGAACCAGGAGATGGTGAGTTCTGAAGTATGTTTGATGAATTCTTCTCCTTAAAGGTGAGTTCCACTCCTGCAGCACGCACAACAGACAGTTGAATGACTTTGGGCAAATAACTAAAAGACGGTGATTTCTCTTCCTGCATTAGGCATGGTACGTTCTCCTCCTGGAATCCTCATGACACGTGGCTGAGTAACTTTCGGCCAAGAACCAGGAGATGGTGAGTTCTAATTCTGCAGTAGATTTAACGAATTCTTCCTCTAAAAGGTGAGTTCCACTCCTGCAGCACGCACAACAGACAGTTGAATTATTTTGGGCGAATAACTAAAAGATGGTGATTTCTCTTCCTGCATTAGGCATGGTACGTTCTACTCCTGGAATCCTCATGACACGTGGCTGAGTAACTTTGGGCTAATAACCAGGAGATGGTGAGTTCTAATTCTGCACTAGGTTTGAGGAATTCTTCCCCTAAAAGGTGAGTTCCACTCCTGCAGCACGCACAACAGACAGTTGAATGACTTTGGGCAAATAACTAAAAGACGGTGATTTCTCTTCCTGCATTAGGCATGGTATGTTCTCCTCCTGGAATCCTCATGACAGGTGGCTGAGTAACTTTGGGCCAATAACCAGGTGATGGTGAGTTCTAATTCTACAGTAGGTTTAACGAATTCTTCCCCTAAAAGGTGAGTTTCTCTCCTGCAGCACGGACAAAGGACAAATTAATTACTTTGGGCAAATAACTAAACAACAGTGATTTTTGTTCCCGCATTAGGCATGGTACGTTCTCCTCCTGGAATCCCCATGACAGGTGGCTGAGTGGCTTTGGGCCAAGAACCAGGAGATGGTGAGTTCTAATTCTGCAGTCATTTTGATGAATTCTTCTCCTAAAAGGTGAGTTCCAGTCCTGCAGCACGCACAACAGACAGTTGAATGATTTTGGGCAAATAACTAAACATCGATGATTTTTCTTCCTGTAGTAGGCACGGTACGTTCTCCATCTGGAATGTGCAAGATTCCTGGGTTTGTGCCAAGAACTAGGAGATGGTGAGTTCTGAAGTATGTTTGATGAATTCTTCTCCTTAAAGGTGAGTTCCACTCCTGCAGCACGCACAACAGACAGTTGAATGACTTTGGGCAAATAACTAAACAACGGTGATTTCTCTTCCTGCATTAGGCATGCTACGTTCTCTTCCTGGAATCCCCATGACAGGTGGCTGAGTAACTTTGTGCCAATAACCAGGAGATGGTGAGTTCTAATTCTGCAGTCATTTTGATGAATTCTTCTCCTAAAAGGTGAGTTCCACTCCTGCAGCACGCACAACAGACAGTTGAATTATTTTGGGCAAATAACTAAACAACGGTGATTTCTCTTCCTGTAGTAGGCACGGTATGTTCTCCATCTGGCATGTGCAAGATTCCTGGGTTTGGGCCAAGAACTAGGAGATGGTGAGTTCTGAAGTATGTTTGATGAATTCTTCTCCTTAAAGGTGAGTTCCACTCCTGCAGCACGCACAACAGACAGTTGAATGACTTTGGGCAAATAACTAAACATCGATGATTTTTCTTCCTGTAGTAGGCACGGTACGTTCTCCATCTGGAATGTGCAAGATTCCTGGGTTTGTGCCAAGAACTAGGAGATGGTGAGTTCTGAAGTATGTTTGATGAATTCTTCTCCTTAAAGGTGAGTTCCACTCCTGCAGCACGCACAACAGACAGTTGAATGATTTTGGGCAAATAACTAAACATCGATGATTTTTCTTCCTGTAGTAGGCACGGTACGTTCTCCATCTGGAATGTGCAAGATTCCTGGGTTTGTGCCAAGAACTAGGAGATGGTGAGTTCTGAAGTATGTTTGATGAATTCTTCTCCTTAAAGGTGAGTTCCACTCCTGCAGCACGCACAACAGACAGTTGAATGACTTTGGGCAAATAACTAAACAACGGTGATTTCTCTTCCTGCATTAGGCATGCTACGTTCTCCTCCTGGAATCCCCATGACAGGTGGCTGAGTAACTTTGTGCCAATAACCAGGAGATGGTGAGTTCTAATTCTGCAGTCATTTTGATGAATTCTTCTCCTAAAAGGTGAGTTCCACTCCTGCAGCACGCACAACAGACAGTTGAATTATTTTGGGCAAATAACTAAACAACGGTGATTTCTCTTCCTGTAGTAGGCACGGTATGTTCTCCATCTGGCATGTGCAAGATTCCTGGGTTTGGGCCAAGAACTAGGAGATGGTGAGTTCTGAAGTATGTTTGATGAATTCTTCTCCTTAAAGGTGAGTTCCACTCCTGCAGCACGCACAACAGACAGTTGAATGACTTTGGGCAAATAACTAAACAACGGTGATTTCTCTTCCTGCATTAGGCATGGTACGTTCTCCTCCTGGAATCCCCATGACACGTGGCTGAGTAACTTTGGGCCAATAACCAGGAGATGGTGAGTTCTAATTCTGCAGTCATTTTGATGAATTCTTCTCCTAAAAGGTGAGTTCCTCTCTTGCAGCACGCACAACAGACAGTTGAATGATTTTGGGCGAATGACTAGACAACGGTGATTTCTCTTCCTGTAGTAGGCACGGTACGTTCTCCATCTGGCATGTGCAAGATTCCTGGGTTTGGGCCAAGGACCAGGAGATGGTGAGTTCTGAAGTATTTTTGATGAATTCTTCTCCTAAAAGGTGAGTTTCTCTCCTGCAGCATGGACAACGGACAATTGAATGACTTTGGGCAAATAACTAAACAACAGTGATTTCTCTTCCTGCATTAGACATGTTACGTTCTCCTCCTGGAATCCTCATGACAGGTGGCTGAGTAACTTTGGGCCAACAACCAGGAGATGGTGAGTTCTAATTCTGCAGTCATTTTGATGAATTCTTCTCCTAAAAGGTGAGTTCCACTCCTGCAGCACGCACAACAGACAGTTGAATGACTTTGGGCAAAAAACTAAAAGACGGTGATTTCTCTTCCTGCATTAGGCATGGTACGTTCTCCTCCTGGAATCCCCATGACAGGTGGCTGAGTAACTTTGGGCCAAGAACCAGGAGATGGTGAGTTCTAATTCTGCAGTCATTTTGATGAATTCTTCCCCTAAAAGGTGAGTTCCACTCCTGCAGCACGCACAACGGACAATTGAATGATTTTGGGCGAATAACTAAACAACGATGATTTCTCTTCCTGTAGTAGGCACGGTACGTTCTCCATCTGGAATGTGTTGAAGATTCCTGGGTTTGGGCCAATAACCAGGAGATGGTGAGTTCTGAAGTAGGTTTGATGAATTCTTCTCCTAAAAGGTGAGTTCTCTTCCTACACCACGTACAACAGACAGTTGAATGACTTTGTGGGAATAACTAAAAGATGGTGGCTTCTCTTCCTCTACTAGGCATGGTACGTTGTCCTCCTTGAATCCTCATGAATGGTGGATGAGTGACATTGGGCAAATAACCAGGAGATGGTGAGTTCTGAAGTATGTTTGATGAATTCTTCCCCTAAAAGGTGAGTCCCACTCCTGCAGCACGCACAACACATAGTTGAATGATTTTGGGCGAATAAATAAACAACGGTGATTTCTCTTCCTGCATTAGGCACGGTATGTTCTCCTCCTGGAATCCTCATGACAGGTGGCTGAGTAACTTTGGGCCAATAACCAGGAGATGGTGAGTTCTAATTCTGCAGTCATTTTGATGAATTCTTCTCCTAAAAGGTGAGTTCCTCTCCTGCAGCACGGACAACGGACAGTTGAATGATTTGGGGCGAATAACTAAACAACGATGATTTCTCTTCCTGTAGTAGGCACGGTACGTTCTCCATCTGGAATGTGCAAGATTCCTGGGTTTGTGCCAATAACCAGGAGATGGTGAGTTCTAATTCTACAGTCATTTTGATGAATTCTTCTCCTAAAAGGTGAGTTCCACTCCTGCAGCATGCACAACAGACGGTTGAATGACTTTGGGCAAATAACTAAACAACGGTGATTTCTCTTCCTGCATTAGGCATGGTACGTTCTCCTCCTGGAATCCCCATGACAGGTGGCTGAGTGACTTTGGGCCAAGAACCAGGAGATGGTGAGTTCTAATTCTGCAGTCATTTTGATGAATTCTTCTCCTAAAAGGTGAGTTCCACTCCTGCAGCACGCACAACAGACAGTTGAATGATTTTGGGCGAATAACTAAACAACGATGATTTCTCTTCCTGTAGTAGGCATGGTATGTTCTCCATCTCGAATGCGCAAGATTGCTGGGTTTGGGCCAATAACCAGGAGATGGTGAGTTCTTAAATAGGTTTGATGAATTCTTCTCCTAAAAGGTGAGTTCTCTTCCTACACCACGTACAACAGACAGTTGAATGACTTTGTGGGAATAACTAAAAGATGGTGGCTTCTCTTCCTCTACTAGGCATGGTACGTTCTCCTCCTTGAATCCTCATGAATGGTGGATGAGTGACATTGGGCAAATAACCAGGAGATGGTGAGTTCTGAAGTATGTTTGATGAATTCTTCTCCTAAAAGGTGAGTTCCACTCCTGCAGCATGCACAACAGACAGTTGAATGACTTTGGGCAAATAACTAAAAGACGGTGATTTCTCTTCCAACATTAGGCATGGTACGTTCTCCTCCTGGAATCCCCATGACAGGTGGCTGAGTGACTTTGGGCCAAGAACCAGGAGATGGTGAGTTCTAATTCTGCAGTCATTTTGATGAATTCTTCTCCTAAAAGGTGAGTTCCACTCCTGCAGCACGCACAACAGACAGTTGAATGATTTTGGGCGAATAACTAAACAACGATGATTTCTCTTCCTGTAGTAGGCACGGTACGTTCTCCATCTGGAATGTGCAAGATTCCTGGGTTTGGGCCAAGAACCAGGAGATGGTGAGTACTAATTCTACAGTCATTTTGATGAATTCTTCTCCTAAAAGGTGAGTTCCACTCCTGCAGCACGCACAACAGACAGTTGAATGACTTTGGGCAAATAACTAAAAGACGGTGATTTCTCTTCCTGCATTGGGCATGGTACGTTCTCCTCCTGGAATCCCCATGACATGTGGCTGAGTAACTTTGGGCCAATTACCAGGAGATGGTGAGTTCTAATTCTGCAGTCATTTTGATGAATTCTTCTCCTAAAAGGTGAGTTCCTCTCTTGCAGCACGCACAACAGACAGTTGAATGATTTTGGGCGAATGACTAGACAACGGTGATTTCTCTTCCTGTAGTAGGCACGGTACATTCTCCATCTGGAATGTGCAAGATTGCTGGGTTTGGGCCAAGAACCAGGAGATGGTGAGTTCTGAAGTATGTTTGATGAATTCTTCTCCTTAAAGGTGAGTTCCACTCCTGCAGCACGCACAATAGACAGTTGAATGACTTTGGGCAAATAACTAAAAGACGGTGATTTCTCTTCCTGCATTAGGCATGGTACGTTCTCCTCCTGGAATCCTCATGACAGGTGGCTGAGTGACTTTGGGCCAATAACCAGGAGATGGTGAGTTCTAATTCTGTAGTCATTTTGATGAATTCTTCTCCTAAAAGGTGAGTTCCACTCCTGCAGCATGCACAACAGACGGTTGAATGACTTTGGGCAAATAACTAAACAACGGTGATTTCTCTTCCTGCATTAGGCATGGTACGTTCTCCTCCTGGAATCCCCATGACAGGTGGCTGAGTGACTTTGGGCCAAGAACCAGGAGATGGTGAGTTCTAATTCTGCAGTCATTTTGATGAATTCTTCTCCTAAAAGGTGAGTTCCACTCCTGCAGCACGCACAACAGACAGTTGAATGATTTTGGGCGAATAACTAAACAACGATGATTTCTCTTCCTGTAGTAGGCATGGTATGTTCTCCATCTCGAATGCGCAAGATTGCTGGGTTTGGGCCAATAACCAGGAGATGGTGAGTTCTTAATTAGGTTTGATGAATTCTTCTCCTAAAAGGTGAGTTCTCTTCCTACACCACGTACAACAGACAGTTGAATGACTTTGTGGGAATAACTAAAAGATGGTGGCTTCTCTTCCTCTACTAGGCATGGTACGTTCTCCTCCTTGAATCCTCATGAATGGTGGATGAGTGACATTGGGCAAATAACCAGGAGATGGTGAGTTCTGAAGTATGTTTGATGAATTCTTCTCCTAAAAGGTGAGTTCCACTCCTGCAGCATGCACAACAGACAGTTGAATGACTTTGGGCAAATAACTAAAAGACGGTGATTTCTCTTCCAACATTAGGCATGGTACGTTCTCCTCCTGGAATCCCCATGACAGGTGGCTGAGTAACTTTGTGCCAATAAGCAGGAGATGGTGAGTTCTAATTCTGCAGTCATTTTGATGAATTCTTCTCCTAAAAGGTGAGTTCCACTCCTGCAGCACGCACAACAGACAGTTGAATGATTTTGGGCAAATAACTAAACAACGGTGATTTCTCTTCCTGTAGTAGGCACGGTATGTTCTCCATCTGGCATGTGCAAGATTCCTGGGTTTGGGCCAAGAACCAGGAGATGGTGAGTTCTGAAGTAGGTTTGATTAATTCTTCTCCTAAAAGGTGAGTTCCACTCCTGCAGCACGGAAAACAGACAGTTGAATGACTTTGGGCGAATAACTAAACAACGGTGATTTCTCTTCCTGTAGTAGGCACGGTATGTTCTCCATCTGGAATGCGCAAGATTGCTGGGTTTGGGCCAATAACCAGGAGATGGTGAGTTCTGAAGTAGGTTTGATGAATTCTTCTCCTAAAAGGTGAGTTCTCTTCCTACACCACGTACAACAGACAGTTGAATGACTTTGTGGCAATAACTAAAAGATGGTGGCTTCTCTTCCTCTACTAGGCATGGTACGTTCTCCTCCTTGAATCCTCATGAATGGTGGATGAGTGACATTGGGCAAATAACCAGGAGATGGTGAGTTCTGAAGTAGGTTTGATGAATTCTTCCCCTAAAAGGTGAGTCCCACTCCTGCAGCACGCACAACACATAGTTGAATGATTTTGGGCGAATAAATAAACAACGGTGATTTCTCTTCCTGCATTAGGCACGGTATGTTCTCCTCCTGGAATCCTCATGACAGGTGGCTGAGTAACTTTGGGCCAATAACCAGGAGATGGTGAGTTCTAATTCTGCAGTCATTTTGATGAATTCTTCTCCTAAAAGGTGAGTTCCTCTCCTGCAGCACGGACAACGGACAGTTGAATGATTTGGGGCGAATAACTAAACAACGATGATTTCTCTTCCTGTAGTAGGCACGGTACGTTCTCCATCTGGAATGTGCAAGATTCCTGGGTTTGTGCCAATAACCAGGAGATGGTGAGTTCTAATTCTACAGTCATTTTGATGAATTCTTCTCCTAAAAGGTGAGTTCCACTCCTGCAGCATGCACAACAGACGGTTGAATGACTTTGGGCAAATAACTAAACAACGGTGATTTCTCTTCCTGCATTAGGCATGGTACGTTCTCCTCCTGGAATCCCCATGACAGGTGGCTGAGTGACTTTGGGCCAAGAACCAGGAGATGGTGAGTTCTAATTCTGCAGTCATTTTGATGAATTCTTCTCCTAAAAGGTGAGTTCCACTCCTGCAGCACGCACAACAGACAGTTGAATGATTTTGGGCGAATAACTAAACAACGATGATTTCTCTTCCTGTAGTAGGCATGGTATGTTCTCCATCTCGAATGCGCAAGATTGCTGGGTTTGGGCCAATAACCAGGAGATGGTGAGTTCTTAAATAGGTTTGATGAATTCTTCTCCTAAAAGGTGAGTTCTCTTCCTACACCACGTACAACAGACAGTTGAATGACTTTGTGGGAATAACTAAAAGATGGTGGCTTCTCTTCCTCTACTAGGCATGGTACGTTCTCCTCCTTGAATCCTCATGAATGGTGGATGAGTGACATTGGGCAAATAACCAGGAGATGGTGAGTTCTGAAGTATGTTTGATGAATTCTTCTCCTAAAAGGTGAGTTCCACTCCTGCAGCATGCACAACAGACAGTTGAATGACTTTGGGCAAATAACTAAAAGACGGTGATTTCTCTTCCAACATTAGGCATGGTACGTTCTCCTCCTGGAATCCCCATGACAGGTGGCTGAGTGACTTTGGGCCAAGAACCAGGAGATGGTGAGTTCTAATTCTGCAGTCATTTTGATGAATTCTTCTCCTAAAAGGTGAGTTCCACTCCTGCAGCACGCACAACAGACAGTTGAATGATTTTGGGCGAATAACTAAACAACGATGATTTCTCTTCCTGCATTAGGCATGGTACGTTCTCCTCCTGGAATCCTCGCCGCCCTGAGTCCCATGGGATTGGGCGGCTTATAAGAGCGTTTAAATAAATAAATAAATAAATAAATGACAGGTGGCTGAGTGACTTTGGGCCAATAACCAGGAGATGGTGAGTTCTAATTCTGCAGTCATTTTGATGAATTCTTCTTCTAAAAGGTGAGTTCCTCTCCTGCAGCACGGACAACGGACAGTTGAATGATTTGGGGCTTATAACTAAACAACGATGATTTCTCTTCCTGTAGTAGGCACGGTACGTTCTCCATCTGGAATGTGCAAGATTCCTGGGTTTGTGCCAATAACCAGGAGATGGTGAGTTCTAATTCTACAGTCATTTTGATGAATTCTTCTCCTAAAAGGTGAGTTCCACTCCTGCAGCATGCACAACAGACGGTTGAATGACTTTGGGCAAATAACTAAACAACGGTGATTTCTCTTCCTGCATTAGGCATGGTACGTTCTCCTCCTGGAATCCCCATGACAGGTGGCTGAGTGACTTTGGGCCAAGAACCAGGAGATGGTGAGTTCTAATTCTGCAGTCATTTTGATGAATTCTTCTCCTAAAAGGTGAGTTCCACTCCTGCAGCACGCACAACAGACAGTTGAATGATTTTGGGCGAATAACTAAACAACGATGATTTCTCTTCCTGTAGTAGGCATGGTATGTTCTCCATCTCGAATGCGCAAGATTGCTGGGTTTGGGCCAATAACCAGGAGATGGTGAGTTCTTATTCTGCAGTCATTTTGATGAATTCTTCTCCTAAAAGGTGAGTTCCACTCCTGCAGCACGCACAACAGACAGTTGAATTATTTTGGGCAAATAACTAAACAACGGTGATTTCTCTTCCTGTAGTAGGCACGGTATGTTCTCCATCTGGCATGTGCAAGATTCCTGGGTTTGGGCCAAGAACTAGGAGATGGTGAGTTCTGAAGTATGTTTGATGAATTCTTCTCCTTAAAGGTGAGTTCCACTCCTGCAGCACGCACAACAGACAGTTGAATGACTTTGGGCAAATAACTAAAAGACGGTGATTTCTCTTCCTGCATTGGGCATGGTACGTTCTCCTCCTGGAATCCCCATGACAGGTGGCTGAGTAACTTTGGGCCAATAACCAGGAGATGGTGAGTTCTAATTCTGCAGTCATTTTGATGAATTCTTCTCCTAAAAGGTGAGTTCCTCTCTTGCAGCACGCACAACAGACAGTTGAATGATTTTGGGCGAATGACTAGACAACGGTGATTTCTCTTCCTGTAGTAGGCACGGTACGTTCTCCATCTGGAATGTGCAAGATTGCTGGGTTTGGGCCAAGAACTAGGAGATGGTGAGTTCTGAAGTATGTTTGATGAATTCTTCTCCTAAAAGGTGAGTTTCTCTCCTGCAGTACGCACAACAGACAGTTGAATGACTTTGGGCAAATAACTAAACAACGGTGATTTCTCTTCCAACATTAGGCATGGTAGGTTCTCCTCCTGGAATCCCCATGACAGGTGGCTGAGTGACTTTGGGCCAAGAACCAGGAGATGGTGAGTTCTAATTCTGCAGTCATTTTGATGAATTCTTCTCCTAAAAGGTGAGTTCCAGTCCTGCAGCACGCACAACAGACAGTTGAATGACTTTGGGCAAATAACTAAAAGACGGTGATTTCTCTTCCTGCATTAGGCATGGTACGTTCTCCTCCTGGAATCCCCATGACAGGTGGCTGAGTGACTTTGGGCCAAGAACCAGGAGATGGTGAGTTCTAATTCTGCAGTCATTTTGATGAATTCTTCTCCTAAAAGGTGAGTTCCACTCCTGCAGCACGCACAACGGACAATTGAATGATTTTGGTCGAATAACTAAAAGACGGTGACTTCTCTTCCTGTAGTATGCATGGAACGTTCTCCACCTGGAATGCTCATGATTGCTGGCTGATAGACTTTGGGACAATAACCAGGAGATGGTGAGTTCTGAAGTAGGTTTGATGAATTCTTCTCCTAAAAGGTGAGTTCCACTCCTGCAGCACGGAAAACAGACAGTTGAATGACTTTGGGCGAATAACTAAACAACGGTGATTTCTCTTCCTGTAGTAGGCACGGTATGTTCTCCATCTGGAATGTGTTGAAGATTCCTGGGTTTGTGCCAATAACCAGGAGATGGTGAGTTCTAATTCTGCAGTCATTTTGATGAATTCTTCTCCTAAAAGGTGAGTTCCACTCCTGCAGCATGCACAACAGACAGTTGAATGACTTTGGGCAAATAACTAAACAACAGTGATTTCTCTTCCTGCATTAGACATGGTACGTTCTCCTCCTGGAATCCCCATGACAGGTGGCTGAGTGACTTTGGGCCAAGAACCAGGAGATGGTGAGTTCTAATTCTGCAGTCATTTTGATGAATTCTTCCCCTAAAAGGTGAGTTCCACTCCTGCAGCACGCACAACGGACAATTGAATGATTTTGGTCGAATAACTAAAAGACGGTGACTTCTCTTCCTGTAGTATGCATGGAACGTTCTCCACCTGGAATGCTCATGATTGCTGGCTGATAGACTTTGGGACAATAACCAGGAGATGGTGAGTTCTGAAGTAGGTTTGATTAATTCTTCTCCTAAAAGGTGAGTTCCACTCCTGCAGCACGGAAAACAGACAGTTGAATGACTTTGGGCGAATAACTAAACAACGGTGATTTCTCTTCCTGTAGTAGGCACGGTATGTTCTCCATCTGGAATGCGCAAGATTGCTGGGTTTGGGCCAATAACCAGGAGATGGTGAGTTCTGAAGTAGGTTTGATGAATTCTTCTCCTAAAAGGTGAGTTCTCTTCCTACACCACGTACAACAGACAGTTGAATGACTTTGTGGCAATAACTAAAAGATGGTGGCTTCTCTTCCTCTACTAGGCATGGTACGTTCTCCTCCTTGAATCCTCATGAATGGTGGATGAGTGACATTGGGCAAATAACCAGGAGATGGTGAGTTCTGAAGTAGGTTTGATGAATTCTTCCCCTAAAAGGTGAGTCCCACTCCTGCAGCACGCACAACACATAGTTGAATGATTTTGGGCGAATAAATAAACAATGGTGATTTCTCTTCCTGCATTAGGCACGGTATGTTCTCCTCCTGGAATCCTCATGACAGGTGGCTGAGTAACTTTGGGCCAATAACCAGGAGATGGTGAGTTCTAATTCTGCAGTCATTTTGATGAATTCTTCTCCTAAAAGGTGAGTTCCTCTCCTGCAGCACGGACAACGGACAGTTGAATGATTTGGGGCGAATAACTAAACAACGATGATTTCTCTTCCTGTAGTAGGCACGGTACGTTCTCCATCTGGAATGTGCAAGATTCCTGGGTTTGTGCCAATAACCAGGAGATGGTGAGTTCTAATTCTACAGTCATTTTGATGAATTCTTCTCCTAAAAGGTGAGTTCCACTCCTGCAGCATGCACAACAGACGGTTGAATGACTTTGGGCAAATAACTAAAAAACGGTGATTTCTCTTCCTGCATTAGGCATGGTACGTTCTCCTCCTGGAATCCCCATGACAGGTGGCTGAGTGACTTTGGGCCAAGAACCAGGAGATGGTGAGTTCTAATTCTGCAGTCATTTTGATGAATTCTTCTCCTAAAAGGTGAGTTCCACTCCTGCAGCACGCACAACAGACAGTTGAATGATTTTGGGCGAATAACTAAACAACGATGATTTCTCTTCCTGTAGTAGGCATGGTATGTTCTCCATCTTGAATGCGCAAGATTGCTGGGTTTGGGCCAATAACCAGGAGATGGTGAGTTCTTAAATAGGTTTGATGAATTCTTCTCCTAAAAGGTGAGTTCTCTTCCTACACCACGTACAACAGACAGTTGAATGACTTTGTGGGAATAACTAAAAGATGGTGGCTTCTCTTCCTCTACTAGGCATGGTACGTTCTCCTCCTTGAATCCTCATGAATGGTGGATGAGTGACATTGGGCAAATAACCAGGAGATGGTGAGTTCTGAAGTATGTTTGATGAATTCTTCTCCTAAAAGGTGAGTTCCATTCCTGCAGCATGCACAACAGACAGTTGAATGACTTTGGGCAAATAACTAAAACACGGTGATTTCTCTTCCAACATTAGGCATGGTATGTTCTCCTCCTGGAATCCCCATGACAGGTGGCTGAGTGGCTTTGGGCCAAGAACCAGGAGATGGTGAGTTCTAATTCTGCAGTCATTTTGATGAATTCTTCTCCTAAAAGGTGAGTTCCAGTCCTGCAGCACGCACAACAGACAGTTGAATGATTTTGGGCGAATAACTAAACAACGATGATTTCTCTTCCTGTAGTAGGCACGGTACGTTCTCCATCTGGAATGTGCAAGATTCCTGGGTTTGTGCCAATAACCAGGAGATGGTGAGTACTAATTCTACAGTCATTTTGATGAATTCTTCTCCTAAAAGGTGAGTTCCACTCCTGCAGCATGCACAACAGACAGTTGAATGATTTTGGGCAAATAACTAAACAACGGTGATTTCTCTTCCTGTAGTAGGCACGGTATGTTCTCCATCTGGCATGTGCAAGATTCCTGGGTTTGGGCCAAGAACCAGGAGATGGTGAGTTCTGAAGTATGTTTGATGAATTCTTCTCCTTAAAGGTGAGTTCCACTCCTGCAGCATGCACAACAGACAGTTGAATGACTTTGGGCAAATAACTAAAAGACGGTGATTTCTCTTCCTGCATTAGGCATGGTACGTTCTCCTCCTGGAATCCCCATGACAGGTGGCTGAGTAACTTTGTGCCAATAACCAGGAGATGGTGAGTTCTAATTCTGCAGTCATTTTGATGAATTCTTCTCCTAAAAGGTGAGTTCCACTCCTGCAGCACGCACAACAGACAGTTGAATGATTTTGGTCAAATAACTAAACAACGGTGATTTCTCTTCCTGTAGTAGGCACGGTATGTTCTCCATCTGGCATGTGCAAGATTCCTGGGTTTGGGCCAAGAACCAGGAGATGGTGAGTTCTGAAGTATGTTTGATGAATTCTTCTCCTTAAAGGTGAGTTCCACTCCTGCAGCACGCACAACAGACAGTTGAATGACTTTGGGCAAATAACTAAAAGACGGTGATTTCTCTTCCTGCATTAGGCATGGTACGTTCTCCTCCTGGAATCCCCATGACAGGTGGCTGAGTAACTTTGGGCCAATAACCAGGAGATGGTGAGTTCTAATTCTGCAGTCATTTTGATGAATTCTTCTCCTAAAAGGTGAGTTCCTCTCTTGCAGCACGCACAACAGACAGTTGAATGATTTTGGGCGAATGACTAGACAACGGTGATTTCTCTTCCTGTAGTAGGCATGGTACGTTCTCCTCCTGGAATCCTCATGACAGGTGGCTGAGTAACTTTGGGCCAATAACCAGGAGATGGTGAGTTCTAATTCTGCAGTCATTTTGATGAATTCTTCTCCTAAAAGGTGAGTTCCACTCCTGCAGCACGCACAACAGACAGTTGAATGACTTTGGGCAAATAACTAAAAGACGGTGATTTCTCTTCCAACATTAGGCATGGTAGGTTCTCCTCCTGGAATCCCCATGACAGGTGGCTGAGTGACTTTGGGCCAAGAACCAGGAGATGGTGAGTTCTGATTCTGCAGTCATTTTGATGAATTCTTCTCCTAAAAGGTGAGTTCCACTCCTGCAGCACGTACAACAGACAGTTGAATGACTTTGGGCAAATAACTAAAAGACGGTGATTTCTCTTCCTGCATTAGGCATGCTACGTTCTCTTCCTGGAATCCCCATGACAGGTGGCTGAGTGGCTTTGGGCCAAGAACCAGGAGATGGTGAGTTCTAATTCTGCAGTCATTTTGATGAATTCTTCTCCTAAAAGGTGAGTTCTCTTCCTACACCACGTACAACAGACAGTTGAATGACTTTGTGGGAATAACTAAAAGATGGTGGCTTCTCTTCCTCTACTAGGCATGGTACGTTCTCCTCCTTGAATCCTCATGAATGGTGGATGAGTGACATTGG
This sequence comes from Diadophis punctatus similis, assembly GCA_023053685.1. NCBI lineage: Eukaryota > Metazoa > Chordata > Lepidosauria > Squamata > Dipsadidae > Diadophis > Diadophis punctatus. Next base: position 9,730,908 of record JALIGW010000011.1, read on the forward strand.
GCAAATAACCAGGAGATGGTGAGTTCTGAAGTAGGTTTGATGAATTCTTCCCCTAAAAGGTGAGTTCCACTCCTGCAGCACGCACAACACACAGTTGAATGATTTTGGGTGAATAAATAAACAACGGTGATTTCTCTTCCTGCATTAGGCACGGTATGTTCTCCTCCTGGAATCCTCATGACAGGTGGCTGAGTAACTTTGGGCCAATAACCAGGAGATGGTGAGTTCTAATTCTGCAGTCATTTTGATGAATTCTTCTCCTAAAAGGTGAGTTCCTCTCCTGCAGCACGCACAACAGACAGTTGAATGACTTTGGGCAAAAAACTAAAAGACGGTGATTTTTGTTCTCGCATTAGGCATGGTACGTTCTCCTCCTGGAATCCCCATGACAGGTGGCTGAGTGACTTTGGGCCAAGAACCAGGAGATGGTGAGTTCTAATTCTGCAGTCATTTTGATGAATTCTTCCCCTAAAAGGTGAGTTCCACTCCTGCAGCACGCACAACGGACAATTGAATGACTTTGGGCAAATAACTAAAAAGACGGTGATTTCTCTTCCTGTAGTACGCATGGAACGTTCTCCACCTGGAATGCTCATGATTGCTGGCTGATAGACTTTGGGACAATAACCAGGAGATGGTGAGTTCTGAAGTAGGTTTGATTAATTCTTCTCCTAAAAGGTGAGTTCCACTCCTGCAGCTCGGAAAACAGACAGTTGAATGACTTTGGGCGAATAACTAAACAACGGTGATTTCTCTTCCTGTAGTAGGCACGGTATGTTTTCCATCTGGAATGCGCAAGATTGCTGGGTTTGGGCCAATAACCAGGAGATGGTGAGTTCTGAAGTAGGTTTGATGAATTCTTCTCCTAAAAGGTGAGTTCTCTTCCTACACCACGTACAACAGACAGTTGAATGACTTTGTGGGAATAACTAAAAGATGGTGGCTTCTCTTCCTCTACTAGGCATGGTACGTTCTCCTCCTTGAATCCTCATGAATGGTGGATGAGTGACATTGGGCAAATAACCAGGAGATGGTGAGTTCTGAAGTATGTTTGATGAATTCTTCTCCTAAAAGGTGAGTTCCACTCCTGCAGCATGCACAACAGACAGTTGAATGACTTTGGGCAAATAACTAAAAGACGGTGATTTCTCTTCCAACATTAGGCATGGTACGTTCTCCTCCTGGAATCCCCATGACAGGTGGCTGAGTGGCTTTGGGCCAAGAACCAGGAGATGGTGAGTTCTAATTCTGCAGTCATTTTGATGAATTCTTCTCCTAAAAGGTGAGTTCCAGTCCTGCCGCACGCACAACAGACAGTTGAATGATTTTGGGCGAATAACTAAACAACGATGATTTCTCTTCCTGTAGTAGGCACGGTACGTTCTCCATCTGGAATGTGCAAGATTCCTGGGTTTGTGCCAATAACCAGGAGATGGTGAGTACTAATTCTACAGTCATTTTGATGAATTCTTCTCCTAAAAGGTGAGTTCCACTCCTGCAGCATGCACAACAGACAGTTGAATGACTTTGGGCAAATAACTAAAAGACGGTGATTTCTCTTCCTGCATTAGGCATGGTACGTTCTCCTCCTGGAATCCCCATGACAGGTGGCTGAGTAACTTTGTGCCAATAACCAGGAGATGGTGAGTTCTAATTCTGCAGTCATTTTGATGAATTCTTCTCCTAAAAGGTGAGTTCCACTCCTGCAGCACGCACAACAGACAGTTGAATTATTTTGGGCAAATAACTAAACAACGGTGATTTCTCTTCCTGTAGTAGGCACGGTATGTTCTCCATCTGGCATGTGCAAGATTCCTGGGTTTGGGCCAAGAACTAGGAGATGGTGAGTTCTGAAGTATGTTTGATGAATTCTTCTCCTTAAAGGTGAGTTCCACTCCTGCAGCACGCACAACAGACAGTTGAATGACTTTGGGCAAATAACTAAAAGACGGTGATTTCTCTTCCTGCATTGGGCATGGTACGTTCTCCTCCTGGAATCCCCATGACAGGTGGCTGAGTGACTTTGGGCCAAGAACCAGGAGATGGTGAGTTCTAATTCTGCAGTCATTTTGATGAATTCTTCTCCTAAAAGGTGAGTTCCTCTCTTGCAGCACGCACAACAGACAGTTGAATGATTTTGGGCGAATGACTAGACAACGGTGATTTCTCTTCCTGTAGTAGGCACGGTACGTTCTCCATCTGGAATGTGCAAGATTGCTGGGTTTGGGCCAAGAACCAGGAGATGGTGAGTTCTGAAGTATGTTTGATGAATTCTTCTCCTAAAAGGTGAGTTTCTCTCCTGCAGTACGCACAACAGACAGTTGAATGACTTTGGGCAAATAACTAAACAACGGTGATTTCTCTTCCAACATTAGGCATGGTAGGTTCTCCTCCTGGAATCCCCATGACAGGTGGCTGAGTGACTTTGGGGCCAAGAACCAGGAGATGGTGAGTTCTAATTCTGCAGTCATTTTGATGAATTCTTCTCCTAAAAGGTGAGTTCCAGTCCTGCAGCACGCACAACAGACAGTTGAATGACTTTGGGCAAATAACTAAAAGACGGTGATTTCTCTTCCTGCATTAGGCATGGTACGTTCTCCTCCTGGAATCCCCATGACAGGTGGCTGAGTGACTTTGGGCCAAGAACCAGGAGATGGTGAGTTCTAATTCTACAGTCATTTTGATGAATTCTTCTCCTAAAAGGTGAGTTCCACTCCTGCAGCATGCACAACAGACAGTTGAATGACTTTGGGCAAATAACTAAAAGACGGTGATTTCTCTTCCTGCATTAGACATGGTACGTTCTCCTCCTGGAATCCCCATGACAGGTGGCTGAGTAACTTTGGGCCAACAACCAGGAGATGGTGAGTTCTAATTCTGCAGTCATTTTGATGAATTCTTCTCCTAAAAGGTGAGTTCCACTCCTGCAGCACGCACAACAGACAGTTGAATGACTTTGGGCAAAAAACTAAAAGACGGTGATTTCTCTTCCTGCATTAGGCATGGTACGTTCTCCTCCTGGAATCCCCATGACAGGTGGCTGAGTAACTTTGGGCCAAGAAGCAGGAGATGGTGAGTTCTGAAGTATGTTTGATGAATTCTTCTCCTAAAAGGTGAGTTCCACTCCTGCAGCACGCAAAACAGACAGTTGAATGACTTTGGGCGAATAACTAAGAAACGGTGATTTCTCTTCCTGTAGTAGGCACGGTACGTTCTCCATCTGGAATGTGTTGAAGATTCCTGGGTTTGTGCCAATAACCAGGAGATGGTGAGTTCTAATTCTGCAGTCATTTTGATGAATTCTTCTCCTAAAAGGTGAGTTCCACTCCTGCAGCATGCACAACAGACAGTTGAATGACTTTGGGCAAATAACTAAACAACAGTGATTTCTCTTCCTGCATTAGACATGGTACGTTCTCCTCCTGGAATCCCCATGACAGGTGGCTGAGTGACTTTGGGCCAAGAACCAGGAGATGGTGAGTTCTAATTCTGCAGTCATTTTGATGAATTCTTCCCCTAAAAGGTGAGTTCCACTCCTGCAGCACGCACAACGGACAATTGAATGATTTTGGTCGAATAACTAAAAGACGGTGACTTCTCTTCCTGTAGTATGCATGGAACGTTCTCCACCTGGAATGCTCATGATTGCTGGCTGATAGACTTTGGGACAATAACCAGGAGATGGTGAGTTCTGAAGTAGGTTTGATTAATTCTTCTCCTAAAAGGTGAGTTCCACTCCTGCAGCACGGAAAACAGACAGTTGAATGACTTTGGGCGAATAACTAAACAACGGTGATTTCTCTTCCTGTAGTAGGCACGGTATGTTCTCCATCTGGAATGCGCAAGATTGCTGGGTTTGGGCCAATAACCAGGAGATGGTGAGTTCTGAAGTAGGTTTGATGAATTCTTCTCCTAAAAGGTGAGTTCTCTTCCTACACCACGTACAACAGACAGTTGAATGACTTTGTGGCAATAACTAAAAGATGGTGGCTTCTCTTCCTCTACTAGGCATGGTACGTTCTCCTCCTTGAATCCTCATGAATGGTGGATGAGTGACATTGGGCAAATAACCAGGAGATGGTGAGTTCTGAAGTATGTTTGATGAATTCTTCCCCTAAAAGGTGAGTCCCACTCCTGCAGCACGCACAACACATAGTTGAATGATTTTGGGCGAATAAATAAACAACGGTGATTTCTCTTCCTGCATTAGGCACGGTATGTTCTCCTCCTGGAATCCTCATGACAGGTGGCTGAGTAACTTTGGGCCAATAACCAGGAGATGGTGAGTTCTAATTCTGCAGTCATTTTGATGAATTCTTCTCCTAAAAGGTGAGTTCCTCTCCTGCAGCACGGACAACGGACAGTTGAATGATTTGGGGCGAATAACTAAACAACGATGATTTCTCTTCCTGTAGTAGGCACGGTACGTTCTCCATCTGGAATGTGCAAGATTCCTGGGTTTGTGCCAATAACCAGGAGATGGTGAGTTCTAATTCTACAGTCATTTTGATGAATTCTTCTCCTAAAAGGTGAGTTCCACTCCTGCAGCATGCACAACAGACGGTTGAATGACTTTGGGCAAATAACTAAAAAACGGTGATTTCTCTTCCTGCATTAGGCATGGTACGTTCTCCTCCTGGAATCCCCATGACAGGTGGCTGAGTGACTTTGGGCCAAGAACCAGGAGATGGTGAGTTCTAATTCTGCAGTCATTTTGATGAATTCTTCTCCTAAAAGGTGAGTTCCACTCCTGCAGCACGCACAACAGACAGTTGAATGATTTTGGGCGAATAACTAAACAACGATGATTTCTCTTCCTGTAGTAGGCATGGTATGTTCTCCATCTTGAATGCGCAAGATTGCTGGGTTTGGGCCAATAACCAGGAGATGGTGAGTTCTTAAATAGGTTTGATGAATTCTTCTCCTAAAAGGTGAGTTCTCTTCCTACACCACGTACAACAGACAGTTGAATGACTTTGTGGGAATAACTAAAAGATGGTGGCTTCTCTTCCTCTACTAGGCATGGTACGTTCTCCTCCTTGAATCCTCATGAATGGTGGATGAGTGACATTGGGCAAATAACCAGGAGATGGTGAGTTCTGAAGTATGTTTGATGAATTCTTCTCCTAAAAGGTGAGTTCCATTCCTGCAGCATGCACAACAGACAGTTGAATGACTTTGGGCAAATAACTAAAACACGGTGATTTCTCTTCCAACATTAGGCATGGTATGTTCTCCTCCTGGAATCCCCATGACAGGTGGCTGAGTGGCTTTGGGCCAAGAACCAGGAGATGGTGAGTTCTAATTCTGCAGTCATTTTGATGAATTCTTCTCCTAAAAGGTGAGTTCCAGTCCTGCAGCACGCACAACAGACAGTTGAATGATTTTGGGCGAATAACTAAACAACGATGATTTCTCTTCCTGTAGTAGGCACGGTACGTTCTCCATCTGGAATGTGCAAGATTCCTGGGTTTGTGCCAATAACCAGGAGATGGTGAGTACTAATTCTACAGTCATTTTGATGAATTCTTCTCCTAAAAGGTGAGTTCCACTCCTGCAGCATGCACAACAGACAGTTGAATGATTTTGGGCAAATAACTAAACAACGGTGATTTCTCTTCCTGTAGTAGGCACGGTATGTTCTCCATCTGGCATGTGCAAGATTCCTGGGTTTGGGCCAAGAACCAGGAGATGGTGAGTTCTGAAGTATGTTTGATGAATTCTTCTCCTTAAAGGTGAGTTCCACTCCTGCAGCATGCACAACAGACAGTTGAATGACTTTGGGCAAATAACTAAAAGACGGTGATTTCTCTTCCTGCATTAGGCATGGTACGTTCTCCTCCTGGAATCCCCATGACAGGTGGCTGAGTAACTTTGTGCCAATAACCAGGAGATGGTGAGTTCTAATTCTGCAGTCATTTTGATGAATTCTTCTCCTAAAAGGTGAGTTCCACTCCTGCAGCACGCACAACAGACAGTTGAATGATTTTGGTCAAATAACTAAACAACGGTGATTTCTCTTCCTGTAGTAGGCACGGTATGTTCTCCATCTGGCATGTGCAAGATTCCTGGGTTTGGGCCAAGAACCAGGAGATGGTGAGTTCTGAAGTATGTTTGATGAATTCTTCTCCTTAAAGGTGAGTTCCACTCCTGCAGCACGCACAACAGACAGTTGAATGACTTTGGGCAAATAACTAAAAGACGGTGATTTCTCTTCCTGCATTAGGCATGGTACGTTCTCCTCCTGGAATCCCCATGACAGGTGGCTGAGTAACTTTGGGCCAATAACCAGGAGATGGTGAGTTCTAATTCTGCAGTCATTTTGATGAATTCTTCTCCTAAAAGGTGAGTTCCTCTCTTGCAGCACGCACAACAGACAGTTGAATGATTTTGGGCGAATGACTAGACAACGGTGATTTCTCTTCCTGTAGTAGGCATGGTACGTTCTCCTCCTGGAATCCTCATGACAGGTGGCTGAGTAACTTTGGGCCAATAACCAGGAGATGGTGAGTTCTAATTCTGCAGTCATTTTGATGAATTCTTCTCCTAAAAGGTGAGTTCCACTCCTGCAGCACGCACAACAGACAGTTGAATGACTTTGGGCAAATAACTAAAAGACGGTGATTTCTCTTCCAACATTAGGCATGGTAGGTTCTCCTCCTGGAATCCCCATGACAGGTGGCTGAGTGACTTTGGGCCAAGAACCAGGAGATGGTGAGTTCTGATTCTGCAGTCATTTTGATGAATTCTTCTCCTAAAAGGTGAGTTCCACTCCTGCAGCACGTACAACAGACAGTTGAATGACTTTGGGCAAATAACTAAAAGACGGTGATTTCTCTTCCTGCATTAGGCATGCTACGTTCTCTTCCTGGAATCCCCATGACAGGTGGCTGAGTGGCTTTGGGCCAAGAACCAGGAGATGGTGAGTTCTAATTCTGCAGTCATTTTGATGAATTCTTCTCCTAAAAGGTGAGTTCTCTTCCTACACCACGTACAACAGACAGTTGAATGACTTTGTGGGAATAACTAAAAGATGGTGGCTTCTCTTCCTCTACTAGGCATGGTACGTTCTCCTCCTTGAATCCTCATGAATGGTGGATGAGTGACATTGGGCCAAGAACCAGGAGATGGTGAGTTCTGAAGTATGTTTGATGAATTCTTCCCCTAAAAGGTGAGTTCCACTCCTGCAGCATGCACAACAGACAGTTGAATGACTTTGGGCAAATAACTAAAAGACGGTGATTTCTCTTCCAACATTAGGCATGGTATGTTCTCCTCCTGGAATCCCCATGAAAGGTGGCTGAGTAACTTTGGGCCAATAACCAGGAGATGGTGAGTTCTAATTCTGCAGTCATTTTGATGAATTCTTCTCCTAAAAGGTGAGTTCCACTCCTGCAGCACGCACAACAGACAGTTGAATGACTTTGGGCAAATAACTAAAAGACGGTGATTTCTCTTCCAACATTAGGCATGGTATGTTCTCCTCCTGGAATCCTCATGACAGGTGGCTGAGTAACTTTGGGCCAATAACCAGGAGATGGTGAGTTCTAATTCTACAGTAGGTTTAACGAATTCTTCCCCTAAAAGGTGAGTTTCTCTCCTGCAGCACGGACAACGGAAAAATGAATTACTTTGGGCAAATAACTAAACAACAGTGATTTTTGTTCCCGCATTAGGCATGGTACGTTCTCCTCCTGGAATCCCCATGACAGGTGGCTGAGTGACTTTGGGCCAAGAACCAGGAGATGGTGAGTTCTAATTCTGCAGTTATTTTGATGAATTCTTCCCCTAAAAGGTGAGTTCCACTTTTGCAGCACGCACAACGGACAATTGAATGATTTTGGGCGAATAACTAAAAGACGGTGACTTCTCTTCCTGCATTAGACATGGAACGTTCTCCTCCTGGAATCCTCATGAATGGTGGATGAGTGACATTGGCCCAATAACCAGGAGATGGTGAGTTCTGAAGTAGCTTTGATTAATTCTTCCCCTAAAAGGTGAGTTCCACTCCTGCAGCACGCAAAACAGACACTTGAATGACTTTGGGCGAATAACTAAGAAACGGTGATTTCTCTTCCTGTAGTAGGCACGGTATGTTCTCCATCTGGAATGCGCAAGATTGCTAGGTTTGGGCTAATAACCAGGAGATGGTGAGTTCTGAAGTAGGTTTGATGAATTCTTCTCCTAAAAGGTGAGTTCTCTTCCTACACCACGTACAACAGACAGTTGAATGACTTTGTGGGAATAACTAAACGATGGTGGCTTCTCTTCCTCTACTAGGCATGGTACGTTCTCCAGCTGGAATCCTCATGAATGGTGGATGAGTGACATTGGGCAAATAACCAGGAGATGGTGAGTTCTGAAGTAGGTTTAATGAATACTTCTCCTAAAAGGTGAGTTCCACTCCTGCAGGACGCACAACAGACAGTTGAATGACTTTGGGCGAATAACTAAGAAACGGTATGTTCTCCTCCTGGAATCCTCATAAGTGGTGGCTGAGTGACTTTGGGCCAATAACCAGGAGATGGTGAGTTCTGAAGTAGTTTTGATGAATTCTTCTCCTAAAAGGTGAGTTCCACTCCTGCAGCACGCACAAAAGACTGTTGAATGATTTTGGGCAAATAACTAAAAGATGGTGATTTCTCTTCCTGCATTAGGCATGGTACGTTCTCCTCCTGGAATCCTCATGATGGGTGGCTGAGTGACATTGGGCCAATAACCAGGAGGTATTGAGTTCTAATTCTGCAGTAGGTTTGACAAATTCTTCTTCTTAAACAGTGGTTCCCAACCTGGGGGTCGGGACCCCTTTGGGGGTCGAATGACCATTTTCCAGGGGTCGCCCCAGCATCCTCAGCTCCCCCCCACTGCCACAAGCCTGACCATATCGGCTCAACTCGCCCGAACCCTCCGATTGTCAGGAGAGGGGCCATTCGGTGAGAGGCGTTTGTGACGCCTGGCAGCCGAGCTTTGACGGCATCAGCTAAGGGGTGGGGCGTTGCAAGGTTGAGCGCCTGAGAGTAAAAGGCGGTGCTTAAGACATCTGTGGCCGCCCATGTCTCCTGCTCGCAGCGGCAGTTTCTGTGGTGGCTTGCCCGCGTCCCGTGCAGCTGATCGATGATCCGGAGGCCCTAGAGCCGCCCGTGGTGCGGCACTATCACCCTGTGTACCTGGCACCTGAGTCTGACAGCGATGAGGACTCAGTGCCAGAGGAGGAAGACCAGCCAGGGCCTTCTGCACCTTCTCAGCCGGTACAGAGTGAGTCCTCAGTGGAAGAGGAGCCTCTGCTGGATGCTAGGGCTCGCAGAGCAGCCAGCAGAAGGAATCGGCTTTACAGCCGGAGGTCTCCTCGCAGATAAAGCTGAGGGCTAATGAGCCACGCCCTCAGGCTATTTAAGTCCTGGAGCATGCCTGAATTGTTGCTGGAAGCAAGACCTGTGTTCTGCAAGCATTCAAGACATCTTTGTTCCAGCTCTGATTTCTGTATTTTTGAAATAAGAACTCATTGCTTTGGATTCTGGGACTCCTGCCAACTCCAGTGAGTACCAAGGTAAGAACTAAGTAATTCACCAGCTTTGCTTTGAACATTTGAACTCTGGCTGAAAAGCTCACGGAGATAATATTCACCAAGATTCCCGTGCCGTTTGTTTCTGGACTTTGAAAAAACACTGACTTTTTACTAAGAATATTTATTAGTAAAACTTCTTGATTTTTTTTGGCAAACGGCTGTGTGTGTGTCTTTTCTGGGGGTTCCTGTGCTGGGACACAACAGTTTCTTCCCACTGGTGTTGAAGGGAAAGGGAGTCACGGGAGGGAACGGCCAGCCAACGACCACTTAAGTTTCACAGCGCACGACGGCGGGAAGGAGGATAGCTGGGTTGGAATCGTCTGTCTGCCCTCTCGCCCTCGGCTGGCGCGGAGACCCAGCGAAGAAAGAGGCAAACAGGGAGGGAGGGAAGAGAGAGACTGAGAGATATTAGCGCAGGGCTAGCCTGATCATATAGCCTCGGAGCTGAGGGCGCCACCGCTGGAGGAAGGAGGAGCTAAGCCGGAGGGAACTGGAGAAGGAGGTGGTGCCGGAGTATGGTCCATTGCCGTCGCCCTGCTCCGTATGATCAGGCTAGCCCTGTGCTAATATCTCTCAGTCTCTCTCTTCCCTCCCTCCCTGTTTGCCTCTTTCTTCGCTGGGTCTCCGCGCCAGCCGAGGGCGAGAGGGCAGACAGACAAGCCCGACCCGGCTGTCCTCCTTCCCACCGTCGTGCGCTGTTAAACTTAAGTGGTTGTTGGCTGGCCGTTCCCCCCGTGACTCCCTTTCCCTTTGACACCAGCGGGAAGAAATTGCCGCTGCGAGCCCCGGCCGGCCCGGTTTGCAAGTCGTGCAATGGAGAAGTGCAATTGGGAGCATGGAGTCGTGGATGGGATCGCTGCGCGGTGGTGGGGATTTGCAGCCCCCCATCTCCCGGGTGGGGTATGGATCGGACTGGGGAAGGGGTGCAGAGGGGTGGGGGAGAAGCAGGAAATTATGGCTGGGTTTCCAGGGCTGCTCTCTCCGGGGCGTGTCCGAGTCTCTTGGGGCCAGCCTTTTTTTTTGCACTGGAAGCTTTCTCCAAAGGGTTGCCCCCAAGTGGAGGGCGCCTTTTGGAGAAGGCGAGGTGAGGGTGGGCTGGGCTGGCTGGCTGGCTGGCTGGTTCCCCGGACAAGGTCAGCTCTGTGGGGCAGGCTGGCTTTGCTACAAGTGTAGGCAGGGCGGGCAGGATCGCTCTGCTTTCCTGGAATGACTGAATAACCACAATGCACTTATTTGTCCGGGTTGCCAGAGAGTTTGGCACGCACGGATCTTGCGGTGCTGAGGGCTAGGAGAGGGAAGAAGAGGAAAGAGAGGAAAGGAAGGAAGGAAGGAAGACCAGAGATGGAAGGAAGGAAGGAAGGAAGGAAGGAAGGAAGGAAGGAAGGAAGGAAGGAAGGAAGGAAGGAAGGAAGGAAAGGAGAGGAAGGAAGGGAAGGAGAGAAAGAAGGGGAAGAAGAGGAAGAAGAAGAATGTTAGATGGGAGGATGGGAGGAAGGAAGCAAGGAAGAGAAAAAAGTGAGAGAGGGAATGAAAGAAAAAGAAAGAAAAAGAAAGAAAAGAAGGAAAGAAAGAAAGAAAGAAAAAAGAAAGAAAGAAAGAAAGAAAGAAAGAAAGAAAGAAAGAAAGAAAGAAAGAAAGAAAGAAGAGGACATACAACAGAGGAGGACATACACCACATACAACAGACAGTTGAATGACTTTGTGGGAATAACTAAAAGACGGTGATTTTTCTTCCTGCATTAGGCATGGTACGTTCTCCTCCTGGAATCCTCATGACAGCTGGCTGAGTAACTTTGGGCCAATAACCAGGAGATGGTGAGTTCTAATTCTGCAGTAGGTTTGACAAATTCTTCCCATAAAAGGTGAGTTCCACTCCTGCAGCACGCAAAACACACAGTTGAAAGATTTTGGGCAAATAACTAAACAACGGTGATTTCTCTTCCTGTAGTAGGCAAGGTGTGTTCTCCAACTGGAATGCGCAAGATTGCTGGGTTTGGGCCAAAAACCAGGAGATGGTGAGTTCTAATTCTGCAGTAGGTTTGATGAATTCTTCCCCTAAAAGGTGAGTTCCACTCCTGCAGCACGCACAACAGACAATTGAATGACTTTGGGCAAATAGTTAAACAACGGTGATTTCTCTTCCTGCATTAGGAATAGTACATTCCCCTCCTGGAATCCTCATGACAGGTGGCTGAGTAACTTTGCGCCAATAACCAGGAGATGGTGAGTTCTAATTCTGCAGTAGGTTTGACAAATTCTTCCCCTAACAGGTGAGTTCCACTCCTGCAGCACGCAAAACACATAGTTGAATGACTTTCTGGGAATAACTAAAAGACGGTGATTTTTCTTCCTGCATTAGGAATTGTACGTTCTCCTCCTGGAATCTTCATGACAGGTAGCTGAGTAACTTTGGGCCAATAACCAGTAGATGGTGAGTTCTGAAGTAGGTTTGACGAATTCTTCCCCTTAAAGGTGAGTTCCACTCCTGAGCACGAACAACACACAGTTGAATGACTTTGGGCGAATAACTAAACAACGATGATTTCTCTTCCTGTAGTAGGCATGGTATGTTCTCCATCTGGAATGCACAAGATTGCTGGGTTTGGGACAATAACCAGGAGATGGTGAGTTCTAATTCTGCAGTAGCTTTGATGAAATTTTGCCTTAAGAGGTGAGTTCCACTCCTGCAGCACGGAAAACACACAGTTGAATGATTTTGGGTGAATAAATAAACAACGGTGATTTCTCTTCCTGTAGTAGGCAAGGTGTGTTCTCCATCTGGAATGCGCAAGATTGCTGGGTTTTGGCCAATAACCAGGAGATGGTGAGTTTAAATTCTGCAGTCATTTTGATGAATCTTCCCCTTAAAGGTGAGTTCCACTCGTGCAGCACACACAATGGACAATTGAATGATTTTGGGCAAATAACTAAACAATGGTGATTTCTCTTCCTGCATTAGGCATGGTACGTTCTCCTCCTGGAGTCCTCATGAATGGTGGATGAGTGACATTGGCCCAATAACCAGGAGATGGTGAGTTCTGAAGTAGGTTTGATTAATTCTTCCCCTTAAAGGTGAGTTCCACTCGTGCAGCACGCACAATGGACAATTGAATGATTTTGTGGGAATAACTAAAAGACGGTGATTTCTCTTCCTGCATTAGGCATGGTAAGTTCTCCTCCTGGAATCCTCATGAATGGTGGATGAGTGACATTGGGCAAATAACCAGGAGATGGTGCGTTCTGAAGTAGGTTTGATGAATTCTTCTCCTAAAAGGTGAGTTCCACTTCTGCAGCACGCACAACACACAGTTGAATGACTTTGGGCGAATAACTAAACAATGGTGATTTCTGTTCCTGGAGTAGGCAAGGTGTGTTCTCCATCTGGAATGCACAAGATTGCTGGGTTTGGGACAATAACCAGGAGATGGTGAGTTCTAATTCTGCAGTAGCTTTGATGAAATTTTGCCTTAAGAGGTGAGTTCCACTCCTGCAGCACGGAAAACACACAGTTGAATGATTTTGGGTGAATAAATAAACAACGGTGATTTCTCTTCCTGTAGTAGGCAAGGTGTGTTCTCCATCTGGAATGCGCAAGATTGCTGGGTTTTGGCCAATAACCAGGAGATGGTGAGTTTAAATTCTGCAGTCATTTTGATGAATTCTTCCCCTAAAAGGTGAGTTCCACTCGTGCAGCACACACAATGGACAATTGAATGATTTTGGGCAAATAACTAAACAATGGTGATTTCTCTTCCTGCATTAGGCATGGTACGTTCTCCTCCTGGAGTCCTCATGAATGGTGGATGAGTGACATTGGCCCAATAACCAGGAGATGGTGAGTTCTGAAGTAGGTTTGATTAATTCTTCCCCTTAAAGGTGAGTTCCACTCGTGCAGCACGCACAATGGACAATTGAATGATTTTGTGGGAATAACTAAAAGACGGTGATTTCTCTTCCTGCATTAGGCATGGTAAGTTCTCCTCCTGGAATCCTCATGAATGGTGGATGAGTGACTTTTGGACAATAACCAGGAGATGGTGAGTTCTAATTCTGCAGTAGCTTTGATGAAATTTTGCCTTTAGAGGTGAGTTCCACTCCTGCAGCACGGAAAACACACAGTTGAATGATTTTGGGCGAATAAATAAACAATGGTGATTTCTCTTCCTGCATTAGGAATGGTACGTTCTCCTCCTGGACTCCTCATGACAGGTGACTGAGTGACTTTGGGCCAATAACCAGGAGATGGTGAGTTCTAATTCTGCAGTCATTTTGATGAATTCTTCCCCTAAAAGGTGAGTTCCACTCCTGCAGCCGGGAAAACACACAGTTGAATGACTTTGGGCGAATAACTAAAGGATGGTGGCTTCTCTTCCTGCATTAGGCATGGTACGTTCTCCTCCTGGAATCCTCATGAATGGTGGATGAGTGACATTGGCCCAATAACCAAGAGATGGTGAGTTCTGAAGTAGGTTTCACGAATTCTTCTCCTAAAAGGTGAGTTCCACTCCTGCAGCACGCAAAACAGACAGTTGAATGATTTTGGGGGAATAACTAAAAGACGGTCATTTCTCTTCCTGCATTAGGCATGGTACGTTCTCCTCCTGGAGTCCTCATGAATGGTGGCTGAGTGACTTTGGGCCAATAACCAGGAGATGGTGAGTTCTAATTCTGCAGTCATTTTGATGAATTCTTCCCCTAAAAGGTGAGTTCCACTCCTGCAGAACGGAAAACACACAGTTGAATGATTTTGGGCGAATAAATAAACAACGGTCATTTCTCTTCCAACATTAGGCATGGTACGTTCTCCTCCTGGAATCCTCATGAATGGTGGATGAGTGACTTTTGGACAATAACCAGGAGATGGTGAGTTCTAATTCTGCAGTAGCTTTGATGAAATTTTGCCTTTAGAGGTGAGTTCCACTCCTGCAGCACGGAAAACACACAGTTGAATGATTTTGGGCGAATAAATAAACAACGGTCATTTCTCTTCCAACATTAGGCATGGTACGTTCTCCTCCTGGAATCCTCATGACAGGTGGATGACTGACATTGGCCCAATAACCAGTAGATGGTGAGTTCTGAAGTAGGTTTCACGAATTCTTCTCCTAAAAGGTGAGTTCCACTCCTGCAGCACGCAAAACAGACAGTTGAATGATTTTGGGGGAATAACTAAAAGACGGTGATTTCTCTTCCTGCATTAGGCATGGTACATTCTCCTCCTGGAATCCTCATGAATGGTGGCTAAGTAACTTTGGGCTAATAACCAGGAGATGGTGAGTTCTAATTCTGCAGTCATTTTGATGAATTCTTCCCCGAAAAGGTGAGTTCCACTCCTGCAGCCGGGAAAACACACAGTTGAATGACTTTGGGCGAATAACTAAAGGATGGTGGCTTCTCTTCCTGCATTAGGCATGGTACGTTCTCCTCCTGGAATCCTCATGAATGGTGGATGGGTGACTTTGGCCCAATAACCAGGAGATGGTGAGTTCTGAAGTAGGTTTAATTAATTCTTCCCCTTAAAGATGAGTTCCACTCCTGCAGCACGCAAAACAGACAGTTGAATGACTTTGTGGGAATAACTAAAAGACGGTGATTTCTCTTCCTGCATTAGGCATGGTAAGTTCTCCTCCTGGAATACTCATGAATGGTGGATGAGTGACATTGGGAAAATAACCAGGAGATGGTGAGTTCTAATTCTGCAGTAGGTTTCACGAATTCCTCTCCTAAAAGGTGAGTTCCACTCCTGTAGCACGCAAAACAGACAGTTGAATGACTTTGGGCGAATAACTAAACGACGGTGATTTCTCTTCCTGTAGTAGGCAAGGTGTGTTCTCCATCTGGAATGCGCAAGATTGCTGGGTTTTGGCCAATAACCAGGAGATGGTGAGTTTAAATTCTGCAGTCATTTTGATGAATTCTTCCCCTAAAAGGTGTGTTCCACTCCTGCAGCAAGCACAACACACAGTTGAATGATTTTGGGCGAATAACTAAACAACCGTGATTTCTCTTCCTGCATTAGGCATGGTACATTCTCCTCCTGGACTCCTCATGACAGGTGGCTGAGTAAATTTGGGCCAATAACCAGGAGATGGTGAGTTCTAATTCTGCATTCATTTTGATGAATTCTTCCCCTGAAAGGTGAGTTCCACTCCTGCAGGACACAAAACAGACAGTTGAATGATTTTGGCCGAATAAATAAACAACGGTGATTTCTCTTCCTGCATTAGGCATGGAACGTTCTCCTCCTGGAATCCTCATGAATGGTGGATGAGTGACTTTGGGCCAATAACCAGGAGATGGTGAGTTCTAATTCTGCAGTCATTTTGATGAATTCTTCCCCTAAAAGGTGAGTTCCACTCCTGCAGCCGGGAAAACACACAGTTGAATGACTTTGGGCGAATAACTAAAGGATGGTGACTTTTCTTCCTGCATTAGGCATGGTACGTTCTCCTCCTGGAATCCTCATGAATGGTGGATGAGTGACATTGGCCCAATAACCAGGAGATGGTGAGTTCTGAAGTAGGTTTGATGAATTCTTCTCCTAAAAGGTGAGTTCCACTCCTGCAGCACGCACAACGGACAATTGAATTACTTTGGGCAAATAACTAAACGACGGTGATTTCTCTTCCTGTAGTAGGCATGGTACGTTCTCTATCTGGAATGTGCAAAATTGCTGGGTTTGGGCCAAGAACCAGGAGATGGTGAGTTCTGAAGTATGTTTGATGAATTCTTCCCCTAAAAGGTGAGTTCCACTCCTGCAGCACGCAAAACAGACAGTTGAATGACTTTGGGCGAATAACTAAAGCATGGTGGCTTCTCTTCCTGCATTAGGCATGGAACATTTTCCTCCTGGAATCCTCATGAATGGTGGATGAGTGACATTGGCCCAATAACCAAGAGATGGTGAGTTCTGAAGTAGGTTTCATGAATTCTTCTCCTAAAAGGTGAGTTCCACTCCTGCAGCACGCAAAACAGACAGTTGAATGACTTTGAGGGAATAACTAAAAGACGGTGATTTTTCTTCCTGCATTAGGCATGGTACATTCTCTTCCTGGAATCCTCATGACAGGTGGCTGAGTGACTTTGGGCCAATAACCAGGAGATGGTGAGTTCGAATTCTGCAGTCATTTTGATGAATTCATCCCCTAAAAGGTGAGTTCCACTCCTGCAGCCGGGAAAACACACAGTTGAATGACTTTGGGCGAATAACTAAACAACGGTGATTTCTCTTCCTGCATTAGGCATGGTACGTTCTCCTCCTGGAATCCTCATGACAGGTGGCTGAGTGACTTTGGGCCAATAACCAGGAGATGGTGAGTTCTAATTCTGCAGTCATTTTGATGAATTCTTCCCCTAAAAGGTGAGTTCCACTCCTGCAGAACGGAAAACACACAGTTGAATGATTTTGGGCAAATAACTAAACAACGGTGATTTCTCTTTCTGCATTAGGCATGGTACGTTCTCCTCCTGGAATCCTCATGACAGGTGGCTGAGTGACTTTGGGCCAATAACCAGGAGATGGTGAGTTCTAATTCTGCAGTCATTTTGATGAATTCTTCCCCTAACAGGTGAGTTCCACTCCTGCAGCCGGGAAAACACACAGTTGAATGACTTTGGGCGAATAACTAAAGGATGGTGGCTTCTCTTCCTGCATTAGGCATGGTACGTTCTCCATCTGGAATCCTCATGAATGGTGGATGAGTGACAGTGGCCCAATAACCAGGAGATGGTGAGTTCTGAAGTAGGTTTGATTAATTCTTCCCCTTAAAGGTGAGTTCCACTCCTGCAGCACGCAAAACAGACAGTTGAATGATTTTGGGCGAATAACTAAGAAACGGTGATTTCTCTTCCTGTAGTAGGCACGGTATGTTCTCCATTTGGAATGCGCAAGATTGCTGGCTTTGGGCCAATAAACAGGAGATTGTGAGTTTAAATTCTGCAATCATTTTGATGAATTCTTCCCCTTAAAGGTGAGTTCCACTCCTGCAGCACGCAAAACAGACATGATTTTGAATTATTTTGGGCGAATAATTAAGAAACTGTGATTTCTCTTCCTGTAGTAGGCACGGTATGTTCTCCATTTGGAATGCGCAAGACTGCTGGCTTTGGGCCAATAACCAGGAGATGAGTTCTAATTCTGCAGTAGCTTTGATGAAATTTTGCCTTAAGAGGTGAGTTCCACTCCTGCAGCACGGAAAACACACAGTTGAATGATTTTGGGCGAATAACTAAACAATGGTGATTTCTGTTCCTGGAGTAGGCAAGGTGTGTTCTCCATCTGGAATGCACAAGATTGCTGGGTTTGGGACAATAACCAGGAGATGGTGAGTTCTAATTCTGCAGTAGCTTTGATGAAATTTTGCCTTAAGAGGTGAGTTCCACTCCTGCAGCACGGAAAACACACAGTTGAATGATTTTGGGAGAATAAATAAACAACGGTGATTTCTCTTCCTGTAGTAGGCAAGGTGTGTTCTCCATCTGGAATGCGCAAGATTGCTGGGTTTTGGCCAATAACCAGGAGATGGTGAGTTTAAATTCTGCAGTCATTTTGATGAATTCTTCCCCTAAAAGGTGAGTTCCACTCGTGCAGCACACACAATGGACAATTGAATGATTTTGGGCAAATAACTAAACAATGGTGATTTCTCTTCCTGCATTAGGCATGGTACGTTCTCCTCCTGGAGTCCTCATGAATGGTGGATGAGTGACATTGGCCCAATAACCAGGAGATGGTGAGTTCTGAAGTAGGTTTGATTAATTCTTCCCCTTAAAGGTGAGTTCCACTCGTGCAGCACGCACAATGGACAATTGAATGATTTTGTGGGAATAACTAAAAGACGGTGATTTCTCTTCCTGCATTAGGCATGGTACGTTCTCCTCCTGGAGTCCTCATGAATGGTGGATGAGTGACATTGGCCCAATAACCAGGAGATGGTGAGTTCTGAAGTAGGTTTGATTAATTCTTCCCCTTAAAGGTGAGTTCCACTCGTGCAGCACACACAATGGACAATTGAATGATTTTGGGCAAATAACTAAACAATGGTGATTTCTCTTCCTGCATTAGGCATGGTACGTTCTCCTCCTGGAGTCCTCATGAATGGTGGATGAGTGACATTGGCCCAATAACCAGGAGATGGTGAGTTCTGAAGTAGGTTTGATTAATTCTTCCCCTTAAAGGTGAGTTCCACTCGTGCAGCACGCACAATGGACAATTGAATGATTTTGTGGGAATAACTAAAAGACGGTGATTTCTCTTCCTGCATTAGGCATGGTACGTTCTCCTCCTGGAGTCCTCATGAATGGTGGATGAGTGACATTGGCCCAATAACCAGGAGATGGTGAGTTCTGAAGTAGGTTTGATTAATTCTTCCCCTTAAAGGTGAGTTCCACTCGTGCAGCACACACAATGGACAATTGAATGATTTTGGGCAAATAACTAAACAATGGTGATTTCTCTTCCTGCATTAGGCATGGTACGTTCTCCTCCTGGAGTCCTCATGAATGGTGGATGAGTGACATTGGCCCAATAACCAGGAGATGGTGAGTTCTGAAGTAGGTTTGATTAATTCTTCCCCTTAAAGGTGAGTTCCACTCGTGCAGCACGCACAATGGACAATTGAATGATTTTGTGGGAATAACTAAAAGACGGTGATTTCTCTTCCTGCATTAGGCATGGTAAGTTCTCCTCCTGGAATCCTCATGAATGGTGGATGAGTGACATTGGGCAAATAACCAGGAGATGGTGCGTTCTGAAGTAGGTTTGATGAATTCTTCTCCTAAAAGGTGAGTTCCACTTCTGCAGCACGCACAACACACAGTTGAATGACTTTGGGCGAATAACTAAACAATGGTGATTTCTGTTCCTGGAGTAGGCAAGGTGTGTTCTCCATCTGGAATGCACAAGATTGCTGGGTTTGGGACAATAACCAGGAGATGGTGAGTTCTAATTCTGCAGTAGCTTTGATGAAATTTTGCCTTAAGAGGTGAGTTCCACTCCTGCAGCACGGAAAACACACAGTTGAATGATTTTGGGTGAATAAATAAACAACGGTGATTTCTCTTCCTGTAGTAGGCAAGGTGTGTTCTCCATCTGGAATGCGCAAGATTGCTGGGTTTTGGCCAATAACCAGGAGATGGTGAGTTTAAATTCTGCAGTCATTTTGATGAATTCTTCCCCTAAAAGGTGAGTTCCACTCGTGCAGCACACACAATGGACAATTGAATGATTTTGGGCAAATAACTAAACAATGGTGATTTCTCTTCCTGCATTAGGCATGGTACGTTCTCCTCCTGGAGTCCTCATGAATGGTGGATGAGTGACATTGGCCCAATAACCAGGAGATGGTGAGTTCTGAAGTAGGTTTGATTAATTCTTCCCCTTAAAGGTGAGTTCCACTCGTGCAGCACGCACAATGGACAATTGAATGATTTTGTGGGAATAACTAAAAGACGGTGATTTCTCTTCCTGCATTAGGCATGGTAAGTTCTCCTCCTGGAATCCTCATGAATGGTGGATGAGTGACTTTTGGACAATAACCAGGAGATGGTGAGTTCTAATTCTGCAGTAGCTTTGATGAAATTTTGCCTTTAGAGGTGAGTTCCACTCCTGCAGCACGGAAAACACACAGTTGAATGATTTTGGGCGAATAAATAAACAATGGTGATTTCTCTTCCTGCATTAGGAATGGTACGTTCTCCTCCTGGACTCCTCATGACAGGTGACTGAGTGACTTTGGGCCAATAACCAGGAGATGGTGAGTTCTAATTCTGCAGTCATTTTGATGAATTCTTCCCCTAAAAGGTGAGTTCCACTCCTGCAGCCGGGAAAACACACAGTTGAATGACTTTGGGCGAATAACTAAAGGATGGTGGCTTCTCTTCCTGCATTAGGCATGGTACGTTCTCCTCCTGGAATCCTCATGAATGGTGGATGAGTGACATTGGCCCAATAACCAAGAGATGGTGAGTTCTGAAGTAGGTTTCACGAATTCTTCTCCTAAAAGGTGAGTTCCACTCCTGCAGCACGCAAAACAGACAGTTGAATGATTTTGGGGGAATAACTAAAAGACGGTCATTTCTCTTCCTGCATTAGGCATGGTACGTTCTCCTCCTGGAGTCCTCATGAATGGTGGCTGAGTGACTTTGGGCCAATAACCAGGAGATGGTGAGTTCTAATTCTGCAGTCATTTTGATGAATTCTTCCCCTAAAAGGTGAGTTCCACTCCTGCAGAACGGAAAACACACAGTTGAATGATTTTGGGCGAATAAATAAACAACGGTCATTTCTCTTCCAACATTAGGCATGGTACGTTCTCCTCCTGGAATCCTCATGAATGGTGGATGAGTGACTTTTGGACAATAACCAGGAGATGGTGAGTTCTAATTCTGCAGTAGCTTTGATGAAATTTTGCCTTTAGAGGTGAGTTCCACTCCTGCAGCACGGAAAACACACAGTTGAATGATTTTGGGCGAATAAATAAACAACGGTCATTTCTCTTCCAACATTAGGCATGGTACGTTCTCCTCCTGGAATCCTCATGACAGGTGGATGACTGACATTGGCCCAATAACCAGTAGATGGTGAGTTCTGAAGTAGGTTTCACGAATTCTTCTCCTAAAAGGTGAGTTCCACTCCTGCAGCACGCAAAACAGACAGTTGAATGATTTTGGGGGAATAACTAAAAGACGGTGATTTCTCTTCCTGCATTAGGCATGGTACATTCTCCTCCTGGAATCCTCATGAATGGTGGCTAAGTAACTTTGGGCTAATAACCAGGAGATGGTGAGTTCTAATTCTGCAGTCATTTTGATGAATTCTTCCCCGAAAAGGTGAGTTCCACTCCTGCAGCCGGGAAAACACACAGTTGAATGACTTTGGGCGAATAACTAAAGGATGGTGGCTTCTCTTCCTGCATTAGGCATGGTACGTTCTCCTCCTGGAATCCTCATGAATGGTGGATGGGTGACTTTGGCCCAATAACCAGGAGATGGTGAGTTCTGAAGTAGGTTTAATTAATTCTTCCCCTTAAAGATGAGTTCCACTCCTGCAGCACGCAAAACAGACAGTTGAATGACTTTGTGGGAATAACTAAAAGACGGTGATTTCTCTTCCTGCATTAGGCATGGTAAGTTCTCCTCCTGGAATACTCATGAATGGTGGATGAGTGACATTGGGAAAATAACCAGGAGATGGTGAGTTCTAATTCTGCAGTAGGTTTCACGAATTCCTCTCCTAAAAGGTGAGTTCCACTCCTGTAGCACGCAAAACAGACAGTTGAATGACTTTGGGCGAATAACTAAACGACGGTGATTTCTCTTCCTGTAGTAGGCAAGGTGTGTTCTCCATCTGGAATGCGCAAGATTGCTGGGTTTTGGCCAATAACCAGGAGATGGTGAGTTTAAATTCTGCAGTCATTTTGATGAATTCTTCCCCTAAAAGGTGTGTTCCACTCCTGCAGCAAGCACAACACACAGTTGAATGATTTTGGGCGAATAACTAAACAACCGTGATTTCTCTTCCTGCATTAGGCATGGTACATTCTCCTCCTGGACTCCTCATGACAGGTGGCTGAGTAAATTTGGGCCAATAACCAGGAGATGGTGAGTTCTAATTCTGCATTCATTTTGATGAATTCTTCCCCTGAAAGGTGAGTTCCACTCCTGCAGGACACAAAACAGACAGTTGAATGATTTTGGCCGAATAAATAAACAACGGTGATTTCTCTTCCTGCATTAGGCATGGAACGTTCTCCTCCTGGAATCCTCATGAATGGTGGATGAGTGACTTTGGGCCAATAACCAGGAGATGGTGAGTTCTAATTCTGCAGTCATTTTGATGAATTCTTCCCCTAAAAGGTGAGTTCCACTCCTGCAGCCGGGAAAACACACAGTTGAATGACTTTGGGCGAATAACTAAAGGATGGTGACTTTTCTTCCTGCATTAGGCATGGTACGTTCTCCTCCTGGAATCCTCATGAATGGTGGATGAGTGACATTGGCCCAATAACCAGGAGATGGTGAGTTCTGAAGTAGGTTTGATGAATTCTTCTCCTAAAAGGTGAGTTCCACTCCTGCAGCACGCACAACGGACAATTGAATTACTTTGGGCAAATAACTAAACGACGGTGATTTCTCTTCCTGTAGTAGGCATGGTACGTTCTCTATCTGGAATGTGCAAAATTGCTGGGTTTGGGCCAAGAACCAGGAGATGGTGAGTTCTGAAGTATGTTTGATGAATTCTTCCCCTAAAAGGTGAGTTCCACTCCTGCAGCACGCAAAACAGACAGTTGAATGACTTTGGGCGAATAACTAAAGCATGGTGGCTTCTCTTCCTGCATTAGGCATGGAACATTTTCCTCCTGGAATCCTCATGAATGGTGGATGAGTGACATTGGCCCAATAACCAAGAGATGGTGAGTTCTGAAGTAGGTTTCATGAATTCTTCTCCTAAAAGGTGAGTTCCACTCCTGCAGCACGCAAAACAGACAGTTGAATGACTTTGAGGGAATAACTAAAAGACGGTGATTTTTCTTCCTGCATTAGGCATGGTACATTCTCTTCCTGGAATCCTCATGACAGGTGGCTGAGTGACTTTGGGCCAATAACCAGGAGATGGTGAGTTCGAATTCTGCAGTCATTTTGATGAATTCATCCCCTAAAAGGTGAGTTCCACTCCTGCAGCCGGGAAAACACACAGTTGAATGACTTTGGGCGAATAACTAAACAACGGTGATTTCTCTTCCTGCATTAGGCATGGTACGTTCTCCTCCTGGAATCCTCATGACAGGTGGCTGAGTGACTTTGGGCCAATAACCAGGAGATGGTGAGTTCTAATTCTGCAGTCATTTTGATGAATTCTTCCCCTAAAAGGTGAGTTCCACTCCTGCAGAACGGAAAACACACAGTTGAATGATTTTGGGCAAATAACTAAACAACGGTGATTTCTCTTTCTGCATTAGGCATGGTACGTTCTCCTCCTGGAATCCTCATGACAGGTGGCTGAGTGACTTTGGGCCAATAACCAGGAGATGGTGAGTTCTAATTCTGCAGTCATTTTGATGAATTCTTCCCCTAACAGGTGAGTTCCACTCCTGCAGCCGGGAAAACACACAGTTGAATGACTTTGGGCGAATAACTAAAGGATGGTGGCTTCTCTTCCTGCATTAGGCATGGTACGTTCTCCATCTGGAATCCTCATGAATGGTGGATGAGTGACAGTGGCCCAATAACCAGGAGATGGTGAGTTCTGAAGTAGGTTTGATTAATTCTTCCCCTTAAAGGTGAGTTCCACTCCTGCAGCACGCAAAACAGACAGTTGAATGATTTTGGGCGAATAACTAAGAAACGGTGATTTCTCTTCCTGTAGTAGGCACGGTATGTTCTCCATTTGGAATGCGCAAGATTGCTGGCTTTGGGCCAATAAACAGGAGATTGTGAGTTTAAATTCTGCAATCATTTTGATGAATTCTTCCCCTTAAAGGTGAGTTCCACTCCTGCAGCACGCAAAACAGACATGATTTTGAATTATTTTGGGCGAATAATTAAGAAACTGTGATTTCTCTTCCTGTAGTAGGCACGGTATGTTCTCCATTTGGAATGCGCAAGACTGCTGGCTTTGGGCCAATAACCAGGAGATGAGTTCTAATTCTGCAGTAGCTTTGATGAAATTTTGCCTTAAGAGGTGAGTTCCACTCCTGCAGCACGGAAAACACACAGTTGAATGATTTTGGGCGAATAACTAAACAACTGTGATTTCTCTTCCTGCATTAGGCATGGTACGTTCTCCTCCTGGACTCCTCATGACAGGTGGCTGAGTGACTTTGGGCCAAGAACCAGGAGATGGTGAGTTCTAATTCTGCATTCATTTTGATGAATTCTTCCCCTAAAAGGTGAGTTCCACTCCTGCAGCCAGGAAAACACACAGTTGAATGACTTTGGGCGAATAACTAAAGGATGGTGGCTTCTCTTCCTGCATTAGGCATGGTACGTTCTCCTCCAGGAATCCTCATGAATGGTGGCTGAGTAACTTTGGGCCAATAACCAGGAGATGGTGAGTTCTAATTCTGCAGTCATTTTGATGAATTCTTCCCCTAAAAGGTGAGTTCCACTCCTGCAGCACACACAACACACAGTTGAATGATTTTGGGCAAATAAGTAAACAATGGTGATTTCTCTTCCTGTAGTAGGTACGGTACGTTCTCCGTCTAGAATGCGCAAGATTGCTGGGTTTGGGCCAATAACCAGGAGATGGTGAGTTCTGAAGTAGGTTTGATGAATTCTTCTCCTAAAAGGTGAGTTCCATTCCTGCAGCACGCACAACAGACGGTTGAATGATTTTGGGCGAAAAACTAAATAACGGTGATTTCTCTTCCTGCATTAGGCGTGGTACGTTCTCCATCTGGAATCGTCATGATGGGTGGCTGAGTATCTTTGGGCCAATAACCAGGAGATGGTGAGTTCTGAAGTAGGTTTGATGAATTCTTCTCCTAAAAGGTGAGTTCCACTCCTGCAGCACGCACAACACACAGGTGAATGACTTTGGGCGAATAACTAAAAGATGGTGATTTCTCTTCCTTTAGTAGGCATGGTACGTTCTCCATCTGGAATCGTCATGATGGGTGGCTGAGTAACTTTGGGCCAATAACCAGGAGATGGTGAGTTCTAATTCTGCAGTCATTTTGATGAATTCCACTCCTTAAAGGTGAGTTCCACTCCTGCAGCACGCACAACACACAGTTGAATGATTTTAGGCAAATAAGTAAACAACGGTGATTTCTCTTCCTGCATTAGGCACGGTACGTTCTCCTCCTGGAATCCTCATGACAAGTGGCTGAGTAACTTTGGGCCAACAACCAGGAGATGGTGAGTTTTAATTCTGCCTTAGGTTTGATGAATTCTTCCCCTAAAAGGTGAGTTCCACTCCTGCAGCAGGCACAAAAGACAGTTGAATGATTTTGGGCAAATAACTAAACAACGGTGATTTCTCTTCCTGTAGTAGGCACGGTACGTTCTCCTCCTGGAATCCTCATGACAAGTGGCTGAGTAACTTTGGGCCAACAACCAGGAGATGGTGAGTTTTAATTCTGCAGTAGGTTTGATGAATTCTTCTCCTAAAAGGTGAGTTCCACTCCTGCAGCAGGCACAAAAGACAGTTGAATGATTTTGGGCAAATAACTAAACAACGGTGATTTCTCTTCCTGCATTAGGCATGGTACGTTCTCCTCCTGGAATCCTCATGACAGGTGGCTGAGTGACTTTGGGCCAATAACCAGGAGATGGTGAGTTCTAATTCTGCAGTCATTTTGATGAATTCTTCCCCTAAAAGGTGAGTTCCACTCCTGCAGAACGGAAAACACACAGTTGAATGATTTTGGGCGAATAACGAAAAGACATTGATTTCTCTTCCTGCATTAGGCATGGTATGTTCTCCTCCTGGAATCCTCATGACAAGTGGCTGAGTAACTTTGGGCCAACAACCAGGAGATGGTGAGTTTTAATTCTGCAGTCATTTTGATGAATTCTTCCCCTAAAAGGTGAGTTCCACTCCTGCAGCACGAACAAAAGACAGTTGAATGATTTTGGGCAAATAACTAAACAACGGTGATTTCTCTTCCTGTAGAAGGCACGGTCTCTTCTCCATCTGGAATGCGCAAGATTGCTGGGTTTGGGCCAATAACCAGGAGATGGTGAGTTCTATAGTTGGTTTGATGAATTCTTCCCCCTAAAAGGTGAGTTCCACTCCTGCAGCACGCACAACAGACAGTTGAATGATTTTTGGGGAATAACTAAAAGATGGTGACTTCTCTTCCTGTAGTAGGCATGGTACGTTCTCCTCCTGGAATCCTCATGATGGGTGGCTGAGTAACTTTAGGCCAACAACCAGGAGATGGTGAGTTCTAATTCTTCAGTTGGTTTGACAGATTCTTCCCCTAAAAGGTGAGTTCCACTCCTGCAGCACGAACAAAAGACAGTTGAATGACTTTGGGCAAATAACTAAACAACGGTGATTTCTCTTCCTGTAGAAGGCACGGTCTCTTCTCCATCTGGAATGCGCAAGATTGCTGGGTTTGGGCCAATAACCAGGAGATGGTGAGTTCTATAGTTGGTTTGATGAATTCTTCTCCTAAAAGGTGAGTTCCTCTCCTGCAGCACGCACAACAGACAGTTGAATGACTTTGGGCAAATAACTAAAAGACGGTGATTTCTCTTCCAACATTAGGCATGGTACGTTCTCCTCCTGGAATCCCCATGACAGGTGGCTGAGTGACTGTGGGCCAATAACCAGGAGATGGTGATTTCTAATTCTAATTCAAAAGTCAGTTTGATGTATTCTTCTCCTAAACGGTGAGTTCCATTCCTGCAGCACGTACAACAGACCGTTGAATGACTTTGTGGGAATAACTAAAAGATGGTGGCTTCTCTTCCTCTACTAGGCATGGTATGTTCTCCTCCTGGAATCCTCATGATGGGTGGCTGAGTGACTTTGGGACAATAACCAGGAGATCGTGAGTTCTGTAGTCAGTTTGATGTATTCTTCTCCTAAAAGGTGAGTTCCATTCCTGCAGCATGCATAACACACAGTTGAATGACTGTGGGGGAATAACTAAAAGATGGTGATTTCTCTTCCTGCATTAGGCATGGTACGTTTTCCTCCTGGAATCCCCATGACAGGTGGCTGAGTAACTTTGGGGCAAGACCCAGGAGATGGTGAGTTCTGAAGTATGTTTGATGAATTCGTCTCCTAAAAGGTGAGTTCCACTCCTGCAGCACGCACAAAAGACAGTTGAATGATTTTGGGGGAATAATTAAAGGATGGTAACTTTTCTTTTGACATTAGACATGGTACGTTCTCCTCCTGGAATCCTCATGATGGGTGGCTGAGTAACTTTCGACCAACAACCAGGAGATGGTGAGTTCTAATTCTGCAGTAGATTTAACGAATTCTTCCCGTACAAGGTGAGTTCCACTCCTGCAGCACGCACAACACACAGTTGAATGATTTTGGGCGAATAGCTAAAAGACTGTGACTTCTCTTCCTGCATTAGGCATGGTACGTTCCCCTCCTGGAATCCTCATGAATGGTGGATGAGTGACATTGGGGAAATAACAAGAAGATGGTGAGTTCTGCAGTCGGTTTGACGAATTATCATGGCACTGGGTCAGAATCAAACCTCGGAGTGGGCTGGCTGGGACGTAGAGCTTGTCCCGAAAGCAGAGCAGGTCATCCGAGTAGGTCCAAGGGGACTCATGCCCTATCTACTGCTTCCGTAGCTCCACGAACTCATCTTGCCGCTGCGCCTCCCGAATCTGTCCTCGTAGATCCACAGGATTCTGGACCGCCACGAACGACTCGATGGGCAGAACAGTCCGAGGCGGCAGCAGGTTCTCGATGTAGGCGTATTCGGGTTTGCGGGATAGGGCATCCACCTGTTGGTTACACCCACTCGGTATGTATGTGATTCAGAAATTGAAGCATGCGAAGAAAAAGGACCATCGGATCTGACGTTGATTCAGCTTCCTTGCGGTTTGCAGGAAGTCGAGGTTTTTGTGGTCCGTCCGAACTTCCACTTGGTGTCGGGCCCCCTCGAGGTGATGTCTCCAGGCCTCGAACGAGGTCTTGATGGCTAACAACTCCTTTTCCCAGATGGTATAATTGCGCTCAGACTGATTTAGCTTTCTCGAATAGTAAGCGCACAGGAACAGAGGACCACCATTCTCACGAGTCTGGAGCAGCACGGCTCCGACGGCAATGTCTGACGCCTCCGCCTCCACCACGAACAGACGGTGAAAGTCTGAGTTCTTGAGGATCGGCTCCTTCATGAAGGCCTCCGTTAAGGCCAGGAACGCCTGCTGCTCGGGAGCGCCCCACTGGAAGGGGACTTTCTTTTGCAAGAGCCGAGTGAGGGGCGCGGTCAGAGTGGCGAACCCCGGAATGAAGGTCCTGTAATAATTCGCGAACCCCAAGAGTCGCTGGACGTCTTTCACCCGGCGAGGAGGTTGTCACGTTTTTAAGGCCTCGACTTTGCCACGATCCACTGCTATGCCTTCTGGAGAAAGGCGATGACCCAAGAAATCAATGGTGGTCTGATAGAACTGGCATTTCTCCAGTTTGGCATAGAGGTGGTGTTCCCTCAGACGCTGCAGGACTTGGCAGAGGTGTTGGAGGTGACTTCTCCGGGACGTGGAGCAAATAAGGATATCATCAAGATAAACCACGACAAATGGTCCAACAAATCCCGGAAAATATTGTTCATGAAATGTTGGAAGACAGCCGGAGCGTTGGTTAGTCCGAACGGCATGACCGTGTACTCGAAATGGCCATACCGAGTCCTGAACGCTGTCTTCCACTCATCCCCCCTCAAGGATCCGCACCAGATTGTAGGCGCCGCGCAGGTCCAACTTCGTGAAGATGGTCGCCGAACCGAGTCTCTCCATGAGTTCGGGGATCAAGGGCAAAGGGTACCGGTTGCGCACTGTGATGGCATTAAGTTTCCGATAGTCAAAGCACAGGCGCAAGTCTCCGGTTTTCTTCTTCACGAAGAGGACCGGAGCAGACAAGGGCGACGACGAGGGTCAGATAAAATCCCTGGCCATGTTTTGTCCACAAAGTCCCGTAACGCGGCCACTTCAGGATCCGACATGGAATAAATGCGCCCAACAGGAAGCAGAGCGTTCGGGAGCAGGTAAATGGGACAATTATATGGCCGGTGTGGGGGCAATTGGTCTGCCTCTTTCTCGCTGAACACGTCGGCAAAGTCCAAGAGGTCGGTGGGCAACAAGACATGGCGCGTATGGTCCACGCACTGCAGACTGGGAAAAGAGATAAAATTCTGGGACCACACTATGTGAGGGTCATGAGTTCGCAGCAACGCCAGTCCTAGAACCAAGGGGAAATGGAGTCCTGCTGTTACATAAAACTGTATGGCCTCCTCATGCCGTCCGATGGTCAAATGCACAGGTTGTGTGATGGTCTTAATCGGACCGTACAGCAACACCCGACCATCGATCGTCTCGACCAGCATAGGAGGATCCACTGGACACAAGGGAATGGCACAACGAAGAGCGAACACCTCGTCCATGAAGTTCGTGGTCGCTCCAGAATCCACCAAGGCGTGCGCTGGAATCCCTCGGGCCAGCTGTTAATTGACGTCTTAACAACTGGCCAGATTCCAAGCACAAAAAAAAGCAAGCAGTCCAACAAATATCTATCAGATATTATTCACTTGAACTTACGAAGGTTGGCAGAAAGCCCAGAGGTCATTAGCAGAAGAAGAAATGCCGTTTGAAATCAAAAGCCGAACAACAGTTTCAAAGAACAAGACAAGACATGGAATGTACGACATTGTCTCCTGCACTGAAGCTTGGCGTGGCTAAGCCTCAAATAGTCTAAGGGCGTGGCCAATTAGCCTGCAGCTCTACTCACGAGGAGTCCTCCTCTTGCGTAGCCACTCTTGCCTGCTAACAGTCCTGCATGCCCTAGCATCAAGAAGAGGATCCTCCTCTTCTCCTGAGTCACTCATGTGTACCTCGGGAGGTGCAGAAGTCCCTGGTTAATTTTCAGCCTCTGACACCAAGTCCTCCCCGACTTCCTCGCTATCGGACTCGGGTGCCAGGTGTATGGGCCATTGGTACCACGCCACAATAGCCTCTCGGACCTCGGGATCCATGACCAGCAGCGTGGGATGCGGACGGGCCACAACATCATTTTGATGAATTCTTCTCCTAAAAGGTGAGTTCCACTCCTGCAGCACGCACAACAGACAGTTGAATGATTTTGGGGGAATAACTAAACAACGGTGACTTTTCTTCCTGTAGTAGGTATGGTACATTCTCCGTCTGGAATGCGCAAGATTGCTGGGTTTGGGCCCATAACAAGGAGATGGTGAGTTCTGTAGTCGGTTTGATGAATTCTTCTTCTAAAAGGTGAGTTCCACTCCTGCAGCACGCACAACAGACAGTTCAATGATTTTGGGCAAATAACTAAACAACGGTGATTTCTCTTCCTGTAGAAGGCACGGTCTCTTCTCCGTCTGGAATGTGCAAGATTGCTGGGTTTGGGCCAATGACCAGGAGATGGTGAGTTCTGTAGTCGGTTTGACGAATTCCACTCCTAAAAGGTGAGTTCCACTCCTGCAGCACGCACAACACACAGTTGAATGATTTTGGGCAAATAACTAAAAAACGGTGATTTCTCTTCTTGTAGTAGGTACGGTACATTCTTCGTCTGGAATGCGCAAGTTTGCTGGGTTTGGGCCAATAACCAGGAGATGGTGAGTTCTATAGTTGGTTAGATGAATTCTTCTCCTTAAAGGTGAGTTACACTCCTCCAGCACGCACAACACACAGTTGAATGATTTTGGGGGAATAACTAAACAACGGTGATTTCTCTTCCTTTAGTAGGCATGGTACGTTCTCCTCCTGGAATCCTCATGACAGGTGGCTGAGTAACTGGGCCAATATCCAGGAGATGGTGAGTTCTAATTCTGCAGTAGGTTTGATGAATTCTTCTCCTAAAAGGTGAGTTCCACTCCTGCAGCACGCACAACAGACAGTTGAATGATTTTGGGCAAATAACTAAAAAACGGTGATTTCTCTTCCTGCATTAGGCAACATACGTTCTCCATCTGGAATCGTCATGACAAGTGGCTGAGTAACTTTGGGCCAATAACCAGGAGGTGGTGAGTTCTAATTCTGCAGTCATTTTGATGAATTCTTCACCTAAAAGGTGAGTTCCACTCCTGCAGCACGCACAACAGAAAGTTGAATGATTTTGGGCAAATAACTAAAAAACGGTGATTTCTCTTCCTGCATTAGGCATGGTATGTTCTCCTCCTGGAATCCTCATGACAAGTGGCTGAGTAACTTTGGGCCAACAACCAGGAGATGGTGAGTTCTAATTCTGCAGTAGGTTTGATGAATTCTTCTCCTAAAAGGTGAGTTCCACTCCTGCAGCACGCACAAAAGACAGTTGAATGATTTCGGGGAAAAATAAGTAAACAATGGTGATTTCTCTTCCTGTAGAAGGCACGGTCTCTTCTCCGTCTGGAATGCGCAAGATTGCTGGGTTTGGGCCAATAACCAGGAGATGGTGAGTTCTGTAGTCGGTTTGACGAATTCCACTCCTAAAAGGTGAGTTCCACTCCTGCAGCACGCACAACACACAGTTGAATGATTTTGGGCGAATAACTAAACAACGGTGATTTCTCTTCCTGCATTAGGCACGGTACGTTCTCCTCCTGGAATCCTCATGACAGGTGGCTGAGTAACTTTGGGCCAACAACCAGGAGATGGTGAGTTCTAATTCTGCAGTCATTTTGATGAATTCTTCCCCTAAAAGGTGAGTTCTACTCCTGCAGCACGCACAAAAGACAGTTGAATGATTTTGGGCAAATAACTAAACAACGGTGATTTCTCTTCCTGCATTAGGCACGGTACGTTCTCCTCCTGGAATCCTCATGACAGGTGGCTGAGTAACTTTGGGCCAACAACCAGGAGATGGTGAGTTCTAATTCTGCAGTCATTTTGATGAATTCTTCCCCTAAAAGGTGAGTTCTACTCCTGCAGCACGCACAACAGACAGTTGAATGATTTTGGGAGAATAACTAAACAACGGTGATTTCTCTTACTGTAGTAGGCACGGTATGTTCTCCTCCTGGAATCCTCATGACAGGTGGCTGAGTGACATTGGGCCAATAACCAGGAGATGGTGAGTTTAAATTCTGCAGTCATTTTGATGAATTCTTCCCCTAAAAGGTGAGTTCCACTCCTGCAGCACGCAAAACACACAGTTGAATGATTTTGGGCAAATAACTAAACAACGGTGATTTCTCTTACTGTAGTAGGCATGGTACGTTCTCCATCTGGAATCGTCATGATGGGTGGCTGAGTAACTTTGGGCCAATAACCAGGAGATGGTGAGTTCTAATTCTGCAGTCATTTTGATGAATTCCACTCCTTAAAGGTGAGTTCCACTCCTGCAGCACACACAACACACAGTTGAATGATTTTGGGCAAATAAGTAAACAATGGTGATTTCTCTTCCTGTATTAGGTACGGTACGTTCTCCGTCTAGAATGCGCAAGATTGCTGGGTTTGGGCCAATAACCAGGAGATGGTGAGTTCTGAAGTAGGTTTGATGAATTCTTCTCCTAAAAGGTGAGTTCCACTCCTGCAGCACGCACAACAGACGGTTGAATGATTTTGGGCAAAAAACTAAATAACGGTGATTTCTCTTCCTGCATTAGGCGTGGTACGTTCTCCATCTGGAATCCTCATGATGGGTGGCTGAGTATCTTTGGGCCAATAACCAGGAGATGGTGAGTTCTAATTCTTCAGTAGGTTTGAGGAATTCTTCCCCTAAAAGGTGAGTTCCACTCCTGTAGCACGCACAACACACAGTTGAATGATTTTGGGCAAAAAACTAAGAGATGGTGATTTCTCTTCCAACATTAGGCATCATACGTTTTCCTCCTGGAATCTTCATGATGGGTATCTGAGTGACTTTGGGCAAATAACCAGGAGATGGTGAGTTCTAATTCTGCAGTGGGTTTGATGAATTCTTCTCCTAAAAGGTGAGTTCCACTCCTGCAGCACGCACAACAGACAGTTGAATGATTTTGGGCGAATAACGAAAAGACATTGATTTCTCTTCCTGCATTAGGCATGGTATGTTCTCCTCCTGGAATCCTCATGACAAGTGGCTGAGTAACTTTGGGCCAAGAACCAGGAGATGGTGAGTTCTAATTCTGCAGTCATTTTAACGAATTCTTCCCCTAAAAGGTGAGTTCCAGTCCTGCAGCACGCACAATAGACAGTTGAATGACTGTGGGGGTAAAACTAAACAACGGTGATTTCTCTTCCTGTAGTAGGCACGGTCTGTTCTCCATCTGGAATGCGCTAGATTTCTGGGTTTGGGCCAATAATCAGGAGATGGTGAGTTCTAATTCTGCAGTAGCTTTGATGAATTGTTGCCCTAAGAGGTGAGTTCCACTCCTGCAGTATGCCCGAACGGTGGTTGAATGACTTTGGCCCAATAACTGAAATTTGGTGTCTTTTCTTCCAGCAATAGGGATGTTGAATTCTACTCCTGCAATATTCACAAAAGACTGCTGAAAGACTAACCAGGATATTTTGAGTTCTAGTTCTCCAATAGGCAGAAATGCTTTCCTTCCTTCCTTCCTTCCTTCCTTCCTTCCTTCCTTCCTTCCTTCCTTCCTTCCTTCCTTCCTTCCTTCCTTCCTTTTTTCCTTCTTTCCTTCTTTCCTTCTTTCCTCCCTTCCTCCCTCCCTCCCTCCCTTCCTTCCTTTTTTCCTTCCTTCCTTCCTTCCCTCCCTTCTTCCCTCCCTCCCGCTCTCCTTTTCCCCCCTCTCTCTCCTTTCTTCCTCCTCTTTGAGAAAGCCATCTCAGTGACCTCATGGCCACTCATTCTTCCTTAGATCTAGCAACCACTTCTGAAAAACCTTGCCAAAAAAAGTAGCTGGATTTTTTTAGACAATCTTCGAGAATTGGAACCGACTGAACAGAAGGAAAAAAGAGCAACGGATGACGAAGATGGAAGGGACTCTCTTCAGCACAACACGTCCTGAAAACATCACAGAGAGGCTGGACAGAGACCCCCTTCGACCGCCAAGCAGACCAACAACGCCCATTGCGTGATCCGAAATCAACGATTGAAGTGGGACCCAAGCCATTTCACTGGGCGATTGCTGAATGGGGCACAACCACTTGATGCTTCCCCGTATCATCCGACAAGCGTAGAGTCCACGCAACCCATGAATACGAACCAAACTAATCTGGGCATGCTGGCTGGGAATTCTGGGAGTTGGAGTACCCACATCTCAAAGTCAGCAAGTTGGAGATTTGAGGCTCCAGATGTCTTTGGGGAGCTGACTTTCCCCAACAGAATCATTAAAATAAAAGAAGAAGAAATGAACCGTGAACATCCAGGAGACCCACTGAACGTACGGCAACCCATGAGGGCATCTCCTGGCACTGCACCCCATTTCCCAATGACCTGACTGGCGCACCTGGACTCATCTCAATTCGATTCATAATTTATTGTTAATAAATGTGCCAAGACAAATCATGAAACCCAGTTACTCCTGAGCCCCCTTCATTCCAGCTGCCACCCACCCACTGGGCACACCTCAAAATTTCATAGTGCCCCCTTCTCTATTTGAGCTTCCTCTTGCGTCCTCTATCCTATGCTGGGTCCAGCTGCTCACTGTCGGCAATTTCATAGACAGTGATGAGCAGTTTCTTTCAAAAATCTTTCAAA
Organism: Diadophis punctatus similis; assembly: GCA_023053685.1. Classification (NCBI taxonomy): domain Eukaryota; kingdom Metazoa; phylum Chordata; class Lepidosauria; order Squamata; family Dipsadidae; genus Diadophis; species Diadophis punctatus. The sequence continues at coordinate 9,765,749 of JALIGW010000011.1, forward strand.
ATTGTTAAGGAGTTATTGTGCTGTTAAGCACATACACAGCGAAATGTGTTGTAGTAATGGTGTTGCAGTTTGATATGAATGCTATTCAGTCAATAAACAGAATATCTTTAGTATGTACAAAATAGTTTTTACTTGAATAGTAGCAAAGTTAAATAGGAAGTCCAAGTCATACACAGGTATTCAGTCAATGCGAAGTTTCTTCTTCTTGCCTATCTTTGTTTTAACTCACAAACAAAGATTACAGCTATCTCTCAATTCTATACTATCACAGATAGTTACTCTTCTCTTCACGGCAATTCCACACAGCCATAAAGTAATCTACTCATCCAGTAAAGCAGCAGAGAGTCTTCAATCCGGAACACACCGTCAAACACCACTCACCACACTAAACCACCAACCACATTGAACCACCAACCACATTGAGCAGGCTCTCTTGCTTGCTTATATAGTACTCATCCACAATGCATTTAAAGCAATATACACATAACAATGATTTGTGGCTTAATCATATATTAACACACCCAATCGTTTGAACAGGGTTCTAACAAAAATCCTGGAGCACCAGGGAACTACCAGAAGACTGGAAAAGAGCTGATGTGGTTCCCATCTTCAAAAAAAGGCGGGGAAAGAGACCCAGGAAACTACAGAGCAATCAGCCTAACATCAATACCCGGGAAGATACTGGAAAAGATAATTAAAAAAACAGATCTGCCAACATCTAGAAATGAGTAAAATAATAACTAGCAGTCAGCATGGGTTTGTTTAAAATAGATCATGCCAAACCAATCTTATCTCCTTCTTCAACCCAGTGACTAAATTAATAGACCAGCGAAATACCGTGGACACAATATACTTAGACTTCAGCAAGGCATTTGACAAAGTAGACCACAATCTACTTCTTGGTAAGCTAGAAAAAAGTCGGATACATCGCATCATCACCAGTTGGATTCGTAACTGGCTGAAAAACCATACTCAATGAGTAGTCCTTAATGGGTCTAAGTCTACATGGAAGGAAATAAGCAATGGGGTACCACAAGGTTCCATCCTAGGCCCAGTACTCTTCAATATCTTCATAAACAACATAGATGAGGGAATAGAAGGGGAACTTATGAAATTTGCAGATGATACTAAGCTGGCAGGAATAGCTAACACCCTAAAAGATAGGCTCAAGATCCGGATGGATCTTGACAGACTTGAACACTGGGCCCTATCTAACAAAATGAAATTCAACAGAACAGAACAGAACAGAACAGAACAGAACAGAACAGAACAGAACAGAACAGAACAGAACAGAACAGAATAGAATAGAATAGAATAGAATAGAATAGAATTTTTTATTGGCCAAGTGTGATTGGACACACAAGGAATTTGTCTTTGGTGCATATGCTCTCAGTGTAAATAAAAGAAAAGATACGTTCGTCAAAAATCATAAGGTACAACACTTAATGATAGTGCAGGTACAAATAAGCAATCAAATCATATTAGGAACCAGTCAATATAAATCGTAAGGATACAAGCATCAAAGTTACAGTCATACAGTCATTAGTGGAAGGAGATGGGTGATGGGAACGATGAGAAGATTAATAGTAGTGCAGCCTAGTGAATAGTTTGACAGTGTTGAGGGAATTATTTGTTTAGCAGAGTGATGGGGTTCGGCAAAAAACTGTTCTTGTGTCTAGTTGTTCTGGTGTGCAGTGCTCTATAGAGTTGTTTTGAGGGTAGGAGTTGAAACAGTTTGTGTCCAGGATGTGAGGGGTCTGTAAATATTTTCAATATATTTATATTGAAAAATTTTCAATATATTCAATAGATCAATATATATATATATATATATATATATATATATATATATATATATATATATATATATATATATATATATATATATATATATATATATATATATATATATATATATATATATATATATATATGATATATGTAGAGAAAAGTAAAGCCCTACACTTAGGCAAGAAAAACCAAAAATACACAGATATATAAATTGGGAGAAACCAGGCAGGATAGCAGTAACTGTGAGAGGGATCTTGGAGTCTTATTGGACAACCAGCTGAATATAAGCCAGCAGTGTGCGGCAGCAGCCAAAAATGCCAATGCAATCCTAAATTGTATTAACAGAAGGATACAATCAAGGTCAAGTGAGGTACTAATACCACTCTATAAAGCGTTAGTATAGTATAAACCCACACCTAGAACACTGCATCCAGTTTTGGTCACCACACTATTAAAAATATGTTGAGATGTTGAGTGCAGAGAAGAGCAACCAAGATGATTAGGGGACTGGAGACTAAAACATACAATGAACGGTTGCAGGAACTGGGCATGGCTAGTCTAGTGAAGAGAAGGACCAAGGGAGACAGGATAGCATCTTCCAATATTTGAGGGGCTGCCCCAGAGAGGAGGGGGTCAAGCTATTCTCCAAAGCACCTGAAAGCCAGACAAGGAATAATGGAGGGAAACTGATCAAGGAGAGATTCAACCTAGAAATAAGGAGAAATTTTCTGACAGAACAATCAATCAATGGAACAGAAGTTGCCTTTTTGGAAGTTGTGGGAGCTCCATCCCTGGAGGCTTTCAAGAAGAGACTGGACTGCCATTTGTCAGAATGGGTGTAGGGTCTCCTGCTTGGGCTGGGGGTTGGACTAGATGACCTACAAGGTCCCTTCCAACTCTGTTAATCTGTTAAACTCCCAGAATTCCCCAGTCAAGATGCCTTCAAACGGGTGGGGGAATTCTGGGAGTTGAAGTCCACCCATCGCCGTGGCCAAGTTTGAGAAACACTCCCGTTAGGACACAACAAGCTGGACTATTGTGACATTAGCCACAACTCCACAAGAGGGCACTGGCTACCAGACTGAACTACCACTTCAGTTACGGCCAGGTGCCGCTACCTGTTGAGCTGCTGCCAAAATCCAGGAAGCAGCAGAAAGATTTAAACTCCCACGATTGCTTCTAAAGCAGCCCATTTTGAGAAATGCCAGAATAAAGGAATTAAGGAACTTCCTGATGCTTTACTTCTCTTTTCCGTTCCCTATTTGTGCCCATCTCCTGCGTTGGCCGAATCTCTTCAGAGCATCGGACGTTCCCTCCAAAAAGGAAGACGATCTTCCTGTCACCACAAACCTTTGGGATTTATTTTATTTTTATTTATCGAATTTATTGGCCACCCATCTTACCACAGGGTAACTCTGGCTATTTTTAGCCTGGGGGGGGGGCAGAGAAAAGAAAACTCAGGGGTGCCGGAAGTAGCTTTCCCTGGATCAAACCAATCCTTGTGTAGAGTTGTAGAAGTCAATAAATAAGACATCTGGCTTGGAGCTGCCTGCCAATGGTTGGATTTCAGCTCCTAACATCCCAGACGAGGTTGACCCCAAATGTTGGTGGAGACCAAATGGCCTACGTCTGCTTGAAACAGAATGGAAGGGACCTTGGAGGTCTTCTAGTCCAGCCCACTGCCCAAGCAGGAGACCCTGTACCATTCCAGACAAGTGGCTGTCCATGTCTCTTCTTCAAAACCTCCAGTGATGGAGCACCTACAATTTCTGGAAGGAAGCAGTTGCATTCATTAATTGAACAAGGCAGGTTTGGCTTGCTCTGAAGGTGACCCAGAGCCTGAAGGGAGGTGAGATCCAGGGAAAAACGACCCTCCTGGACCAGGGGCGGGTTCCTAATTTTTTTACTACCACTCTGTGGGCGTGACTTATTTTGTGGGTGTGGCTTGCCAGCCATGTGACCGGGTGGGCACGGCTTGCCGGCCATGTGACCGGGTGGGCATGGCTTCTCAGACTGCTGAAGGGAGGGGAACTGAGATAGGTCCTGCCGCCCGTTCCCCCTCCCCTCAGCAGCTCAAGAAGCCTCGAACTTGCAAAAATGCCTGGGATCATCGCTGCGTGTTCGTGTCTTCTCGGACTGCTGAAGGGAGGGGAATGGAGATAGCTCCTGCCGCCTGTTCTTTCAGCGTCTCACACACTCCCTCAGCCATCCTCCCCTGCTTGGACTCACTGTGGGGTAGGAAGGCAGCACATGCGCAGTGCCGGAAGCTCGGCTTCTGGGCATGCGCAGAAGAAATTTTTTTAAAAAAATGTAAAAAAGAATTTTTTAAAAAAATGGTGGCACCCAGGCACCGGCAACCGACCGCACCGGTACTGTGACATCACCAGCGGGCCACTACCGGTGCTACAGAGTGGACCGCACCGGTAGGAACCCACCACTGTCCTGGACCCTCCAGCTCCCATCTATCTCAGTTGAGTTGCCCAACCGTTTCAGGGATGGGTTTGTTCTTGCAGGAAACTTTCTGTCTATCTGGAAATCCACCCCAAAGTTTGGCTGGTGGGGTGAGTCAAAGTCCCCCCTCCTCCTTAGTCATCTCTGGGGAACTCTGCTGGTCACTTGGGCCTCCTGGCCTGGAGGGGCCACTGGCCAAGAGACTCACCTCATGACCGTCATGGCTTGGTATGTGAAGGATCTGGAAGGACTTCCTGGGTGAAGTCAGCCCTGGGATTCAAACGCTTCCATTGCAGGATGTGCCACTGACTCAACTCTGGGCTGGAGCACCTTGGATTGACACGCCGGAATGGGTCAGGAAGGTGGCCCACGGGAGGGGCACAACACACACCCACACGTCACACTAGGCAAGTTGGTGAGCAAGGAAAGAGCAGAAGGTTGGAGGTTTTCACAGCTAGAGAAGGAACTCTTGGGATGAAGACTCCTGCCTTGGGCAGTGGGATGGACTAGAAGAGCTCTGAGGTCCCTTCCAGCTTTATGATTCTATAATTCCATGAGCTTGGGCATGGGGGTGGACTAGAAGACCTCCAAAATCCCTTCCAGCCCTATGATTCTATGAGCTTGCGCAGGGGGTGGACTAGAAGACCTCCAAAGTCCCTTCCAGCCCTATGATTCTATGGTTTTATGAGCTTGGGTGGCAGGGGAGACTAGAAGACCTTGGCCACAACTCACTTAATGACTGCATCACTTAGTAACAGTCGTTCTGAGTTACATCAGTTCATTTAAGTGACTGTTCGAAGTTACAATGGCAGTGAAAAAAGTGACTTACGACAAATTTTAACACTTAGGATCATGGCAGCATCCCCGCGGTCACGTGAACATCATACAATGTGGCCTGCAGTACCTGCCTCTAACTGCTGCGCCACCTCGGCTCGTCTATTTATTTATTTATTTTATTTGTGAGATTTATATACCGCCTCACAGTGCAAGCACTCTCTAAGCAGTTTACACCAGTAAGCAATGTATATATTTATATTGCCCCCAACAATCTGGGTCCTCATTTTACCTACCTCGGAAGGATGGAAAGCTGAGTCAACCTTGAGCCGGTGAGATTTGAACCGCTGACCTGCGGATCAGTGTCAGCTAAAGTGGCCTGCAGTACCTGCCTCTAACCGCTGCGCCACCTCGGCTCTTATGTCTATGCCTTAAACCCAGTGTTTCTTAACCTTGCCAACTTTAAGATGGGTGGACTTTGATTCCCAGAATTCCCCAGCCACTTGGGGCTGGGGAATTCTGGGACTTAAAGTCCACACATGTTGGCTAGAGAATTCTGGGAGTTGAACTTCCCCCCATGCCAACTAGACAATTCTGGGAGTTGAAATAGCAATAGCACTTAGACTTATATACCGCTTCACAGTGCTTTCCAGCCCCCTCTAAGCAGTTTATAGAGACATTCTATTGCCCCCAACAATCTGGGTCCTCATTTTACCCACCTCGGAAGGACGGAAAGCTGAGTCAACCTTGAGCCTGGTGAGATTCGAACTGCCAAATTGCAGTCAGCCAGCAGTCAGCAGAAGTAGCCTGGAGTGCTGCACTCTAACCACTGCGCCACCGTGGCTGCGCAACCTTGCAAACTTTAAGATGGCTGGACTTAAATTCCCAGAATTTCCCAGCTAGTTGGCTAGGGAATTCTTGGAATTGAAGTCCACCCATTTAGCTGGGGAATTCTTGGAATTGAAGGCCACCCATGTTGGCTGGGGAATTCTTGGAATTGAAGTCCACCCATGTTGGCTGGGGAATTCTGGGAATTGAAGGCCACCCATGCTGGCTGGGGAATTCTGGGAATTGAAGGCCACTCATGCTGGCTGGGGAATTCTGGAGTTGAAATCCACCCATGTTTGCTAGGGAATTCTGGGAGTTGAAGTCCAGACATCTTCAAGCAGCCAAGGTTGAGAAACATTGTGGTGCCACTACTGGAATGCCAAGTTAAGCAATAGTTGTTTTCATCCATGATTCATTCTTATGCAACTCGGTGCTAACTCCTTCCTGGGCTGGAGTCCAACTGTGGGCCAACGCCAGCTATGCCATTGGCCACCAGAAGACACACAAAATTTTCTTGGGTTGCAGAAGGCCTGGCCGTTGGGTGTAATTTTCTGCAAGTTAAGGTCCAAACGATACCAGCAAATGCCACTGTGCTTGAAGAGTGGGCTACCGAGTGAAAATCGATGCTTCCACATGAGTAAGAAGTTGGGATTTCCATTGCTGGTAGTCCTCACCTTACGGCCAACAATCAGAAACTTCATGGTGGTAAGTGAGTTGTTAAGTGAGCTCAGCCACAATGTGATTTGGGTTCCGGAAAGCCAGTTGTGTAAACGGAGGCGTTGTGCTTTCTCAGGAGTATAATTTTCCAGACGACACAAATCTAGTTCACAGCTAGATGGCAGCAAAGACTTAAAATATTCTGAATATTTTTGCTTGCTGCCACCTAACCTTCTGCCAGGTTCCTGCAAGTTTAACAGATTAACAGAGTTGGAAGGGACCTTGCAGGTCATCTAGTCCAACCCCCTGCCCAAGCAGGAGACCCTACATCTGCCTCTACCTAGGATCGAACTCACAACCTTCTGATTGTGAGGCAAGAGCTCCACCTCTAGGCCACAGCAGCTGGTGATGTGGTTATAAGGCACGCAACAGGTTTTAGAGAGCCAGTTTTGGTGGCATGGTTAAGGCATTAGGCTAAATAACCGGGAGACGGTGAGTTCTAGTCTTGCCTTAGGAACAAAGCCAGCTGGGGGATCTTGGGCCAGTCCTTCTCTCTCAGCCCTAAAAAGGATGCAATGGCAACCAGTTCTGGAAAAAAAAACTTGCCAAGAAAACCGCAGGGCTGTGTCCAAACAATCTCCAAAGAACTGGACATGAATGAATGTGGAAGAAGAGAGTTGGGAGGGATCTTGGAGGTCATCTAGTCCAGTGTTTCCCAACCTTGGCAACTTGAAGATGTCTGGACTTCAACTCCCAGAATTCCCCAGCCAGCTTTGCTGGCTGGGGAATTCTGGGAGTTGAAGTCCAGACATCTTCAAGTTGCCAAGGTTGGGAAACACTGATCTAGTCCACTCCCCGTCCAACTTCATAGAATCATAGAATCTAAGGCTGGAAGGGACCTTGGAGGTCTTCTAGTCCTGTGATGGCGAACCTATGGCACCATCAGAGGTGGCACGCAGAGCCCTTTCTGTGGGCACGCGCACCAGCCAGCTGCTCTCTTCCGGGTTCTGGTGCTCACAAACTGGAGCACATGCGCGCTCCAGTTTCAGCACTCAGTGCCAAAAAGGTTAACCATCACCGTTCTAGTCCATCTCCCCGCTGAAGCTCATAGAATCTAGGGCTGGAAGGGACCTTGGAGGTCTTCTAGTACACCCCCCGCTGAAGCTCATAGAATCATAGAATTTAAGGCTTGGAAGGGACCTTTTAAGGTCTTCTAGTCCATCCCCCCGCTGAAGCTCATAGAATCTAGGGCTGGAAGGGACCTTGGAGGTCTTCTAGTCCATCCCCCCGCTGAAGCTCATAGAATCATAGAATTTAAGGCTTGGAAGGGACCTTTTAAGGTCTTCTAGTCCATCCCCCCGCTGAAGCTCATAGAATCATAGAATTTAAGACTTGGAAGGGACCTTTTAAGGTCTTCTAGTCCATCCCCCCGCTGAAGCTCATAGAATCATAGAATTTAAGACTTGGAAGGGACCTTTTAAGGTCTTCTAGTCCATCTCCCCGCTGAAGCTCATAGAATCTAGGGCTGGAAGGGACCTTTTAAGGTCTTCTAGTCCATCCCCCCACTGAAGCTCATAGAATCTAGGGCTGGAAGGGACCTTTTAAGGTCTTCTAGTCCATCCCCCTCTGAAGCTCATAGAATCATAGAATTTAAGGCTTGGAAGGGACCTTTTAAGGTCTTCTAGTCCATCCCCCCGCTGAAGCTCATAGAATCATAGAATTTAAGACTTGGAAGGGACCTTTTAAGGTCTTCTAGTCCATCTCCCCGCTGAAGCTCATAGAATCATAGAATTTAAGGCTTGGAAGGGACCTTTTAAGGTCTTCTAGTCCATCCCCCCGCTGAAGCTCATAGAATCTAAGGCTGGAAGGGACCTTGAAGGTCTTCTAGTTCACCCTTCTGTCCAAGCTCATAGAGTCACAGAATCTAAGACTGGAAGGGACCTTGGAGGTCTTCTAGTCCATCCCCCATCCCAAGCTTATTGAATCCTAGAATTGTAGGCCTGGGAGGGACCTCAGAGACCTTCTAGTCCACCCCGCCTGTTCAAGCAGGAGAGCCTATACCAGTGATGGCAAACCTTTTTTGGTTCGCGTGCCAAAAAGGGGGGGGGTGCGCGCGCTAGCGCACGCACGCATGCCCACACCCATTCCCTCCCCCCACGCATGCGCACAACACCCCCCATGCTGCCCCCTGCGCATGTGCACCCACCCCCCACCCCCGCGCAAAGGCCTTACCGGAGCCTGGGACGGTAAAAAACGATGAAACGGGCAAACCGGAAGTTCGGAAAAATGCACTTCCGTTTTGTCCGTTTTGTAGTTTTTTGCATTCCGGAGCTTCAGGGAGCTTCCCTGAACCCTCCGGAGTGCAAAAAACAGCTCACTGGCAAACCAGAAGTGCGTTTTTCCGCACTTCCGGTTTGCCGGTGGGAAACGCTCGTGTGCCCTCCGTTATGGCTCCACGTGCCACCTGTGGCACGTGTGCCATAGGTTCGCCACCACGGGCCTATACCCTTCCAGACCAACGGCTGTCCAATTTCTTCTGGAGAAACTGTGGCTTTAAAAGCAGACAGCAGCACAAATGGAAATCCTCCTCAGAGCAGCCGTTCCAGTCAGCAAGATTCCGCTTCCTGCAGAGCAGGTTGGGTGGCCGGGGCGCGAAGGCGGGCAGGGCAGCCATGTCTTTCACGCGGGTGCCGGGGAAGGAATGTCAGCAGGTGTGTCTGCCAGCTAGCTTCCCTCCCAGCGGGATGAGCAGAGATAAAAATCTGTGGCCACTGGAGCTGGGTGGGGCCTGCTGTGTTCAGGGGCTGGGATCACCTTTTGATGCATCTTTTGATGCAGCTAGTCCTCAAGGGGATTCATTAAAAAGGAAAACACAGATAAAACTATTAAAACAGCAAAGCAAGACTTCACAAAAAAGGGAGGAAAAAAAAAATCTCTGCAGATCTCACCTTCAACCCAAAGGAAGCCGCCCAGAGTTGCTTGACGGTGAGACGGGTGGCCTATAAATACGTAAAATAACTACAGGCTTACTACAGACTTACGACCATTCGTTTAGTGACCATTCAAAGTTACAACGGTGCTGAAACAAAGTCACTTATGACCGTTTATCAAACTTGCAGCAACCCCGGGTGTGTGTGTGTGTGTCACATGATCAAAATTCAGCTCCTTGGCAACTGACTCATACTTATGACGGTCGCAACCCTGGGGGGTGTCACGGTGTGAATATTGTCAGTTGTATGTCTATGCAGGGTGATGCACCCCTATTCTAATATTATGGTATATTCCGATACAAGCAGAACATGTGATATGATCTTGTACGCATGTCCACATTCCAGATCCACCATTAATCACTTTTGACTTGGCTCTTGACCAGAACGGTCGCGTTTTCTTAGCAAAAATGTAATTATTCAGAATTTATTGTTTTTGTACCGAAATAAATATTTCTATTAGACTTTTAATCTCGGCTTTATTTCTAACTGTCTGAATTCCAAAGAAAAGATCCAAATCGCCTCTATGAGATTTATTCTCATCCCTCAACAGGGGGGTCACGTGATTCCTCCTTTTGTGACTTTCTGACCAGCAAAATCCATGTGGGGAATCCAGATTCATTCAACCACCGTGTTACTCACTTCACAATTGCCGTGATTCACTTAACAGCGGTGGGCAAGAAAGATAAAATGGAGCGAAACTCAATCGTTGTCTCACTGAGCAACGATTCCGGTTCAATTGCGGTCGTAAATCGAGGACCCCCTGTAATACATAAATGAGCAGCTGGATTGCAATAAGCAACTGCAATTTAACTGCTGGGGGGGCAAATCCAGATAGGCTCAATGGAGCCAAGGGGGTCTAAGGGGCTTTGAAGCACGTTTCCTTTGAAACATGGTATGTACCGGTGGTCCTCGCTTTACGACCACAATGGGGCTCTGACTTTCCCTTGCAAAACGAGGTAATTGTTAAGCGAGTCGCTCCCGGTTTTTTTTGCTGTTCAGCAAATTGCTGCAATTGTCAAGTGAATCAGTACGTCGTTAAGCGAATCCAGGCTTCTCCCAGGGGCTTTGCATGTAGGTACACACCAGTTGCCAAGCACTGGGATTTTGATCACGTGATGCAAGTCGCGGACCGGTTGCACGTCGATTTCCCCCAGTGTCGCCATAACTCCGAACAGTCACTAAATGAAACGGTTGTAAATGGAGCACAGGAAAGAAATTTGAAACAGGAGCGGGAACTTTGAGAGGAAACTTGTCATGGTGCCTACAACCCACATTGTCCTTCAGGCCTCCGCCCGGGGTCTTCGGAGCCACCCTCCCCCCAAATCCCCCATTTTGGCACCCAGCCTCGGAGTTGCCACCCCAGGAATTGTGATGACTTCACACGGCCGCCGAGCGCTCTGGCAACCCCCCTGCGAAGCCTTTTCCCTTTATAAACGAAACCTCACCCCCCCTTTTGAGAAACACCTGTTCAAACTTGCTAAACAGGTTAATATTTCTTCCCTTGGCTGGCTTCCCCTCCCTCCGGTCCTGCGTGTGTGAGGAACAGGTTGCAGAGTTTCAAAACACAAGCAGAAGCCACTCCGGCGGAGTTCACCACAACTTTCGTGCCGGATCTAGAAGCGAAGACGCCCACCTCCCCACGGATGCCCGCCGAAGACACCTGTGGCCCCCAGCCTTCTCCAAACAGGGGCCCCTCCGGTCAGTGACAACACGATGGGACTCTGTGCTTCTCTCCTGCGGGTGTGAGCGGGTGTGCGTGTGGCACACACAAGCGGAGAGCGTGTGTTGCTGGTGAGGAGGAGAAGCAGGACGGATTGTCGAGCCTTTTTGGGGACCGAGGGGGAAGTGTGCAAGGCACGTTTTGACCCCTGGCACCACCAATACCCCCTTTGCACACCATGCTGTGGAACATCTGCCTGCTGGTCCTGCCAATCTCCGGTAAGTCGTTGGTTTTCTCTCCTTCTTTTTCTCCTTCCTTTCGTTTTCTCCACCGTGCGGAGATTTGTCATTCTGGGCTGTTTTCTGGATGCTTTCCACCCCAAAAAAATTGACATTGACCAACGGGTGATTGACAGTTTTGCTAACTTTTTGCTTTGCTTCGGAGAGTCCCTTTCAGGTGGGGCTGGACCCACCCACCCCATCCCTTTTGCTCCCTTGATTTTTGGCACCAATGGAGGAAGTGTGTAAGGAGGCACCTGTGTGAAGTGGCACCTGATTTGGAGGAGAGATTCGGTTCCAAGTAGATCTTTTGAGGCTGGCTTGTTTCTTGCATCTTTGGCGATCTTCTTTGCTACAGGTAGTCCTCGACTTACAACAGTTCCCTTAGTGACCGTTCAAAGTCACACTGAAAAGAGTGACTTATGACCGCGTTTCACACTTACGACCGTTGCAGTGTCCCCATAGTCACGTGATCAAAAAAAAATCAGATGCGTAGCAACCGACTCCTACTTACAACGGTTGCCGTGTGCCGCGGTCATGGGTTCACATTTTGTGACCTTCTGACAAGCAGAGTCCATGGGGAAGCCGGATTCACTTAACAACCAGGTTGCTCTCTTGACAATTGCAGCGATTCACTTAACGACGGTGGAACGAAAGGTCGTAAAACGGGACAAAATTCACCCAACAAATGGCAACAAAAATGTTGGGCTCAGTTGCGGTCGTAAGTTGAGGACTGCCTGTGGTGTGTTTTATCGGTTTTATTGATCAGTTCGATTGTTGCAAAGGTTGGGAGATAGAATTCATATATATTTTTAGGGATGTGGAGGTGCAGGATGGGAAGGAATCTCCAAAAACGTCCGAAGGAATAAGCCGACATGCGTGTTAGTTTTCCCAAACTGGGATCATGAAGTAACTTCCTCGGGCATCGCGGGCTGGCAGCAGCAATCGCTTCAAATCCTCCAACCTGCGAATTAATTGTCCCGTAAATGAATTGTCAGGGAAAACGGAGCTGGTTTGACTTTGCAAGCAAGGGAAAACAATAAAATAAAGTTGGCAGCGATCCGTTAGGTGGAGCGAGGGTAAGGCTGGGTTGCCAAGTTGGCAGCGCCAAACTTTCTTTGAAAGAAGAGCAAAACACAACGCCAGGATTTCTTAATCTCTCCGTAAATATCTTTTCATACGGCAAATGAGAATGACTGTCTTTAAACAAAAATCGCGTAAATCCCCATCGGGGTGAAGCTCTACCAAAGCCTAAAATTTGACGCTTTTTTTGGAGAAAGATTCTCCGTTTTTTGGCTTCTCTTATCGTCTTTGTGCAAAAGGCAAATTTGGGTGTAAATGCCTGGTTTCGGTTGTTTTCGCCTTCTGGATTGGTTGCTTGTCTCTACACGAAAGGAAGAGAAGGCGTGGGCAGGGGGCTTCGCTGAGAAAAGCCGAGCTGAATAACTTAGAGCACTGTTTTTCAAATTTGGGGACTTGGAGATGGGTGGACTTCGATTCCCAGAATCCCCCAGCCACAAACATACCTAGCAGGGAATTTATATGGACTTCAGTCAAGGCATATTGGAGCCTTTATGCCAGTGTTTCTCCACCTCTGGCACTTGAAGATGGGATTTCAACTCCCAAATTTAAAGCATGCCGGCTGGGGAATTCTGGGAATTGAAGTCCATCCATTTTAAAGCATTCTGACTGGGGAATTCTGGGAGTTGAAGTCCATCCATCTTAAGCCATGCCGGCTGGGGAATTCTGGGAGTTGAAGTCCATCCATATTCAAGTGCCTGAGGTTGAGAAATCCTACTCTATCCTGACCAATTGATGCAAAGTTTTCGTGTCATCATTTACAACCAGCAAACAATGTTCCTGCCCATGTGCAGAATTCCCCACTGCATTGGACCGCCGGAGGAAGCTCTCCGTGAAGTTTTCCCCATCGGGATGAGCCTGGCTCAGGGGTGACTCAGCCTGTGGGGGATGATGAGCCCGAAAAACTGGTTTGGAGAGATAACCGCGGATAACATCGTGTCGTGACAGCTGAGGTTGTGTGGGTTCTCTGCGGAGTCTCTACCTGTTGGGCTGCGTGGCCTCTCCCCTCCCCTCTCTGGCACCAGCCGCTCTGCAGTGACTCGGCAGGTTTTCTGCATCCGAGCTGCTGACTCAGCCTTCTTGCTGGGTGCCCGCAGGGCCCTGGCACCCCCTGAGTCACCGTGCCAGCCTGGGAAAAGGGGCAGGCCGGCAGAGCTTGGCTGGAGGGTGAGGGGTCAGCAGAATGGCAAACCACTTGCCTTCCTTCCTCCCTTTTTCCTTCCTTCCTTCCTTCCTTCCTTCCTTCCTTCCTTCCTTCCTTCCTTCCTTCCTCTCCCAGAATTCCCTAGCCAGCCATGTTTTGGAAGGAAGGGGAAAAAAGGGGGGGAGAGAACGGGGATTGGTAAGAATGCAGAATACTGCTTGAATTGCAAAGTGTAACAGGAAATGCCAAGTGTCATCAAAGTGCTAGTGTTATTTGCACACACACACACACACACACACACACACACACACACACACACACACACGGAATGCACAGACCTACTTGCCATTTCCTTGTTGACCACATGCACACACTCACACCCGGTGTCAAAGTCGGCTTTGTTGTTGCATAGCCTTGAAAGAGGCTCTGTGTGTGTGTGTGTGTTCAATGGCTGAGGCTGCAGGATGTGCAGTCCGGAGTCTGCAGAGCGAAAGAGCTGAGCAGCTGAATTCACACAACCTTTAGATGAATACTCCAGTTGCCTTCCTTCCTCCCTTTTTCCTCCCTCCCTCCCTCCCTCCCTTCCTTCCTTCCTTCCTTCTGTCCTTCCATCCTTCCGTCCCTGCCTCCCTCCTCTATTTTTCCTTCCTTCCTTCCTTCTTCCTTTCTTCTTTCCTTCCCTCCCTCCCTTCTCTATTTCTCCTTTCTTCCTTCCTCCCTTCCTTTCTTCCTTCCTTTCTTCCTTCTGTCCTTCCGTCCCTCCCTCCGTCCCTCCCTCCTCTATTTTTCCTTCCTTCCTTCCTTCTTCCTTTCTTCTTTCCTTCCCTCCCTCCCTTCTCTATTTCTCCTTTCTTCCTTCCTCCCTTCCTTTCTTCCTTCCTTTCTTCCTTCTGTCCTTCCGTCCCTCCCTCCGTCCCTCCCTCCTCTATTTTTCCTTCCTTCTTTCCTTCTTCCTTTCTTCTTTCCCTCCCTCCCTTCTCTATTTCTCCTTCCTTCCTTCCTTCCTTCCTGCCTGCCTGCCTGCCTGCCTTCTCTCTCTCTCTCCCTCCCTTCTTTTTCCTCCCTTCTTCTTTCCTTCTTTCCTTCTTCCTTCTCTCCTTCCTTCCCTTCTTTTTCTTTCCTTTCCTCCCTCCCTCTCTCTCTCCCTCCCTTCTTTCCTTCCTTCCTTACCATTTTCTTTCTTTCTTTCTTTCTTTCTTTCTTTCTTTCTTTCTTTCTTTCTTTCTTTCTTTCTTTCTTTCTTTCTTTCTTTCTTTCTTTCTTTCTTTCTTTCTTTTCTTTCCCTCCCTCCCTCCCTCCCTCCCTCCCTCTCCTTCCCCTTTTCCTTCCCACGGTGTGGGAAGGTAGCGTACAGGTAGTCCTTGACTTACAATGATTCATTTAGTGACCGTTTGAAGTTACAACAGCACTGAAAAGTGACTTATGACCATTTCCCACACTTACGGCTATTGCAGCATCCCCGTGGTCAAATCAAAATTCAAGACGCTTGGCAACTGCTTCATACTTAAGACTGTTGCTATGACCCGGGATTACGGGATCCCCTTTTGCGACCTCCTGGCAAGCAAAGTCAAAGGGAAAGCCTGATTCACTTAACAACCGGGTTACTAACTTATCAATTGCGGCGATTCACTTAAAAAACGAGGCAAGAAAGGTCGTAAAATGGGGCAAAATTCACTTAGCAAATGTCTCACTTAACAACATAAATTTTGGGCTCCATTGTGGTCGTAAGTCGAGGACCTCCTCTACAGCCAATCCGTGCTTAACGCAATGACCTGCCTTCCAATGCAGGTCACCCACATCTTAGGGAATTTTCCCCACCAGCTCTGAAGCTGTTTTGGCTTCTATTTTCTTTCTGACGGCGCCTTGGCAGCATTCGCACAACACGCGTAACCTGCTGATCGTATTCACTAACCTGCTGAGTTTGCACAAACGTGTGCGGTTTTTTCCTGTGGTCTGTGCCAACTTGAAGTTCAGAAGTTGTGGCAGCTTCATCACTGGAGGCTTTCGAGAAGAGACTGGATGCCACCTGTCGGAAATGGTGTAGGGTCTCCTGCTTGGGGGCGGGGGGGTTGGACTAGATGACCTACAAGGTCCCTTCCAACTCTGTTCATCTGTTGAAGTCTTAAAGTTGCCAAGTTTGGAGAGCCCTGGTCTAATGCAAAGCTGACTTTGACTGGTCCCCAGGGCCAAGCTGGGATGGACTTGGTTAACCTGGGTTAGGAGAAAATGCTAGGATCCTAGGAATGCATATTAGATGGAAAGATTAGATTGAAAACTATTCCAGAGACAAGACAAGGTTTTGGTGACACTTGGCATTTCCTGTTACACTTGGCAATTAAAGCAGCATTCAGCATTCCCACCTATCCCCCTATTTCCCCCCTCTTCCCTTCCTTCTTAACCAATTTCTTTGCATACATGATGTACAATGACAATAAAGGCATTTATTCCTTTATTCCCAAAACTGTCCCAGAGCTGCTTTTCCAAAAGGCAACTTGGCTTCTTCCTTGTGAAAAGGTTTCGCTTCTAAATCCAAGAAGATGACTGAGTGGTGGGGAATAGAAGGATTTATATTCCTTGCAGTCATTCCAGGTGTGGTCTTACTGGAGTTTTGTAAAGTATTAGTAGTACCGCTTTATAAAACCCTAGTAAGGCCACACCTGCAATACTGCAACCAATTTTGGTCACCATGCTACAAAACTGCGACTTTGGAAAAAGTTCAGAGAAGACCAATGTCACGATGTGAATATTGTCAGTTGTGAGTCTATGCAGGGTGATGCACCCCTATCCTAAATATTATGGTACTTTCCAATACAAGCAGAACTCGTGATAGGATGTTCTGCGCATGTCTACATTCCTATCCCCCACTAATCACTTCTGTTATGCCTTCCCACCTGGAAGGTCGTGTTGCGTAGCAAAGATGTAGTTTATTCAGGATTTATTGTTTTTATATTGTTTTGTACTGAAATAAATATTTTCTATTAGACATTTTAATCTCGGTTTTATTTCTAAGTATTTGAATTCCAAGTAAAAGATCCAAATATCGCCTCTACGGGGAAATTCTTCCCTTAACAAGCAACTAAGAGGATCAAAGGCCTGGAGACCAAAACATATGAAGAACAGCTGCAGGATTTGGGTCTGGTTAGTCTAGAAAAAAGGAGAATTAGGGGCGACATGATAGCAGTATTCCAATATTTGAGGGGCTGCCACAAAGAAGCGGGGGTATTTTCCAAAGCACCAGAAGGCAGGACTAGAAGCAAACAGGGCTGGGCTTCCGGGGGTTCGCAGGGGTTCGGGAGATTCTGTGCAGTTCGGAGAACCCCCAAATCCCACTCCTGGCTGGCCCCGCCCACCCCACTCCACCCCTCCCAGGAGTCCCCACGCGGCCTGTTTTGGATGCAGGTAAGTGCAGGGTGCGTGCGGAGGCTCGGGGAGGACGAAAAACGGGCCTACCGGAAGTGCCTCCAGAGCCTGTGGAGGGCAAAAATGCCCCCCGTGGTGCAGGAGGTCAGCTAGACCACGCCCACCATGGCCACGCCCACCCAGCAACAGGGCAGAGAACCCCTTGCTAAAATTTTTGAAGCCCACCCCTAGAAGCAACAGATGGAAACTAATCAAGGAGGGAAGCAATCTGGAATTAAGGAGAAAACTTCCCGACAGTGAAGACAATCAACCTGTGGAACAGCTTGCCACCAGAAATTGTGGGCGCTCCATCACTGGAGGTTTTTAAGAAGACACTGGGCAGTCACTTATCTGAAATGGTATAGATTCTCCTGCTTGAGCAGGGGGCTGGACTAGAAGACCTCCAAGGTCCCTTCCAGCTCTGTTCTATTCTATTCTATTCTATTCTATTCTATTCTATTCTATTCTATTCTACTCTATTCTATTCTATTCTATTCTATTCTATTCTATTCTATTCTACTCTACTCTACTCTACTCTATTCTATTCTATTCTATTCTATTCTATTCTATTCTATTCTACTCTACTCTACTCTACTCTACTCTATTCTATTCTATTCTATTCTATTCTATTCTATTCTATTCTACTCCCTGTTCTATTCTATTCTATTCTATTCTATTCTATTCTATTCTATTCTATTCTATTCTATTCTATTCTATTCTATTCTATTCTACTCTATTCTATTCTATTCTATTCTATTCTATTCTACTCCCTGTTCTATTCTATTCTATTCTATTCTATTCTATTCTATTCTATTCTATTCTATTCTATTCTATTCTATTCTATTCTATTCTGGCTTTAGCACTCTGAAAACCCAGATGAAAAGAATATAAAGAATATAAATTCTGGCCTGGGTGATTGAGGAATAATAATAATAATAATCTCCATAGACGCTTCCAAAACAGCATTTAATTTAATTTAATTTAATAAATTTATATGCCGCCCAACTCCCAAAGGACTCTGGAAGTCGACTTCTCAATCTTGGCAATTTTAAGATGTATGGACTTCAACTTCTGGGAGTTGAAGTTCACATATCTTAAATTTGCTGAGGTTGCAAAGCCCTGATCCACTCAAGAGAAGCAGGCCATCTCTTTAATCCAGATTAATTTAATCTTGAGCTTTGGGCCCCATCCAAGAAAACGCAACTCAGTGGGGAGAAAAGTACGATGTTACACTTTAGGCAAGCAAAACCACACACAGAGGTATAGAATAGGTAGTAGCAGGCTCAACAGCAGCAAATATGAGAGAAAGCAAAATCAAAACCCCTCTCCACCCAAAAAGTCCAGTCTCTTCCTGAAAGCCTCCAGCGATGAAACTCCCACAACTTCCGAAGGCAACTTCTGTTCCATGGATTGATTGTTCTCACTGTCAGGAAATTCCTCCTTATTTCCAGGTTGAATCTCTCCTTGATCGGTTTCCATCCATTATTCCTTGTCTGCCCTTGGAAAATAGCTTCGCCCCCTTCCTCCTCTCTGTGGCAGCCCCTCAAATACTGGAAGATGCTATCATGTCTCCCCTGGTCCTTCTCTTCACTAGACTAGCCATGCCAAGTACTTAACAGATTAACAGAGTTGGAAGGGACCTTGTAGGTCATCTAGTCCAACCCCCCGCCCAAGCAGGAGACCCTACACCATTTCTGACAAATGGCAGTCCAGTCTCTTCCTGAAAGCCTCCAGCGATGAAACTCCCACAACTTCCGAAGGCAACTTCTGTTCCATGGATTGATTGTTCTCACTGTCAGAAAGTTCCTCCTTATTTCCAGGTTGAATCTTTCCTTGATCAGTTTCCATCCATTATTCCTTGTCTGCCCTTGGAAAATAGCTTCGCCCCCTCCTCTCTGTGGCAGCCCCTCAAATACTGGAAGATGCTATCATGTCTCCCCTGGTCCTTCTCTTCACTAGACTAGCCATGCCAAGTACTTAACAGATTAACAGAGTTGGAAGGGACCTTGTAGGTCATCTAGTCCAACCCCCCGCCCAAGCAGGAGACCCTACACCATTTCTGACAAATGGCAGTCCAGTCTCTTCATGAAAGCCTCCAGCGATGAAACTCCCACAACTTCCGAAGGCAACTTCTGTTCCATCGGTTGATTGTTCTCCCTGTCAGAAAATTCCTCCTTATTTCCAGGTTGATCAGTTTCCATCCATTATTCCTTGTCTGCCCTTGGAAAATAGCTTGACCCCCTCCTCTCTGTGGCAGCCCCTCAAATAGTGGAAGATGCTATCATGTCTCCCCTGGTCCTTCTCTTCACTAGACTAGCCATGCCAAGTACTTAACAGATTAACAGAGTTGGAAGGGACCTTGTAGGTCATCTAGTCCAACCCCCCGCCCAAGCAGGAGACCCTACACCATTTCTGACAAATGGCAGTCCAGTCTCTTCATGAAAGCCTCCAGCGATGAAACTCCCACAACTTCCGAAGGCAACTTCTGTTCCATCGGTTGATTGTTCTCCCTGTCAGAAAATTCCTCCTTATTTCCAGGTTGAATCTCTCCTTGATCAGTTTCCATCCATTATTCCTTGTCTGCCCTTGGAAAATAGCTTGACCCCCTCCTCTCTGTGGCAGCCCCTCAAATAGTGGAAGATGCTATCATGTCTCCCCTGGTCCTTCTCTTCACTAGACTAGCCATGCCAAGTACTTAACAGATTAACAGAGTGGGAAGGGACCTTGTAGGTCATCTAGTCCAACCCCCCGCCCAAGCAGGAGACCCTACACCATTTCTGACAAATGGCAGTCCAGTCTCTTCTTGAAAGCCTCCAGGGATGAAGCTCCCACAACTTCCGAAGGCAACTTCTGTTCCATCCGTTGATTGTTCTCCCTGTCAGAAAATTCCTCCTTATTTCCAGGTTGAATCTCAACCGTGAGAACAAAATGGTTGTACAATGGGCTGCAAGTGATTGAATAACCGCCTTGTTTAGCAATGGAAATTCTGGTCCCCAGAGCGGTCGTAACTCGAGAACTGTCCCCGCTTTCATGCCCGGGTTGCTTTTCCGGTTGCTCCAGAAGAGTGAAAGTTGGTTTGCTGGCCGTGTCCTGTCCTGACGGGGTGTGTGGGTGACCCTGCCCCGGCCCAGCGTCTCCCTGAAAGGGTGGCAACCCGGTGAGTCTTCCTCAGTGGCAGGATGCCCAGGAAGGGAGCTGCCACCCAGCTTCTCCATTGCCTCCCTGGGAGAGACGGGGAGGAGCCCAAAATCAATATATCTTCAGAAAGGGGAGCGGTTAGGGGATTATGGGTTCAAAGGAGTAATTGTGGCAATTGCCCTTTTGCGGAGCTGTCTCCAAATCTCCGCAATATTATATCATATATCCCGTGATTAACCGCTGCCTGTGGGCTAATGCCTGGAGCACGGCAGAGAGCATTGAATCAGGATATTAATGGTAGCAAATTACTTAATTGGAGGTGCAGAAGGTTTTTCTGCTTTCGTGGAGGCCCCTCTGAAATGTCCCCAGCGGCCGGTTTGGCCCCAAATCCAGGGGGTTTTGTTGGTGGGGGGGGATGTTAAGCTAGTAGATGCAACAGCGTTATCACAGCTCTGCCTCTAATCGGCCTGCCTTCATTTTGAGTTTTTGACCGTACCCCATAGAGACCCCTGCCCCTAAGGCTGAAGCAAAGGCAGACATTTTAGGGTTTCCTGGATTGTGTGTGGACACACACACACACACACACACACACACACACACACACACACACGATGTAAACAGACCTGATTTTTCAACATATATACATACATGCACACTCACACACACAGACACACATCTATATATCTATATATCTATCATCTATTTATCATCTAAGATTTATCTATCAATATCATCTATCATCTATCATCTCTCTCTCTCTCTCCCTCTCTCTCATCTATCTATCTATCTATCTATCTATCTATCTATCTATCTATCTATCTATCTATCTATCTATCTATCTATCTATCTATCTATCTATCTATCATTGTCTGTCTGTCTCTATCCATCTATTATTCTCTCTCTCTCTCTCTCTCTCTCTCTCTCTCTCTCTCTCTCTCTCTCTCTCTCTCTCTCTCTCTCTCTCTCTCTCTCTCTCTCTCTCATCTATCTATCTATCTATCTATCTATCTATCTATCTATCTATCTATCTATCTATCTATCTATCTATCTATCTATCTATCTATCTATCATCTATAATGTTATATATACCGTATATATATATATACTGTATATATATTGAGAAATACATTTGGATGTTGAAAATTCAGCTCTGTTTTACATCCTGTGAACCCAGCCAATTGGTTTATGGCTAAGCGCAGAGGTCAAGGCTCAGGCCCAAGAGCCAAAGGCACCATGAAATTTTTGCATGTCTATAGGTAGTCTTCAGCTTACGACGACAATGGGGACCAGAATTTCTGTGGCTAAGGAGGTGGCTTTTACCTGAGGCACACCTGATTTTACAACCTTTTTTGTCAGGGTTGTTAAGAGAATCACTGCATTTACTAACTGAATGAACCCTTCCTGAAGTTGACGCAGAATCGTAATTCAACAGGAGAAATGAGTATGCCAGAACGATCCTATTAATTTGATTTAATCTAATTCACATACTTTAATTTTTGTCCCTGCTACATCTTCCGGCCCCACCTATTTTTAGGGTGTTGCCTTGCTCTTCCTCAAAGCCCAAGTTAGTAAAATGTTTGTGCATCCTGCAGTTAGTATCCCGCGTGAACCAGGCTACTTCCAGTTTGCAGATAATCCTCGACGTACGACCACAACCGAGCCCAAAATTTCCATTGCTAAGCGAGACAGTTGCTAAGTGTGTTTTGCCCAGGGGTGAAATCCTCCCGGTTCGCCTGGGCCAGTCCTTCGGCTTATAGCAGATGGAACTGGCGGCAGTCGCGGCGCGGAGCTTCTCCCGCCCGCTTTCCCGGCCCGGCTGAACGCCGCCATTCGGGTTATTTTTCCCTCTGTGCATGCGCGCGCATGAACAGAGGGAAAAATAACCCGAATGATTGTGTTCAGCCGGGCCGGGAAAGCCGGGAAAGCGGGCGGGAGAAGCTCCACGCCGCGACCGCCGCCAGTTCCATCGGCTATACGCCGAAGGACTGGCCCAGGCGAACCGGGAGGATTTCACCCCTGGTTTTGCCCCTCCCATTTTATGACCTTTCCAGCCACAGTTGTTAAGTGAATCACTGCCATTGTTAAGTTAGTGACACGATTGTTAAGTGAATTCGGCTTTCCCGTTGACTTTGCTTGTCAGGGGATCACATGACTCCGTGACTCTGCAACCGTCATAAGTACAAGTCAGTTGCCAAGCCTCTGGATTTTGATCACGTGACCGTGGGGAGGCTGCAACGGTCGCTAGTGCCAACGTCCCGGGGTCACCCATTGCGACCTTCCCAGCAGGGTCAATGGGGTAGCCAGATTCCACCTAATGGCCACGTGATTCCCTTAACAAATGCACTGATTCACTTAGCAACCATGGGGGAAAGGGCCATAAAATTGAATGCAACTGTCTTGCTCAGCAGCGGAAATTCTGATCCCAAATGTGGTCAAAAGTTGAGGACTACCCGAAATTGGCAAAATAATAATAATTTTTCATTGTTTTTGTTTTTTGTTAGCAGTCTACTTTTGGGTGACAGTTGCAAGAATTGCAAAATTGTAGGGATGAATACCTTTCCGTTTGGGTACTGAGCAGCGGCGGGTTCCTCTTACCTGGCTACCGGTGTGCTGCACGCGCATCATCACGTTTCGCGCGAGCACCCGCTCGCTACGCGCACGTGTCCCCTCACGCGATTTTGCTTTCGCACATGTGCAGGAAGCAAAAAAAGCCCAAAAATTCAGAAAAAAAGATGGTGCCGTGTGACTGACCAGCGAAGACGGCACCGGAGCCGTCGCGCGCAAATTGCGCAATCGATAGGTCCCTACCGTAATGGCGCACTGGACCGCATCGGTAGGAACCCACCACTGGTACTGAGTGAATATTCATTACGTTGCAACTGTTGTAAGCACATGCCAGTTTCCAGAAGCCCAAATCTTAAGGATGTGATCATGCGATCATACAACCATACTGTGATGGTTGTAAGTGGGAGACGGATCACTTTTTCCAATGCTGTCGTAATTTTGAACGGTCACTAAACAAATCATTGTAAGTCTGCGAGCATCTGCACAGATCTTACCTACTCCACCAGCATCCAGCTAGGTCCAGGACACACCATAGTTAAGGATAGTTTGGACTGAGGTTTATGCCATCCAATCACTTCTTTCAGTAGTGTTGTAACTTCGAATGGTCACTAAACGAGGGGTTAAATCAAGGATTGATTTAAATCTGATTTAAATAAGGACTGGTTTAAAGGTTAAATCAAGAGACTGGACTGCCATCTGTCAGAAATGGTGTGTAGGGTCTCTTGGTTGGGCGGGGGGTTGGACTAGATGACCTACAAGGTCCCTTCCAACTGTTAATCTGTTATCTGTCAGAAATGGTGTGTAGGGTCTCTTGCTTGGGCGGGGGGTTGGACTAGATGACCTACAAGGTCCCTTCCAACTCTGTTAATCTGTTATCTGTCAGAAATGGTGTGTAAGCTTTCCTGGTTGGGCGGGGGTTGGACTAGATGACCTTCAAGGTCCCTTCCAACACTGTTAATCTGTTAAAAGACTCTGTTCATTTTTGTAGCAGGAAAGGATACGAAGAGGAAGGCAGGGGTTCAGAGAAGCATGCAAGAAAAGAAACATTTGTATTGGAAATACGAATGCAAACTTTTTTTTTAAAACAAAACTTCAAATTGCACACGCCCAAAGTTGACATATTTCCCCAAAAATGAGAAACTGAAACCAGCCGGGTTTCTCTTCTCGCTCCCGACTCCCCTCCTTGAGAGTTTTCCGAGCCCAGCCTGAGATAGTTAGGATCGGTCTCAGGATAGGCCATGCCGGTGTGCAAACGTCACGAGGCGGGTGGCGGATTTGTGTGTGTGGCAACACTCCTCGGACCGGAAGGTCAGGTATAAAACAGGCCTTCCTCCCTATCGCTTTGCACGCTGCCTTCTGGTGAGCAAAACCAGCCGATCGTCTTCCCTGCTGAGACAGGTTTCCCAACCTGGTGCTACTGGTTTTTGGTGCACAAAGCCGTTGCGTTATTATTATTATTATTATTTTTGCATTTAGGAATTTTCATTTTAATCCTTGCTGCCCTCCACAATAGCTCTGAGCTCATCAAGCTATTTCTGGTTCTCCTGATTTAAAACAGGGAAGGTCTCCCAAACTAGAATCCTGGGAATTGAAGTCCGCAAGTGTTAAAATTGCAACGTTTGGTGTCCAAACTGGCTGGGGAATTCTGGGAATTGAAGTCCGCAAGTCTTAAAGTTGCCAACTTTGGTCTCCAAACAAGCTAGGGAATTCCGGGAATTGAAGTCCACAAATGTTAAAGTTACCAAGTTTGGAGACCCCTGCTTTAAAGGGGGCCATGAAGTCTTGTTTTTGGGGGTGGACTGAAAATGATTTTTCCTTTTCTTTCAAATAATTTTACTGCATTTTATAAAACATACACATTAAAAACAATGTAAACTTCCGGTTAAAAAAAATATTAAGAGTAAAAAGAGAACAGGAATAAAAGTGTAAAAAAAGCGTAAAGAAAAGCATAAGTGTTATTATTTATTAAATTTGTTTGCCATCTATCTCAACTCCACAAGGCGCCTCTGGTCAGAATGACTTCTGACTTCAGTCAAAATAGAGTTGGAAGGGTCATCTAGTCCAACCCCTTGCTCTGGCAGGAGACCCTATACCATTTCTGATAGGTGGCTGTCCAGTCTCTTCTTAAAAGCCTCCAGCGATGAAGCTCCCACAATTTCTGGAGATAATTTCTGTTCCACTGATTGATTGTTCTCACTGTTAGGAAGTTTCTCCCTAGTTCTAGGTGACTTCTCTCCTTGATTATTTATTTATTTATTTATTTATTTATTTATTTATTTATTTATTTATTTATTTATTTATTTATTTATTTATTTATTTATTTATTTATTTATTTATGATTCTTATATGCCGCCCTACTCCCTGGGGACTCAGGGCGGCGTACAACATTTAAAGAACCACTAAACAATACAATTTAAAACAATTTAAAATACATTTAAAAAGTATACAAAATCTTACATACATAGGGGAGACCAAGATGAAATTGTCTCAAAACCCCGCCTGCAGGAAGAGCCATGTCTTAATGGCTTTTCGGAAGGCCAGCAAGGTGGGGATGATTCGGATCTCTGGGGGTAGTTGGTTCCAGAGAGCAGGGACCCCCACAGAGAAGGCCCTCCCCCTAGGCCCCACCAGTCGGCATTGTTTGGCTGACGGGACCTGGAGGAGACCCACTCTGTGGGCCCTAACCGGTCGAAGGGAAGTATGAGGTAGAATGTGGTCCTGGAGGTAACCTGGTCCTAAGCCATGTAGGGCTTTAAAGATGATGATCAACACCTTGAATTGTACCCGGAGACCGATGGGCAGCCAATGCAGCTGGCGGATTAGTTTCCATCCGTTGCTTCTTGTCCTGCCTTCTGGTGATTTGGAAAATAAGTTGACCCCCCTCTTCTTTGGGTCAGCCCCTCAAATACTGGAATGCTGCTATCATGTCACCCCAGTCCTTCTTTTCTCTAGACTAGCCAAACCCAAATCCTGCAGCTGTTCTTCATATGTTTTAGCCTCCAGGCCTTTGATCATCCCAGTTGCTCTTCTCTGCACTTTTTCCAAAGTCTCAACCTCTTTTTTGTAATGTGGGGGACCAAAACTGGATGCAGGATTCCAGGTGTGCTCTTACTAAGGCTTTACAAATCGGTACTTCTTCAGTCAGAATGGCTGGTTGGGAAAATCTGGGAGTTGAAGTCCACACCTCTTAAAGTTCCTAAGCTTGAGAAAATCTGTCATAAAGACTGAGATCTTTCCTTTGCAGAATTCCCGTTGCTGGATCTCAGTAGCTAAGACTTGGGAAGGCCGTTCCCATCATTCCATGAAGGACTACACTCAGTGAGGACTAGGAGGGTGAAAATCTCACCCATTTGGGAAAGCCAGCTGTGCTAAGCACAGTAGAATTGACATTGAGTAAGACGGAGTACAATGTTGAGTAAGTTGTAATATTTACCTTGAGCTATCACAGTATTTACACTGAGCTGTATTTATGGTTTTATGACAGTTTTATAGCTACCGGTTTTACTATTGCTTTGAGCTGTTTAAGACAAGCGGCCATTTAAATCTTTTAACTCAAATAAATAAGTAAAATAAATCATGCCTGGGCACACTTTAGAGTCTAATTTCTCAACTACAGCTATTTGAAGGAGGGTGGACTTCAAACTCCCAGAATTCCCCAGCCAGGAAGAGTTGACATCCACCCACCTTCAAGGAGCTGAGGTTGAGAATCCCGATTTTAAAGATTTGTCTTCCACCAACCGTTTTTTCCCCCTCTGTCTTGTAGCAGTGAGTTCCTCAGTTCTGAAAGGTGTAGTGATTCATAACCCCATTTTAATTCAGGGATCATATGAATACTTTCAGATTTGCAGCTAGAATAGGATTCCTGTCCGTCTGTTTGTTTGTCTATCCAGCCAGCCACAATCTTTCTTTCTTTCTTTCTTTCTTTCTTTCTTTCTTTCTTTCTTTCTTTCTTTCTTTCTTTCTTTCTTTCTTTCTTTCTTTCTTTCTTCTTTCTTTCTTTCTTTCTTTCTTTCTCTTTCTTTCTCTTTCTTTTTTCTTTTCCTTTCTTTTCTTTTCCTTCCTTCCTTCCTTTCCCTCCCTCCCTCTTGCCCACTTTTTCTCTCTCTCTCTTTCTTCCCTCCCTCCCTCTTTCCTTCTTTCCCTCCCTCCCTCCTGCCTTCTTTCTTTCTTTTCTCCTCCTTCCTTCCTTCCTTCTTTCCCTCCCTCCCTCCCTCCCTCCCTTCTTTCTTTTCTTTCCATTTTATTTTCGTCAGAAAATTAAAATACAAATTCTAAAAAAGAAAAAAGAAATTTTACAAAAAAAACCAAAGACAAAATAAAAATAGACAAAGCATCAAAGTGTGCATCAAAAAGACACACAAGACAAAAACACATCTATGTGTTGGGTTCTCAGCAACTGCCTGGACCAGTCCTTGCGGTTTTCTTGGTGAGGTTCTTCAGAAGTGGCTTGCTTGCCGTTGGCTCCTTCCTGGGGCTGAACAGAGTAACTCCTATGACGAAGGTGAGAGGTTAAGAAGTGTGATAAACAAACAAATAAACAACCAAACAAACTGTCCCAAATTACCCAACTGGCTTTGTGCTCAAGGTTCACCGTATAATTCACTGTCTCCCGTTTC
The DNA here is from genome assembly GCA_023053685.1 of Diadophis punctatus similis. Taxonomy (NCBI): domain Eukaryota; kingdom Metazoa; phylum Chordata; class Lepidosauria; order Squamata; family Dipsadidae; genus Diadophis; species Diadophis punctatus. The sequence goes on from JALIGW010000011.1 coordinate 9,793,120, forward strand.
TATCCTGGCTGAGATGTGTGCAAGTCCTACCTTATCAAGCAGTTGCGTGTAGTAAGATAATCCAGAGATATTCAGATAAATTTTAAGGGGCTGGGAAGGTTGCTCATTTCTTAAGAAAATGTGGAAATCTGAGCAAATGTATTTTTGGCAAATCTTGGTCTCCCTCCCCCTGCCCCCCCATTGCTGCCCCCCAGGAAGAGCCCCCAGATCGTATCCTATCCTATCCTGGTCCCCTCTCCAAGAACACAGCAATCTTCACTTCCATTCGCACAGGTGAGAATCTGCAGAGGGGATGTCAACCCTGGAGCCATCTTTGAACTTGGAACCGTGACAGGGGATACCTGGTGGATGAGGGGGTGGAGCCTCCCATGTGGGGCAGAGCCTCCCATGTGGGGCTGTTGAGAGATGAGAATAAAATCTCATAGAGGCGATTTGGATCTTTTACTTGGAATTCAGACAGTTAGAAATAAAGCCGAGATTAAAAGTCTAATAGAAATATTTGTTTCGGTACAAAAACAATAAATCCTGAATAATTACATCTTTGCTAAGAAAACACGACAAGTTCAGGTCGACAGCTAAGTCAAAAGGTGATTAATGGTGGTTTAGGAATACACACATGCGTACAAGATCATATCCCGTGTTCTGCTTGTATTAGAATATACCATAATATTAGAATAGGGGTGCATCACCCTGCATAGATATATAACTGACAATATTCACACCGTGACAGGGGCAGAGTTTCTTCCTTGAAGTCCCTGTAGCTTTTTGGGCAAGATTTATTAGAAGTGGCTTGCCATTTCCTCCTGTCCTAGGGCTGGCAGAGAAAGGCTGGCCTGAGATTACCCAGCTGATCTGGTGCCCAAGGCAGGACTAGAACTCACCGTCTCCTGGTTTTGAGCCTGGTGCCTTAACCATGACACCAAACTGACTCACAAAAAGTTAGCAACGTTTAAAACTAAACAAGCTTCGCTTTCCCTACAAATTCTCCATCTAGGTTTTAACTCACCCGGTTCAAAGACTGCGTGAACCAGTCAGTAAAAAATACATCAAATTTGGAGATTTGGCTCATGAAACTTTATTTGGAGACTTTATTTGTGACATCATTTACACGTTGATGTAAATGAGCTAATGCAATGTTACATCCTTAAAAATAGCACAGATGTTTAAAAGATGAAAAGTAAGAAAGATCAGAGGAATGATGATAGAATCAAAAAAGCAACAATATTGCTGTTTTCTTTTTTTTATTGAAAACAAGCCAACGTTGTTGCTTTTTTTGTTTGTTTGTTAATGAAATAATTGTAATGTTGATCTTTGCTACTTATAAAATCATAGGGCTGGAAGGGACCTTGGAGGTCTTCTAGTCTAACCCCATTGGGAATCTTCTAAGTGGGATCCAGTTTATCGTTTTAAAGAGAAATATCCAAATATTTTTGGGATGTTGTTGCAGGAATAGGGTATGGCCAGTCTAAAAGAAAAGAAGGACCAAGGGAAACATGATAACAGCATTCCAGTATTTGAGGGGCTGCCACAAAGAAGAGGAGGGGGTCAAATTGTTCTCCAAAGCTCCTGTTGGCAGGACAAGAAACAATGGATGGAAACTAATCAAAGAGAGAAGCAACCTGGAATTAAGGAGAAACTTCCTAACAGTGAAGACAATTATCCAGTGGAACAGCTTGCCACCAGACATTGTGGGTTCTTCATCCCTTTTAAGAAGAGACTGGATGGCCACCTGTCTGAAATGGCACAGGGTCTCCTGCTTGAGCAGGGGGTTGGACTAGAAGACCTCCAAGGTCCCTTCCAGCTGTATTCTCATTCATCATTGATCATTATATGCCCCTATCTTGCAAATTTGCCAGAAAGGCATTATTACACTGAACAAACCAAGCAAATTTCTGTTGTTCTCTCTAAAAACCGGAGCCCAAATGTGAATTAAATCCTGCACTTAGAGATGCTTAAGTCCTTTTCCTGTTGAGTGAGCTTTTCAGCCACGGCTGCTGATCCGAGGAAAGATACGGCCTTTGTTGCTTTTGCAATCCTAAATCTGACAGCTGGCAAAAAAAAGCAGGAACGGAGCCTCTGGTGACTTGACAAGGGACTCCGGAGCCGGCCGTGGCAGAATATTTTTAAGGTTTTTGGCACCGGCTAATCCGAGGACTCACCCAAAACGCCTGCGAGCAGGAAGCCTCAATTTGATACAGGCCAAGCCCAGTTCCGTGCCTCCCCTCCCCTGTCTAGGGCTCCCCACGAGTGGAGAAGAGAAGGCTCAGCCCTGCTTCTCCACTGTCCACACCCTTACAGGTAGTCCTTGACTTACAACCACAGTCATATATGCAGGCCAGGGGCGGGTTCCTAATTTTTTTACTACCACTTTGTGGGCGTGGCTTATTTTGTGGGTTTGGCTTGCCAGCCATGTGACTGAATGGGCATGGCTTGTCGGCCATGTGACTGGGTGGGCGTGGCTTCTTGGACTGCTGAAGGGAGGGGAACTGAGATAGGTCCTGCCGCCCGTTCCCCCTCCCCTCAGCAGCTCAAGAAGCCTCAAACGTGCGAAAATGCCTAGGATCATCACCGCACGTTCGTGGCTTCTCAGACTGCTGAAGGGAGGGGAACTGAGATAGGTCCTGCCGCCCATTCCCTCTCCCCTCAGCAGCTCGAGAAGCCTCAAACGTGCAAAAATGCCTAGGATCATCACCACGTGTTCGTGGCTTCTCAGACTGCTGAAGGGAGGGGAATGGAGATAGCTCCTGCCGCCTGTTCTTTCAGCATCTCATGCGCTCCCTCAACCATCCTCCCCTGCTTGGACTTACTGTGGGGTAGGAAGGCAGCACATGCGCAGTGCGAGAAGCTCGGCTTCTGGGCATGCACAGAAGAAAATGGTTTTTTTTAAAAAAAATTTTTTTAAATGGCGGCTCCCAGGCACTGGCAACCAACCGCACCGGTACTGTGACGTCACCAGTGGGCTGCTACTGGTGCTATAGAGTAGGAACCCACCACTGATGTGGGCCGATTGCTGAGATCCTGACATACAGTGAGATGACTATGGAGGAAGGGACTGTTGGAACTTTGGAACTGAGTTGTAAGTGCCCCCAGGGAGATCCGTTGTAACTTCGAATGATCGCTAAGCAACTGTTTGTAAGTTGAGGATTACCGGTAGACAGAATCTTGCCAGACTAGAGCTATAACCTTCTACCGTGTTTCCCCCAAAATAAGGCCCAACCGGAAAATAAGCCCTTGCGTGAATTTTTCAGGATGCTCGTAATATAAGCCCTACCCCAAAATTAGTCCCAGTTAAGATCATCAGCCAGATGGATGCATTTAGTACCGTATTTCCCTGAAAATAAGACCTAACCGGAAAATAAGCCCTGATGCAGGGGTCCCCAAACTTGGCAACTTTAAGACTTGTGGACTTCAAGTCCCAGAATTCTCCAGCCAGCATAGCTTTTGGTGCAAAAATTAATATAAGGTCTTATTTTCGGGGAAGCACAGTAGAAATACCTGGGTGCATTGCAGGGTGTGGCTACCCTGAACATGTTCCTCTTTTCATCATTGGTATTCACATATAGGTAGTATTCAACTTACAACCGCTTAGAGAGGGCTGTAAAGCACTATGAAGCGGTATATACCGTATTTTTTGGAGTATAAGACGCACCTTTTTCCTCCCTAAAAGTGGCTGAAAATTTGGGTGCGTCTTATACTTCGAATGTAGCTTTTTTTTTTCCAGCCCTAACTAGGTGCTAACAGATCTTCCCAGCTCTTACCTTGCAGGCTTTTTCATTGTTACTCTCTCCAAAGAATGTTTTTCCAGCCCTAAGTCTTTGCAGAATTTTTTTTCATTGCTCTACTTGCTCCGAATAAGTTTTTTTCTAGCCCTAACCAGGTGCTAATTATCTTCCCAGCTCTTACCGGCTTGCAGGCTCTTTCATTGTTACTCTCTCAGAAGAAGGTTTTTCCAGCCCTAAGTATTTGCAGGTTTTTTTTCATTGCTCTACTTGCTCTGAATAAGTTTTTTTCTAGCCCTAACCAGGTGCTAACTATCTTCCCAGCTCTTACTGGCTTGCAGGCTCTTTCATTGTTACTCTCTCAGAAGAAGGTTTTTTAAAGTCCTAACCAGGGGATAAAATAATGTGCTGAAGCTGACCAGACTAAGGACGCTAGCCAGATGAATACCTGGTAGGCAGATTGTTTTCCCCTATTTTCCTCCCCCAAAACTAAGGTGCGTCTTATACTCAGGTGCGTCTTATACTCCGAAAAATACGGTAAGTCAAAGTGCTATTGCTATTGGTTTAGTGACCGTTCGAAGTTACAATGCAAAAACTGAAAAAAGTGATTTTCTGTTATGGCTGTTTTTTACACTGATGACTGCTGCAGCATCGTCATGGTCACGTTATTAAAATGCAGGCGCTGACTCATATTTATGCCAATCACAGTGTCCCGGGGTCATGTGAATCCCTTTTGGTGAGCTTCTGACGAGCAAAGTCAGTGGGGAAGTCATGTTCCAAATGGGACAATTGCCGTGATTCGCTGATCAATTGTGGCAAGAAAGGTTAAAATGGGGCAAAACTCACTTAACAAAGATTTTATTAGTAACAGAAAGTTTTTAGGCTTAATTGTGGTTGTAAATTGAGGACTATCTGTAGTTTACTCTGGCAAGATTAGATTAGATTAGATTATTGTTAGAGTTGGAAGGGACCTTGTAGGTCATCTAGTCCAACCCCCTTGTCACGCAGTGATTTTATGTTGCCTGTTACATGTATATGCAGGGAGATGCATGGAGATGCATCCCTATCAAATATAATGGTTCATTCCTGAGCACGTGATTAATGTTCCTAGTACGCATGTGTACATTCCTTCATTCCTTTTGTACTCTGCTTCGGACGAAGCAACACCTTTTATATAGCCAGTATGTGAACTTATTATTTTTATATCAAAATAAATATCTTATTCATTAGAATTATAATGCGGTTTATTTTGACAATGTCAGAGTTCCAGGAAAAAATTCATTTCGCCTCTGATAAGAGTAATTCTCCTTCTAACACCCCTGCTCAAGCAGGAGTCCCTACACCATTTCGGATAAATGGCAGTCCAATCTCCTTTTGAAAGTCTCAAGTGTTGGGGCTCTCACAACCTCCGCTGGCAAGCTGTTCCACTGGTCGATCGCTCTCACCGTCAGAAAGTTTCTCCTCACTTCCAGGTTGAATCTCTCCTTGGTCAGCTTCCATCCGTTATTCCTTGTTTGGCTTTCTGGTGCCATAGAGAACAGCCTGACCCTCTCCTCTCTGTGGCAGCCCCTCAAGTATTGGAAGACTGCTATCATGTCTCCCCTGGTCCTTCTCTTCGCCAGACTGGCCAAGCTCAGTTCCTGCAACCGCTCTTTGTATGTTTTATTTTCCAGACCCTTTATCATCCTGGTTGAGCAGAGGTTGTTCAGCAGAGGTTGAAAAAGGAAAGAAAAAAAGAGAGGGAGGGAGGGAGGGAGGGAGGGAGGAAACACCATTTTTAAAGCCAAATAAAGGCCAGATTGCCCATTAAAGTTTGCCCTCCATAGTTAGGGAATCCCCACTGGGGTTTTTTCTTCTTCTTCTTCTACATAGGTTTACAATTGGGTGGCAAATTGAAGATGGGTGAACTTCTGGGAGTCGAAATCCAGACAACTTAGATTTAGATTTATTGTTAGAGTTGGAAGGGAACTTGTAGGTCATCTAGTCCAACCCCCTGCTCAAGCAGGAGTTCCTACACCATTTGAGACAGATGGCAGTCCAGTCTCCCCTTGAAGGTCGCAAGTGTTGGGGCTCTCACAGCCTCCACTGGCAAGCTGTTCCACTGGTTGATCGCTCTCACCGTCAGAAAGTTTCTCCTCACTTCCAGGTTGACTCTCTCCTTGGTCAGCTTCCATCCGTTATTCCTTGTTTGGCGTTCTGGTGCCATAGAGAACAGCCTGACCCCCTCCTCTCTGTGGCAGCCCCTCAAGTATTGGAACACTTCCTATCATGTCACCCCTGGTCCGTCTCTTCGCCAGACTGGCCAAGCTCAGTTCCTGCAACCGCTCTTTGCATGTTTTATTTTCCAGACCCTTTATCATCCTGGTTGCTCTCTTCTGCACTTTCTCTAGGGTTTCAATGTGTTTTTGTAGTGTGGTGACCAGAACTGGATGCAGTACTCTAGGTGTGGTCTGACTGAATGAATGAAATGACTGAATGAATGAATGAAAGTCAAGGACAGCTCTACTTGCAATTCTCCTGTTTCTTCTGTGGCTGCTTTCAGTTGGTGTTGATGGGAAGGAGAGATCAAGCTGCAACGCCTCTTAGGAAGGGAATTTGACGCAATTAGAAAATAAATCTTAGAGGTGACAAATCTTTTCCTTTGGAAACCAATCCTTGATAAAATAAAGCTTGAGTATAAAGTCTAAATAACAAGATATTTATTCCAGTATAAAATAATATAAAAACACTGAATCTTAATAATTACATCTTGACAATCTAAGAGACCCTCCTTCCAGGGAGGTTAGCAGCAGAATAATAATGGAGGATGAGAAAAGAATTTAACAGTTGCGCAGTTCACACTCCACGTGACTGCTTTAGTTTGCTAAGAACCTCTGGGTCATAAAGTCTGACATATGAGTACAGCTGACAATCAGAAAATCACCTCGTGACAGAATTGCTGAGTGAACCATATGGTCGTTAAGCAAATCTGACTTCCTCTGTTGACTTGGCTTGTCAGAAGCTGGTTGGCAGGTGGTGATCACATGATTCCAGGATGTTTGCAACTCTTGTAAATTCAGGCGGGTTGCTAAGCACCGAAATTTTGGTGAGATGATGCTACGTCTGTTGTGAGTGTGAGAAGTGGCTGTGAATCAGAGGTGGGATTCAGATGGTTTGGACCGGTTCGGGCGAACCGGGAGTGGCGACCTGCCCACCCGCCCAGGCACAATCCCATCCTATATCGCTGTGTTTGTTGACACCGCACGCATGCACGGATGTAGCGCGCGAGCGAATTGCTGTGTTTGTTGACGCCGCACGCATGCGCAGAGGGCACGCACGGGCGAATTGTCGTGTTTTGTGATGCAGCATGCACGTGCACAAGGCGCACATGCGCTCACATTTTCGATTCTGGGCGAACCGGTTGTTAAATTATGTGAAGCCCACCTCTTCTGTGAGTCACTTTTTTCAGTGCTGTTGTAACGTTGAACGGTCACTAAATCAATGGTTGTAAGCTGAGGGCTATCTGTGCTGCAATGCACTCTCCCTGGGGCTGCCCTTGAAGTCTATCAGCAAGCTGTAGTTGGTCCAGAATGCTGTGGTCTGGGCAGTTACGAGCCCACCTCAATATAGATAGTCCTCGACGTATGACCATAGCTGAGCCCAGAATTCCCGTTGCTAAGCGAGATGTTTGTTACATGCGTTTTGCCCAGGGGTGAAATCCTCCCGGTTCGCTCTTACCTGTCGGTCGCCGCAGAGCCGATGGAGCCGATGGCTTTTGTGGCGCGGGGCTTCCCCCGCCCGCTTCCCCCGCCCGCCTGGACACCGACATTTGTGTTCTTTTGCCCTCTGCGCATGCGCAAAGCGTTCAGCATGCGCAGAGGGCAAAAGAACGCAAATGGCGGCGTCCAGGCGGGCGAGGGAAGCGGGCGGGGGAAGCCCCGCGCCGCGAAAGCCACCAGCTCCATCGGCTCTGCGGCGACCGACAGGTAAGAGCGACCCGGGAGGATTTCACCCCTGGTTTTGCCCCATTTTGCATCCCTTCCTGGCCACCGTTATTAAGCGAATCCCTGCAATTGTTCAGTTAGGAACACGGTTGTTGTTAAGTGAATCTGGCTTTCTCAGTGACTTTGCTTGTCAGAAGGTCGCCAAAAGTGACTGTCGTAAGTATGAGTCAGTTGCCAAGCGCCTGAATTTTGATCACATGAGGATGCTGCAACGATTGTGAGTGTGAAAATTCATCATAAGCCACATTTTTTTCAGCGCTGTTGCAACTTTGGTCACTAAATGAAGAGTTGTAAGTCGGGCACTACCTGTACCCCAATATTATACCCCTGGCCCCCATTTTCTTCCCAGGTGCAATGATTGGGCGCAGTACCCCCCCCTCACTTTGTGCAGTGCAGTAAAACTAGAAAATTCCCAACCTGCCTTCTTGGCACCTCTGGGATTGCCAATCCAGGTGTACCTCCAAGAGAGTGGGAGGAGAGAGGGGTGCTGGGCCTTTCCTCCTCTACCTGTCAGCTCTCCCTGACGAGAGCTGCCCTCCTGACTTGATTCCCAGCCTTTGTGTCTCCTGCACAAATCACCCCCGGGCTTGTGTCGCACGGCGGCACAGCACAAACAGCATCCTAGGCAAAAAAAACCAGCCACTTGCAAAAAAAAAAAAACCACAGTTGCCAGAATGAATCCTGAAACGGGTTCCTTGAATAAGAAAGTTGGAAGGGACCTTGTAGGTCATCTAGTTCAGAGGTGGGTTCTTCCCGGTTCGGACCGGTTCGCCCGAACCGGTAGCAAACCACTGGTGATGTCACAATGATGTCACGGAACTGGTTCGGTCGGTGCCGGTCCGTGGGCGCCGCCATCTTTAAAAAAAATGGATTTTTTTCCTGATCCCCCCCCCGGGGATTTTTCCCTGGTTTTTTTTTTCTTTTGTGCATGCACAGAAGCCAAGTTTCCGGCACTGTGCATGCGTCGCCATCTTGTTTTTGGCTTTTTAAAAAAAAATCTGATTTTTTTGCCACTGCGCCACGGCCACGTGGCGAGGGGGGAAGCTAACCAGCAGCGAGGTAAGTTAGAACCCACCCCTGATCTAGTCCAACCCTCCACCCAAGCAGAGTGCATCCTGCGATGGGCTCCTTGGTTGCATGGAACAGAACAGAATGATGGAGTTGGAAGGGACCTTGTAGGTCATCTAGTCCAGTGATGGTGAACCTTTTTTTGCTCAGGTGCCAAAAGGGTTACACTTCGTTTCCGAACTTCCTGTAGGCCCCTTGGGCTGTTTTTTGCCCTCCCCAGGCTTCAGGAGGCTTTCCTGGAGCCTGGGGAGGACGAAAACGGCCTTCTCCCCGCCCTCCGGAAAGCCGAAAATCAGCTGGCCAGCGTGCACATGCCCGCTGGAGCTGACATAGGGCAACACCTCGCGTGCCCTCAGATATGGCTCCGGTTGCCACCTGTGCCACGCATGCCATAGGTTCGCCATTATGGATCTAGTCCAACCTTCCGCCCAAGAAGGAGACCCTACACCATTTCTGAGAGATGGCAGTTTGTGGACTTTCTTACGTGTTAAATACATTAAAGGATGGTTAACAGAGGGATTTGACCGTTGACTGTTGTTCTTTTTTCTTTTTTCTACATATATATTAACATGATTCGATATGGGGTCATTTTGATTATTAGGTAGATTCTGTCATCTGGAATATTTATTGAATATAGGGTTGAATATAGGAGCTGAGATAGCGCAGTGGTTAAAAGCAGCATTGCGACCTTCAGCTGATTGCTAGTTCAGCAGTCCAGCTGTTCAAATCTCACTAGGCTCAAGGTTGACTCAGCCTTCCATCCTTCCGAGGTGGGTAAAATGAGGACCCAGATTGTTGGGGGCAATATGCTGAACTCTGTAAACCGCTTAGAGAGTGCTGTAAAGCACTATGAAGCGGTATATAAGTAAAGTGCTATTGCTATTGCTATTGCTATTTTTTTGCCAGGGAAATCGAATAATGATAAATAATGATCAAATAATAATAAGGATGGGAAAGCTTGTAAGTGATAGTTTATCATCTTTGACCGCCAAGTGAAACATTTGCCACGTGAATCTTGTCCCACTTTATGACATCTCCTGTCCCCATTGTTAAGTGAATCGCTGCCGATTCACATGTCTCTCTCCCTCTCCGATAGATTTGGCTATGGGTGCATTTTCTTCTGAAAAGACCCCGGGCCTTCCTGGGGGAGGGGCAAAGTCTCCTCCTGCAACCCCCCCACCCCGCTATAATTGCAGTGGAAAAAGGTTTTCCAAAAGTTGCGGGTTTCCACCTTTGGGCTTCCTCGTCTGAATTCTCCTCCAGGCTCAGGCCTGCCTGCAACCCCACCCCCACCCCACCCCCAGGGGTCTCCCAGTTGCATTTCTTCCTGCAGAAAGTGCCCCCTCTCCCCCCCCCACTTCCAGAGGTGGGTTCCTCCCGGTTCAGACCGGTTCGCCCGAACTGGTAGCAACCCACTGGTGATGTCACAATGATGTCATGGAACCGATTCGGTCGGTGCCGGTCCGTGGAGGCCGCCACCTTTTTTTTTTTGAATTTTTATTTATTTATTTTTTATTTTTTGGAATTTTTTCCCAGGTTTTTTTCCTTCTGCGCATGCGCAGAAGCTGAGTTTCCGGCACTGTGCATGTGTCGCCATCTTGTTTTTGGCTTTTTTTTAAAAAAAATGGATTTTTTTGCCACTGCGCATGCGCGCACCCACAAGGCGCAGCCAAGCAGCGCAGGAGGAAGCGAACTGGCAGCGAGGTACGTTAGAAGCCACCCCTGCCCACTTCCCCAGGAACATCTCCTGAGCAGCAACTTCAACTGAAAGTTTTGTTTCCGGTCTTAGATCAAGACTGGAGTAGCAGTTGGTGTGGGATTCAAAGCAACCCAATATTTACAGGTAGTCCTGGGGTTACAGCGGTTCGCTTAGTGACCATTCAAAGTTAGAATGGACGGCACTGTTCTTTCTAATTTCTATTTTGTTCTTTCTCATTTCTATATTCTATATTCTGTATTCTGTATTCTGTATTCTGTATTCTGTATTCTGTATTCTATATTCTATATTCTATATTCTATATTCTATATTCCATATTCCATATTCCATATTCCATATTCTATATTCTATATTCTATTCTGTTCTGTTCTTTCTAATTTCTATTCTGTTCTTTCCAATTTCTATTCTATATTCTATATTCTGTATTCTGTATTCTGTATTCTATATTCTATATTCTATATTCTATATTCTATATTCCATATTCCATATTCCATATTCCATATTCCATATTCCATATTCCATATTCTATATTCTATTCTGTTCTGTTCTTTCTAATTTCTATTCTGTTCTTTCCAATATCTATTCTATATTCTATATTCTGTATTCTGTATTCTGTATTCTATATTCTATATTCTATATTCTATATTCTATATTCTATATTCTATATTCTATATTCTATATTCTATATTCTATATTCTATATTCTATATTCTATATTCTATATTCTATTCTGTTCTGTTCTTTCTAATTTCTATTCTGTTCTTTCCAATATCTATTCTATATTCTATATTCTGTATTCTATATTCTATATTCTATATTCTATATTCTATATTCTATATTCTATATTCTATATTCTATATTCTATATTCTATATTCCATATTCCATATTCCATATTCCATATTCTATATTCTATATTCTATTCTGTTCTGTTCTGTTCTGTTCTTTCTAATTTCTATTCTCTATTCTCTATTCTATTCTATTCTATTCACTAGGTCAATATGGGCAGTCACAAAGTACTTTCATAGAACATAGAATTATGTTTGGAAGGGACCTTGGAGGCCTTCTAGTCCAACCCCTTGCCCAAGAAGGAGACCCTAATTTCAAATTCCAAAAAGCTTGGTCAAGAGAAACCTTGTTATGCCTCTCATCTACTGAGCCTGAAAATCTTTTGCCTGTTGGTGGTTTTGCCATTTTCCCTTGATTTTTGACACCAAAAAAAAAATGTCTTATTTGTTTGTATGTTTGTCAAACTTTCATTCCATCCATCTGGTGGTTTGCAAATAAATAAAAAACTCCAAAAGAGAGGTACTTAAAAAGAATACCAAAACCAGTAAACACGATATTAAAACATTGATATTGAAAAGTGGAAGGACCCATGTTTGTAAGTTGCCTGAAGTCATCTACCGTAAGTGTGAGTTGGGCGGCTATATAAATTTGTTTAATAAATAATAATTAAAGTGGGGTTGACTTCTGCAAACAATGCATGGGCAGAAAGCTGGAAGGGAGCTTAGGGTCAGGCCAGGTGAGCATCTGCCTGCCAGCTGCAGGTTTCAATCTTAGAAATCTTGGCCTGGGACAAACCTTGGTTGACTAATTAAAGCTTCCTCCAATTCTTACTTAAATTCTCCTAGGGTTGACCCAACAGTAGGGTGTGCTTCAAGTGAAAAGCTTGAGGATTCGAAAATAGAATAGCAGAGTTAGAAGGGACCTTGGAGGTCTTCTAGTCCAACCCCATGTTCAAGCAGGAGACCCTATTCCATTCTGGACAAAAGGCTGTCCAATCTTTTCTTAAAAGCCTCCAGTGATGGAGCATCCACAACATCCGGAGGCTGATTGATTGTTCTCCCTGTCAGGAAATTTCTCCATGGTTCTAGCTTGCTTCTCTTCTTGATTAGTTTCCATCCGTTGCTTCTTGTCCAGCCTTCTGGTGCTTTGGGGAACAGAATAGAGCAGAATAAAGAATGGAATGGAATAGAATGGAATAGAATAGAATAGAATAGAATAGAATAGAATAGAATAGAATAGAATAGAATAGAATAGAATAGAATAGAAAATATGGAATGGAATGGAATGGAATGGAATAGAATAGAATAGAATAGAATAGAATAGAATAGAATAGAATAGAATAGAATAGAATAGAATAGAATAGAAAATATGGAATGGAATGGAATGGAATGGAATGGAATGGAATGGAATAGAATAGAATAGAATAGAATAGAATAGAATAGAATAGAATAGAATAGAATAGAATAGAAAATATGAAATGGAATAGAATAGAATAGAATAGAATAGAATAGAATAGAATAGAAAAGAATAGAATAGAATAGAATAGAATAGAATAGAATAGAATAGAATAGAATAGAATAGAATACCATGTTTTTATTATTATAATTTCGTTGATTTCTTTAGCTCAGTGTTTTTCATCCTTGGTAATTTTGGGATGTATGAACTTCAACTCCCAGCATTCATGCTAGCTGGGAAATTCTGGGAGTCAAGTCCACGCTTCTCAAAGGTGCGGTTGAGGAAAACTGATCTAGATTGTGAATGTTCAACTATGGCTGATGTACTTTATATAGCTACACAACATGATGTTTTGTTTTATTTTAATTTACACAGCATTGCACACCAAAACAACTAGACACAAGGACAGTTTTTCCCCACATGCCATCACTCTGCTAAATAACTAATTCCCACAACACTGTCAAACTATTTACTAAGACTGTGTTACTATTATTCTCCTCTCTCTTCCCACTTACGACTATAACCATGTTGCTTTTATCTTTATGATTTATATTGTTTTATTTAGTTTCCTAGTATGATTTTGATTGCTTATTTAGTATCCTATGACTATCACTAAGTGTTGTATCTTATGATTCATGATGAATGTTTTTTTATGTATACTGAGAGCTTATCCACTGTAGACAAATTCCTTATGTGTCCAATAAAGAATTCTATGCAAAGTAAAAATATTAGAATAGAATAGAATAGAATAGAATAGAATAGAATAGAATAGAATAGAATAGAATAGAATTAGGAATAGGAATAGGAATAGGAATAGGAATAGGAATAGGAATCGAATCGAATCGAATCGAATCGAATCGAATCGAATCGAATAGAATAGAATAGAATAGAATAGAATAGAATAGAATAGAATAGAATAGAATAGAATAGAATCTGGAAGGGACCTTGGAGGTCTTCTAGTCCAGCCCCTTACTTGAGCAGAAAATCCTATACCATTTCAGACAAGTGAATAATTGACCCCCTCTTCTTTGTGGCAGCCCCAGATATTGGAAGATGCTAACATGTCACTCCTAGTCCTTCTCTTCGTTAGACCAGACATTCCTAGTTCCCTCAACCGTTCATCACACGATTTAGCCTCCAGAACTTGTATCATTGTTGTCGTTCTTTTCTGCACTCTTTCTAGAGTCTCAACATCTTTTGGGGGGATCATGTGGACCAGAACTGATGAATAAGTAAACCCAATGGCTGGATTCACACAGCATGTTAGACTGGGTTATAATGGGATTCGTAGCTTGTGATTCTGGGCTTCTTAGCATGTTTTATAACTCATGTTATTCTGAGAAAGCAAATTAGTTTCATTCCTTCTGTTTCTTTCTGTCTTTTCTAACCTGTATCTCCATCCTAGTGGATGAGTCAGTTCCCTTGAGATGCATGGGATGGAGACCCTACTAGGGAATGGATACCATTTTCGCCCCACTGCACTTCTCAGAATATTGGGGACGGGAATGTTGAGGGCACCCGTGTCCCTCCAAACACTGAAGGAGGGACCACAGTCCTTGGTGGTCAAAATCTGGTGGCCAGGCCAACAGATCTAAGTGTCCGTATGATTCCTGGAAGGAGCCATTGCAGATAGCGCGGAGATAGAGACGGTGTGGAGAGCTTGACCTCAAAATTGCTCATATGGTGCTCATCAAGATTGTTACTCATAATTATAATAATGTATAAGAAGCAGAGGCAGTATGCTGTCCTGGCCGAAGGTAATTAAAACAACCAATTTATTACCCGTCTTGCTTCGAGAGTGATTGGTGAACTGGTGAACGTTTCGGGTTAATTTAAATATTTGGCTACGATAGAACAATAAATGTGGTAGAAATACGAGGGTACCACTCATTGCCAGGTCTAGATTTAGTGAATAGAATTTTCAGGGAAGTGTATTTTCCCCCCTAAACTTTAGAAGTTTCCTCAATTTTAGAAGTGAGGTCCTTGGTGCTCTCTGAGCTTGATGGTTTTCTTGCAGATACTTCATTACCCAACTAGGTAATGTCATCAGTGATAGAAGGGAGTAGAGGGGGAGGAGGAGGAGGAGGAGGAGGAGGAGGAGGAAGAAGAAGAGGAAGAAGAGGAGGAGGAGGAGGAGGAGGAAGAAGAAGAAGAAGAGGAAGAAGTGGAGGAGGAGGAGGAGGAGGAGGAGGAGGAGGAGGAAGAAGAGGAAGAAGAGGAGGAGGAGGAGGAGGAGGAGGAGGAAGAAGAAGAGGAAGAAGAGGAGGAGGAGGAGGAGGAGGAGGAGGAGGAAGAAGAGGAAGAAGAGGAGGAGGAGGAGGAGGAGGAAGAAGAAGAAGAAGAGGAAGAAGTGGAGGAGGAGGAGGAGGAGGAGGAGGAAGAAGAAGAGGAAGAAGAGGAGGAGGAGGAGGAGGAAGAAGAAGAAGAAGAGGAAGAAGTGGAGGAGGAGGAGGAGGAGAAGGAGAAGAAGGAGAAGAAGAAGAAGAAGAAGAGGAGGAGGAGGAGGAGGAGGAGGAGAAGAAGGAGAAGAAGAAGAAGAAGAAGAAGAAGAAGAAGAAGAAGAAGAAGAAGAAGAAGAAGAAGAAGAAGAGGAGGAGGAAGAAGTGGAGGAGGAGGAGGAGGAGAAGGAGAAGAAGGAGAAGAAGAAGAAGAAGAGGAGGAGGAGGAGGAGGAGGAGGAGGAGGAGGAGGAGAAGAAGAAGAAGAAGAAGAAGAAGAAGAAGAAGAAGAAGAAGAAGAAGAAGAAGAAGAAGAAGAAGAAGAAGAAGAAGAAGAAAAGGACTGTGGGGTCCTTGGTGCTCTCTGAGCTTGGTGGTTTTCTTGCAGATGTTTCATTACCCAACTAGGTAACATCATCAGTGCTAGAAGTGAGTGTGGTTTGAGAAGGAGGAGGAAGAGGAGGAGGAAGAGGAAGAGGACTGTGGGGTCCTTGGTGCTCTCTGAGCTTGGTAGTTTTGAGTATCTGAGCCATCTTTCTTTTCTCTTGAGTTCCTTGGCGGGCTTTGGTGGTACAATTCATATCAGTTTAATAGATAAAATAACTAAGCTTGTGAGAGAAGAGCAACATCTAACCCCCCCGTGGAGGTTAGAACAGCATCTTCTAAGTCAGTGGTGGCCAAACCGTGGCGCATTGGATGATTACAAGTGACGCATTGCATCCTTGCGCCTACTTATTTTTTTTAAATAGGTGTCATAACTGAATCCATCTTAACATGTTCAACACCAAAGTGATCTCAGTTCAATCCGTACAGCCTTCGGTAATGTTCAACTTCTCGGTGTCTGAAACTTTAGAATGGAACTTGTGAGATGTTACTTTAGGCGGGTTTACAAACGTACGAATATTTTTATCGGTGTTGCCATTGCGCGTTCCTGCTCAAACGATCGCAAACACCGCGCACTAGCAACACATCATGTGTTTTATAGTCACGTGCGAATGAGCGGCGAGCGTTCGATATGGTCAGTCAGTTCTGAGTGAGCCATCGTGGCGTGGAGTTTGAAGCAGTGTTTTATTGAGTGTACTAGCGTGGTTTTTGTATTGAGAGTGATTGAAAGACAGATTCAAGATTAAATATATATTCCAAGCTGATCTTGCTCTCAGTGCTTCATCTCGCTCAGAGCTTTCTCTCTCTCTCATCACATCCAAAAACTGTGGTCCAGAATTATCTTCACCAAACGAGACTCTCAGGCAGCTGTAGCACCACCAGTGGGGTCCACGACAGCGATCACCCTCTCCTCCAAGAGATTATTTCTAACTATTCTAGATTGGTGCTCCAATAAACATGTGTCTTTTGAAATGGCGTAAATTAATTAATTGTATTGCGTGATTGAGTTATTCCTTTTCCTCTCTTAAGCAAAGCAGATCCTACCCCTATCCCTATTTTACAACCCCAAACATGAAAGTAAGAAGGTAAAAAACGTGCTTGAGTTGTATGGCGCATCTGAACTCGTCTGTGAAAAAATTGGCACATGGTATGCTTAAGGTTGGCCACCACTGTTCTAAGTTCTTAGAACAGGGAGGGAAAGGGTTAAACATTGAGGAAGGAACCCCCCCCCCCTTCCTGGCTTGTTATCTGCATGGTTTCCTCAAACTTTGCAAGGGGCAAGGTGGATCTCTGATGCGGCTTCTCTCCAGCCTCCTTGTTTTTGTAATCCTTCGGCTGCTGGGGCATGTTGATTCCTGAGGGAAGCGTCTTCCCTTGTGTGCAGGAATGTTCTCATGAGGCAACCAACCTCACGGTTGTCCGCCCAAAGAGGAGATGCTGCCTGGCTTTGGGTTGTTTGCTGATCGTATCTTCTAGAGCTGGCTGGGCCAAGCTCTGATGTCAGAGACTTCCAGCTTCCTCTTCATCGTGGTGGATGTTCGGGGCGGCTCCAGAAGAGTTGGAAGCTGCAGACACCACGGGGAAGTCTGCCCTATACCTAGGAGATTGGATTGTGCCATGCCAACCATTGACTGAAACTTGGATGAGAAGACCAGGAGAAGGACCTTGGATTACAGGACAAGATGGACCTTCTCTGGTGTCCTCTAGGTTGGGCAAGGAACTCTCTCAGGGAATTTTGGGAGTGGTAGTCTCAGCAGATCTGTAGAGCAGAGGTCTTCAAACTTGGCAACTTTAAGACTTGTGGACTTCAACTCTCAGAATTCTCCAGCTAGCTATGCTGGCTGGAGAATTCTGCAAGTGGAGGTCCACAAGTCTTAAAGTTGCCAAGTTTGGGAACCCCTACTGTAGAGTGTCTGGTCGATCTGTTAATTTCAGTTCTTGGTAGTCCATCATGGGATAGATAAGCATACACGTAGAATAACAGAGTTGGAAGGGACCTTGGAGATCTTCTAGTCCAACCCGCTGCTTGAGCAGAAGACCCTATTCCATTTCAGACAGATGGTTCTCCAATCTCTTCTTGGAAACCTCCAGTGATGGAGCACTCATAACTTCTGGAGGCAAGCCATTCCTATGGTTGATCGTTCTCACCGCTAGGCAATTCCTCCTTAATTCCAGGTTGCTTCTCTCCTTGATTAGTTTCAGAACTCATGAGGATCAAAACAGTAACCAAGAAGCATATGAAACCTATCAAGCTATGCTGGTCACCCTTTGCTGTGGCCTAGCAGAGACCTCTAGTTGAGGGATCCACGTTACATTTTGGACCACTGGGATCAGATGGACGTAGAACATCAAATAACAAGATTGGAAGGGACCTTGGAGGTGTTCTACTCCAGCCTCCTGCTTCAGCATTACAGCCAAGTGACTGTCTGGTCTCTTCTTAAAAGCCTCCAGTGATGGAGTGTCACGGTGTGAATATTGCCAGTTGTATGTATATGCAGGATGGTGCATCCCTATTCTAATATTATGGTACATTCCAATACAAGCAGAACACGTGATATGATGTTCATGTATGCATGTCTACATTCCTGATCCACCATCAATCACTTCTGCCTTGACTCTGACCGGAACGGTCACGTTTTATTAGCAAAGATGTAATTAATCAAGATTTATTGTTTTTGTAACAAAATAAATATTTTCTATTAGACTTTTAATCTCGGCTTTATTTCTAACTGTCTGAATTCCAAAGAAAAGATCCAAATCGACTCTATGAGATTTATTCTCATTCTCATATGATAGCATTCGGACGAATGCTTCCCCTGACATGGAGCACCCACAACCTCTGGTGGCAAGCTGTTCCACTGATTAACTCTATGTTCCAACGTGGCTGAGATTGAGGAAACCCTGGATTAAGGCAGTAAGTGCGAGGTCCAGTTGTAAATCTCTTTTCACAGTGGCCGTCATAACTTCGAACAGCCACTAATCAAATGGCTGCAAAACGTGGACTCCCTATCCTTAACTGGCTTTGATCAAATTCATGTGTTTCGTAGCTTAGCGTGGTGTTCCTTACTCATTGGGTAAATTTCGGCTTTAGATGCAACCCGAGAATTCGGTGTCATCTTTTTTTGCATCAGCCCCGTAGTCTCTCCTTTCCCCTGGGGTGTCGCAACTGCCTTGATTGCAACCCCACCATTCCTAGTGGGGCTGTTTCCCTTCATTACTCCCCCCTCCCCACACCGTGACTGCTCCTTTTACGAACCTACTCCTTTTACGAAGAGGAAAGAGATTGACTTTTTGCTGACATACCCAAGACAGCTCAGGGTGCAGCAGCAGAACCGGTTTGACTCCACTCCACCTCTGCCCTCCCCCCCCAACCCCGCACACCCCATTTCCCTGCCCCTTTTTGGTTTGGATTTCTTGATGTAGAGGAGATGTCGGTGCGTCGCAAGAGATCCTTTGGGCGTCCCTTGGAGACTGTCATTCTCCTGTGCGGTTAATGGACTGAGTGTTAAATCTAGGCTGGCAGGGGAATTCCGGGAGTTGAAGTCCAGCCAACTTCAAGTTGTCAAGGTTCTGTGCTAGATTACACATCGCTGTTTCTCAATCTCAGCCACCAGAAGACGGGTAAACTTCAACTCCCAGAATTCTCTGCTGCCTGGGGAACTCTGGGAGTTGAAGATTCAAGCGGCCAAGGTTGAGAAACTCTGTGCTGCATTACGTATCACTGTTTCTCAATCCCATCCACTTTAAGATGGGTGGACCAACTCCCAGAATTCCCTACTGGTTGGTTGAAGAATTCTGGAAGTGGAAGTCCAGCCATCTTCAAGCGGCCAAGGTTGAGAAAGACAGGACTAGAACACCATTTTTTAAATAAGACGATCTGTCAAGTTTTTCTTCTTTTCCATATCTCGCCAATCTCATCACCCTTCCAAGGTGCATATGAGTTTGTTACTAAAATGTATAAGTGCCTATATTTCTCCTGGCACTTTTTCCCTCATTAATTGTGACGCTTGTGTTTTATTTGCTGGTCAATAAAGATTGAGTTGACTTGACATTGGTCTAATGTAGCACAGTTTCCCTTATATGTTATGTGTGTATGTGTGGGGGTATAAGTAGACACACCTACCTGCCTGCCTGCCTGCCTGCCTGCCTGCCTGCCTGCCTGCCTGCCTGCCTGCCTGCCTGCCTGCCTGCCTGCCTGCCTGCCTGCCTGCCTGCCTGCCTATCTATCTATCTATCTATCTATCTATCTATCTATCTATCTATCTATCTATCTATCTATCTATCTATCTATCTATCTATCTATCTATCTATCTATCTATCTATCTATCTCTTTATCATCTCTCTCTCTCTCTCTCTCTCTCTCTATCTATCTATCTACTGTATGTATATATCTATCATCTATCATCTATCTATCATTTATCTATCATCTATCAGCTACCTACCTACCTACCTACCTACCTACCTACCTATCTATCTATCTATCTATCTATCTATCTATCTATCTATCTATCTATCTATCTATCTATCTATCTATCTATCTATCATCTTTCTCTCTCTCTCTCTCTCTCTCTCTCTCTCTCTCTCTCTCTATCTACTGTATGTATATATCTATCATCTATCATCTATCTATCATTTATCTATCATCTATCTATCTATCTATCTATCTATCTATCTATCTATCTATCTATCTATCTATCTATCTATCTATCTATCTATCTATCTATCTCTTTATCATCTCTCTCTCTCTCTCTCTCTCTCTCTCTCTCTCTCTCTCTATCTATCTATCTATCTACTGTATGTATATATCTATCATCTATCATCTATCTATCATTTATCTATCATCTATCAGCTACCTACCTACCTACCTACCTACCTACCTACCTATCTATCTATCTATCATCTCTCTCTCTCTCTCTCTCTCTCTCTCTCTCTCTCTCTCTCTCTATCTATCTATCTATCTATCTATCTATCTACTGTATGTATATATCTATCATCTATCATCTATCTATCATTTATCTATCATTTATCTATCATCTATCTATCTATCTATCTATCTATCTATCTATCTATCTATCTATCTATCTATCTATCTATCTATCATCTCTCTCTCTTTCTCTCTCTCTCTCTCTCTCTCTCTCTCTCTCTCTCTCTCTATCTATCTATCTACTGTATGTATATATCTATCATCTATCATCTATCTATCATTTATCTATCATCTATCTATCTATCTATCTATCTATCTATCTATCTATCTATCTATCTATCTATCTATCTATCTATCTATCTATCTATCTATCTATCTACCTACCTACCCACTCACCCACCCACCTACCTACCTATCCATCCATATCTATCTATCTATCTATCTATCTATCTATCTATCTATCTATCTATCTATCTATCTATCTATCTATCTATCTATCTATCTATCTATCTACTGTATCTATATATCTATCATCTATCTATCTATCTATCTATCTATCTATCTATCTATCTATCTATCTATCTATCTATCTATCTATCTATCTATCCATCCATCCATCCACCTACCTACCCACCCACCCACCTACCTACCCCTCCATATCTATCTATTTATCTATCTATCTATCTATCTATCTATCTATCTATCTATCTATCTATCTATCTATCTATCTATCTATCTCTATCTATCTATCTATCTATCTATCTACCTACCTACCTACCTACCTACCTACCTACCTACCTACCTACCTATCATCTATTTATTTATTATGAAATTTATTTGCCGCCCGTCTTGTTTAAAAGTGACTCTGGGCTTAGAACGTTAAAACATTTAAATAATCAACTTTAAATATATTCAGTAAAATCAGAGTGCAGGAATAGCTCGACTTACAAGGCCAAAATGTCTGTCACTAGGTGGAACATTCATTGTGAGTTTTGCCCCATTTTGCCACCTTTTCTTGCCACAGCCGTTAAGTGAATCACTGCGGTTGTTAAGTTAGTAACATGGTTGTTAAGTGAATCTGGCTCCCCCATTGACTTTTACGACCTGTAAAAAGATGGTAAAAGGGGATCACATGAGCCCGGGACACTGCGACCATCGTAAATATGAGTCAGTGGCCAAGGGTCCAAATTTTGATCACGTAACCACGGGGATGCTGCAATGGTCATAAGTGTGAAAAATGATCATAAGTCACTTTTTTTCAGTGCTGTTGTAACTTTGAACGGTCACTAAATGAAGTGTTGTAAGTCGAGGGCTACCTGTCCCAACCGAATGAAATCAAGATGCACACAGACACACAGACACACAGACACACAGACACGCACGCACACACACACTGTTTCCGCGTTGTCCACTTCCCTTTTCCCTTATTCCTTTGTGAACCGAGACGCAACCTGTAATTTTTGGCGATGCCAATTGGAGGAAATGCAACGTTGGACTCTACGATTCCGTTCATGTTGTGTTAAAACCTGCCACCCCCTGACTGGCATCCATTTGCATCCCCATTGCTCTCCCCACAGGGTTGGCGGTGCCCTCCTTCGAAGTGTGGGGCACAAAACCAGAGGCGGGCCCGGAGATTTGCATAAGACCTGTATATGGCCATTCATTTGCATGGGCAGGATTGCAATTTGAATAGGAATGCCATACCTTTCATTCTGCGCCCGGCTTGCCACTTGTGTGGTATGAGCTGTGTGGGCGAGCCCATATCTAGGCCATCTCGCAGTTTTCCTTTAAACCTGATGTGGGTTGGGTCAGCCGGGTTCTCACAACATGTTTACCCATCGCCGTTCAATGAAACCAGTTTTCTTGGTGCACTTGACCTAAACTTTCTGTTTAGGTTGCGTTGAATCCTAAATGTGAAGGGAAAAATGAGGTCAACTCATCCCAGGTTCAATGTGTCATGGGAAAGTCATGGTTTCTGCAGAGGATGTGACTTATGTGCGCAGTCTGGATGAGGTTATGGGGTCTGTGTAGTCCAGGTGTCCAACGGGCTTGATCAGATGCACCCTGAAAGCCACTAAGCCTGAGAGACAGGTGGTGGTCCTCATCTCTTGTGGTTCTCCAACTCCAGATTTCAAGCCTGCTACCTAGGAATCTAGACTACAGAGAGTTCTTGACTTACCACCATTCCTTTAGTGAGCGCTCAGATGGTAACAACACCGAAGAAAGTGACTCATGATTGCTTCTCACACTTATGACCGTTGTAGTATCCTCAAGGTCACGTGATCAAAATTCGGGCACTTGGGCATGTATTTCCGATGGTCGCAGCATCCTGGGGTCCTGGGATCCCCATTTGTGACCTTCGACACACAAAGTCGATGGAGGAAGCTGGATTTACTCAATGATCCCCTGGATTCACTCAACCGCAGTGATCCACTTAACAACCGTGGCAGACAAGGTCATGAAACTGGACACGACTCTGTTACCAGCTGCTTTGCTGAAGAAGAGAAATTCTGGTCCCGATTGTCGTCGTAAGTTAAGGACTACCGGTATTCCTTATGTGCCAAAGCAAGTTTCCTAACGCTTTGACTCCCACTCTTACCTGAAAGTGAGTCTTTCTTTTTGCTGATATTTGTCCTGAATAGAGATACTATTCCTTGTTGTTGTTGTTGTCATATGTCTTTTGTTCTTCGATGTGTGGGCTACCCAGAGGCAAGGCACAAGTACCTTCCCTTGATTTAAAAGCCAAGCCATTGTTAGCTCCGCAGATAAGTTTGGAATGCAGAACTGAATTAAGGTCGATTAATTCCACGTGGGAATGGCATACTGTCACGGTGTGAATATTGTCAGTTGTGAGTCTATGCAGGGTGATGCACCCCTATCCTAATATTATGGTACATTCCAATACAAGCAGAACACATGATATGATGTTCATGTAGGAATGTCTACATTCCTGATTCTCCATTAATCTTCTTCTGCTCTTAGCTCTTGACCTGAACGGTCGCGTTTCTTAGCAAAGATGTAATTATTCAGGATTTATTATTTTTGTACTGAAATAAATATTTTCTATTAGACTTTTAATCTCGGTTTTATTTCTAACTGTCTGAATTGAATCTAAAGTCAACACATACACACCCACTGGACTTCTTGAAGGTGACACCTGTGTGTGTTCCAGTGGTGGGATTCAAATAATTCCACCACCGGTTCGCCAAAAATGTGAGTGGCGACCGGGCGGGCGGGGGCGGGGCCACTCAGAGGTGGTATTTGCCAGTTCTCCGAACTACTCAAAATTTCCGCTACCGCTTCTCCAGAACTGGTCCGAAAAAGCTGAATCCCACCTCTGCTCTGTTCTCCAACCTGGTGCCCGCCAGGTGCTTTGGGACTGCAGGTAGTCCTTGATTTAGGGTCACACTTGAGCTCAACGTTTCTGCTGCTCAGCAAGGCAGAAATGTCAGTGAGTTGTGCCTCATTTTGCAACCTTCTGGCGGCAGCTGTTAAGCGAATCACTTCCGCTGGTAAGTGATCAGGTGGAATCCGGCTTCTCCCATTGACTTGGCTTGTCGGAAACCAGCTGGGAAAGTTACAGATGGTGGTGATCACGTGATCCCCAAGTTGCTGCAACGGTCATAAATATATGCCAATTGCAAAGCGCCCAAATTTTGATCACGTGACCATGGGAGATACTGTCTGTCTATATCTGTCTATCATCTGTCTATCGTCTGTCTGTCTATCTATCTATCATCTCTCTCTCTGTCTCTGTCTCTCTCTTTCTCTGTCATATCTCTCTGTCTCTGTCTCTGTCTCTCTCTGTCTCTCTCTCTCTGTCTCTCTCTCTCTGTCTCTCTCTCTCTGTCTCTCTCTCTCTCTCTCTCTCTCTCTCTCTCTCTCTCTATCTATCTATCTATCTCTCTATCTATCCATCCCCTCTCTATATATATCTATTCTGTAGTTTAGACTCATAGGTAGCACACTTGAAATCTGGGGCTGGAGACCACAAGGGTTAAGGATATCACCCTCTTCTCAAGTTTAGAATAGAATAGAATAGAATAGAATAGAATAGAATAGAATAGAATAGAATAGAATAGAATAGAATAGAATAGAATGGAATGGAATGGAACGGAACGGAACGGAACGGAACGGAACGGAACGGAACGGAACAGAACAGAACAGAACAATATATAAAATAGAACAGAACAAAACAGAATAATAATAGAATAGAATAATATATAGAATAGAATAGAATAATATATAGAATTCAGAATAGAATAGAAGAATATATAGAATTCAGAATAGAATAGAATAGAATAGAATAGAATAGAATAGAATAGAATAGAATAGAATAGAATAGAATAGAATAATAATAGGACAGAACAGAATAAAATGAGAACAGAACAGAACAAGAACAGAACAGGAAGAGAAGAGAAGAGAAGAGAAGAGAAGAGAAGAGAAGAGAAGAGAAGAGAAGAGAACAGAACAGAACAGAACAGAACAGAACAGAACAGAACAGAACAGAACAATAATAGAATGATAGCTTATTGGCTTGCAAGGTGCATCTGATCAACTAGGAGACTAGAGAGACCCACAACCTTGTCCAGTCTCCATGCATGAGTCACATCTTCTGCTGAAACCATGACTTCCCCGTGACACGTCATTTTGCACATTTTTGACACACAAAGCCCAAGTGAAGAACTTTCTGGAATGAGAAGCGAAACATCCTTAGTAAGACCACACCTAGAACACTGTTTTGGTCACCACACTATAAAAAGATGTTGAGACTTTCGAAAGAGTGCAGAGAAGAGCAACCAGGATGATTAGAGGACTGGAGGCTAAAACATACAATGAACGGTTGCAGGAACCGGGCATGGCTAGTCTAGTGAAGAGAAGAGAAGGAACAGGGGAGACCATAGCAGTGGTCCAATATTTGAGGGGCTGCCACAGAGAGGAGGAAGGGGGTCAAGCTATTCTCCAAAGCACCCGAAGGCCAGACAAGGAAGAATGGATGGAAACCAATCAAGGAGAGATTCAACCTGGAAATAAGGAGAAATTTTCTGACAGTGAGAACCATCGACCCATGGAACAGAAGTTGCCTTCGGAAGTTGTGGGAGCTTCATCCCTGGAAGATTTCAAGATTACCAACAAGGCCCCCCTCATTCGGGATTTAATCCTAGAAGAGGGGGCGGACCTGGCGTGTATAACCGAGACCTGGCTGGGCCAGGAAGGGGGGGGGGTGCCCCTTTCGGAAATATGCCCGGACGGGTTCTCTGTTCAGCATCAGCCGCGACCCCAGGGAAGGGGTGGAGGAGTGGCTATTATAGCTCGCCAGAATCTGTGTCCTCGAAGGAGCCCTGCCCCAGAGATTGTTGGGTGTGAGACACTCCTTCTGAAGTTGGACTTAGGGGTTCAGGTGGGCCTTTTGTTAACGTACCTGCCTCCTAGCTGCGTTACAAAGGCCCTGCCTGTTCTGCTCGAGGCGGTTGCAGGGCTGGCGGTTGAGTTCCCCAGGTTGATGGTGCTGGGGGATTTCAATCTGCCATCGCCCGGCGAAGCCTCGGGGGCAGTCCAGGAGTTCATGGCTTCCATGACAACCATGGACCTGACCCAAGTAGTTCAGGGTCCGATTCATGAGGGTGGTCACACGCTTGACCTTGTGTTTCTCTCGGGGCAGTGGAGAGATGATCTGGGGTTAAGGGGTTTAGTCACAGTACCCTTGTCGTGGTCAGATCATTTCCTTCTGAGGTTGGATTTCATGGCACCACGCCTCCACCGCAAGGAGGCGGGACCGATTAAGTGGTTCCGCCCCAGGCGCCTAATGGAACCCGACGGATTCCAGAGGGAACTTGGGGAAATACCTGAATCCCTGGTACACAGTTCGTCCGAATCCCTGGTTGCCGCCTGGAATCAGGCGGCGGCGGGGGCTCTGGACCGGATTGCGCCTTTGCGGCCTCTCTGTGGAAGTGGATCCAGGAGGGCTCCTTGGTTTACCGAGGAACTCCGGGAGATGAAGCGCCACAAGAGACGCCTAGAGCGACGATGGAGATCTAGTAAAGCTGAGTCTGACCGGACACTTTTAAGAACTTTCATTAAGTCTTACTTAGTGGCGATAAGGGCGGCAAAATGTTCGCATTTTTCCGCTCTTATTGCGTCCGCTGACTCCCGCCCAGCCGCCCTGTTTAGGGTGACCTGCACCCTTCTGGCTAAGGAGGAAGGCGGAGACCCCTTGCAGGGTAGAGCTGAGGAATTTTCTCGGTTTCTGGCGGATAAAGTCACTCAGATTTGGACAGACCTGGACTCCGATTGGGCAGTACAGGCCGAGACGATTGGGGCAGGTCTTAGTATATGGGAAAGGTTTGAACCGGTGACTCCTGAGGATGTGGACAAGGCCATAGGAGCTATGAGCTCCGCCACTTGTTTATTGGACCCGTGTCCTTCCTGGCTGGTTTCGGCCACCAGGGAGGTTTCACACGGCTGGCTCCAGGCGTTGGTCAACGCTTCTTTGAGAGAGGGGTCCGTCCCGCAGCCCT
The DNA here is from genome assembly GCA_023053685.1 of Diadophis punctatus similis. Taxonomy (NCBI): domain Eukaryota; kingdom Metazoa; phylum Chordata; class Lepidosauria; order Squamata; family Dipsadidae; genus Diadophis; species Diadophis punctatus. Next base: position 9,820,111 of record JALIGW010000011.1, read on the forward strand.
TAAAAGCTGCGGTGGTGAGGCCCCTCCTCAAGAAGCCTTCCCTGGACCCGGCGGATTTAAAGAACTTCCGTCCAGTCTCCAACCTTCCCTTCGCGGGGAAGGTTGTTGAGAAAGTGGTGGCACTCCAGCTCCTACGACTGTTGGATGACACTGATTTTCTGGATCCCTTTCAATCTGGCTTCAGGCGCGGTTACAGTACGGAAACGGCTTTGGTCACCCTGATGGATGATCTCTGGCGAGCCCGGGATGGGGGTCATTCCTCTATCCTGGTGCTACTTGACCTCTCAGCGGCCTTCGATACCATTGACCATGGTATCCTTCTGCGTCGTCTTGGAGAGGTGGGGGTGGGCGGCACTGTTTTGCAGTGGTTCTCCTCCTTCCTCTCTGACAGGACGCAGTCGGTGTTGACAGGGGGGCAGAGGTCGAGCCCTAGGCCCCTACTATGTGGGGTGCCGCAGGGCTCGGTCCTCTCGCCCATCCTGTTCAATATCTACATGAAGCCGCTGGGTGAGATCATCCGACGACACGGGGTGAGGTATCAGCAATATGCTGATGATACCCAGTTGTACATCTCCACCCCGTCTCAATTTGGGGAAGCCGTAGACGTAATGGACCGCTGCCTGGCCGATGTTAGGGTCTGGATGGGGAAGAACCGGCTAAAGCTTAACCCTGACAAGACTGAGTGGCTGTGGATATTGCCTCCTAAGGACTCGACCAACTGTCCCTCCTTGGTTCTTGGGGGGGAGAAATTAGCCCCCTCAGAACAGGTTCGCAATTTGGGTGTCCTCCTAGATCCACAGCTAAAATTGGAACAACATCTTTCAGCTGTGGCTAGGGGGACCTTTGCACAAGTACGTCTTGTGCACAAATTGCGACCCTACTTGGAGAAGGAGGCACTTCTTACAGTCACTCATGCCCTTATCACCTCACGGCTGGATTACTGCAATGCGCTCTACATGGGGCTACCCTTGAAGAGTGTCCGGCGACTGCAATTGGTGCAAAATGCAGCTGCGCGAGCTGTGGTGGGTGTACTTAGATACACCCACGTAACACCCATCCTCCGCCAGCTGCATTGGCTGCCCATTAGTCTCCGGATCCAATTTAAGGTGTTGGTCGTTACCTTTAAAGCCCTACATGGCTCAGGGCCAGGTTACCTTCGGGACCGCATCCTGCCGCATACCTCCCTACGACCGGTCAGGGCCCACAGAGTCGGCCTCCTCCAGGTCCCGTCGACCAAACAATGTCGGCTGGCGGGGCCTAGGGGGAGGGCCTTCTCTGTGGGAGCTCCCTCCCTGTGGAACCAACTTCCTCCAGAGATCAGGACCATCCCCACCCTACTGGCCTTCCGGAAAGCAATAAAGACCTGGCTCTTCTGGCAGGCGGGGTGAATGAGATACTCTTTTTAACTTTTTAACTTTTGTATTTTCTGTATTTAATTATTACATTGTGTATTGTTATATTTTTTTAATGAACTTTTTATTTTGTATTGGATCTACATGCTGTGAGCCGCCCTGAGTCCCTAGGGATTGGGCGGCATAGAAATCCAACAAAATAAATAAATAAATAAATAAATAAATAAGACGAAACTGGATTGACATCTGTCAGAAATGGTGTAGGGTCTCCTGCTTGGGCAGGGGGTTGGACTAGATGACCTACAAGGTCCCTTCCAACTCTGTTAATCTGTTAATCTTCCAGCAAAACCAAAGGAAGTCCAGTTGCCTTTTGGAAAAGCCACCTTTGGGATAGGGCACAGTGTTTGCTTGGCTTTCCTCTCCTGTACACCCCTGAAACCTTTAAAAAAAATTATTTCTGGCATTGATTGCAAGCTCAGCTTATTCTGAGCTTTTGCCTTCCTGACCCCCATCCTTACAGCTTGGGGCTGTTTGCTGATTTCTCCGCTTGGCTTTTTATACCCTTCTTTCAATCTTTTAAACTTCTCCAAGTGCACCATCTGCTTCCCTTTTTTTCTCTGGGATTATTTTTGTTTGGGCTTGAAACATTTCATTTTGGGGGGATTTCCTAACCTCTGAACTGGTTTTCCCTTCAAGATTTCTCACCAATGCTGTTGTTTTTCTTAGCTCACTGATGGGGAAACTGTGACACACATGTCAAAGGCGACACGCAATAATATTTTGGGTGACACACCAGCAATCACCAGCACGCAATAACGACAATTCTCATAAGCACAGCCCGTCCTTGTGCAATCTTTGGGGGTTCTGGACTGGAGACCACGTGAGAATGGGGCAGCCTTCACAAGTTGCACTAGAAGACCCTTTAACAGATTAACAGAGTTGGAAGGGATCTTGGAGGTCATCTAATCCAACCCCCCCACCCAAGCAGGAGACCCTACACCATTTCTGACTGATGCCAGTCCAGTCTCTTCTTGAAAGCGTCCAGGGATGAAGCTCCCACAACTTCCAAAGGCAACTTCTGTTCCGTTGGTTGATTGTTCTCACTGTCAGAAAATTTCTCCTTATTTTCAGGTTGAATCTTTCCTTGATCGGTTTCCATCCATTATTCCTTGTCTGGCCTTCGGGTGCTTTGGAAAATAGCTTGACCCCCTCCCTCCTCTCTGGGGCAGCCCCTCAAATATTGGAAGATGCTCTCATGTCTCCCCTGGTCCTTCTCTTCACTAGACTAGCCAGGCCCAGTTCCTGCAACCGTTCATCGTATGTTTTAGTCTCCAGTCTGGAGATTAAAGTCTCCATCATCCTGGTTGCTCTTCTCTGCACTCTTTCTAGAGTCTCAACATCCTTTTTTATAGTGTGGTAACCAAAACAGGATTCCAACTGAGGTCTTATCAAGGCATTATAAAGTTCACTTTAACAGATTAACAGAGTTGGAAGGGACTTTATAGGTCATCTGGTCCAACCCCCCCCCCCCGGCCAAGCAGGAGACCCTAAACCATTTCTGACAGATGGCAGTCCAATCTCTTCTTGAAAGCCTCCAGTGATGAAGCTCCCAAAACTTCTGAAGGCAACTTCTGTTCCATTGATTGATTGTTCTCACTGTAGGAAATTTCTCCTTATTTCTAGGTTGAATCTCTCCTTGATCAGTTTCCATCCATTGTTCCTTGTCTGGCCTTCAGGTGCTTTGGAGAATAGCTTGACCCCCTCCTCTCTGTGGCAGCCCCTCAAATATTGGAACACTTCTATCATGTCTCCCCTGGTCCTTCTCTTCACTAGACTAGCCATATGTGTGATGTTCGTTTGTTTATTTGTGTCAGAAGCATCACAATTAAAATAAGCCATGCTTATAACATAAAATTTAAAAACTAAGCTACAAAATTAAAACATGTACAAGTTAAACAAATCTTGCCCAGAAGCTAGCAACATTAATTGCATTCTGTTGTACTATCATGAGATACTTAACTGTACATCGATCAGGATGCAAAGGGGACCTAGGTGTGATAATTTCGGCATTTTCCGAATTTTGGACACGCCAAGCCCAAAAGATTCAGCCATCACTCTCTTAGCTGATTGAGATAATCTCTCTTGAAATTTAACACATTAATCGCATTGCTTTCAATTCTCCTTGTCTAAAGCGTGGAGAATTCTCGTATCACTCTCTCCCACGTCCTATTACAACATCCGTTTCCTCCGCCATTCCTTGTAACATCACTGCTCCCCCAAATTCCTCCTCTGCCTTTTGCACAATGAAAATCTCTGCAACGCAGAACACAGAATGCCCGAGTTGGAAGGGTCCTTGGAGGTCTTCTATCCAACTTCTGGTTGGCTTACACCAATATATGAGCTGTGGTGGCGCAGTGGTTAGAGTGTGGTACTGCAGGCTACTTCTGCTGACTGCCTGCAATTTGGCAGTTCAAAACTAACAGGTTCAAGGTTGACTCAGCCTTCCATCCTTCCGAGGTCGGTAAAATGAGGACCCAGATTGTTGGGGGCAAGAGGCTGACTCTGTAAACCGCTTAGAGGGGGCTGGAAAGCAATGTGAAGCAGTATGTCTATTGCTATCTTCCTTCCTTCCTTCCTTCCTTCCTTCCTTCCTTCCTTCCTTCCTTCCTTCCTTCCTTCCTTCCTTCCTTCCTTCCTTCCTTCCTTCCTTCCTTCCTTCCTTCCTTCCTTCCTTCCTTCCTTCAGGCCATCCTTCCAAGGTGGGTAAAATGAGGACCCAGATTGTTGGGGGCAAGAGGCTGACTTTGTAAACCGCTTAGAGAGGGCTGGAATGCACTGTGAAGCGGTATATAAGTCTATTGCTATTGCTATTGGCATGTGTGTGTGTGTGTGTGTGTGTGTGTGTGTGTAACATTTTTTGCTGACATACACATACATACAACCATACATACATACATACAACCATATATACATACATACATACATACATACATACATACATACATACATACATACATACATACCATACCAGTGGTGGGTTCCTACCGGTGCGGTCCACTCTGTCGTCCCAGTAGCGGCCCACCAATTGCGCAATTTGCGTGCGACGGCTCTGGCGCCGTCTTCGGCGGTTCGTTGCACGGCGCCATCTTTTTCTCCAAATTTTTGGCCTTTTTTTGCTTCCTGCGCATGCGCGGAAGCAAAATCTCGCGAGGGGACGCGCGTGTGTGTGAGTTTTTGGCGATTTTTTGCTTTCTGCGCATGCATGGTAGTAAAATCGTGTGTAGGGATGTGCGTGCGTAGTGAGGTAGGCTGGTAAGAGGAACCTGCCCCTGATACATACATACATACATACATACATACATACATACATACATACATACATACAGAATGACTTCTGACTTCAAACAGAATAGAGCTGGGATGGACCAAACCCCCTACTGAAGCAAGAGACCCTACACCATTTCGGACAAATGGTTGTCCAGTGTCTTCTTAAAAACCTCTAGTGATGAAACTCCCACAACGTCTGAAGGCAACTTCTGTTCCACTGGTTAATTGTCCTCACTGTTAAGTTTCTCCTTAGTTCCAGGTTGCTTCTCTCCTTGATTAGTTTCCATCCGTTGCTTCTTGTCCTGCCTTCAGGGGCTTTGGAAAATAAGTTTATCCCCTCTCCTTTGTGGCAGCCCCTCAAATATTGGAAGACTGCTATCATGTAGCCCTTGGTCCTTCTTTTCACCTGATACCCAATTCCTGCAGCCGTTCTTCACATGTTTCAGCCTCCAGTCCCCTAATCCTCTTTGTTGCTCTTCTCTGCATTCTTCCCAGAGTCTCTACAACTTTTTTTTGCAGACGTTTTGTACACGTGGGAAAGTTGTTGGATCTGTTTTCTGCCACAGAGTTCGATTCCCAGTCGATGTGGTTGAAATCCTCCATTATCACAGTGGGGTGTTTGCTGGACCTTTCGGCCATCTGGATTATGCCTTCATTGTATGCAGATAACCCTCGACGGGCAACCATTCGTTAAGCCACCGTTCGAAGTTACAACACCCCTGAAAAAAGTAACTTACGACCAGTCCTCAGACTTATGACTGTCGCAGCACCCCCAGGGTCACATGGTCAAAATCAGAGAGCTTGGCAGCCGGCATTGATTTCACAATTGTGGCCGTGTGCCCCAGGGTTATGGGATCGCCTATTTCTGACCTTCCCAGCCGGTTTCCAGTAAACGAATCGATGAAGGAAGCTGGATTCACTTAACGACCATGTGAGTCACTTAACAACTGCAGTGATTTGCTTAACAACCGTGGCAAAAACAAAGGCGGTAAATTTGGGCGCAACTCATTTAACAACCGCCTTGCTTAATGATGGCAACTCCAGTCCCTTGTGGTTGTGATTTGAGGACTGTATTTTCTGATGGATGCAATGTTGTGAGTTCACACTCACAACAGTGTCAATTATTGTTGTCCCCCCCCCTTGTTTTCCACCCAGACAGGGCAGGGCTGGAATTTCACCCCTGATGTCATAAATTTCCATACAAGAGTCGTCCTTTATGTGCAATGCAACACTCACACCTCCTCTTTTGCTGAGTCTGTTCCTTTTGCGCGGATTAAGTCCACCCAGGAACTATATTCTAAGACGAGCACCCAACAGACCAGGTTTCACAACAGCCAGCACATCACAGCTGCAGCTCCATATTAGGGCTTCGAGTTCTCCCTGTGTGCTGAGTAAGAAGCTTGAGTTGTGAATCAAAGTGCTGTTGCAAAAGGTATGAACTGGGGGTCACCTGGATTCAGTGGTGAAATCTACCGTATATTTCGGAGTATAAGACGCACCTTAGTTTTTGGGGAGGAAAATAGGGGAAAACAATCTGCCTACCAGGTATTCATCCGGCTAGCATCCTTAGTCTGGTCAGCTTCAGCACATTATTTTATCCTCTGGTTAGGACTTAAAAAACCCTTCTTCTGAGAGAGTAACAATGAAAGAGCCTGCAAGCCAGTAAGAGCTGGGAAGATAGTTAGCACCTGGTTAGGGCTAGAAAAAAACTTATTCGGAGCAGCTTCAGCACATTATTTTATCCCCTGGTTAGGACTTAAAAAAACCTTCTTCTGAGAGAGTAACAATGAAAGAGCCTGCAAGCCGGTAAGAGCTGGGAAGATAGTTAGCACCTGGTTAGGGCTAGAAAAAAACTTATTCGGAGCAGCTTCAGCACATTATTTTATCCCCTGGTTAGGACTTAAAAAAACCTTCTTCTGAGAGAGTAACAATGAAAGAGCATGCAAGCCAGTAAGAGCTGGGAAGATTGTTAGCACCTGGTTAGGGCTAGAAAATAACTTACTCGGAGCAAGTAGAGCAATGGAAAAAAACCCTGCAAAGACTTAGGGCTGGAAAAACATTCTTTGGAGAGAGTAACAATGAAAAAGCCTGCAAGGTAAGAGCTGGGAAGATCTGTTAGCACCTAGTTAGGGCTGGAAAAAAAAGCTACATTCGAAGTATAAGACGCACCCAAATTTTCAGCCACTTTTAGGGAGGTCTTATACTCCGAAAATACGGTACTTACCTTCCCTACCAGTTCGCTCTACTCACTTCCCTACTAACTTCGCTCGTGCGCGCGCCACCATCACGTACGCTTTTTCATCCTCTGCGCATGCGCAGAAGGCTTTGCACATGTGCAGAAAGTTAAAAAAAGAAAATGGCAGCGTCCGGGCTGGTAGGCGGAGCCTCGCGCTGCCGCCGCTACCAGTTCTCCGAACCACCAGCGGCAGCCACTACAGGTATGCCTGAACCAGGCCAAACCAGTAGCATTTCACCCCTGCCTGGATTTCAAGAAAAATGGAAAAATGGACGTTCTCATGAGCCACGGTGGCGCAGTGGTTAGAGTGTAGTACTGCAGGCTACTTCTGCTGATCACCGGCTGCCAGCAGTTTAGCAGATCGACTCTCACCAGGCTCAAGGTTGACTCAGCCTTCCGTCCTTCCGAGGTGGGTAAAATGAGGACCCAGATTGTTGGGGGCAAGAGGCTGAACTCTGTAAACCGCTTAGAGAGGGCTGTAAAGCACTGTGAAGCGGTATATAAGTCTAAGTGCTATTGCTATTTTCCTTCCTTCCTTCCTTCCTTCCTTCCTTCCTTCCTTCCTTCCTTCCTTCCTTCCTTCCTTCCTTCCTTCCTTCCTTCCTTCCGGTTGACTCAGCCTTCCGTCCTTCCGAGGTGGGTAAAATGAGGACCCAGATTGTTGGGGGCAAGAGGCTGACTCTGTAAACCGCTTAGAAAGGGCTGGAAAGCACTGTGAAGCGGTATATATTGCTATTTTCCTTCCTTCCTTCCTTCCTTCCTTCCTTCCTTCCTTCCTTCCTTCCTTCCTTCCTTCCTTCCTTCTTTCCTTCCTTCCTTCCTTCCTTCCTTCAGGTTGACTCAGCCTTCTGTCCTTCCGAGGTGGGTAAAATGAGGACCCAGATTGTTGGGGGCAAGAGGCTGAACTCTGTAAACCGCTTAGAGAGGGCTGTAAAGCACTGTGAAGCGGTATATATTGCTATTTTCCTTCCTTCCTTCCTTCCTTCCTTCCTTCCTTCCTTCCTTCCTTCCTTCCTTCCTTCAGGTCGACTCAGCCTTCCATCCTTCCGAGGTGGGTAAAATGAGGACCCAGATTGTTGGGGGCAAGAGGCTGAACTCTGTAAACCGCTTAGAGAGGGCTGTAAAGCACTGTGAAGCGGTATATATTGCTATTTTCCTTCCTTCCTTCCTTCCTTCCTTCCTTCCTTCCTTCCTTCCTTCCTTCCTTCCTTCCTTCCTTCCTTCCTTCCTTCCTTCCTTCCTTCCTTCCTTCAGGTCGACTCAGCCTTCCATCCTTCCGAGGTGGGTAAAATGAGGACCCAGATTGTTGGGGGCAAGAGGCTGAACTCTGTAAACCGCTTAGAGAGGGCTGTAAAGCACTGTGAAGCGGATATAAATCTAAGTGCTAAGTGCTATTGCTAAAAGACTGGACATCCATTTCTCCAGGATGCTATAAGGAGTCCTGCCTTGGGCAAGGGGTCGGGCTAGACTAGATGACCCCCGAGATCCCTTTCAGCCTAGGATTCTATGGTTTTGGATTGCTTATGAAAGTAGGAATCCATATGTTGGTAGCAGAGGCGTGGCAATCCTCTGCTAGGCAGAGGAGGCATGGAGGAATGGAGACCTAATTACAGATTAACAGAGTTGGAAGGGACCTGTAGGTCATCTGGTCTCCTGCTTGAGCAGGGGGGCTGGACTAGAAGACCTCCGAGGTCCCTTCCGACTCAGTGATTCTGAATGAGAAATGAATTTGGACTAAGATTCTGCAACCTCCTGAATGAATGGGGAGTCCCTTAGGCCAGTCCCTCTCTCTCAGGCAACCCCCCCCCTCACAGGGTTCTGGTTGTTGTTGTTGTGGGGAAAAATAGAAGGAGGAAGGTGTGTTGGATACATTTGCCGCCTTCGGTCATTTGTAAACATAATGAAGGAAGGAAGGAAGGAAGGAAGGAAGGAAGGAAGGAAGGAAGGAAGGAAGGAAGGAAGGAAGGAAGGAGGGATAAGGAAGGAAGGAGGAAGGAAGGAAAGGAAGGAAAGGAAGGAAGGAAGGAAGGAAGGAAGGAAGGAAGGAAGGAGGGAAAGGAAGGAAAGAAAGAAGGAAGGAAGGAAGGAAGGAAGGAAGGAAGGAAGGAGGAAGGAAAGAAGGAAGAAGGAAGGAAGGAAAGAAGGAGGAAGGAAGGAAGGAAGGAAGAAGGAAGGAAAGGAAGAAAAGGAAGGAAAGGAAAGAAGGAAGGACGGAAGGAAGGAAGGAGGGAAGGAAGGAGGGAGGGAAAGGAAGGAAAGGAAAGGAAAGAAGGAAGGAAGGAAAGGAAGGAAGGAAGGAAGGAAGGAAGGAAGGAAGGAAGGAGGGATAAGGAAGGAAGGAGGGAAGGAAGGAAAGGAAGGAAAGGAAAGAAGGAAGGAAGGAAGGAGGGAAGGAAGGAAGGAGGGAAAGGAACGAAAGGAAAGAAGGAAGGAAGGAAGGAAGGAAGGAAGGAGGGATAAGGAAGGAAGGAGGGAAGGAAGGAAAGGAAGGAAAGGAAGGAAAGGAAAGAAGGAGGAAAGGAAGGAAAGGAAGGAAAGGAAAGAAGGAAGGAAGGAGGATAAGGAAGAAAGGAGGGAAGGAAGGAAGGAAAGGAAGGAAAGGAAAGAAGGGGGGAAGGAAGGAAAGGAAGGAAAGGAAAGAAGGAAGGAAGGAAGGAAGACAGAAAGAAAGAAAGAGAAGGTGGAAGGAAGGAAGGAAGGAGAAAGAGAGAAGGAAGGAAGAAAAAAGAAAGGAAAGAAAAAAGAAAGAGAAAGGAAAGATGGAAGGAAGGAAAAGAAAAAAGAAAAAGAAAAGAAAAGAAAAGAAAAGAAAAGAAAAAAGAAAAGAAACCCCTGTAATGTCTCTGAGAACCAGTCTGAATCTCAGCAGTGCCACAGCACAGTTGTGTAGCCACTGTGGCCCAGGGGACACCTTCCACGTTTGCATTGTGCACAAAGAAATGACACTTGCTTTGTTCCGCTCTTTGCTGTGAGTGCGAATCTCTCCCCGCCTTCTTCTTTTTGTGTCCCCAGCCGGGGGGACCCTTCTGAGCCAGCAGCCAAGATCTCTGCCCTCTTGTACCCCACTGCCAGGGCCATCGGACGCCTTACGGGGCAGAGGGGTGGCAGGACGGGGGCCAGGACGAGACAGGCTGATGAGTTCACCCTCTGCGCCAAGCCAGCCAGCCACCCACCCAGTGCGCCAATCCTAGCTTTGTGCCCTCCGATGAGTCACTGGCAACGGATTGAGCAGCCTTAAGCCTCTTAATTCATGTAAACTCTGCCTCAAACGCTTGGCAGCCCCCCAGCCTCCCCCCCTCCCCACCATTTTATCTTCCCTCTATTGTTCTCCAGGTCTTCCCAGAAAGCCTTGCTCTATTTCTATCCCTCCCCCCTCTTCTTCCCTGTTTGGGGGGGGCTGTTATTGTAAAACTAAACTGATAAGAGGTGTACCTCCAAAAATGCAGCCCTCGGATACATCAAGACATTAACATCATTAACATCATCATACATTAACATCAAAATCACGGGAAGTGCTAGTACCCTCCCTGGTCAGGTCACACTTGGAATATTGTGTCCAGTTCTGGTCACCATCATGCAAAAAAAAAAAGATGTTAATAATAAAAAAGATGTTGAGACGCTTTTGGCACCCGAGGAAAAAAAGGTTAGCCATCCCTGCCGTACACCATTTCTGACAAATGGCAGTCCAGTCTCTTCTTGAAAGCGTCAGGGATGAAGCTCCACAACTTCCGAAGGCAACTTCTGTTCCATGGGTTGATAGTTCTCATTGTCAGGAAATTTCTCCTTATTTCCAGGTTGAATCTCTCCTTGATCAGTTTCCATCCATTATTCCCTTGTCTGGCCTTCGGGTGCTTTGGAAAATAGCTTGAGCCCCTCCTCTCTGTGGCAGCCCTCAAATATTGGAAGATGCTCTCATGTCTCCCCTGGTCCTTCTCTTCACTAGACTAGCCAGGGCCCAGTTCCTGCAACCGTTCATCGTATGTTTTAGCCTCCGGTCCCCTAATCATCTTTGTTGCTCTTCTCTGCACTCTTTCTAGAGTCTCAACGTCTTTTTTATAGTGTGGTGACCAAAACTGGATGCAGTATTCTATTGTGGTCTTGGGGTTGGACTAGAAGACCTTCAGGTCCCTTCCAACTCTGTTATTCTGTTATTCTGGTTGCAAAGCTCTTGTACAGATAATCCTCAACTTACGACCACAATTGAGTCCAACATTTCTGTTGCTAATCAAGTTTTTTTGTCCCATTTTACAACCTTCCTCGCCACAGTTGTTAAGTAAATCACTGCAGTTCTTAAGTTAGTACCGCGGTTGTTAAGTGACTCTGACTTCCTCGTTGCTTGTCAGAAGGTCGCAGAAGGGGATCACGTGACCTGGGACACTGCAACCGTCATAAAGACGAATCAGTTGCCAGTATATGAATTTTGATCAGGTGACCACGGGGCCACTGCAATGGCCAGAAGTGGGGGAAAATGGTCATAAGTCACTTTTTTCAGTCCTGTTATAACTTCTAATGGTCATTCAATGAATGGTTGCAAGGTGTGAACTACCTGTATTTTGGTCACCTGATTGAGGGGGGCATGCTGCAACAGTAATAAGGGTGAGGATTAGTTGTCAGTCATTTTTTTCAATGCCGTTCGAACTAACTTTGAACCGTTGCTAAACACATGGCTGTAAATCGAGGACTATCAGTAACCTTCGCCCAACATATTACATTTCCTAAGGGCAGAGATTTATTTAAAATAAAGGCCTCCTTGGCATGGGGGAGAGGCTTGGTTTCGACCGGCATTTAAAGTAGCATAACCCATCCACCCTGTTGGATGCTGTAACCTTTCAGGCCCCCTGCCAACCCATCCTGCATTTTGAACCCCTGCTAACACTGATGATGTTACCTAGCTGGGTCATGAAATGTCTGCAAGAAAACAACCAAGCTCAGTGGTCACCAAGGACCCCACAGTCCTTTTCCTCCTCCTCCTCCTCCCTCCTCCTCCTCCTCCTCCTCCTCCTCCTCCTCCTCCTTTCTAGCACTGATGATGTTCCCTAGTTGGGTCATGAAACATCTGAAAAAAAACTACCAAGCTCAGAGAACACCAAGGGTCCCTCTTCTTCTTCTTCTTCTTCTTCTTCTTCTTCTTCTTCTTCTTCTTCTTCTTCTTCTTCTTCTTCTTCTTCTTCTTCTTCTTCTTCTTCTTCTTCTTCTTCTTCTTCTTCTTCTTCTTCTTCTTCTTCTTCTTCTTCTTCTTCTTCTTCCTCTTCCTCTTCTTCTTCTTCTTCTTCTTCTTCCTCTTCTTCTTCTGCTTCTTCTGCTTCCTCCTCCTCCTCCTCCTCCCTCCTCCTCCTCCTCCTCCTCTTCCCCACAATCCACCTCCCTTGTAACACTCATAATGTTCCCTAGTTGGGTCATGAAACATCTGCAAGAAAACCACCAAGCTCAGAGAGCACCAAGGACCCCACAGTCCTCCTCCTCCTCCTCCTCCTCCTCCTCCTCCTCCTCCTCCTTCCCTCCTCCTCCTCCTCCTCCTCCTCCTCCTCCTCCTCCTCCTCTTCTCTACAATCCACCTCCCTTGTAGCATTCATAATGTTCCCTAGTTGGGTCATGAAACGTCTGCAAGAAAACCACCAAGCTCAGAGAGCACCCAGGACCCCTCATTTCAACCCTGATTGCTACTAAATATTCTCCTTTATCGGTATTTTGCACCCAGCCTGCTCAGAACCCTTTGTGGACTTACAAAGCTCCTTCCTTCCCTCCTGGAGGCCTTTCACCCCTTCCTGCACCCCCCACCAGCCCCCTCCCCACCAGTGGGGTGGGGGAGGCGGGATCCCCGCAGGGGGGAAGAGAGCTGGCAAGTGCGAGAAAATTGCTCCGCGCAGCACCTGCCGTTACCTGTGCAGCCCAAATCCCCGGTCTTAGCGACGGCTTCTGCGTTCTGCTGGGACGAAGCCAGCTCTTTTCAGGGTTTAGCTCTTCCCAGGCAGGGCTGGGGAGACCCTGCCATGGTGAGGGGGTGGGGTGGAAAATGGTGGGGCTGCTGGCTGCCCTGCTATGAAGGCAAAGCCCTGGGGGAGAAGCAGGGGGCTGGAGCGGGCCTGTTTACAGGTGGCCCTTGACTTTACAACCATTTGTTTAAACAGCTGTTGGAAGTTATAAAGTCAGTGAAAAAAGTCAGTGTCTTGGGGTCATGTGATTGCCATTGTGAGCTTCTCAGCCAGCTTCTATGCCCAAGGAGGGACTAGAACTCACCGTATCCTGGTGATTGGCCCAAAGTCACCCAGCCGCCTTCTGTGCCTAAGGCAGGACTAGAACTCACCATCTCCTGAAGATTGGCCCAAAGTCACCCAGTTGGCTTTCATGCCTAAATGGAACTAGAACTCACAGTCTCCTGGCAATTGGCCCAAAGTCACCAAGTCAGTGTTCATGCCTAAATGGGACTAGAATAAGGTGACCAGACGTCCCGATTTTGGCGGGACAGACCCGCTTTTTAATGCTTTGTCCCGCGTCCCGCCCGTCCTCTAAAAAGTCCCGATTTTTTAAAAGAATGCACGACTAGGGCATTCTTTCCAAAAATCGGCCTGCAGGCACTCGAGGACGGCCAGGTTGGGCCCAGCCGCAGGGGCAGCAGCAGCAGCAGCAGCAGCAGCAGCAGCAGCAGGCCCTCTCAAAATCGGGACGTCTGGTCACCTTAAAACACCCACCCATGCCTTTCTCTCTGCAAGGCGGGCGCGGAGAGATGACGTCGCTGCTGTCGGCGCCCCACGCTGATTGGCTGTTGAAGGGTGAGCGGCGGCGGCGACAGCAGCAAGCCGGGAGCGCTCGCCCGGAATTGGAGTCAGCGAGCAGCTGGGCATCGGGGCTCTTCCCCCGCCTTCTCCATCCTCCAGGGTCGCCACTGCGGGGGTTCCGTCTCTCCGGTGGTGCCTGCGTTGGAAGGGAAGGGGGGGAAAGGCAGCCTGCGGGGCTTGGCACAGCTGGGAGTTGCGAGGCGGCGTAGCAACCGGACTGTTCCTCTGGGTGTGCTAAAGTGCTCGAGTTTTTTCTCTCTCACACACACATGCACAACCTTCCAACGACTGGGGAGGCGTGCTGGGAGATCCAGTCCGACCCGGTCGTTGGAAGGTTGTGCATGTGTGTGTGAGAGAGAAAAAACTCGAGCACTTTAGCACACCCGGAGGAACAGCCCGGTTGCTACGCCGCCTCGCAACTCCCAGCCGTGCCAAGCCCCGCAAGCCGCCTTTCCCCCCTTCCCTTCCAACGCAGGCACCACCGGAGAGACGGAACCCCCGCAGTGGCGACCCTGGAGGATGGAGAAGGCGGGGGAAGAGCCCCGATGCCCGGCTGCTCGCTGACTCCAATTCCGGGCGAGCGCTCCCGGCTTGCTGCTGTCGCCGCAGCCGCGCGTGAACGCGGTCCGCGGCGGGAAGCGAGTTCAAGCGACCCTCCGCCGCTGCCGGCCTGCAACCCGGCGCCCCGTCCTGCCTGCCCCGCCCCGTGCCCCGTACTCAGCTCTTGACTTTTGCCCTCTGCGCATGCGCAGCGTTCTGCGCATGCGCAGAGGGCAAAACTCAAATGGCGGCGTCCAGGCGCCCCCCCCCCCGTTTAAAAAAAATGTCCCGCTTAAAAAAAAATATCTGGTCACTTTAGACTAGAACTCACTGTCTCCTAGTGATTGGGCCAAAGTCACCCAGCCAACTTCTATGCCTAAGGCAGGACTAGAACTCACCGTATCCTGGTGATTGGCCCAAAGTCACCCAGCCGCCTTCTGTGCCTAAGGCAGGACTAGAACTCACCATCTCCTGAAGATTGGCCCAAAGTCACCCAGTTGGCTTTCATGCCTAAATGGAACTAGAACTCACAGTCTCCTGGCAATTGGCCCAAAGTCACCCAGTCAGTGTTCATGCTTAAATGGGACTAGAACTCACCGTATCCTGGCAATTGGCCCAAAGTCACCCAGCCAACTTCTATGCCTAAGGCAGGACTAGAACTCACCGTATCCTGGCAATTGGCCCAAAGTCACCCAGCCAACTTCTATGCCTAAGGCAGAACTAGAACTCACTGTCCTCTAGTGATTAACACAAAGTCACACACACCCCTGGCTTTCCTGGCTAAGACGGACATGATGACAAAGTCAAGATGGCGGCTGTGCCAGTCAATCCAAGCATGGCTTGATTATTACATGCCCAGATTGAGGGGCAGCCATCTTGACTTTTCCGACCCACCCTGGAATGGGTGGGTTCTGACTTATCTCGCTGCCGGTTCGCTTCCTCACGCACTGTGTGGGCATGCGCGTGTTGCGCACCACACAGGTGCATGCACATGCACAGTGCTAAAAACCGAGCTTCTGCGCATGCACAGAAGCAAAAAACATAGGCGCCACCAAGAGAGCCGGTTTGGGGGCATGTCCAGCCGGCCATCGCTGCCGGTTCGGCGAGCGGGGGGAAATTCCCGCTACCGGTTCTATAGAACCGGTCCGAACCGGCAGGAACCCACCTCTGCTGGAGACAGCCCTGAGCTGATCTCATAATCTCCGCCAAGCACTTTCCTTGCCGTCGTTGGAGGAACAGTCCTGGCAGGGCGAGAAGGCAAGGCCCATAGCACCCAGCTCGGTGCCCAGCCGGCAAAGGAAATGTTGACTCAGCAGGTTCTCCTTGGAGGTGCAAGTAAAAACGAAGACTAATCCTGGACAGCTTTGTGTGCGTTGTGCGTCTCTCAGCGGTGGGGGTGGAGTTAATATTGGCAGATATGGCCCGTGTCTCGCCTCGCAATCAGGAGGCTGTGAGTTCGATCCTAGGTAGAGGCAGATATTTCTCTCTCTGGGTACACTGAGAATATATCTGCTGAATGAAACTCCGCATTGGCAACAGGAAGAGCATCCGGCCAGGAAACACTCAGTTCCATTCAGTTGCCCAGACTCCACCCCCGCAAGGGATTATGGTGTCACGATGTGAATATTGTCAGTTTGTGCATCTCTGTGTTTTCTACTGTTTCTTGTATTTATGGTCAAGCAGACATGTGATATATTCTATTACGCATGTCTGCATTCCAGAAGTCAACTCCTTCCTTCTCTTCCTCCATTTCTGCCGAAAGCAGAAGTGACTTTTTCATTAGCCGATAAGATGTAGATTATTAAGGATTCTTTTATTACTTTTCTACTGAAATAAATATTTTGTTAATTAGATTTGAATCTCGGTTTTTTTTTCTAATGAGAATGACTTCAAAAGGAAGCCAAGATCCATCGACCTCCACGGGGGATTGATCCCCCCGTTAACATATGGGGTCTTTAAAAGAAGATGATCTCTGAACTGCCCCATTTGCTAAGGCCAGTTACACCAGGGAGCAGCTGGTAAAACCCAGCTCTGCAGAAAATCCAGCTCTCTTCACTCTCTAAGCCAGGTGTTTCTCACCCTCAGCGACTTTAGAATAGAATAGAGCTGGAAGGGTCCTTGGAGGTCTTCTAGTCCAGCCCCCTGATCAAGCAGGAGAACCTATACCATTTCAGACAAATGGTTGTCCAGTTTCTTCTTAAACACTTCCAGTTACGGAGCATTCACAACTTCTGGTGGCAAGCTGTTCCACTGGTTAATTGTCCTCACTGTTAGGAAGTTTCTCTTAATTCCAGGTTGCTTCTCTCTTTGATTAGTTTCCATCCATTGTTTCTTGTCTTTCCTTCTGGTGCTTTGGAGAGTAATTTGACCCCCTCTTCTTTGGGGCAGCCCCTCAAATACTGGAAGACTGCTGTCATGTCTCCCCTAATTCTTCTTTTCTTTAGACTAGACCCAAATCCTGCAGCCTTTCTTCATACGTTTTAGTCTCCAGGCCTTTGATCATTTCAGTTGCTCTTCTCTGAACTTTTTCCAAAATCTCAACAACTTTAAGACATCTGGACTACAATTCCCAGCATTTCCCAGCCAGCATCCCCCTGATTTGGTATAGGGCAGTGATGGTGAACCTATGGCACGGGTGTCACCGGTGGCACGTGGAGCCATATGTGCCGGGACGCGAGCCGTTGCCTTAGCTCAGCTCCAGCGCGCATGTGTGTGCCCGCCAGCTGATTTTTGGCTCGCGCCGAGGCTCTGGGAGGGCGATTTCGGCCTCCGGAGGGCCTCCGGGGTGGCGGGGGGGAACGTTTTCGCCCTCCCCAAGCTCCAAGAAAGCCTCTGGAGCCTGGGGAGGGCAAAAAATGGACCTACTGGGCCCACTGGAAGTCGGGAAATGGGGGAGTGGGGGGGTCACGCACGCATGCGCAGGGGGTGAGGCGAGTGGGGGGGCTTTAAATTATGGGTGTGGGCATGTACGCCCATAGCGCGCGCACTATTTCGGCACCTGAGGAAAAAATGGTTTGCCATCACTGGTATAGGGTCTCCTGCTGGAACAGGATTAGAAGGTGATCCCTCCCAACCCTGTTATTATATTTTCTATTCTTCTGTTTATTCATTTAAAACGCAGAAAATCCAGCACCTTCTAAGCCAGCGTTTCTCAACCTTAGCAACTTCAAGGAGCCTGGACTACAACTCCCAGAATTCCGGGAATTGCAGTCCAGGCCTCTTAATATTGCTAAAGTTTTTTTTTTTAAAAAAAACCCCAATGCTCTAAACCTCGGTGTGGCACACTTGAACCTTCCCTGCCTCTCCAACCTTCCTTTTAAAAAGATGCAGATCAAAATCAGGGGCCCCTTTATTGCTGCTGCCTCTTGTGGCCATGAGTTCCAGAGGCTGTGGAACCTGGATTCCACTCCCCCATCCCTCTTTCCCTGGTCTTTGCTTTCCGGCAGCAGGGAGGTTCTTGTGAACTCCATGCTCAGAGACGCTGCAACACCTTCCCAAGCCCAGCTGGGCTGCGTGCCTGCAACCGCCTCCACGCATTCCCTCGCCCCTCGCCTGCAGGGACAACGAGCTGGTTTGGCTGCTACCCCTGATTCTTGGGCAACGTGTTTTGAATCTGTCGGAAAGCTCTCAAAACTGCCGAGTGGCTGAGAATTGGGCGTGTGCGCCGGAGAGAGAGAGACATCGGCGCATTGATGTCTCTGGGTGCGCATGAAAACACTCCAAAAAGATAGGCTGCAAAGGAAGGAAGGGGGGTGTCTTAATTTGAGGGGGGAGACCCCATCTGACGGTGAGAACTAGGAATGGGGAAGAAAAGACTATGCGACGTTTGCTAAATTAGCTAATGTTGCATTTTCAGAGCCATTTTAGTTAGTTATTTACTAAAAGGAATAACAGAGTTGGAAGGGACCTTGGAGGTCATCTAGTCCAACCCCCTGCCCAAGCAAGAGACCCTACACCATTTCAGATAAGTGACTGTCCAGTCTCTTCTTAAAAACCTCCAGTGATGAAGCACCCACAACTTCTGGTGGCAAGCTGTTCCACTGGTTGATTGTCCTCACTGTTAGGAAGTTTCTCCTCAATTCCAGGTTGCTTCTCTCCTTTGTTAGTTTCCATCCGTTGCTTCTTGTCCTGCCTTCAGGTGCTTTTGAAAATAAATTGACCCCCTTCCTCTTTGTGGCAGCCTCTTTCTCTACCCCATTCAGGGTCTCCAGGAGACCATTAGGAAAACATGCCAGCTGAAGTCCACAAGGTTGCCAAGGTTGAAGATCCCTATTTTAATGGAAGCGTCTTCAGATCTCCATTTTTTTTGTCTCCAGAAGTCTAGTCTCTAAGTAGTTTAAAGTACTTATTGAATTGCCCATATAACACCTCTACTTTACAACCCATGGGGCTTCCTGGTGCAATTCAAGGTTTGTCACGATGTGGGTATTGCCAGTTGTGCATCTCTACTATTTCTAGGTTTACTGTATTTTCTAATCAAACAGACATGTGATATGTTTTACTACGCATGTGTACATTCCAGGAGTTTGTCTCCTCCTACCTTCTTCTGGAGCCTCGCCCGAGGCAGACGTGAATTCTTAGCTGAGAAAATGTAGCTTATTTAAGGTTTATATTCTTTTGTTACTTTTGTACTGAAATAAATATTTTGTTAATTGGAATTGAATCTCGGTTTTATTTTCTAAGTACGAATGACTTCAAAGAAGCAAGATCATATATCACCTCTTTGATAGGAATAATAATAAATTCTATAAGCCAAGAATTTCCAGGCATGAGTTCTATCACTACCTTTATTATAAGTTTATATGCAGAAAATGTTGCAAGTCTGAAATTACCTGTCTGCCCCCTCACCTCTACAGTCCAAGAAACTGGGGAGGGTGCCTCCTTAGACGTTTACCATGTCTTCATTTCTTCTGAGGGCTCAGCGGCCTCTTATCTGACTGTTGTCTAGTCCAGGAGTCTCCAACCTTGGCCACTAAGACTTGTGGACTTCAACTCCCAGAATTCCTGAGGAACTCTGGGAATTGAAGTCCACAAGTCTTAAAGTGGCCAAGGTTGAAGACCCCTGGTTTAGTCTGCAGCTCATCTTCCTCGTCCTCTATCTCTCTAGGACGTTCTCAGAGACCACTAGGCGTGATCATCTCTTAAATCTTTTATAGCACAGGGCCTGGAATCGGATGTCTCTCCCACTGTTTCTGCCTGTTCTCAAAGATCAGTCAGGGCGGGAAGGCTCCATCTGGTCCATAGAAGAACATCATAGTAGAACATCATAAGATTGTACGATGAACGATTGAGGAGACAAATGTTGAAGGGAGTAGTGTAATGAAGAGAATGACTAGGATTGATACGGTAGCTGTCTTCCAATATATGAGGGGCTGCCCCAAAGAAGAGGGGGTCAACTTATTGGAAGAGCCGAGTTGGTGCAGTGGTTAAATGCAGCACTGCAGGCTACTGCAAGTTCAGCAGTTCAGCTGTTCAAATCTCACCGGCTCAAGGTTGACTCAGCCTGCCATCCTTCGAAGGTGGGTAAAATGAGGACCCAGATTGTTGGGGGCAAGAGGCTGAACTCTGTAAACCGCTTAGAGAGGGCTGTAAAGCACTATGAAGCGGTATATAAGTCTAAGTGCTATTGCTATTGCTATTGCTATTTTCCAAAGCACCAGAAGGCAGGACAAGAAACAATGGATGGAAACTTATCAAGGAGAGAAGCAACCTAGAAGTAGAACTAACCTAGAACTTCTGAAGGCAAGTTGATCCACTGCTTAATTGTTCTCATAGTGAGAACAATTAAGTAGTGGAGCAGCTTGCCTTCAGAAGTTGTGGATGCTCCAACACTGGAGGTTTTTAAGAAGAGACTGGACAGCCATTTGTCTGAAATGGTATAGGCTAGGGTCTCCTGCTTGAGCAGGAGGTTGGACTAGCAGACCTCCAAGGTCCCTGTTATTCTATCTTCTATGGGTGGAAATGAATAAGATAAGATAACCTTTAATGTCACTTTTTTCTGTGAACACACTGGAACACATTAAAAAACTGAAATTTGAAATAGGATTTCCTGCCTGCGCAGGGGTTTTTATTTATTTATATTTATTTATTTATTTTGTCAAGCATGTATAAGATTACAGAAAAAGTATAAACATGATCATGAATACATGAGATGGTTCCGAATACATGGGGACAGTAGGACAGGGATGGTAGGCACACTGGTGCGCTTATGCACGCCCCTTACAGACCTCTTAGGAATGGGGTGAGGTCGACTGTAGACAATCTAAGGTTAAAGTTTTGGGGGTTGGGGGAAGAAACCACAGAGTCAGGTAGTGCATTCCAGGCATTGACCACTCTGTTGCTGAAGTCGTATTTTCTGCAGTCGAGTTTGGAGCGGTTTACATTGAGTTTGAACCTATTGTGTGCACGTGTATTGTTGCGGTTGAAGCTGAAGTAGTCACTGACAGGTAGGATGTTGTAGCAGATAATTTTGTGTACTACGCTTAGGTCAGACCGAAAGCGGCGTAGTTCTAAGTTGTCTAAGCCTAAAATTTCAAGCCTGGTGGCATAAGGTATTCTGTTGTGAGCAGAGGAGTGGAGGACTCTTCGCGTGAAATATCTCTGGACTCGCTCAATTGTATTAATGTCCGATATGCAGTGTGGGTTCCAGACAGATGAGCTGTATTCGAGAATTGGTGTAGCTGTTTTGTATGCTCTAGTTAGCAGTACAGTATTACCAGAGAAGAAGCTATGCAAGATTAGGTTAACAACTCTTAATGTCTTTTTGGCAAATTAATTTTGGCAATTTGGGTTGGACTAGAA
Source organism: Diadophis punctatus similis (assembly GCA_023053685.1). Lineage (NCBI taxonomy): Eukaryota > Metazoa > Chordata > Lepidosauria > Squamata > Dipsadidae > Diadophis > Diadophis punctatus. Next base: position 9,841,143 of record JALIGW010000011.1, read on the forward strand.
GACTTCCAAGGTCCATTCCAACTCCATTATTCTGTTAGATGATAGATAGATAGATACAGAGGTGGGATCCTGCCGGTGCGGTTAATAGCTGTTGTTCGGTGCAGAGCCGAAGACGCTGCTGCTTTCCCCAGGCACTTTCCCCCCCCCGCATGGATGCTGCCAATTGAGTTCTTTTGCCCTCTGCGCATGCGGAACGCTTTGCGCAGAGGGCAAAAGAACGCAATTGGCGGCATCCATGCGGGCGGGGAAAGTGCCTGGGGAAAGCTCCCGCTCCGCGAACAGCAGTAGCGTCTTCGGCTCTGCACCAAACAACAGCTATTAACCGCGCCGGCAATCAGAGGCAGGAACCCACCTCTGGATAGATAGATAGATAGATAGATAGATAGATAGATAGATAGATAGATAGATAGATAGATAGATAGATAGATAGATAGATAGATAGATAGATAGATAGATAGATAGATAGATAGATAGATAGATAGATAGATAGATAATAGTAGATTGTTAGAGACATACAGACAGACAATAGATAGATAGATAGATAGATAGATAGATAGATAGATAGATAGATAGATAGATAGATAGATAATAGATAGATAGATAGATAGATAGATAGATAGATAGATAGATAGATAGATAGATAGATAGATAGATAGATAGATAGATAGATAGATAGATTGATAGATAGATTGATAGATAGATGCAGTAGATAGATAGATAGATAGATAGATAGATAGATAGATAGATAGATAGATAGATAGATAGATAGATAGATAGATAGATAGATAGATAGATAGATAGATAGATAGATAGATAAGCAGATAATCTGTATACGTACATATGCTACACACAGACACACACACAGAGACACAGAGACACAGAGATACAGACACACACACATTAAACACAGACCATTTAGAATACATAGTGGAAAAAAGAATCTTGAGAGTTCATAAGTTTGATACTATATCGAATAAAGCTATTAGACAATCTCGTTGTTCTGCTTCGGATAGCACAAAGCCTCCTCCCTGAAAGTAATAAAGAAAATTGGCCATGGACAGGATGTGTAGGGTCCCAGACAATACCGTAGACCCTGGTCAAGCATCACTTCTATGCCATGTCCTGGATAGAAGGAAGTGAACTTCCAATAATCTTTTCTGCTGTCCTCACCACTCACTCTCTGCACAGCCTTCCTATCCGAAACAGTAATACTTCCAAACCACAAAGTACTGTATTTTTTGGAGTATAAGACACACCTTTTTCCTCCCTAAAAGTGGCTGAAAATTTGGGTGTGTCTTATACTCTGAATGTAGCTTTTTCGGAGCTTTTTTCCCAGCCCTAACTAGGTGCTAACGATCTTCCCAGCTCTTATCTTGCAGGCTCTTTCATTGTTACTCTCTCCAAAGAATGTTTTTCCAGCCCTAAGTCTTTGCAGGGTTTTTTTCATTGCTCTACTTGCTCCCAAAAAGTTTTTTCCTAGCCCTAACCAGGTGCTAATGATCTTCCCAGCTCTTACTGGCTTGCAGGCTCTTTCATTGTTACTTCTTCTCTCCGAAGAAGGTTTTTTAAAGTCCTAACCAGGGGATAAAATAATGTGCTGAAGCTGACCAGACTAAGGACGCTAGCTAGATGAATACCTGATAGGCAGATTCCCCCCCCCCCGCCTTATTTTCCTCCCCCAAAACTAAGGTGCGTCTTATACTCCGGTGCGTCTTATACTCCGAAAAATACGGTAATACAAGACGATGCAATACAATACAATATCAAGGAGAGAAGCAACCTAGGAGAAATTTCCTGGCAGTAAGAATAATTAATCAGTGGAACGGCATCCCTCCAGAAGTTGTGGGTGCTCCATCCCTGGAGGTTTTTAAGAAGAGATTGGACAGCCATTTGTCCAGAATAGTTAGGGTCTCCTGCTTGAGCAGTGGGGCTGGACTAGATGACCTCTAAGGTTCCTTCCAATTCTATTATTCTATATTATATCATCTCAATGGACTCAGAAGATGCCCCTTGTGAGTGATGTCTATTCAGGGCCTGTCTTCTCCTTCTTCTTCCAGTATGGTTGTTTTCATGGTTGTGATTCTTTTTCAATTTTGATACCTTTAATCCTCCTGTAAGCTTCCCAGCGTCGCGCGCTGAGTGAGCAGCCTTAGAGACCCAGTAAATAATTTTTTTTAAAAAAAAGGTGAAACGATTTCCCATCATTTGGAAATGAACCTGCGTTGACGTACCCTAAAATTGCACTTGCCAATTGACCGCCACATGACAGGGCTGCGTTTCCTTTGCCGTCCTGCTTCCGTGTTGTGCAAGCAGAAACGAAATACTGCTGAATTCAAGGCACAGGATTTTCAGCGTTTAAGGATTCCCTTTCCTCAGCACGAATCTCTGAGTGGGATGGTTTCTGCGATTGCTCATTCGTAGTTTTAGGCGGCCTCCTTGCTAAAAAGGCACAAGCAAAGAGCCAAAAACAACAACAACCCAGTTGCAGAAACCCAGCTGTACAAAAAATGTACACAAAAAATGTCTACAAAAAAGACATTGAAACCCTAGAGAAAGTGCAGAAGAGAGCAACCAGGATGATAAAGGGTCTGGAAAATAAAACATACAAAGAGCGGTTGCAGGAACTGAGCTTGGCCAGTCTGGCGAAGAGAAGGACCAGGGGTGACATGATAGCAGTGTTCCAATACTTGAGGGGATGCCACAGAGAGGAGGGGGTCAGGCTGTTCTCTATGGCACCAGAAAGCCAAACAAGGAATAACGGATGGAAGCTGACCAAGGAGAGATTCAACCTGGAAGTGAGGAGAAACTTTCTGACGGTGAGAGCGATCAACCAGTGGAACAGCTTGCCAGCGGAGGTCGTGAGAGCCCCAACACTTGCGATCTTCAAGGGGAGACTGGACTGCCATCTGTCTCAAATGGTGTAGGAACTCCTGCTTGAGCAGGGGGTTGGACTAGATGACCTACAACGTCCCTTCCAACTCTAATAATAAATAAATAAATAAATAATATAAATAAATAAATAAACATCCTAAAAAATCTAAATCTGGAATTTGAAAAAAAACACGCTTTATTCCAGGTAGATTGTGATAATTTAGTCTACTTTACAGGTAATCCTTGAGTTACAACCGTTTTAGTGACTGTTCGATGTTACGGAATGCACTGAAAAAAAGTGATTTAAAAGTGGTCCTCACACCTATGACCATTATCACATCCCCACAGTTACGTGATTGACAATGGCTTGCATTTATGACAATTGTAACATCCCAGGGGTCATGTTAGATGAGGGAATAGAAGGGGAATTTACCAAATTTGCGAATGACACTAACCTGGCAGGAATAGCCAACACCCTAGAAGATAGGCTCAAGATCCAGATGGATCTTGACAGACTTGAACCCTGGGCCCTAGCTAACAAAATGAAATTCAATGTAGAGAAAAGGCAAGAAAAACCGAAGGTACAAGTACAGATTAGGTGAAAAAACAGTAACAGTGAGAGGGACCTTGGAGTCCTAGTGGCCAGCAGTGTGTGGCAGTAGCCAAAAAAGCTAATACAATCCTTGGTTGTATAAACAGAGGCATAGAATCAAAACCAAGTGAAGTATTAGCATTGCTTTATAAAGCCTTAGTAAAACCACACCTGGAATACTGCAACCAGTTTGGGTCCCCACATTACAAAAAAAGATGTTGAACTTTTTCTCTGAAAAAGTGCAGAGAAGAGCAACCAAGATGATGAGGGGACTGGAGGCCAAAACATACGATGAACGGTTGCAGGAACTGGGCATGGCTAGTCTAGTGAAGAGAAGGACCAGGGGAGACAGGATAGCAGTCTTCCAATATTTGAGGGGCTGCCACAGAGAGGAGGGGGTCAAGCTATTTTCCAAAGCACTCAAAGGCCAGACAAGGAACAATGGATAGAAACTGATCAAGGAGAGATTCAACCTGGAAATAAGGAGGAATTTTCTGACAGTGAGAACAATCAACCAATGGAACAGAAGTTGCCTTCAGAAGTTGTGGGAGCTCCATCCCTGGAGGCTTTCAAGAAGAGACTGGACTGCCATCTGTCAGAAATGGTGTAGGGTCTCCTGCTTGGGCAGGGGATTGGACTAGATGACCCACAAGGTCCCTTCCAACTCTGTTAATCTGTTAGACCTCTCTTTTACTTATGCATAAAATAATATTAATCTATTTTTCCAACTCAGATCGCAAGAGCACACTGCCATTGTTTATGGCTAACAATATAGTGACCAGCAGCTCAGTGTGACAGGCAGACTGAGGCAATACATATAGTCCTCAACTTATGACCACAATAGAACCAGAAAATTCATCATTAAGAGGCACAATTGTTACGTGAGACAGCACATGGTTTTTTAAAATGCGGTCGTTAAGTGAATCACTGCAGTCTTTAAGTGCGACATCATGTGATTGCAACATGTGACCTTCCCTGTCGACTTCCCCTGTTGACTTGGCTTGTTGGAAGCCAGCCACAAATAGTGTGTCACGATGTGAATATTGTCAGTTTGTGCATCTCTATGTTTTTCTACTGTTTCTTGTATTTATGGTCAAGCAGACATATGGTATATTCTACTACGCATGTCTGCATTCCTGAAGTCAACTCCTTCCTTTTCTCTCCGCCATTTCTACTGAAGATAGAAGTGATTTATTTCTTAGCCGATAAGATGTAGCCTACTAAGGATCTTTTTATTACTTTTCTACTGAAATAAATATTTTGTTATTAGTATTTAAACTGCGGTTTTCTTTCTATAATGTCAGAGTTTCAGGAAAAGATCTATTTCGCCTCTGATGAGAGTAATTCTTATCTTAACATAGTGATCACACATTCAGATTGTACTTTATTCAGATTGGACCAGGTATCCTTTATATACTGTATATTTCAAACATTTTGGCTTTGGAACGTGTTCGTCAATCGGCCAGCATCATAGGAGTCATCAACCATCTAGGGAGCATGTTCAGTAGCGCTATGTGTACCATGCAACAATTCAAAGCATCCCAAAATATCTTTAGCAGGTTCTTGCTGATGACCAATTGAATATTCAGAAAGTGTGTTTCCTACATTGTAGTGAATTTTCAGGTTATTAAAGTTCAGCTTTCTGGGGCAATTCTTGTTTCTGGCCAGCCTGAACCGGTTTTATCAGAATCCACATTCTTGCCTTTTTACTTCAAAGAAAGTAAAACCATTAATCAAAGTCACTCCTAGTCACTGAAAACATTTCTCAGAGAGACAGCCCTCTCCTGACCCCTTCATCAGGGGTCAAAGCAATGGGTTGACCCAGCCCTTATGGTAGCTCCTTCCTCCAAGACATTGGATCAGGGGAGGGTTCTACTTACCTTCCCTACCAGTTTGCATCGCGTCCGAAGTCACGTTGCGCAAATGACCCTCTGCGCATGCGCAGAGGGTTCTTTGCAAGCCACTTTCAAGGAGCGACAACCGGAGGACCGGTTCAGAGGCGTGGGCAGTCAGCCATCGCTGCTGGTTCGGTGAGCGGGGGCAAATTTCCGCCACCGGTTTGGGCGAACTGGTCCGTACCAGCAGCAACCCACCACTGCATTGGATGACCATTCCTAGAATAGAATAGAGCTGGAAGGGACCTTGGAGGTCTTCTAGTCCAGCCACCTGCTCAAGCAGGAGAACCTATATCATCTCAGACAAGTCGCTGTCCAGTTTCTTCTTAAAAACCTCCAGTGATGGAGCAGGAGCACCCATGATTTTTGGTGGCAAGCTGTTCCACTGGTTAATTGTTCTCACTGTTAGGAAATTTCTCTGTAATTCCAGGTTGCTTCTCTCCTTGATTAGTTTCCATCCGTTGTTTCTTGTCCTGCCTTCTGGTGCTTTGGAGAATAGGTGGACCCCCTCTTCTTTGGGGCAGCCCCTCAAATACTGGAATCCTGCTATCATTTCACCCCTAATTCTTCTTTTCTTTAGACTAGCCAGGCCCAAATCCTGGCTTGTACCCATTCTTCATATGTTTTAATCTCCAGGTTTAGTCTTACCTGGGTTGAACAGGTACATTTCACCAGGACAGTGAAAACCTGTTGGCTCAATTCACACGTGCAAATTGCTTTATTTGATGGTTTTGTTTTATTCGCCTTTGGGGAAATTATAGGTACTCCTCAACCTATGACCACAACTGAGCTCAAAATTTCTGTTGCTAAGTGAGACCGTTGCTAAGTGAGGTTTGCCCCATTTTACAGCATTCTTTGACACCGTTGTTGAGCGAATCCCTGCAGCTGTTAAGTTAGTAACACGGTTGTTAAGTGAATCTGGCTTCTCCGTTGACTTGGCTTGCCAGAAGGTTGCAAACGAGGATCACGTGACCCCAGGGGTACACTGCAGCCGTCATAAATGTGAGTCAATTGCCAAGCGTCCGAATTTTGATCACATGATCATAGGGTGCAACGGTTGTAACTGTGAAAAAAATTTTCAGTGCCGTTATAACTTCAACTGGTCAAATTTTCAGTGCCGTTATAACTTCAACTGGTCACTAAACGAATGGCTGTAAGTCAAGGACTATCTGTTGTATGTTGTGCCTCTTTTTGACAAACCTTGGCGTCGATGAAAGACAGAGACAAAATGGTTCAGTTTGTATTGGAACAATTTGGGATTTGGGAATATTATGTTTTGGACTGAAATGCAGTCATATGCATCGTAATACAGTTCAGCTGCAATTAAAACATTGATTAGAAAAAGGTCAAGAAAAAAACAAGGATACATGAGTGAATCAGAGGTGGGTTGCTCCCGGTTCGGACTGGTTCTATAGAACCTGTAGCGGGAATTTCCCTCCACTCGCCGAACCGGGAGCGATCGCCGACTGGCCACGCCCCTGAACCGGCTCTCTCGGCGGCGCCATGGGCGGCGCCATCTTGGTTTTGCTTGTTTTGCTTGTTTTTTGCTTCTGCGCATGTGCAGAAGCCAGGTTTTCGGCACTGCGCATGCGCGTGAATCCACGCAGCATGCCCGCATGGCGCGCAACATGCACGCACCCACGCGGCGCGGGAGGAAGCGAACCGGCGGCGAGGTAAGTTAGAACCCACGCCTGGAGCGAATGGCAATGATATTTAAAGAATTCATAATTTTAGAATTTATTATTTTCCTCCCAAAATGTAAACGGTATATTTATCAGGCAAACTGGGGGAAAGAGAATTCTGCAGCAAAATACAGTACATGTGCATACTAATATGATTGTTAAAAAAACATTTTCAAGCATATGCTCAAAATTTAGAAGAGATTAAAATGGGCTTCATATTTGTAAAAAACAAAAATCGGGGGGAGAAATAGGGAGAGACTCATGGTAAGGATTGGCCCCTCCCAAATTGTTTTCTTTCATGTTCAAATGTTTCTGAAATTCTGGCAACTTTCATTCCCATTTCTAATCTCAGATTTAATTCTGGAAACTTCAGAACTGGGATTCTGGAGAAACACAAAGGCATTCCTTGGAAACAAAAATAGAGGCAAGAACATACTGGCCCACATAATGCAGAATAATTAGTATTTGTGCTGTTGTATGTTGTTCAATAGATATAACCCCAATGTATCTATCCTTCCTTCCTTCCTTCCTTCCTTCCTTCCTTCCTTCCTTCCTTCCTTCCTTCCTTCCTTCCTTCCTTCCTTCTTCCTTCCTTCCTTCCTCCTTCTTTCCTTCCTTCCTTCCTTCCTTTCCTTCCTTCCTTTCCTTCCTTCCTTCCTTCCTTCTTACTTCCTTCCTTCCTCCTTCTTCCTTCCTTCCTTCCTTCCTTTCCTTCCTTCCTTCCTTTCCTTCCTTCCTTCCTTCCTTCCTTCCTTCCTTCCTTCTTCCTTCCTTCCTTCCTCCTTCTTTCCTTCCTCCTTCCTTCCTTCCTTCCTCCTTCTTTCCTTCCTTCCTTCTTCCTTCTTTCCTTCCTCCTTCCTTCCTTCCTCCTTCTTTCCTTCCTTCCTTCCTTCTTCCTTCCTTCCTTCCTTCCTTCCTTCCTTCCTTCCTTCCTCCTTCTTTCCTTCCTTCCTTCCTTCCTTCCTTCTTCCTTCCTTCCTTCCTCCTTCTTTCCTTCCTTCCTTCCTTCCTTCCTCCTTCCTTCCTTCCTCCTTCTTTCCTTCCTTCCTTCTTCCTTCTTTCCTTCCTCCTTCTTTCCTTCCTTCCTTCCTTCCTTCCTTCCTTCCTTCTTCCTTCCTTCCTTCCTTCCTTCCTTCCTTCCTTCCTTCCTTCCTTCCTTCCTTCTTCCTTCCTTCCTCCTTCTTTCCTTCCTTCCTTCCTTCCTTTCCTTCCTTCCTTCCTTCCTTCCTTCCTTCCTTCCTTCCTTCCTTTCCTGCCTGCCTGCCCCCCCCCTCTCTCTCTGTATATATATATATATATATATATATATATAGAGAGAGAGAGAGAGAGAGAGAGAGAGAGAGAGAGAGAGAGAGAGAGAGGAGAGAGAGAGAGAGAGAGAGAGAGAGAGAGAGAGAGAGAGAGCAGCGGTTCCCAACCTTCCTAATGCCGCAACCTGTGACCCGCCCCCACAACCCCACTGTGCCCCTCTGCGCATGCACAAAGCGTTCTGTGCATGCGCAGAGGGTAAAAGAACCAAATGGCAGCGTCCGGGTGAAGTCTCCAGATCCGGGTGAGGTCTCCGCTTGTTTCGCGTGTTGCCTCTGAGAGCTTTTCGAGCCCCGTCGCGAAAGGCATGCATGACTTCGGCGGGGCCGGGATAGGCGGCTGCCCGGAGAGAGCCAGCCCCTTCGCAGAGTCTCTCCTGTCTACCTGTAGCGTTCGGGGCGAAGAGGGTGGCTCTCTCCAGGCAGCCGCCTGTCCCGGCCCCGCCGAAGTCACGCACGCCTTTCACGATGGGACTCGAAAAAGATCCCAGAGGCAACACCCAAAGCAAGCGGAGACCTCACCCGGATCTGGAGAATGCTTTGCGCATGCGCAGAGGGTAAAAGAACCCAAATGGCGGCGGCGGGGTGGGTCATGGGGCGCGGGTTGTGGGGCGCGATATGACCAGGCTTGTGGCAGTGGGGGGGGGGAGCTGAGGATGCCGGGGCAACCCCTGGGAAATGGTCGTTTAACCCCCAAAGGGTTCACGACCCCCAGGTTGGGAACCGCTAATCTAGAGCCTTGGTGGTATAGTGGTTAGGATGGAGTATTGCAAGCTGACTCTGCCCACAGCCAGCAGTTCAATCCGACCAGCTCGAGGTTGACTCAGCCTTCCATACTTCCCAGGTAGATAAAATTAGAACCCAGATTGTTGGGGGCAATGTTCGGACCCTGTAAATCCCTTAGAGAAGACTGTATCTGTCATCTATCATCTTTCTTTCTCTATCTATCATCTATCTAAATGGTGTAGGGTCTGCTTGGGTGGTGGGGTTGGACTAGATGGGCTACAAGGTCCCTTCCAACTCTGTTAATCTGTTAGATCTGTTAAATCTATATTCTATCTGTCTGTCTATCTAGCTAGACATTATTATCTATATTATCTATCCATCTTCCTTCCTTCCTTCCTACCTCACTCTCTTTCATTCTTTCTTTCTCTTTCTTTCTTCTTTCTTTCTTTCTTTCTTTCTTTCTTTCTTTCTTTCTTTCTTTCTCTGTCACTTTCTATTTACTTTCTTTCACTTTCTCTTTCTTTCTTTCTTTCTTTCTTTCTTTCTTTCTTTCTTTCTTTCTTTCTTTCTTTCTTTCTTTCTTCTTTCTTTTCTTTCCCAATCATCTATATTCTGTCTGTCCATCTGTCCATCCATCCACCATTATTAAATTTATTCTCGCCATGGGGTTACTCTAGGTGGCCTCCATCCACGTATCCATCCCCTAGCTGCCTGGGGAATTCTGGGAGATGAAGTCCAACCCTCCTGAAGCCACCAAGTGAGGACACTGTTCAAGAGCCATCAGTCATCCTTGCTTGTTTGTCACCCGTCAGTCAGTCAGTCCTACCATCCCACCTCTGGGCAAACTATTCTTCCAGGCCCAGTGCCAGCCTCAATTTCTGACAGAAATTTTGCCCCAACCGGTTGATTTCTTTGATCAGAAAAACGATAATATCTATGTTTATTCCTGACCAGAAACTCCTTATAGATTTTGGCATGAAGCAGGTGGGAAAAAAAGATCCTATGATTGATGGCTCTGAGGATTAGAAAAAAATAATAGAAAAAAGAGAACATAGAATAGAATATAATGAAAGAGTTGGAAGGGACCTTCCTTGGAGGTCTTCTAGTCCAACCCCCTGCTCAGGCAGGTAATCTTATACCATTTCAGACAAATGGTTGTCCCATCACTTCTTAAAAACTTCCAGTGTTGGAGCATTCACAACTTCTGGAGGCAAGTAGTTCCACTGATTAATTGTTCTGACTATCAGGAAATTTCTCCTTAGTTCTGAGTTGCTTCTCTTCTTGATTATTTTCCACCCATTGCTTCTTGTCCTGCCCTCAGGTGCTTTGGAGAATAGGTGGGACCCCCTCTTCTTTGTGGCAGCTCCTGAGATATTGGAAGACTGCTATGATATCTCCCCTAGTCCTTATTTTCATTAAACTGAACATACCCAGTTCCTGCAACCGTTCTTCATGTGTTTTAGCCTCCAGTCCCCTAATCAACTTTGTTAGGGGAACGTCTGCAAGAAAACCACCAAGCTCAGAGAGCACCAAGGACCCCACAATCCTTTTCTTCTTCTTCTTCTTTTTCCCCTTCTCCTTCCCCTTCCCCTTCCTCTTCCTCCTCCTCCTCCTCTCTATAAACCCCCTCCCTTGTAGCACTGATAATGTTCCTAGTTGGGTCATGAAACGTCTGCAAGAAAACCACCAAGCTCAGAGAGTACCAAGGATCCCACAGTTCTTCTTCCTCTTCCTCTTCCTCTTCCTCCTCCTCTTCCTCCTCCTCCTCCTCTTCTCCTCCTCCTCCTCCTCCTCCTCCTCCTCCTCCTCCTCCTCTTCTTCTTCTTCTTCTTCTCCTCCTCCTCCTCCTCCTCCTCCTCCTCCTCCTCCTCTTCCTTCTTCTTCTCCTTCTCCTTCTGCTCCTCCTCCTCCTCTCTATAAACCCCCTCCCTTGTAGCACTGTTGACGTTCCCTAGTTGGGTCACGAAACGTCTGCAAGGAAACCGCCAAGCTCAGAGAGCACCAAGGACCCCCTTGTAGATCCGGGACGCCAGATTCATGCCTGGTTTCTTCCAGCAGCAGGTTGGGACGATCGGGTTCTCTCGCTTGCCCGAATATTCTCTGCCATTCTCTTTTTTCCTCGGTGAGCCTTGGCCGCCCTGCTCGGCTCTCTTGTCGCTCTCTTGGCACGCTCCTTGCATGCCTGGGAGGAACAGGTTTGGCAAGGAGAAGCCGAAGGAGGCAACCCGGTGCCCGGCTGGCGGGGTGGGTGGGATTAAGCCTCGCAGAAAATGACCCCCGAGAAATCTGGTTCGGCTGGTTGGGTGTCTTCCTTTCTCATGTGCTCCTCCTTGGGGGTGAGTTTCAAGAGTGACATGACATTTGGGTGTTATGATTTGCTCCGCTTGGGTTGGGTGGAAACAGCTGCAGGCAACGGGACGACCAGGGGAACTGGCTACAAAGCTTATTTTAGCACCTGGGTGAGGGAAGGCTCCCCTCCCCCAAAATTTGGGGTGAAACCTAGAGGATTTGGTAGGCCTTTTTTTTTTTAAACCCTCCTTCCTTGTTGGGAACAGAGTCGGAGAGGTGATGCAACCTCCAGCATGAGCAACCTCCAGCAATCTTGCGTAGCTTCTTCTCTGGCAACATTACATTACTAACCAGAGCATACAAAACATTTGTTAGACCAATTCTGGAATACAGCTCACCTGTCTGGAACCCACACTGCATATCAGACATCAATACAATCGAGAGAGTCCAGAAATATTTCACAAGAAGAGTCCTTCACTCCTCCGCTCACAACAAAATACCTTATTCCACCAGACTTGAAATACTGGGATTAGACAATTTACAACTACGTCGCCTCCGCTCTGATCTAAATGTAGTTCATAAAATCATATACCAAAATGTCCTTCCTGTTAATGACTACTTCAGCTTCAACCGCAACAATACACGAGCACACAATAGATTCAAACTAAATGTAAAGCGCTCCAAACTCGACTGCAGAAAATACGACTTCAGCAACAGAGTGATCAATGCCTGGAATGCACTACCTGACTCTGTGGTTTCTTCCCCAAACCCCAAAAACTTTAACCTTAAACTGTCTACAGTCGACCTCTCCTCGTTTCTAAGAGGTCTGTAAGAGGCGTGCATAAGCGCACCACTGTGCCTACCGTCCCTGTCCTACTGTCCTATTGTCCTCTTTTATCGTTACTTTTTACTTATGTTTATACAAACTACTACTATTCTATACATGTTTGACAAATAAATAAATAGATAAATAAAAATAAATAAATGATAAGGTTCCTCCAAGAAAGGACTTCTACTGGTGGCCTGTTGGGGTGCTAGAGGTTCTGAGCTGGGCTACGCTGGCCGTGACAATTCTAGGATTTGAAGTCTTGAAGATTATTTCCATACATCGGCGTTTCTCCATTTTGGCTACTTGTGGGGTTTATGGGGAGGAGGAGGAGGAGGACTGTGGGGTCCTTAGCGCTCGCTGACCTTGGTGGTTTTCTTGCCGATGTTTCATGATCTAACTAGGGCAGGGGTCTGCAACCCGCGGCTTTGGAGCCGCATGTGGCTCTTTCATCCCTCTGCTGCGGCTCCCTGTCGCTCAAAATATGCGTCACAACCGCCAATGTGCGACACCCGCCGGCATGTGATTTATTGAGCTTTTCGACCCATCTTTTTTTTTTTTTGGAGTTCAAAATGTTTTTGTTGCATGCAGAAATAAAAATGTGTTTTCTCTGTAGCAGGTCGTTGATTTCATAAATGCAGCACACTGTAGTTTTTTTATACATAGCATAAAGGTAAAAAACGATATATGCAGTGTTATTTTCATTTTAGATGTCAAAAGGGTTTTGTGGCTCCTGGTGTTTTCTTTTCTGTGGGAAATGGGTCCAAATGGCTATTTGAGTGGTTGCCGACCCCTGAACTAGGCAACATCCTCAGTGCTGGAAGGGAAGGGGGTTTGTGGAAAGGAGGAGGAGGAGGAGGAGGAGGAGGAGGAGGAGGAGGAGGAGGAGGAGGAGGAGGAGGAGAATGGTGGGGTCCTTGCTCGCTGAACTGGGTGGTTTTCTTGCAGACGTTTCATGATCCAACTAGGGAACATCTTCAGTGCTAAACAGAGAGCAGTTCAAACCTTACTCACTTTTAGCACTGATGATGTTCTTTAGTTGGGTCATGAAATGTCTGCAAGAAACAACCAAGCTCAGAAAACATCAGAAAACCTCCTGCTCCTCCTCCTCCTCCTTTCTAGCACTGATGATGTTCCCTAGTTGGGTCATGAAACATCTGCAAGAAACCCATCAAGCTCATAGATCACCAAGGACCCGCCAGTCCTTCTTCTTCCTCCTCTTCCTCCTTTATAGCACTGATGATGTTCCCTAGTTGGGTGACAAAACGTCTGCAAGAAACCCACCAAGCCCAGAGAGCACCAAGGACCTGCCAGTCCTTCCTCCTCCTCCTCCTCCTCCTCCTCCTCCTCCTCCTCCCCCTCCCCCTCCTCCTCCTCCTCCTTTCTAGCACTGATGATGTTCCCTAGTTGGGTGACAAAACGTCTGCAAGAAACCCACCAAGCCCAGAGAGCACCAAGGACCCGCCAGTCCTTCCTCCTCCTCCTCCTCCTCCTCCTCCTCCTCCTCCTCCTCCTCCTCCTCCTCCTCCTCCTCCTCCTTTCTAGCATTAATGATGTTCCCTAGTTGGGTGACGAAACGTCTGCAAGAAACCCACCAAGCCCAGAGAGCACCAAGGACCCCGCCAGTCCTTCCTCCTCCTCCTCCTCCTCCTCCTCCTCCTCCTCCTCCTCCTCCTCCTCCTCCTCCTCCTCCTCCTCCTCCTCCTTTCTAGCACTGATGATGTTCCCTAGTTGGGTGACGAAACGTCTGCAAGAAACCCACCAAGCTCATAGATCACCAAGGACCCCGCCAGTCCTTCTTCTTCCTCCGCTTCCTCCTTTCTAGTACTGATGATGTTCCCTAGTTGGGTGACGAAACGTCTGCAAGAAACCCACCAAGCCCAGAGAGCACCAGGGTTCCACGGTTCAACCTTGAGCTACAAACATTCTCTTTTAGTGTATTTCACATCCTTCAGACATGGCTGGAACTGGTTTTGCCTTCGCCTATTGTGCAAACTGAACCTTTGCAACCTATGCAACAAACTCTGGCTAAGAAAAACAAAATCGCAAGCAAACTCATTTGGCGCAGGCATGCCAAATCTCAATTTAATTGCTGCCAAAAACGCTGCGGTGATGAAGAGGCTTGCGGAGGGTAGCTTGTAAGGCTGGGCTCCTGCTAGTTTAACTTAGTTACTGAATTAATCTTGTTCCTGGACTTGCATAATGGTTTGAATCATGAACCAAGCCAACAGGCAGGGATTGCATGACAAGCTAAATGTCAGAGAGGTCTCCCTCTCAGAAGCGGTCTCCTTACCTGCAGTTTGGCTCTCTCTTTGATAATCTTCCACCTGTTGCTTCTTGTCCTACCTTCAGGTGCTTTGGCTGCAGAGGTCTCCAACTTTGGCAACTTTAAGACTTGTGGACTTCAACTCCCAGAATTCCTCAGCCAGCAAAGCTGGCTGAGGAATTCTGAGAGTTGAAGTCCACAAGTCTTAAAGTTGCCAAGGTTGGAGACCCCCTGCGACAGGTGGACTCCCCTCTTCTTTCGTGGCAGCCCCTCAAGAACTGGAAGATGGCTAGCATGATATCAGTCTTCCAGTATTTGAGCGACTGCCACAAAGAAGAAGGGGTAAATCTATTAAAGGCCTAGAGACTAAACCATAGGAAGAATGGTTGCAGAATTTGGGCTTGGCTAGTCTAGAGAAGAGAAGGACCAGGGGGGACATGATAACAGTATTCTAATATTCGAGGGGCTGCCACAAACAGGAGGGGGGGTCAAATTGTTCTCCAAAGCACCAGAAGGCAGGACATGAAACAATGGAACTAACCAAGGAGAGAAGCAACCTGGAATTAAGGAGAAACTTCCTAACGGCGAGGACAATTAACCAGTGGAACAACTTGCCACCAGAAGATGTGAATGTTTCCAATACTGGAGGTTTTTAAGAAGAGACTGGACAGCCACTTATCTGAAATGGTATGGGGCTTCCTGCTTGATCTGGGGGTTGGACTAGAAGATCTCCAAGGTCCCTTCCAGCTCTATTCTGATTCTATTCTCCAAAGCCCCCTGAAGGCAGAACAAGAAGCAATGGATGGAAGATTATCAAGGAGAGATCCAACCTAGAACTGAGAAGGAATTGCAGCATTCAATCTGAGTTGGTCACTGGGTCCAGAGGTATGTTCTTCCAAGCTTATGGACCTGTGCTGGAGCCCATCCTCACGGAACTTCTCAACCTCAGGATGTGTGCACCGGAAGACTAGGAATTTCCCTAAGTCCAAGAGTTTGGAAGAGCAAACTTCTGGTCCCAGTGACCGGCTCAGATTGGATCTTGAAACATTAACCTGGAATGTGTATATTTGCCTTCATTCGGAAGGATAAATTTTTAGATTTAGATTTATTATTAGAGTTGGAAGGGACCTTGTAGGTCATCTAGTCCAACCCCCCGCTCAAGCAGGAGTTCCTACACCATTTGAGACAGATGGCAGTCCAGTCTCCCCTCGAAGGTCGCAAGTGTTGGGGCTCTCACAACCTCCGCTGGCAAGCTGTTCCACTGGTTGATCGCTCTCACCGTCAGAAAGTTTCTCCTCACTTCCAGGTTGAATCTCTCCTTGGTCAGCTTCCATCCGTTATTCCTTGTTTGTCTTTCTGGTGCCATAGAGAACAGCCTGCCCCCCTCCTCTCTGTGGCATCCCCTCAAGTATTGGGATATTGCTATCATGTCACCCCTGGTCCTTCTCTTCGCCAGACTGGCCAAGCTCAGTTCCTGCAACCGCTCTTTGTATGTTCTATTTTCCAGACCCTTTATCATCCTGGTTGCTCTCTTCTGCACTTTCTCTAGGGTTTATTTATTTATTTTATTTATTTTGTTTCAATGTCTTTTTTGTAGTGTGGTGACCAAAACTGGATGCAGTACTCTAGGTATGGTCTGACCAAGGCTTTATAGAGTGGTACTAGTACCGCTCTATAATTTCTTGATAGTGAGGACAATTAACCAGTGGAATGGCTTGCCACCAGAAGTTGTGGGCGCTCTATCACTGGAGGTTTTTAAGAAGAGGACTGGACAGCCACTTGACTGAGACGCTATAGAGTCTCCTGCTTGAGCAGGGGGTTGGACTAAATGACCTTCAAGGTCCCTCCCAACCAGTGGTGGGATTCGATTTTTTTTTACTACCAGAATAGCTTGATTCCCTCTTCTTTATGGAAGCCCCTCTAATACTGGAAGATGCTACCATATCCTCCTTAGTGATTAAATCCAATTTTTTTTACTTTTTTTTTCTAAAAAGAAATTTTTTACTAATTTCTTGATAGTGAGGACAATTAACCAGTGGAATGGCTTGCCACCAGAAGTTGTGGGCGCTCTATCACTGGAGGTTTTTAAGAAGAGACTGGACAGCCACTTGACTGAGACGCTATAGAGTCTCCTGCTTGAGCAGGGGGGTTGGACTAAATGACCTTCAAGGTCCCTCCCAACCAGTGGTGGGATTCGATTTTTTTTTACTACCAGAATAGCTTGATTCCCTCTTCTTTATGGAAGCCCCTCTAATACTGGAAGATGCTACCATATCCTCCTTAGTGATTAAATCCAATTTTTTTTACTACCGGTTCTGTGGACGTGGCTTGGCGGGCATGGTGTGGCTTGGTGGGCGTGGCAGGGGAAGGATACTGCGAAATCCCCATTTCCTCCCGATCAGCTGGGACTTGGGAGGCAGAGAATAGATGGGGGTGGGGGCAGTCAGAGGTGTTATTTGCCGGTTCTCCGAACTACTCAAAATTTCCGCTACCGGTTCTCCAGAACCTGTCAGAACCTGCTGAAACCCACCTCTGCTCCCACCTCTATTATTCTGTTATGTCGTCCCTAGTCCTTTTCTTCATTACACTAGACCAGGGGTGTCAAATTCAAGGCTCGGGGGCTAGATCTGGCCCGCCGGTTGCTTAGATCTGGCCCACGGGGGCCCCCTGGAAACAGTGAAGGACCGGCCCACGGTGCCTCGGCCAGCAAAAACGGAGCTAGGGAGGGCTGCACGTGGCCCTCCCGAGCTTCATTTTCATTGGCAGAGGGCTGCAGGTGGCTGTCGCAGCCGAAAATGGAGCTCCAGAGCCTGTTTTCCCCCGCCGGCAGAGTGCTTGGGCCACCACAGGCGCCTCCAACATGAGTGACATCGAGATGGCCACGCCCACCCTGGCCACACCCACCGTGACCCTGAAGTCAAACACAACCCTGATGAAATCGAGTTTGACACCCCCGCACTAGACAGTGAGAGCGATCAACCAGTGGAACAGCTTGCCAGCGGAGGTTGTGAGAGCCCCAACACTTGCGACCTTCAAGAGGAGACTGGACTGCCATCTGTCTCAAATGGTGTAGGAACTCCTGCTTGAGCAGGGGGTTGGACTAGATGACCTACAAGGTCCCTTCCAACTCTAATAATAAATCTAAATCTAGACATTCCCAATTCCTGCAACTATTCATCATATATTTAGCTTCCATTCTCTTACTCATCTGTGTTCCTTTTCTCTGCACTCTTTGTAGAATCTCAACATATTTTTTTTACATCATGGCGACCAAAAGTGGATGCAATATTCCAGGTGTGGTCTTACCAAGGTATTATAGAATGGTATTCACACGTCACATGATCTTGATTCTACCCCTCTTATTAATGCAGCCTAGGACTGTGTTGGCTTTTTTGGCAGCTGCCGCACACGGCTAGCTCATACGTGATTGTCCACTAGGACTCCAAAAGTACACATATAGATTGGGTGAAACAGGGCTTAATAGCTTTATATTATATTAATATTATATTATATTATATTAATAACTCTGAGAGGGATCTTGGAGTCTTAGTGGACAACCAGCTAAATAGGAGCCAGCAGTATGTAGTGGCAGCCAAAAAAGCCAATGCAATCCTAAATTGCATTAACGGAGGGATACAATCAAGATCAAGGGAGGTACTAATACCACTCTGTAAAGCCTTAGTTAGACCACACCTAGAATACTCCAGTTTTGGTCACCACACTATAAAAAAGATGTTGAGACTGTAGAAAGAGTGCAGAGAAGAGCAACCAGGATGATTAGGGGACTGGAGGCTAAAACATACGATGAACGGTTGCAGGAACTGGGCATGGCTAGTCTAATGAAGAGAAGGACCAGGGGAGACAGGATGGCAGTCTTCCAATACTTGAGGGGCTTCCCCAGAGAGGAGGGGGTCAAGCTGTTTTCCAAAGCACCTGAAGGCCAGACAAGGAACTAATTAAGGAGAGAAGCAACCTGGAATTAAGGAGAAATTTCCTAACAGTTAGAACAATTAACCAGTGGAACAGAAGTTGCCTTCAGAAGTTATGGGAGCTTCATCCCTGGAAGCGTTCAAGAAGAGACTGGACTGCCACCTGTCAGAAATGGTGTAAGGTCTGCTTGGGCGGGGGGTTGGACTAGATGACCTACAAGGTCCCTTCCAACTCTGTTAATCTGTTAATATCTGTCCCTCTTACACTTACTCCGGCTGAACCAGGTACCACCTAAACTATACCTGTGCATTTGGTTTTCCCTGCCTACGTGCATGTTTTGTCTCCCTAATAAACTGCAATTGTGCTGGATAGGGCTTCTTTGAGTTTCCAACAGGGGAAAACAGTATTTTTTTAACAATCCTGCTCCCAACCTTTTTAGAATTTTAAAGGCTGTAAAGTTGAACTTAGAGCGGGGCGTCGCTTGCCAAAAAAGCCGGCGCCTGCGAGCCCAGAATTCCCTGCTGATGAACAGCTAACCTGGCTCTTTGGTTCTCTGGCTAATAAACAGGGTGCCTTAATTGGAAAGCGATAGCTGGGTGTTTGTTTTCAGGGCTCCCCCGAAGTCATCTGCACAGGGTGTTTATTGCCGGGGTGCCATTTTGGAGGGAATTTGCATCTTGGAATAACCTGCGCCAAGGAGGTGCTGCTTCGAAAAAATGGGCAGGGCTTGACCTAATTCCAGGTTTCATTTCTCCAGGTGCCTCTTGGAATGGGATTATGTCACCCACATAAATATTTTGGTTTCATTAATGCGTTTTGGAAAGTGGAAGGGCTGCTGAATCGGTGAGATTTAATTGGCTTCTTTCCATGCAGGTTCTTCATTCCACCCACCCCCACACCCTCCCAATCGCTCGACTAACAAATCTGTGGTTTGCATTTCCTAAGATTTATATTTCGATATATTTGATTTTTTGCGGGGCCAAAACACCAGCAGCAGACTATTACTTATGAGCAGTGGTGGCTTCCTACCAGTGCGGTCCACTCTATAGCACCGGTAGCGGCCCACTGGTGATGTCACAGTACCGGTGCAGTCAGTTGCTGGTGCCTGGGCGCTGCCATTTAAAAAAAATTTTTTTTAATTTTTTTTTAAATTTTTTTTAAAAAAATTCCAAATATTTTTTAATTTTTTTTAAATTTTTTTAAAAAAATTTTAAAATTTTTTTAAAATGTTTTTTAAATTTTTTTAAAATGTTTTTTAAATTTTCTTCTGCGCATGCCCAGAAGCCGAGCTTCCTGCACTACGCATGCGCTGCCTTCCTACCCCACAGTGAGTCCAAGCAGGGGAGGATGGCTGAGGGAGTGCGTGAGACGCTGAAAGAACGGGTGACAGGACCTATCTAAGTTCCCCTCCCTTCAGCAGTCCGAGAAGCCACGAACGCGCGGTGATGATCCCAGGCATTTTCGCACGTTCGAGGCTTCTTGAGCTGCTGAGGGGAGGGGGAACGGGCGGCAGGAGCCTAGGATCATCGAATGGGGAGAAGCATTCAGGCCGGACGGAGCCTCCTAGAAGAACTGCTGCCGCGGTCTTGCTGCTCCCGCTGCGGGGGGCTGCGTTGCGAGTGGGCAATGCCCCCCTGCTTCTCCCGGCCGCTGCCAAGCTCCCGAGGCCCACGCCCACCCGGTCACATGGCTGGCAAGCCACACCCACAAAATAAGCCACACCCACAGAGTGGTAGTAAAAAAATTAGGAACCCGTCTCTGCTTATGAGGCTAAGCACCTCGACTGGTTGTGAGTTGTTCCCGTTGTTTCTTTCGTGCCATCCAAGTTCATATCAAAGTTCTGGTTTTCCCAGTATAAACAATCCTCCATTTATGACCACAACGGAGTCAAAATTTCAGTTGCTAAGTGAGTTTTGCCTCACTTTATGAACTTTCTTGCCACGGTTGTTAAGAGAATCACCGCAGTTGTTAAGTTAGCCACACGGTCGTTAAGTGAATCCGGCTTCCCCACTGACTTTGCTTGTCAGAAGGTCGCAAAAGGGGATCACACGACCCTGGGACGCCGCAACCATCATAAATGTGAGTCAGTTGCCAAGCGTCTGAATCAGGGGTGAGTTCCAACTTACCTCACTGCCTGTTCCCTCCCTCCCTCGCCGTGTGGGCATGGCTCGTGGGTGCGCGCATTCACAGTAACGAAAAATTTGGGGGAAAAAACTAAACAGAAAAAAATATGGCGACCGCATGCACAGTGCTGGAACTCGGCTTCTGCGCATGCTCAGAAGGAAAAAAAATAAAAAAAAATTAAAAAAAAGAGATGGCAGCGCCCACGGACCGGCACGGACCGATCCGGTTTGGTGACATCATCGTGACATCACCAGCGGGTCGCTACGGGTACGGGTGAACTGGTCCAAACCGGGAGGAACCCACCCCTGATCTGAATGTAAATCTCATAACCCTGGGGATGCTGCAGCGGTCATACGTGTGAAAAATGGTCGTAAGTCACTTTTTTCAGTGCCGTTGTAACTTCGAACAGTCACTAAGCGAACCATTGTAAGTCAAGGACTACCTATAGATATATACTCAGATTTCAATGAGAGAAATGGCATTTAAATGCATTACTTAAAAATAGATTGGCAGCAGGTAATTATAATTGTCAATAAAAGTACTGGTTTTTTTTTCCCCAAAAAGTTTTATTAGTACAAAATTACATGAGTAGTAGCAAAATATTAAATATGAAGTACAAACATTTTTTGTTTTTTTCTCCCCCCCCCGAACCCGCCCCCTTCCCTCCCCACCTCCCCCCCGGACTTCCCAGAGATAATACAGGGCATAATAATAAATTTAAATTGTTAATAAAAAGAAGAGAGAGAAAAAAAAAAGAACACTATTTTTAAAAAAACTTCAACTCCAGATTATACACTAATAATATATCGCATTTGTATACAATAGTAAAGATACAAAAAAGAATAAAAAAAAAGAAAGAAAGAGAAATCTCTTTAACAATACAAACAAACAAACCTCCTACCTCCTCCCTTCAATCCTCTATCTAATACAAAGTAAATGTTATATAAATAATAACTAAGTATAAAATACAAAAATCTTAAACTAATATTTTGTGATAGACTTTACACATTTAGGCTTATACTTAAACTAATATTATTGACATTAAAAATAACCTCTAAGATAAAACTTGACTAAATGTTACATAAGTAATCATTAAATATTGAATTTCATCATAATATTAATAACATAATATTATTCTAAATTAACTTACTAACTTCAATAAACAAAAAAGAAAGGGAAAAAAGAATAAACAAATCTTCAACAAACTATATATATCTAATATAATTAACATTAAAAGTAACCTCAAAGATATATAAAACTTAGCTAAATATTGCATAGGTAATCATTAGATAGGGAAAAGATAAAATACAATCATATTAGTCTCTATCCGTCCAATATATTTCAACATCACATCGTTTTGTATCTTGATAGTTCATCTTTTAATAGTTCAGTAAATTCAGATTTGTCGACTCGTCTCCCATCTGATCCCAGATCTCCATCTCCTTTTCCCCAGCTATCTGGTTCTGGCACTCCTTTTGTGTTTTTGAATCTATTTCCTTTTGATCCATCAAAGATGGCTTCCCCTCCTCCTCCTCTTTTATTTTCATACATCCTTCCTCTGGAGGTATCTTGGATATATCAGCCTTTAAAACATTGACATAAAATTCAGTAGCTTTTTTTATCGTGTTGAGCCGATATCTTTTTCCAGAAAATTTTACTGCTACTCCAACTGGCGCTTCCCATTTATATTGTAAATTTAATCTCTTAAATTCATCAATCAAAAAAGTATAGCTTTTTCTGGCTTTAAGCATTTTAGAGGGGATTTCTTTCCAAATCTTTAGTTCCTGACCATTCACCATAAGATTATTGTTAAACGTTGCTTGTATAATTCTATTCCGTAAAGCTCTTGTGGTAAAATATATGACAATGTCCCTTGGTAAATGCTTTTGTTTAGCGTACCACGAATTGATTCTGTATATTTTGTCGATTTGTGTAGCCAGTTCCACTTTGGAGATTCCAGACACCTGATCCAGTACATCAACCATCCTGCCTTTTAAATTTTCATATAATCCTTCTTTCAAACCTCTGATCCTTATTGCAACTTCCATGGATCTGAACTGTGTCATCAAGACCTCTTTTTCAAAGTTTGCAATATCATTTTGGATTTTGTCTATGTAATTCACCGAGGTTGCCAAAGCTTGTTTATTTGTTTCAATACGTTCTGCCAAAACTTCAATATTTGTTGCTAAACCTTTGCAAACCTCTAACACATCAAATCTGAGTTGTTGATTCATATTCTTCAAAGCAGCCTGCATTTTTTTGTCTATCTCGCTTATTTTCTGATTAAATTCCAAAGTAAGTTCATGTTTCATAATCTTTAAATTATTTAATAAATTTTCAGGTGTCAAAGGCTGTGGAGGTGTTAGCTCAGTGTTAAATTGCATTTTAGAAATATATCCAGATGAATAGTCATTTCTTTTAGTCAAAACAATCTTTCCAGACTTTGAAGCCATTGGTGTTTCAAAAGAGTACGAAAAAGAAAGAAAGCCAGGTGCCTGTTAAAGTTCTTTCCAGTTTAAAAATCAGGTAGTCTTTTATTATTGGAAATATTTCTGTTATAACTTTAATCCAGAGTTAGGAGACAGAGAGAGAAAAAACCATTTTTCCAAGTTAAAAGTTTCCATAAGAGAGAGAGAGAGAGAAAAAAAAAGCCTCTGGGGAAACGAAAGTCACTTTCACTTCTCAATCGCCATATTGTTACTCTGTTTCCTTTGTTCCCTTGCCGAAGTGAAAGCTTCCCCAGGAGTTGAAAAAAAAAGCAAAAAAGAGGTTTCAGTACTTGCCCATCTCACGCCTGTTTCTCTCTGTCTGCTTCTATAGTTTAAATGTAGTTATAAATCCCATTCTTGAAGCAGCGGCTGGTCACTCCATCTAGCTCCGCAAAAACCGGAGGTTTCCTGATCTTCGGAGCTGGAGACAGGCTGCATGGGGAGCTCTCCCTTCGCGCCCTACCAGATGACTCCTAGGGCGCTGGGGGGGCTCTACCCCACCTGTCAGGCTCTCATCTCTCCCCTTTGCCCGGGGAAGAGATTTCAAAGCCGCCAGACAGCTGTTCTGGCGGCTTTTAACAAAGATCGGAAAGGCGTCCAACGAAGGGACGTCCGCGATGGAGCGCTCCAAACCGGAAGTTCATCAATAAAAGTACTGTTGAAAGAAAACGTAAGTATAATTTTTTTAACAAATTTACTATTAAGAAAATAAAAGAAAATGAATAAAAAAAGAAAGAAAACTAAAGAAAAATACAAATTAGAAATCTAACTTAGAGAGACTAATGTAAAAATGACAGTCCTCCCTTCCTCTAGGAAAGCCGCGTAAGACCAATTTTTTTTGTCCCCACCACAAAGGTAAAAAAAAGTCAAAATGGCCCCCTTTCACAAGGGAAGCCCTGCCCCCTTTCACATTTCATTTGTATAAATGGGTGGAGCTTCGATCATACCGCCATTCGTGGTTTTCTTGACCACACCCACAGATACCCCTGCAGACAATTCTGATTGGTCTTCCTGTGTTCCGTGACACAGGGCATTGTGGGAACTGTGATCTGATGGTTGTTTTTTGTCCCATGGGCCATGTGGATTCCGGTTCACACAGAATGATCATGGTTTATTCATCATGGCTTGTGATTTGAAGTCAACGGGAGCCTGTACGGCCGTACCTAGTATGTTGTACTCTGAGCCAAGCGTGCCTGGAAATGCCGTAACTTGGTTTCTCATGTTGGAGCAGATGTTTTGCATGCCAGATCCCAGGACCTCTCCCTGAGATGCCTGGATAGGCAAGGCACCTTTAAAACTGGTCCAACTTGCTAAGGGGAGTTTCGGACTTTTTCCCCCAAAATAACAAACTTTAAAAAAAAACAATTTGTGGGGTTTTTTTTTTTTTGTCAAATATAATCTTAAAGAGCAAGAAGTCAGGTGGAGATCTACTCGGGCTCTTTGCAACCTGGAATTTATTCTGCCTGTCTGTTCTGCATCAGTTTGCAACTTTTTTTAAAAAAAAAAAGGAGAAACGTGGATTCAGACTGGTGCATGCTTTTCGTCCCGTTATACATTTTAGATTAGATTAACAGAGTTGGAAGCAGGGGTGGGTTCTGCTTTTAATCACTGCTGGTTCGCTCAGTGGCGCTTCGCGCAGGTGCAGTGCTAAAACAAAACTTCTGTGCATGTGCAGAAGCAAAAAACAAGATGGCGGCGCCTATGGCGCCACCGAGAGAGCCGGTTCGGAGACAATGCAGGCCTGGGTCGCTGCCGTTTCTAGCGACCCAAGCCACCACGTTACTACCAGTTGTATAGAACCGGTCCGGAGCTCTTGCCTCACAATCAGGAGGTTGCGAGTTCAATCCTAGGTAGAGGCAGATATAGAGTCTCCTGCTTGGGCAGGGGGTTGGACTAGATGACCTGCAAGGTCCCTTCCGAATCTGTTAAACTCCATTATTCTATTATTCTATCATGTTCAGAAGAAGCTCAGCGCTCAAAGCTCGATGGGGTTGGACTTTAGGGGTTAACACTGATTTACTGATTTAGAGCTGAGGTGGTGCAGTGGTTAAATGCTGCGACTGCAGGCTGACTGTTCAAATCTCACTAGGCTCAAGGTTGACTCAGCCTTCCATCCTTCCGAGGTCGGTAAAATGAGGACCCAGATTGTTGGGGGCAATATGCTGAACTCTGTAAACCGCTTAACAATGGATGTTGCTGTTTTAAATAATTGTTTTAAATTTTTGTACTTGTTTTTAAATTTTATGTAATTTCTTTGTTTATTCTTGTATTTCTCCTTGTTGTAAGCCGCCCCGAGTCCCTCGGGAGTTGGGCGGCATATAAGAATAACAAAATAAATAAATAAATAAATAAATAAATAGAGAAGGCTGTAAAGCACTGTGAAGTGGTATATAAGTAAAGTGCTATTGCTATTACCGTAACTATTTTTAAATTATACGATCCTGATTTGAAGTTGCAGAGCCGTTACTCATGAAACGTTTATTTATTTGTTGTTTTATTGTATCGCTAGCTGCTGAGCTTTTCTTTTGTCCAGGGATAAATACACATATAAGTAAATAAATAATGCTCGCCCAATGTTGCGACTGTGTTAACAGTATGTAAACCTGGGTCTTGTTTTTACATCAAAACTCAGATTTAAATTCATAACCAGGGAGTGGCGGAGAGGTTGAAGCCAAGACGAGATTCCCCTAAGCCAGCTGCTAAAGGACTACTGAGTCCTGGGGATTAATATTATTTTACAAGCTACCCACATAATGGTTTTTGGGGGCTGAGTCAGACGCTTTCTGTTTGGGAACCTTATGAGCTTAAAAGAAAGATTTGAGGTATGCGTCAAAGATTCTGCATCATTTTTCACTAATCATTTGGAGGGGTAACTCTCTGAAAGCCAGGGATTGTTCATCTCTGAATCACAATTGCTGGAGGTTTTCGACAAAAGGTTGGACAGCCATTAGTCCAGGAATGTATAAGGACTCCTGCCTTGGGCAGGGGGCCGGCTAGAAGACCTCCAAGGTCCCTTCTAGCCCTGTGATTCTATGGTTCTATGGTCTTGGGCAGGGGGCTGGACTAGAAGACCTCCAAGGTCCCTTCTAGCCCTGTGATTCTATGGTTCTATGGTCTTGGGCAGGGGGCCGGACTAGAAGACCTCCAAGGTCCCTTCTAGCCCTGTGATTCTATGGTTCTATGGTCTTGGGCAGGGGGCCGGACTAGAAGACCTCCAAGGTCCCTTCCAGCCCTGTGATTCTATGGTTCTATGGTCTTGGGCAGGGGGCTGGACTAGAAGACCTCCAAGGTCCCTTCCAGCCCTGTGATTCTATGGTTCTATGGTCTTGGGCAGGGGGCTGGACTAGAAGACCTCCAAGGTCCCTTCCAGCCCTGTGATTCTATGGTTCTATGGTCTTGGGCAGGGGGCTGGACTAGAAGACCTCCAAGGTCCCTTCCAGCCCTGTGGTTCTATGGTTCTATGGTCTCGGGCAGGGGGCTGGACTAGAAGACCTCCAAGGTCCCTTCTAGCCCTGTGATTCTATGGTCTTGGGCGAGGTGTGTGTGTGGAGTAGACAACCTCCAAGGTCCCTGTGATTCTATGGTCTTGGGCAGGGGGCTGGACTAGAAGACCTCCAAGGTCCCTTCCAGCCCTGTGATTCTATGGTCTTGCGCAGGGGGTTGGACTAGAAGACCTCCAAGGTCCCTTCCAGCCCTGTGATTCTAAGGTTCTATGGTCTTGGGCAGGGGGCTGGACTAGAAGACCTCCAAGGTCCCTTCCAGCCCTGTGATTCTATGGTTCTATGGTCTCGGGCAGGGGGCTGGACTAGAAGACCTCCAAGGTCCCTTCTAGCCCTGTGATTCTATGGTCTTGGGCGAGGTGTGTGTGTGGAGTAGACGACCTCCAAGGTCCCTGTGATTCTATGGTCTTGGGCAGGGGGCTGGACTAGAAGACCTCCAAGGTCCCTTCCAGCCCTGTGATTCTATGGTTCTATGGTCTCGGGCAGGGGGCTGGACTAGAAGACCTCCAAGGTCCCTTCCAGGCCTATGCAGGTAATCCTCAATTTATGACCATTTTGAGCCCAAAATTTCTATTACTACGCAAGAAAGTTGTTAAGTTTTGAGTTTTGCCCCATTTTATGACCTTTCTTGACACAGTTGTTAAGTGAACCACTGTAGTAAGTTAGTAACACGGTTGTTATGTGAATCTGGCTTCCCCTTTGACTTTGCCAATCAGGAGGTTGCAATAGGTGGTCACATGACCCCAGGACACTGCAACCGTCATAAATATGAACCAGTTGCCAAATGTCTGAATTTTGATCATGTGACCATGGGGATGCTGCAACGGTCATAAGGGTGAAAAATGGTCGTAAGTTACTTTTTTCAATGCTGTAACTTTGAACGGTCACTAAATGAATTATGAGGACCCAGATTGTTGGGGGCAATATAAATATATACATTGCTTACTGGTGTAAATCGCTTAGAGAGTGCTTGCACTGTGAGGCGGTATATAAATCTCACTAAATAAATAAATAAATAAATAAATTGTAAGTTGAGGACTACCTGTATGTAGGGTAAGCAGAGACAGAGAGACAGAGGAAGAGGAGAAGAGGAGGAGGAGGAGGAGGAGGAGGAAGAGGAAGGGGAAGAGGAGGAGGAAGAGGAAGAAGGGAGGGGAGGAGAAAGAAGAAGAGGAGAAGAAGAAGGAGAAGGAAGAGCAGGATGAGGAGGTGGAGGAGGAGGAGGAAGAAGAGAAGGAGGAAGAAAAAGAAGAGGAGGAGGAAGAGGAAGAAAGGAGGGGGAGTAAAAGGAAGAGGAGGAGGAGGAGGAAGAGGTAAAAGAAAAGAAGAAGAAGAAGAATCTTTTAAGCCTGGTATGAGGAAGTTGTTCAATGGCCGTAACTGTTTACCGTTGACTTTGTAATAGCCAGGGTGCCCGTTTGCCAGGTGTGAATGAAGAGCCTGAGTCAGGATGGGGCCCCCAGACGGCCGAGAAGGAAGCCAGCTCCTCCTCTGGTGTGTGTGTGTGTGTGTGTGTGTGACTCAGAGCCCTTTCTTTCTTCTCTGGGTATTGTTTTTGGCACCGAGTGGAGATTCCCAAGCAAGGAAGTGCATACCAGGTCCATGAGGTGGCCCCTGGCCAGGAAACTAGCTAGCTCTCACCCCCCACCACCACCCGTATCTCAGAATACAGAGTAACAGAGCAGGAAGGGACCTTGGAGGCCTTCTAGTCCAACCCCCTGGGCAAGGAGGAGACCCTCTAACAGGGGCATCCAACCTTGGCAACGTCAACTCCCAGAATTCCCCAGACAGCGTTGCTGGGATAAGGAATGCATGACCCATCCCCAAAGTATATTCCTTAAGAATGTACAGGTAGTCCTCGTTTAGTGACCAAAGTTACAGCAACACTGGAAAAGTGACTTATGACCGGTTTTCACACTTAAGACCGTTGCAGCATCCCCGAGGTTACGTGATCAAAATTCAGACCCTTGGCAATTGACTCATATTTATGTCGGTCACGGTGTCCTGGGGTCA
Organism: Diadophis punctatus similis; assembly: GCA_023053685.1. Taxonomy (NCBI): domain Eukaryota; kingdom Metazoa; phylum Chordata; class Lepidosauria; order Squamata; family Dipsadidae; genus Diadophis; species Diadophis punctatus. Next base: position 9,869,653 of record JALIGW010000011.1, read on the forward strand.
TGTGATCCCCTTTTGCGACCTTCGGACGAGCAAAGCTAACGGGGAAGCCAGATTCACTTAACAACCGTGTGACTCATTTAACAACTGCAGGGATTCACTTAACAACTGCGGCAAGATGGGTCATAAAACGGGGCAAGGCTTACTTAACATTTGTCTCGCTTAGCAAGGGAACTTTTGGACTCAATTGTGGTCATAAGTCGAGGACTACTGCAGGGGAAAATAGATGAGAACCATAAACCCCCCAGGAGAAGCAGTCATCATATTAACAGGTCTGAGAAGCTGAGGATTTTGAAGAACGGGCCTTCACATTTACCATTTTTTTCGGAGTATAAGACGCACCTTTTTGCCCCCCAAAAGAGGGTGGAAATGTCACTGCGTCTTATACACCGAATACAGCAATTTTTAGCCTCCCGAAGCCCCGCCCCTGCATCCAATTTTTGCAAAAGACGAGCTGGTTTTTTTGCAAAAATGGGGGGTTTTGCCTTCCCCCACCCCCTAGGAGTGCTCTGCAGGCTTCCCAGATCCTCTGCATGCCCTGTTTTTGCAAAATAATGAGCAAAAAACGGGCCGTTCTTTGCAAAAATTGGGGCGTTTTTGCCTTCTAATTACCCCATCTAGCATGACTGGAGGAGGAATTCTGTGAGTTGAAGTGCACTAGTCTTAAAGCTGTCAAGTTTGAAGACCCATATTCCAGAGCTGTGGTAGTCACAGGACTGGCCCTTTGGTCATCCCGGAGCAGCTCCTCCACCCGGGTGCAGGAAAAGGAAAAGGAAAAGGAAAAGAAAGGAAAGAAGGAAAGGAAAGGAAAGAAAAGAAGGAAAGGAAAGGAGAGGAAAGAAGGAAAGAAGAGGAAAGAAAAGGAAAGAAGGAAAGGAAAGGGGGGAAGGGAGGGGATGAGAGGGGAGGGAGGGGAAGGGACTACAGCTACAGCTCTGGAATATGGGACTGACTTTCCCATATCGTCAAATAAGCTTCAATTATTTTGTAATAATTACACTAACTTTAATAATTTTGTTACAATTAAACAACCTTTAAAGATTTTATTATAATTAAATAGGTGCATTTCATATTAATCAAATGGAAGTTCTCTGATCATTATTTTACAAATATATTTATCTTGTTAAAAAAATCATATTAGTGGTCTGCTGGACTTAAAATTATGAACTTGGTAGTCCCTGAGGTCCAAAAGGTTGGGGACCCCTGGACTAGAAGACCTCTAAAGTTCCTTCCAGCCCCACGATTCTATAATTCTATGCGCTTGGGCATTCTTCTGTTTCCTATCCATTGGTTGGTTGGTTGATTGATTGGTTGATTGATTGATCGATCGATCCACCGGTTTTCAGGATGGACTGGCCCATGAGACGCCAATCCCCTTTTCCTGAGTTTGTCAAGATGATTGATGGAACTGAATAGAGTGTTATGTTTTTTAAAATGCTTCAGTTTTCTTGCTACACATTTCTCCAAAGAAACAAATAAAAACCCTGATTATTTCTAATTTTGACCAACATACACACGTTTTCCCAAGCAATTTTTCCACATATACAGTTTTGTAGTTGAGTTCCCTGAACCTAAGCATTTTTCCGTACACTTTTCCAAACACGGCTGTTGAAAGAATAGAATAGAATAGAATAGAATAGAATAGAATGTTATTCTGTAAAAGAATAGAGCAGAACAGAGCAAGAAAGGACCTCGGAGGTCTTCTAGTCCAACCCCCTGCTCAAGCAGGAGACCCTACTCCATTTCAGACAAGTGGCTGTCCAGTCTCTTCTTAAAAGCTTCTAGTGTTGGAGCACCCACAACCTCTGGAGGCAAGCTGTTCCACTAGTTAATTGTCCTCACTGTCAGAAATTTATCCTTAATTCCAGGTTGTTTCTCTCCTGGATTAGTTTCCACCCATTGCTTCTTGTCCTGCCAACAGGAGCTTTGTAAAATAATTTGATCCTTTCTTCTTTGTGGCAGCCCCTCAAATACTGGAATGCTCCTATCATGTCACCCCTAATTCTTCTTTTCTTTAGACTGGCCAAACCCAAAATCTACAGCCGTTCTTCATATGTTTTAGTCTCTAAGTTTTAATCACAAGGAGAAGGGCATTGCAGGTTTCTAAAATCACGCCTTCTCTTTTCTCACAGGATTGAATTTGGGAGTGCCCCCACCGACCCATTCACACTCTTCCTCCTTTCTCCCGTCTCCCCAGGTCTGCTGGCCCGAGTGTTGGAGACCCCGAGCAGCGTGACGGCGGTGTTTGGCAAAGACGTGGTCCTCCCCTGTGGCTACCAGGCCACGCAGGGCGAGACGGTGCTGCAGGTCACCTGGTTGAAGCGAGGGGATGGCGGGAAGAGCACGGAGCTGGCGGTCCTGAATTCGCAGCACGGGGTCCACATCCAGGATGCCTACGCCGGCCGGGTGCTGCGGCACGGGCAGGGGTCCCTGGTGAACGGCTCCATCCTGCTGAAGAACGCGGTGCAGGCTGACGAGGGCACCTACGAATGCCACCTCATCACCTTCCCCCAGGGCAACTTCGAGTCCCACCTGGCCCTCAAGGTTCTAGGTAAGGACACCCGAGGCCCTCAAGGTTCTAAGTAAGGACACCCGAGGCCCTCAACGTTCTAGGTAAGGACCCCCAAGGAGCTTCAGGTCTCCACCTGGCCCTCAAGGTTCTAGGTAAGGACCCCGGAGGAGCTTCAAGCTGGCCACGCCCACCCAGTTGGCCACACCCACCCAGTCAGCCTCACCCCGCCCCCCAGGTCAACCACAGCCCTGATGCGGTTGTCAATGAAATGACAATGTCATTTCAAATGTCAATGAGTTTGACACCCCTGGTATATAGGGTTTCCTGCTTGAACAGAGGTCAGACTAGAAGACCTCCAAGCTCCCTTTTAACTCTGCTACTCTGTTTTTCTAAAACAGGTCATTTTGAAGGGATGTAATTTGTGGGGTGGGACAATGTACCCAACTACCGAAACCCTCAAGTGGAAGTCAGGGGCAGGAATTGTGGTGGGAGGGCCGTTTTGGCAAATGGGGTTGCAGCCAGTGGCGGGTGGCTGCCGGTTCGGACCGATTCGCCCGAACCGATGGCGGAAATTTGCCCCCGAACTGGCAGCGATGGCCGGCTGGCCAAGACCCCCAAATTGGTCCTCCTGTCGCCGCTCCTTGAAAGCGGCTGGCGAAGAACCCTCTGCACCAGCCGCTTATGAGCCGAGGTGGCGCAGTGGTTAAAAGCAGCACTGCAACCTACTTCAGCTGACTGCTAGTTCAGCAGTTCAGCTGTTCAAATCTCACTGGCTCAAGCTTGACTCAACCTTCCATCCTTCCGAGGTGGGTAAAATGAGGACCCAGATTGTTGGGGGCAATATGCTGAACTCTGTAAACCGCTTAGAGAGGGCTGTAAAGCACTATGAAGCGGTATATAAGTCTAAGTGCTATTGCTATTGCGCATGCGCAAAGGCTTCTGCGCATGCGCAGAGGGTCATTTCCCTGACGCGATGCAAACCAGTAGGGAAGGTAAGTGAAACCCACCCCTGGTTGCAGCCTCTGATGAAAATGAATGAAGCCCCCTGATTATTATCTCCTCTTTCATGTTGGGGCAAATGATAAACAAACAATAAACAAACAATATCGAGGGACAAGGAAGAGCTGCGTGCCAGGCTTCTCATGCCAGGATGGATGGATGGCTTCCTGCACGGACCCAGCTCTGCCCCTCCCCACTGTTCTCCCTTGTGCCCCAGAGGAGCCAACCCCAGGTTCCTAGCTGGGAGTGGCCCCGTGGGCCCTTCCTGGCTTGCCCCAGGCCCCTTCCCAGACCTGCATTTAATTATAGTTCTGAAAGTGTTGAGGATTTAGAATCTGCAATTAGAAATCTGCGCCTGCCTCCAGGATGGATCAGGTGTAAAGATCGTAGAGGCTGAGTTTTAACGGGATTTTGAAATCGGGCAGGTGAAATTGGAAGCTGGAAAGGCCTCGGTTGTCTCTTCGCACCCCGGCCGACTCCTGGAAAGGAGAAACTGCACTTCAGAATTGAGAAAGGGGGGTATCCTGTTCTTTTTTTTTAGCTCCATGAGCGTGAAAAATGAGGATACAGTGGTGAAATCCTACCGGTTCGGGCCGGTTTGGGCATACCGCTAGCGGCAGCCGCCAGTGGTTCAGAGAACCAGTAATGGCGGCAGCGCGAGGCTCAGCCCACCCGCCCGGACGTTGTCATTTTCCTGTTTTTAACCCTCTGCGCATGCGCAAAGCCTTCTGCACATGCTCAGAGGGTGAAAAAGTGTGCGCAACAGAGGCGCGCGCGCAAAGCGTGCGCTTCCAAACCGGTAAGGAAGGTAAGTAGATAGGAGATTTGCATGAGGAGCTTTTCAAAAGATGAGCAGGTGATTCTGAAATTAGGGCTCCTTGGTGCTCTCTGAGCTTGGTGGTTTTCTTGCAGACGTTTCATGACCTAACTGGGTAACATCATCAATATAGAAGGGAAAGGGGTTTGTGGAATGGAGGAAGAAGATGTGGAGGAGGAAGAGAAGGGGAGGGGGAGGAGAAGGACGGGGGAGAATGACTGTGGGGTCTTTCTTGCTCTCTGAGCTTGGTGGTTTCCTTGCAGACGTTTCATTACCCAACTAGGGAACATCATCAGTGCTAGAAGCAGGTAGGGTGTGCAGAGAGGAGGAGGAGGAGGGTGACTGTGTGGTCCTTGGTGCTTTCTGGTTGTTTTCTTGCTGGTGTTTCATGACCCAACTAGGTAGCGTTCTCAGTCCTAGAGGGGAGTGGGGTTTGTGGAAAGGAGGAGGAGGTAGAAGAGGAGGAAGAGGAGGGATGTGGGGTCTTTCATGCTCTTTGAACTTGGGTGATTTTCATGCAGACATTTTATTATTACCCGGCTAAGTAACATCATCAGACCAAAATGAATCCCAGCAGGCAGCACCTGGATAAGCAGGGATTACCACCAGACAAACAATCAGGCAGAAAACAATACTCCAATCAAGGAACCTCCAATGAGAAATATCATTCCCCGACAACCCCCCTCGCAAAAAAATAATAATAATACTCGCAGGGCAAGTTATTGTACATACAGTAAACATGGAGCAAAGTGCAAACCACACACTCCCTCACATGGATGATGTTACCTAGTCAGGTCATGAAACATCTGCAAAAAAACAACAACCAAGTTCGCCAAGGTCCCTACAGTCCTCCCCCTCCCCCTCCTCCTCCTCTTCTCCTCTCCGCAATCCCCTCTCCTTCTACCACTGATGATGTTCCCTGGTTGGCTCATGAAACATCTGCAAGAAAATGTCAAGGCTCAGAAAACACAGTTCTCCTCCTCCTCCTCCTCCTCTCTATAAACCCCCTCCTTGTAGCACTGATAATGTTCCCTAGTTGGGTCATGAAACGTCTGCAAGGAAACCACCAAGCTCAGAGAGCACCAAGGCTCCCGCAGTCCTCCTCCTCCTCCTCCTCCTTCTCCTCCCCCCCTCCTCCTCTCTATAAACCCCCTCCCTTGTAGCACTGATAATGTTCCCTAGTTGGGTCATGAAACGTCTGCAAGAAAACAAGCCAGCTTTTTAGATTTTTGTAAGCCTCCTAGAGTCGCCATGTGCGAATAGGCGGCAATATAACCCCCCCTAAATAAATAAATAAATTCAGAGAGCGCCAAGGACCCGTCCTTGGTGAGTCCTTCGTCTCTCCTAAGCCGCGTCCGGTCTTCTCCATCTCTTTGCAGTGCCCCCGTTGCCGATTCTGAACCTGGGGCCTCCGCTGGAGGAAGGGCAGGGCCGCACATTGGCCGCCTCCTGCACAGCAGAAGGGAACCCGGTCCCCACCGTCACCTGGGAGACAGAAATCCGTGGCGTATCCAACACCCAGGAATCCTCGCATTCCCGCTCAGCCTCGGTCACCAGCGAATTCTACGTGGTCCCGGGGCGCAGCATGAACGGCAAGCCCTTGACCTGTGTGGTTTCGCACCCGGGACTGCAGCACCTGAAGAGGATCACTCACACCCTCAGTGTGGCCTGTAGGTACCTGTTCTCACCTGTACCTGGGTCTCCACCCTCGCTGTCCTCCCACCGCCGTCTCTTGTAGACCTCCTTGGCCAAGCGGATAGGCTGCCATCGTGTTCCACTTGAATTTGGGGCCGACCCTTGGGTGAACGGGTGGGGGTTCAAGCTTGCCATGCACTGCAGAAAGGGGAAGGCCGGAAATACACTCCCCAGCCCCCCAGGACAGGAAGTCAGGGCACGTTACGGGTCCCCCTCGATCGGGGATGTGCTTCTGGTGGGACCACCAAAAAAGGGCCTTCTCGGTGGTGGCCCCTTCTCTGTGGAACATGGCTGGCCCCCACCCTCTGGCTTTACTGAAAGGCCCTCGATATGGGGTTTGGTCAGCAGTTGCCTGGGGACCCCGAATGGAGCCAGAAAGGGGGCTGGTTTGATGGTGTTGCTGCTGCCATGGGTTGAGGTGTGAGGTTGATGGATTTTTATGTTGTGACTTTTAACCTTGTAAGCCCCCCGGAGTCACCTATGATAGGTAGGTAGGTAGGTAGGTAGGTAGGTAGGTAGATAGATAGATAGATAGATAGATAGATAGATAGATAGATAGATAGATAGATAGATAGATAGATAGATAGATAGATAGATAGATAGATAGATAGATAGATTGATTGATTGATTGATTGATAGATTGATAGATTGATAGATTGATAGATTGATAGATAGGTAGATGATGGATGGATGGATGGATGGATGGATGGATGGATGGATGGATGGATAGATAGATAGATAGATAGATAGATAGATAGATAGATAGATAGATAGATAGATAGATAGATGATGGATGGAGAGATGGATGGATGGATGGATGGATAGATAGATAGATAGATAGATAGATAGATAGATAGATAGATAGATAGATAGATAGATAGATAGATAGATGATGGATGGATGGATGGATGGATAGATAGATAGATAGATAGATAGATAGATAGATAGATAGATAGATGATGGATGGAGAGATGGATGGATGGATGGATAGATAGATAGATACATAGATAGATAATAGATAATAGATAATAGATAGATATAGATAGATAGATAGATAGATAGATAGATAGATAGATAGATAGATAGATGATGGATGGATGGATAGATAGATAGATAGATAGATAGATAGATAGATAGATAGATAGATGATGGATGGAGAGATGGATGGATGGATGGATAGATAGATAGATACATAGATAGATAATAGATAGATAGATAGATAGATAGATAGATAGATAGATAGATAGATAGATAGATAGATAGATAGATAGATAGATGATGGATGGAGAGATGGATGGATGGATGGATAGATAGATAGATACATAGATAGATAATAGATAATAGATAGATTGATAGATAGATAGGTAGATGATGGATGGATGGATGGATGGATGGATGGATGGATGGATGGATAGATAGATAGATAGATAGATAGATAGATAGATAGATAGATAGATAGATAGATAGATAGATAGATAGATGATGGATGGAGAGATGGATGTATGGATGGATAGATAGATAGATAGATAGATAGATAGATAGATAGATAGATAGATAGATAGATAGATAGATGATGGATGGATGGATGGATGGATAGATAGATAGATAGATAGATAGATAGATAGATAGATAGATAGATAGATAGATGATGGATGGAGAGATGGATGGATGGATGGATGGATGGATGGATGGATGGATAGATAGATAGATAGATAGATAGATAATAGATAGATTGATAGATAGATAGGTAGATGATGGATGGATGGATGGATGGATGGATGGATGGATGGATGGATGGATAGATAGATAGATAGATAGATAGATAGATAGATAGATAGATAGATAGATAGATAGATAGATATGGATGGAAGGACGGACGGACGGACGGACGGAAAGAGAGAGGGAGCGAGAGAAGTAGATATATATATTACAGATAGAGAGAGATGATAGATGATAGATAAATGATAGAGAGACAGACAGACAGACAGACAGACAGACAGAAAGAGAGAGAGATAAGTAGATTGGTAGATTAAAGTTATAGATGAGAGAGAGAGAGAGATACTGTAGGTAGATTAAAGATAGATGATTGAGATAAGAGAGAGAGAGACAGAGAGAGAGAGACAGACAGACAGACAGACCTGCTTGTTGTCTCCAGTTATAGTCATAGTAAGGACGTGGCTACAAGGCAGTCCTGGGCTGTGCCACATGGGTATGTTCTTCCCCTTGCCGTCTTTTTTTTTTTTTTGCCTAACCTTGCCTTCCCTCCCCCGTGCAGACCTGTCGGATGCCTCCATCCTGGGTCACGAGGCGGAGCAGGACTGGACGGAAGGCCAGGAAGGGGCTTCTTTGAAGTGCCTCGGAGATGGGAACCCACCACCCACCTACAACTGGTCTCGGTGAGTCTTCAGCCCTGATGCCTGGCTCATTGGGGTAGCCTAGTCCCAGATGGGGCAAGGATCTGAACTTGGTTCAGCGGGTTGTTGCTTAGAACAGGGCTCTCCAAACTTGGCATTTTAAGCCTTATGGACGTCAACTCCCAGAATTCCCCAGCCTCCTTTCTTTCCATCCTCCCTCCCTTCTCTTTCTTTCTTTCTTTCTTTCTTTCTTTCTTTCTTTCTTCCTTCCTTCCTTCCCTCCCTTCCTCCACCCATCCAGCCATCCCCCTTTCCTTCTTCCCTTTTCCTTCCTTCCTGCCTGCCTGCCTGCCTGCCTGCCTGCCTGCCTCCCTCCCTCCCTCCCTCCCTCTTTCCTTCTTACCTTTTCCTTCCTATCTTCCTTCCTTCCTTTCTTCCTTCCCTCCTTCTTTCCTTCCTTCCTTCCTCCCTCCCTCCCTCCTTCTTACCTTTTCCTTCCTATCTTCCTTCCTTCCTTCCTTCCTTCCTTCCTTCCTTCCTTCCTTCCTTCCTTTCTTCCTTCCCTCCTTCTTTCCTTCCTTCCTTCCTCCCTCCCTCCACCCATCCAGCCATCCCCCTTTCCTTCTTCCCTTTTCCTTCCTTCCTTCCTCCCTCCCTCCCTCCCTTCCTCCACCCATCCACCCATCCCCCTTTCCTTCTTCCCTTTTCCTTCCTGCCTGCCTGCCTGCCTGCCTCCCTCCCTCCCTCTTTCCTTCTTACCTTTTCCTTCCTATCTTCCTTCCTTCCTTTCTTCCTTCCTTCCCTCCTTCTTTCCTTCCTTCCTTCCTCCCTCCCTCCCTCCCTCCTTCTTACCTTTTCCTTCCTATCTTCCTTCCTTCCTTCCTTCCTCCCTCCCTCCCTCCACCCATCCACCCATCCCCCTTTCCTTCTTCCCTTTTCCTTCCTTCCTTCCTTCCTTCCTTCCTCCCTCCCTCCCTCCACCCATCCAGCCATCCCCCTTTCCTTCTTCCCTTTTCCTTCCTTCCTTCCTTCCTTCCTCCCTCCCTCCCTTCCTCCACCCATCCACCCATCCCCCTTTCCTTCTTCCCTTTTCCTTCCTTCCTGCCTGCCTGCCTGCCTCCCTCCCTCCCTCTTTCCTTCTTACCTTTTCCTTCCTATCTTCCTTCCTTCCTTTCTTCCTTCCTTCCCTCCTTCTTTCCTTCCTTCCTCCCTCCCTCCCTCCCTCCCTCCTTCTTACCTTTTCCTTCCTATCTTCCTTCCTTCCTTCCTTCCTTCCTTCCTCCCTCCCTCCCTCCCTCCACCCATCCAGCCATCCCCCTTTCCTTCTTCCCTTTTCCTTCCTTCCTTCCTTCCTTCCTTCCTCCCTCCCTCCACCCATCCAGCCATCCCCCTTTCCTTCTTCCCTTTTCCTTCCTTCCTTCCTGCCTGCCTGCCTCCCTCCCTCCCTCTTTCCTTCTTACCTTTTCCTTCCTATCTTCCTTCCTTCCTTCCTTCCTTTCTTCCTTCCCTCCTTCTTTCCTTCCTTCCTTCCTTCCTTCCTGCCTCCCTCCCTACATCCATCCATCCATCCATCCCTCTTTCCTTCTTCCCTTTCCCTTCCTGCCTGCCTTCCTGCCTCTCTGCAGGGCATAGAGGTCATCCTGGAAGTGGGTGCTCCATCACTGGAGGCTTTTTAAGAAAAGACTGGACAGCCACTTGTCTGAAATGATATAGGAACTCCTGCTTGAGTAGGGGGCTGGACTAGAAGACCTCCAAGGTCCCTTCCAGCTCTATTCTATTCTGAGTTACAACCACAATGGGACCGGAATTTCCGTCGTTAATCAAGGCAGTTCTCAAGTGAGTCGCATGTGACTTTATGACTTTTTTTTTTGCCACAGTTGTTAAGCGAAGCAATGAGTGGTTCAATGAATCATACGGTCATTATGTGAATCCAGCTTCCCTCACTGATTTTGCTTGTCGGAAGCCAGCCAGGAAGCCCTTCAATGGGGACCACCTGACCCTGGGCAGCTGTCATTTATTTATTAATTTGTAAAATGTAATATCCACCCACTTTACGCATGGTAACTCTGAGCGGCTTACAATATTATATAAATACATAATAAGTACATGCCAGTTGTGAATTTTGATCACGTGATCGCGGCCAGGCTACAATGGTTGTAAGTCGCTTTTTGGAGTGCTGTCGTCACTTCGAACGGTCACTAAACGAACGGTCGTAAGTCAAGGACTCCCTATGCCTTGCGTGTAAAAACCAGGCAGAGTTCTGATGGCCCCAGTGGGCCTTTTTAAACCCTCTCCTGTGGGTGCCTCCACTTCCTTCCAAGCCCAAGAGAGAAGAGCCATGCACCCGATCTGGCCCGGCTGCCACCGAAAGCTCCCACGGAAAGCTCCCACGGAAAGAGCCCGCCTGATCCTCCCTAAACACCTCCTCTCCTTCTCCATCCGGCGTTTCTCTCGGCTGTCTCTTAAAGCTGCCGTTTTGTTTGCCGAGGGACCAGCTGGGACTTGCCGTGGGTTTCGGGCAAGGAGCCTCAGGGCAAAATGCAGCCTTTGTGGTGAGCCGGGAAGGAACAGCGAAGTCAGCACGGCTGGCTGGGTGGGGGGGTTGGGAGTCTTCCTGGGGGTGCGGCCCGGCAGGAACACAATACCCTTGCCAATTGCCGCCCTGCACAACTTGTCACACAGCGGCGGAAGAGCGCCGGAGCAGCCCAGGTTGGCAGCCGAGCCGCCCTGCCAGAGGGTGCCTGCTGGCTTGCCCAGAAATATCATTTCCTTGGCTCGGTGGCAATGAATGGCGCATCCCTGGCCTTCCTGGGCTGTGAGAGGCTTTCTCTAAAACCGAAACCAGACTTCGGAAAACTAGAAAGAGTGCAGAGAAGAGCCACTCAGGTGATAAGATAAAGAACGGTTGCTGGAATTGGGTATGTCTAGTTTAATGGAATGAATGAGGGAGACATGAATAGCAGCGTTCCAGTATTTGAGGGGCTGCCCCAAAGAGGAGGGGGTCCCCTTATTCTCCAAAGCACCAGAAGGCAGGACAAGAAGCAATGGATGGAAACTAATCAAGGAGAGAAGCAACCTGGAATGAAGGAGAAACGTCCTAACAGTGAGGACAATCAACCAGTGGAACAACTTGCCTCCAGAAGTTGTGGATATCACTGGAGATTTTTACAGATATAGGTTAACAGAGTTGGAAGGGACCTTGTAAATCATCTAGTCCAACCCCCCGCCCAAGCAGGAGACCCTACACCCTTTCTGACAGATGCAGTCCAGTCTCTTCTTGAAAGCCTCCAGTGATGAAGCTTCCACAACTTCCAAAGGCAACTTCTGTTCCATTGGTTGGAAGGGACCTTGTAGGTCATCTAGTCCAACCCCCCGCCCAAGCAGGAGACCAAACACTGCTTCTGACAGGTGGCAGTCCAGTCTCTTCTTGAAAGCTTCCAGGGATGAAGCTCCCACAACTTCCAAAGGTAACTTCTATTCCATGGGTTGATTGTTCTCACTGTCAGAAAATTCCTCCTTATTTCCAGGTTGAATCTCTCCTTGTTCAGTTTCCATCCATTGTTCCTTGTCTGGCCTTCGGGTGCTTTGGAAAATAGCTTGACACCCACCCCCCTTCCTCCTTTCTGTGGCAGCCCCTCAAATTTTTAATTTGAGTCCTTATCGGATTGAGCGGCCTATAAATGCAATAAAATAAATAAATAAAATAAATAAGAGTCTGGACAGCCCATGGTATAAGACGTCTCGTGCTTCAGCAAGGGGTTGGACTAGAAGACCTCCTAGGTCCCTTCTACTTCTATTCTTCTCTTATTCTTCCATTCAACACTGTGGGGGGACTTAGGGAATGCGCCACCTTCTCTATCGCGGCGCCTGCCCTTCGGAGCACCCCTGCCCCACCCGGAGACCCACACGGTTCCCACCCTTCTGATACTCGCAAAGCCTTTGAAGGGGAAAAACTTGGCAATCTTCCCAGGCTTGGGGCTGGGGTGGGCGTCGAGCCCCTGTGGGCGGTATTGTCCTGTGGTATGTTCCCCGGACAGGCATGGCTCTTTTCGAGCTTCTCTCTGTTTTAATTATATGCCTGCAATTTGACAGCCTCACACTAAATAAATAAATCAGATGAAGCAACATTTGCGCCTATCCGCGCTAACCCGGTAGATTCCCAGAAACAGCTACAGGTAGTCCTTGACTTACGACCACGATTTCTGTTGTTGAGGGAGACTTTTGTCGAGGGAGTTTTGTCCCGTTTTACGACCTCTCTCGCCACCGTTGTTAAGTGAACCGCTGCCCTTGATAAACCGATAAACCGCAAACCGTTGCGAGACGCGGGCAAGTCACAACAGTAACCCGGTTGTTAAAGGAATCCGGCTTCCCCATCGACGTTGCTCGTCAGAAGATCCCAAAAAAAGGAATCGCGTGACCCCAGGGGATGCTGCCAACCGTCATAAATGTGAGTCAGTGGCCAAGCGTCTGAATTTGGATCACGGGATGGTGGGGATGCTGCGAAAGTCGTAAGTGTGAAAAACGGTCATAAGTCATATTTTTCAGTGCCGTTGCAACTTTGTACGGGCGCTAACCGAAACTGTTGTAAGTCAAGGACTCCCTACACAAGGAGCCCTTGAATTATAACCATTATTTTAGCACTGAGGGGGAAAAGTGACTTGCAAGCAGCTTCCACGCTCCTCATGCCTGTCATAGCATCCCTCTGCTCTTGTGATCAAAATTTGGGTCCTGCCATGGATTGATTGTCGGCTGCAGCATCAGGAGGCTGCTGCGATTTCCGTTTCCTTCTGACAAGCAAAGCCGACGGGGGAAGCTGGCTTCGCTGAACGACTCCTGATTCATTTAACAACTGCAGTGATTTATAGGTCTATAAATATAGGTCTCCTATAGGTCTGCCCATAGGGCTCCGAGCGCAATTCAAGGTGTTGGTGATTACCTTTAAAGCCCTACCTGGCTTAGGGCCAGTTTACCTCCGAGACCGCCTTCTCCAACATACCTCCCTAAGACCGATTAGAATCCACAGAGTTGGTCTGCTGGTGGTCCCGTCAGCCAAACAATGTCGGCTGGCGGGCCCACGAACGAGGGCCTTCTCTGTGGCGGCACCGGCTCTCTGGAATACACTCCCCCCCCCCCGAGATTAACATTATTCCCACCCTGCCAGCCTTCAGAAAAGCAGTAAAAACCTGGCTTTGTCGACAGGCCTGGGGCCAATGATTTTAATATAACATCGAGCACTCTTGGCCCCATGAATGTATTAATTGTAGGGACTTTTAAATTGTAGTTTTTAATGTTTTTAAATGTTTTCATATCTCTTGTTTTTAATGCTTTTTATATTTGTTGTTGCATGTGAATTTTTACTGTTGTGAGCCGCCCAGAGTCTCTGTGGAGTGGGCGGCATACAAATGCAACCAATAAATAAATAATTTATTTGCTTAAATTTGCTTAAAAACCTCGACAAAAAAGGCCACACAAAATGACAGAGTTGGAAGAGACCCTGGAGGTCTTCTAGTCCAACTCCAGACAAGTGGCTGTCCAGTCTCTTCTTAAAAACTCTCCAGTGATGGAGCACCCACAGCTTCCAAGTGGCAAGTCGTTCCACTGGTTCATTGTCCTCACTGTCAGGAAATTTCTCCTGAGTTCCAGGTTGCTTCTCTCCTTGATTAGTTTCCACCCGTTCCTTTCTTGTCCTGCCTTCTGGTGCTTTGGAGAATAGCTTGACTCCCTCTTCTTTATGGAAGCCCCTCAAATACTGGAAGATGCTACCATGCCCCGCTTAGTCAGTGGTGAAATCCAAATTTTTTTACTACCTGTTCTGTGGGTGTGGCTTGGTGGGCGTGGCTTGGTGGGCGTGGTGTGGCTTGATGGGCGTGGCTTGGTAGGCGTGGCAGGGGAAGGATACTGCAAAATCCCCATTCCCACCCCACTCCGGGGCCAGCCAGAGGTGGTATTTGCCGGTTCTCCGAACTACTCAAAATTTCCGCTACCGGTTCTCCAGAACCTGTCAGAACCTGCTGGGATTTCCCCCCTGCGGGCCTTAGTCCTTCTTTTCATTAAACACAATCAGGAGTGACTCATTTAAGAACCGCCTTGCTTAGCCATGGAAATTCTGATCTAAATTTGTGGTCATAAGTTGAGGAACACCTGGCTCTGTCGGTTGCTCTATAATGCAAGGACCCCCCGGAAGAATATATCATTTTTAAAGGCCTAGGATGCGATGACGCACACGCGCTCAAAGTAAACATGGAACTGTCGAGCTGGAAGGGACCTTGGAGGTCTTCTAGTCCAACCCCCGGCCCAGCTGAGACGTTCATGGCTTGTGACCTGTGCATATGAAGCCCTCCTTCAGAGGCCCCACCCCACCCGGTGTTTCCTTTCTTTTAAAAAATATCGAAAGATTTCCCCATCACATTGCACAACTAGACAGCTCTGCTGCATGCATGAATGCACATGCGAGACTGTGGTTAGGGTTGGAGTCGAGGTCAGGATTGGGGTTAGGGTTAGGGTTTGGGGTGGTGGGGTTGGGGGTTGGGGTTGGGGTAGTGGAGGTTAGGGCTAGAGTTTGGGGTTTGGGGTTAGGATTGGGGGTTTGGGATTAGGGTTGGTTAGGGTTAGGGCTAGGGTTTGGGGTAGCGTTGGGGTTGGGGTTAAGGTTAGGGTTTGGGGTGGTGGGGTTGGGTTGGGGTTGGGGTTGGGGTTGAGGAGGTTAGGGCTAAGATTAGGGTTGGGGTTTGGGGTTGGGTTTGGGGTTGAGGAGGTTAGGGTTTGGGGGTTTGAGGTTAGGGTTTGGGGTTTGGGTTGGGATTGAGGTTGGGGTTGAGGAGGTTAGGGCTAAGGTTTGGGTTTGGGATTGGGATTGGGGGTTAGGATTGGGGGTTTGGGATTAGGGTTGGTTAAGGTTAGGGCTAGGGCTAGGGTTTGGGGTTGTGGGTTTGGGGTTAAGGAGGTTAGGGCTAGGGTTTCGGGTAGGGTTGGGGTAGGGGGTTTGAGGTTGGGGTTGAGGAGATTAGGGTTTGGGGGTTTGAGGTTAGGGTTTGGGGTTTGGGTTGGGATTGAGGTTGGGGTTGGGGTTGGGGTTAAGGAGGTTAGGGCTAGGGTTTGGGATTGGGATTGGGGGTTAGGATTGGGGGTTTGGGATTAGGGTTGGTTAGGGTTAGGGCTCGGGTTTGGGGTTGTGGGTTTGGGGTTAAGGAGGTTAGGGCTAGGGTTTCGGGTAGGGTTGGGGTAGGGGGTTTGAGGTTGGGGTTTGGGTTGGGATTGGCGTTTGGGGTTGGGGTTTGGAGTTGGAGTTAGAGCTTGGGTTAGGGTTAGGGTTAGGTTAGAGCTAGGGTTTGGGGTTAGGGCCAGAGTTTCGGTTGGGAATTGGGTTGGCGCAATGGTGGGTTCTAAATCCCGTCGCTACTGGTTTGTGCTCACGCGCATATGTGACACTTCTGCTCATGCGCAGAAGCGTCCCGGGCGGGTGAGCAGAGCCTCCCGCCGCCACTGCTACCGGTTCACCGAACCGGGCCAAACCAGGAGCAACCCACCGCTGGGTTGGGGTTGGGGCTGGGGTTGGGGTTAGGGAGGGGGCACAGCGGCTGCCCAGGCCGATGTGCCCCCCGGCATCTCCGAGGCTGCCGGCATCCGTGGGTGCAGAGTTTGGGTGGGGCCCGAACAGGTTTCAGCACCGGCTCTGCTAATCAGGTCACCGTGGGAAAAGGGAAGGGATTCCTTTGATTTCAGCACCTATTGTTGATGATGTCATGGCTCCCCCTCCCTCCCCCCCCATTTCCCTTCCCTGTATCACCAGTCTCAACATGTCCCTGGGGTGGAGGAAGAGCCAGGAAAGGGAGAGAGAAAGCACACTTCCCCCGCCCTCACTTACTTTCACCCGCCAAAACCACAACCCACAATGCCAGCAAAGTACAGGCAGTCCTCGAGTTATGACCGTTCGTTTAGTGACCCTCCAAAGTTGCAATGGCACTGAAAAAAGTGACTTTTTCACACTTAACGACCGTTGCCGCATCCCTACGGTCCCGTGATTAAAATTCGGACGCTTGGCAGCCGACTCACATTTACGATGGTCGCAGTGTCCCGGGGGGTGACGTGATTCCTCCTTTTGCGACCCTTCTGACAAACAAAGTCAATGGGGAAGAAGCCAGATTCACTTAACGACGGTGGCAAGAAAAGTCATAAAATGGGGCAAAAGCACAAGGACTGGTCATGAGTCACTTTTTTAGCCCCCGCCGGAACTCCGAATTGTCACTAAAGGAACGGTCGTAAGTCCAGAAACTGCCTGTTCCTCTTTTATTTCTTAAAATAAGGCTTAGTTAAAATTAAGGCTCTGCTGAAATTCTTTGTCCCCTTCTTCTTTGAAGAAGTGAGGCCTCGTCCTGCACAAAGTTTTGGCCAAAGCAGAAAATAAATGTTTCTGTTTTGTGCTCATTTTTTCAGGGAATTGTTTTCCAGCTATTCCTTCCCAACATTTGCACCGAAAGCAAGCGGACTGAGGAAATAGCTGATAAATATTTAAAATAAAGGGTGAGGGGGAAAAAAAATACTAGCAAAAAGGATCTTTGGGAGTTGTTGCAGCCTATTCATTGTGCTAAAAAAAGCGTGACCCTGGCACATGTACGCATTGGGCGTGGAGGCTAAAACCTGAAGGATGAGTATTAACAACTCGCCCTAAATAGGCTGCCCTGCAAGTCCCATAAATAGGATAGTAATTTATCAACGGTGGAAGTCAAGGATGAGAGAGATCCTGTGGGATGCTGCCCGGAAATACTTGCATCTGCTTAGCGTCTAGTCTAGTGTGTGTGTGTGTCCTGGGTGTGTGATTGTGCTGTCTGTGAGGATTGCGGTCTTGCCCATTCTGAGGTCATCGCGTACCACTGGGTGACTCGGTCCAGGTTCTGAGCCTGGGTCACACGAGCCCCTTGTGGGGTAACGCTACCTGCAACCTCTGGGGATGGGATGGGGTGCGTGGGGCCAAGGGAACGGTCGGATAAGGGACGGCTGAGCCCTCGGCTGCATCACGGGCGGATGGGAGTCAGAACAAGGGACGCTCCTCCTTTGCCTCCCAAGGCTGTGAAACAGACGGTGGGAGGTTTGTACTTTCGGACTTGCGAGATTTGGTTCCTGCAGCCTTACAATAAAGTGGGATGATTGGTGGTTACTGGTTGTGTTTCCTGTCTGGTCAGGCTGACAAGAAGTCTTGCACTGTAACGTCTGTTGCCCAGTATTTCCCTCCTTTGAAATACTTCCCTTTTCCCTCTCCCCTCGGATTTCTCCCTCCCCTCCCCTTTCCTCCCTTCCCTTCCCCTCTCCTCCCTTCCTTTCCTTTCCCTTCCCTCTCATCCCCTCCCCTCTCCCTTCCCTCTCCTCTCCTTCCTCTCTCCTCTCCTCTCCTCCCCTCTCCCTTCCCTCCCTTCCCTACTCTCCCCTCCCCTCCCTTCCCTCTCCTCTCCTCTTCTCTCCTCCCTTCCCTTCCCTCCCTTCCCCTCTCCCTTCCCTCCCCTCCCTTCCCTCCCTTCCCCTCTCCTCCCTTCCCTTCCCCTCTCCTCCCTTCCTTTCCTTTCCCTTCCCTCTTATCCCCCCCCTCTCCCTTCTCTCCCCTCCCTTCCCCTCCCCCCTTCTCTCTCCTCCCCTCCCTTCCCTCTCCTCTTCTCTCCTCCCTTCCTTCCCTTCCCCTCTCCTCTCCTTCCTCTCTCCTCTCCTCCTCTCTCCCTTCTCTCCCCTCCCTTCCCTTCCCTCTCCTCCCCTCCCCTCCCTTCCCTTCCCCTCTCCTCCCTTCCTTTCCTTTCCCTTCCCTCTCATCCCCTCCCCTCTCCCTTCCTCTCTCCTCTCCTCTCCTCCCCTCTCCCTTCCCTCCCTTCCCTTCTCTCCCCTCCCCTCCCTTCCCTCTCCTCTCCTCTTCTCTCCTCCCTTCCCTTCCCTCCCTTCCCTCTCCTCTCCTTCCTCTCTCCTTCCCTCCCTTCCCTTCCCTCTCTTCCCCTCTCCCTTCCCTCCCCTCCCTTCCCTCCCTTCCCCTCTCCTCCCTTCCCTTCCCCTCTCCTCCCTTCCTTTCCTTTCCCTTCCCTCTTATCCCCCCCTCTCCCTTCTCTCCCCTCCCTTCCCTCCCTTCCCCTCTCCTCCCTTCCCTTCCCCTCTCCTCCCTTCCTTTCCTTTCCCTTCCCTCTCATCCCCTCCCCTCTCCCTTCCCTCTCCTCTCCTTCCTCTCTCCTCTCCTCTCCTCCCCTCTCCCTTCCCTCCCTTCCCTTCTCTCCCCTCCCCTCCCCTCCCTCTCCTCTCCTCTTCTCTCCTCCCTTCCCTTCCCTCCCTTCCCTCCCCTCCCTTCCCTCCCTTCCCCTCTCCTCCCTTCCCTTCCCCTCTCCTCCCTTCCTTTCCTTTCCCTTCCCTCTTATCCCCCCTCTCCCTTCTCTCCCCTCCCTTCCCTTCTCTCTCCTCCCCTCCCTTCCCTCTCCTCTTCTCTCCTCCCTTCCTTCCCTTCCCTCTCCTCTCCTTCCTCTCTCCTCTCCTCCTCTCTCCCTTCTCTCCCCTCCCTTCCCTTCCCTCTCCTCCCCTCCCCTCCCTTCCCTTCCCCTCTCCTCCCTTCCTTTCCTTTCCCTTCCCTCTCATCCCCTCCCCTCTCCCTTCCTCTCTCCTCTCCTCTCCTCCCCTCTCCCTTCCCTCCCTTCCCTTCTCTCCCCTCCCCTCCCTTCCCTCTCCTCTCCTCTTCTCTCCTCCCTTCCCTTCCCTCCCTTCCCTCTCCTCTCCTTCCTCTCTCCTTCCCTCCCTTCCCTTCCCTCTCTTCCCCTCTCCCTTCCCTCCCCTCCCTTCCCTCCCTTCCCCTCTCCTCCCTTCCCTTCCCCTCTCCTCCCTTCCTTTCCTTTCCCTTCCCTCTTATCCCCCCCTCTCCCTTCTCTCCCCTCCATTCCCTTCTCTCTCCTCCCCTCCCTTCCCTCTCCTCTTCTCTCCTCCCTTCCTTCCCTTCCCCTCTCCTCTCCTTCCTCTCTCCTCTCCTCCCTTCCTCTCCCTTCTCTCCCCTCCCTTCCCTCTCCTCCCCTCCCCTCCCTTCCCTCTCTTCCCCTCCCTTCCCTCTCCTCTCCTCTCCTCCCCTCCCTTCCATCTCCTCTCCTTCCTCTCTCCTCTCCTCCCCTCTCCCTTCTCTCCCCTCCCTTCCCTTCCCTCTCCTCCCCTCCCTTCCCTCTCCTCTTCTCTCCTCCCTTCCTTCCCTTCCCCTCTCCTCTCCTTCCTCTCTCCTCTCCTCCCCTCTCCCTTCTCTCCCCTCCCTTCCCTTCTCTCTCCTCTCCTCCCCTCCCCTCCCTTCCCTCTCTTCCCCTCCCTTCCCTCTCCTCTCCTCTCCTCCCCTCCCTTCCCTCTCCTCTCCTCTCCTTCCTCTCTCCTCTCCTCCCCTCTCCCTTCTCTCCCCTCCCTTCCCTTCCCTCTCCTCCCCTCCCCTCCCTTCCCTCTCTTCCCCTCCCTTCCCTCTCCTCTCCTCTCCTCCCCTCCCTTCCATCTCCTCTCCTTCCTCTCTCCTCTCCTCCCCTCTCCCTTCTCTCCCCTCCCTTCTCTCGCTTCCCCTCCCTTCCCTCTCCTCTCCTCTCCTCCCCTCCCTTCCATCTCCTCCCCTCCCTTCCCTCCCTTCCCTCTCCTCTCTTCCCCTCCCTTTCCTTCCCTCCCCCTCTCTTCCCTTTCCTCTCCTCCCCTCCCTCTGCTCTCCTCTCCTCCCCTCTCTTCCCTCTCCTTCCTTCCCTCCCCTCCCTTCCCTTCCCTCCCTTCCCCTCTCCTCTCCTTCCCTCCCCTCTCTCCCTCCCAATCTCCCCTTCCCTCTCCTCTCTTCCCCTCCCTTTCCTTCCCTCCCCCTCTCCTCCCTTTCCTCTCCTCCCCTCCCTCTGCTCTCCTCTCCTCCCCTCCCTTCCATCTCCTTCCTTCCCTTCCCTCCCTTCCCTTCCCCTCTCCTCTCCTTCCCTCCCCTCCCTCCCCGCCAATCTCCCCTTCCCTCTCCTCCCTTCCCTTCCCTTCTATCTCCCCTTCCCTCCCCTTCCCTCTAAGCTAATCCTCTAAGGCCAGCAAGTTCCCTGTTTTGCTCCCTTTTTCCTTCTGACCGTCTCTGCTCTCCCCACAGGCTCAACGAGCCCCTCCCCAGGGGAGTGAGGCTCAAAGGGGACAGCTTGCTCTTCCAGAGACCCCTCCAGACTGGAGACCAAGGGATTTACATCTGCCGAGTCTCCAACAGCTTTGCAGCCAAGGAAGTGAGGGCTGCGGTGGGCATCAAAGGTAAGTTCAGATGGCAACATCTGGAACGGTCCCTGGGCCCTCCTCTCTTGCACGGGGAGAGTCGTTCCTGTCTGCACTGGATAAAGAGTGTTTGAAACGGGCAGAGGTACAATTGGCCCCATTCAGACCATTCCTCCTTCCGAGCTTGACCTCATCCGCCTTCCAGGCCTGCTTAAGTAAGGTGACCAGACGTCCCGCTTTTGGCGGGACAGTCCCGCTTTTTAATAATTTGTCCCGCGTCCCGCGGCGTTTCAAAAAAGTCCCGCTTTTTGAATTTGAATTTGCCCTGCACACCCCTCTGCCTCCTGCCTCGCCTGCCTCCTCCTGCCAGGCGGGGAGGGAGGGCAGTGAGAGGGGCAGAACGCTTTGCGCATGCGCAGAGGGCAAAAGAACGCAAATGGCAGCATCCCAGTGGCCAGGGAAAGCGGGCGGGGGAAGCCCCGCGCCGCGAACGCCACCAGCTTCTTCGGCTCTGCGGCGACAAACAGGCAAGACCGCACCGGTAGGAACCCACCCCTGGCTGCGATGAAGGGGGGGGGTGTTTGGGGGGGGTGCACAAAGCTGCAGAATAAGAGAGACGGACCCCTCCTGTCTTGCTCCCCTAGAAACCCACCCACCCCCGTCAATGGTGTCCCGCTTTACAAATATTAAAATGTGGTCACCTTATGCTTAAGGCATTTGAGAGTTATGTTAGTTAGACACATCGATTCATAAGGCTGGAGGGGATCTTAGAGGTCTTCTAGTCCAGCCTCCTCCCCAGTCTTTTCTCCAGTGATTTTTTTCTTGAAAACCTCTGCTTGATGCCAGTTCATTCACTGAGAGAGAGGGGGGGAGAAAGAGAGAGAAAGAGAGAGGGAGGGAGAGAGAGAGAGGGAGGGAGAGAAAGAGAGAGAGAGGGAGACAGGGAGAGAAAGAGGGGGGAGGGGGAGAGAAAAAGAGGGAGAGGGAGAGAGAGACAGGGAGAGAAAGAGAGAGAGAGAGAGTAGAGAGAGGGAGAGAAAGAAAGAGGGAGAGGGAGAGAAAGAGAAAGAGGGAGGGAAAGAAAGAAAGAAAGAAAGAGAGGGAATGGGAATGGGAGAGAAAAAGAGAGACAGGTAGAGAGAGGGGGAGAGGGAGAGACAGAGAGAGAGACAGAGAGAGAGAGGGAAAGAAAGAGAGGGAGGGAGGGAGAGAAAAAGAGATAGGGAGAGAAAAAGAGAAAAAGAGAGGGAGGGAGAGAGAGAGAGAGAGAAAGAGAGGGAGAGATCTCAGAAACCGAATTAAATATATATGTTTAATTCCATTCACCTATGTCCATATTTAATTCCATATATTTATGTATATATATATATATATATATATATATATATATATATATATATATATATATATATATATATATATATATATATATATATATATATATATATATATATATATATATATATATATATATATATATATATATATGTAGGATTTTTTGCTGATAAATGAAAATAAAGGGAGACTATTATAGATCTATTTTGAGCTTATTTTGCTCTCGTCAGATAGCCATACCCCTTACTGGGATTTGAACCCGGACCGGCTGCCTTGCAGTGCAGCAACTTAACCATTAGGCCATAGGCTCTGTTCCCAAGATATATATATCTTGGCACTTCAAAACAGACGTGTGTGATTCCCGGTTCTTCTGAGGGTGAAATGACCTGCGGCTGTGACCTCCCTGCCTATCTCTCTGTGTGTCTCACCCACAGGACTCCCAGCAACGCAGGTGGACGTGGTCTCCATCTCCATGATCGGGGTGGGCATCATTTCGGTGGTCTTGCTCTGCCTTCTGATCCTGGTGATCATCCTCATGACTTGCTACCACAAGCGGAAAACCAAGCGCATCACCAAGAAATAGTAAGCAATGGTTGTGTGGACGCTCCTGTTGATTTCCTCTCGTCTGCCTGTTCCTTCGGTTGTCAGGGTTCCAAGTAATGCACCCCTTGAAACCAGAACTCCGAGGCAGGCAGATTCCTCAAAGAACAAGTTATTTGGATACATCATGTTGGCACAACGGGTGAAAACCGACTCTGAAAGTTCCCACAGTTTTCACCTGATTAAAAGTGAAAGTTTTCCCCCAGTCATCAGTCACATGGTCCAATAGAGGTGCCGGCCGGTTGCTTGGTTACTTCACTCCTCCTCTCCCCAGCTACCTGTTGGAATGACCTTGGTTCCCACGGGAAGACGTTTTGCTTTGACTGCGAAACCCCAGCTAACTATTCCCCCGCTCCCTGTCCCCTCTTCTGCCTTGTGACAACCCTGAAGCCTCCAAGATGGCCTCAGCCAGGTCCGCTTCAGGGTTGACATCGGTCATCGTCCTTGAGTTGGAGGTGCTCAGAGGGAGGAAGAAGGACCTTGGCTGGTGAAGGAGATCAAGGGTGGGGTGAAACAACACAGGGAAGAGGGAACAGGTTTCTATTTAGATATGGCAGAAAAGATAGTACCACTTGATCATAGTCTCCGACTGTAGGACAATGTTTGTCAACCTTGGCCGCTTGAAGATGGTCGGACTTCAACTCACAGAATTCCCCACCCAGGCATGCCAGGGGATTCTAGAAATTGAAGTCCACCCATCTTCACGTGCCCAAGGTTGAGAAATACTCTTCCAGGAGTCTGGAAATTGACATCCACCCATCCATGAAGTCGACTCACATTGGGAGTTGAAGTCCACCCATTTTCAAGTCATGGACTTCAACTCCCCGTTGGGGAGAGGCTAGCCAACTCCTTCTTCTGGAGTCAGAACCACGAAACTGAGTCCAGGGTTGGGCCAAGAGGCATCCTCGCACAAGCTCACACCCTCAGTATCCCCTCTCCTTGTCATTGGCAGTGAGGAAGAACTGACTCTGACCCGGGAAAATTCGATCCGGCGGCTGCATTCGAGCCACAGTACGGAGACCCGGCATCAGGTAAAAAAATTGTGCTGTGATGGTGGTGGAGGTGTGTGAAAAACATGAAGGTTGGGTTGTGAGTTGTTCATTGCCCTCTGGATAGATTCCAGACTGGCTGTAGGACATAGAATTGTAGGGTTGGAAGGGACCTTGGAGGTCTTCTAGTCCAACCCCATGCTCAAGCAGGAGATACCATTCTGGACAAATGGTTGTCCAATCTCTTCTTGAAAACCTCCAGGGATGGAGCACCCACAACTTCTAGAGGCAAGCTGTTCCACTGATTAACAGAATTCCAGAATAACAGAGTTGAAAGGGACCTTAAAGGTCTTCTAGTCTGGCTCATGCAGGAGACTCTGTACTATTTCAGACTAAGAGATTTCCAGCTTCTTCTTAAAAGCCTCCAGCGATGATGGAGCACCCATAACTTCTGGTGGAAAACCGTTCCACTGGTTAATTGTTCTCACTGTCAGGAATAATGGAATACCAGAGCTGGAAGGGACCCTGGAGGTCTTCTAGTCCAACCCCTTGCTCAAGCAGGAGACCCTATGCCATTCCGGACAAGCGGCTGTCTGAAATCACCTCCAGTGATGGAGCACCTACAACTTCTGGTGGCAAGCCGTTCCACTGGTTAATTGCTCTCACACTGTCCGTAAATTTCATCCAGCTGGACTTCCATGGAGAGATGACTAACAGGAAGAGCATCGTCATGGTAGCATTGTCCTAACAGCCACACCCGTGGAATGCCATTTCTGGGCAGGGAGGGGTCATTTAGCTATTACAGCTATAACTTTTTGCTCAGCCTAGGAAGATCATGGCATCCGGCCCTCTCAATTCCTGGAAAATAGATGGGGAAGAAATGGAGGCAGTGACAGATTTTATTTTCCTGGGCTCCAGGATCACCGCAGCCAAGAAATTAAAAGACACTTGCTCCTGGGGAGGAAAGCCATGGCAAAGCTAGACAGCATACTAAAAAGTAGAGACATCACCCTGCCAACAAAAGTGCGCATAGTCACGGGTGTGGTTTTCCCAGTTGCAATGGATGGCTGTGAAAGTTGGACCGTAAGAAAGGCTGAGCGCCAAAGAATGGAGGCCTTTGAACTATGGTGCTGGAGAAGACTCCTGCGAGTCCCTCGGACTGCAAGTGTCAGGGTTCCAAATAGCATCGAGAATTAAATCAGAGTCTGAGGCAAAGTATTCCTCAAAGTTCCAATTTATTAGCAGAGCCATGTTGGCACATCTGGGAGAAACCCGAATCTGAAGTCCCCGGAGTTTCTCCCACCCAGTTGAAAGTTCAAGCCCTTGTCCCCACACCCCCAAGTCCATCACGTTGACCAATCTCCAACTGCCAACTTGGCAAGAATCCACCCATCTCCTTCTGTGCAGGTGCAGGAGTGCGAAGACAAAGGACGACCTTGACTATCTAGAAAGAATTTGTTATGGCAACATATAGACATCCCTCATGCAATTCCCCCCTCCCGAATTCCCACAGTAAAGAATGCACATTAAAAGACTATGAAGTGTGGCAGGCCAAAGACCCCGACTAAAATGGCTTCGGCCTGACAGGAAGGCAATCCAAGCGGTCAGTCCTAGAGGAGATCGACCCTGACTGCTCTTTAGAAGGCCAGATCCTGGAGATGAAACTCAAATACTGTCAAGATGAGAATAAATCTCATCAGAGGCGAAAATAGATCTTTACCTGGAACTCTGACATTAGAAAAGAAACCGCAGTTTAAAGTTCTAAGTAGAAAATATTTATTTCGGTACAAAAATAATAAATTCTCATTAATCACATCTTAGCTATAAAAACACGTCTTGCTTCTACAGAAGCTGGAACAGAAGGACGGATCAAAGAAAGGAATGTACACATGCGTACTAGGAACATATTAATCACGTGCTCAGGAATAAACCATTATATTAGATAGGGATGCAGCTCCCTGCATATACATGTAACAGGCAATATAAAATCACTGCCTGACAAATACTCAACCAACAAATGCTCTGTCCTACACATTGGCAAAAAAATCAGAACATTAAATACAAGCTGAAAAGACAAGACCTTACAGACGACCCTCACTCTGTCAAAGACCTTGGAATACTCATCTCAAATGACTTAAGTGCCAAAGCCCACTGCAACAACATCGCCAAAAAGGCTTCAAGAGTTGTTAACCTAATCTTACGTAGCTTCTTCTCCGGTAATATCACACTACTAACCAGAGCATACAAAACATTCGCCAGACCAATCCTTGAATACAGCTCATCTGTCTGGAACCCACACCGCATATCGGACATAAATACATTAGAAAGTGTCCAGAGATACTTTACAAGAAGAGTCCTCCACTCCTCTACTCGCAACAGAATACCTTACGCAACCAGACTTGAAATCCTGGGCTTAGAAAGCTTAGAACTATGTCGCCTTCGGCACGACCTAAGCATAGCTCATAAAATTATCTGCTACAACGTCCTTCCTGTCAACGACTACTTCAGCTTCAACCACAACAATACACGAGCACATAACAGATACAAACTCAAAGTGAACCACTCCAAACTTGACTGTAGAAAAGACGACTTTAGCAACAGAGTGGTAAATGCCTGGAACTCACTACCTGACTCTGTGGTTTCGTCACCAAACCCCCAAAACTTTATCCTTAGACTGTCCACTGTTGACCTCACCCGATTCCTAAGAGGTCAGTAAGGGGCGTGCATAAGTGCAGCAGTGTTCCTACCATCCCTGTCCTAATGTTCCTGCTTATCAGTACCCATCTTATGTATACAAACAATGTTTTATCTATGTATATTACCAACATGTACTTGACAAATAAATAAAAACAAACAAAACAATACTTTGGCCACCTAATGAGAAGGAAGGACTCACTGGAGAAGAGCCTAATGCTGGGAAAGATTGAGGGCAAAAGAAGAAGGGGACGGCAGAGAACGAGGTGGATGGATGGAGTCACTGAAGCAGTTGGTGTGAGATTAAATTGACTCCAGAGGATGGTAGAGGCCTGGAAGAATGTTGTCCATGGGGTCGCAATGGGTCAGACACGACTTCTACTAACCACAACAAGGAAGGAGTCTTTCTTGATTTTTTCCCCCCACATCCTGCCCTTCTTTTCTTTTTTTTTCTTTTTTTTCCAATTTTTTTTTCTTTTTTTTCCTCCTCCACTTTTACATTTCAATGAGCATATACCTTCAATTATTACATTAATGCCCTTCTTTTCATTATTATACTGAGTCACAGAAGTGGCGAAGTTCTGGCTGTATTCTGATTGATGGATTAAGTCCTCCAGCGCTCCCTAGTGGATGCAGGTGGGAAAAAACATGCCCCTAAACAGCATTTCCAGGTATTTTTCTGCTGAGAAGACCTCGCAAATCCAGCTAAAGAAGAATGTGCAAGCTCCAGGCCATGGGAAAGGAGTGAGAAACATACCCCAAATTACGTTTGCAAAAGGGAAAGCAACCAGGTTCAATTCTCACTTGTAGGACTAACTCTGACACTGGGGAGCTGAGATGGAGAAACTGTGGTTCCCATGCCTTGGGCATCCAATTTTCTCAGTACGTCTGAAGGCCTTGGGACATTCATTTAATGTAGGGCTGGTTTGATCTGAGGGCTTTGGGGAGACACCCCAGAAAAAGGAGAAGCCAGAAGGAAAATTAGGTTCCGTTTCTTTCGACGATTCGTATTGATGGCCACCCATCCTGTTCTCACAACCCTGGGTGGCTAACCATACGTCCGAAACCTACAAAGATGCCCTCCAAACAATGTTCTGTGTAGAACTGAAGAAGCTTCTTGGGTGAGAAGCGAAACATTTCCAAAGGAAAAAACGAAGTCCACGTGCCTTTTGAAAAAACACCTTTGGGATAAACCTACATAGTTAAGTCTGCATTGTTTAGTATTGTGGGAAAGGACTTCCTAACAACATAGCATCTCTTATTTTGGAGAGGAGAGAAAGAGAGAGAGAGACAGGGAGCGGGAGGGAGAGGGAGAGAAAAAGAGAAAGGGGGAGAGGGAGAGAAAGAGAGGGAGGGAGGGAGAGAAAGAGAGAGAGGGAGGGAGAGAAAGAGAGAGAGAGACAGGGAGAGCGAGGGAGAGCGAGAGAAACAGAGGGAGGGAGAGAAAGAGAGAGAGAGAAAGAAAGAGAGAGGGAGGGAGAGGGGGAGAGAGAGAGAAAGAGAGGGAGGGAGGGAGAGAAAGAGAGAGGGAGGGAGGGAGAGAGAGAGAGGGAGAGAAAGAGGGAGGGAGAGAAAGAGAGAGAGACAGGGAGAGGGAGGGAGAGAAAGAGAGAGAGAGAAAGAAAGAGAGAGGGGGGAGAGGGGGAGAGAGAGAAAGAGAGGGAGGGAGGGAGGGAGAGAAAGAGGGAGAGGGAGAGAAAGAGGGAGGGAGAGAAAGAGAGAGAGAGACAGGAAGAGGGAGGGAGAGGAAGGGAGGGAGAGAAACAGAGGGAGGGAGAGAAAGAGAGAGAGAAAGAAAGAGAGAGGGAGGGAGAGGGGGAGAGAGAGAAAGAGAGAGAGGGAGGGAGGGAGAGAAAGAGAGAGAGAGAAAGAAAGAAAGAAGGAGACAGGGAGAGAGACAGAGAGGGAGGGAGGGAGGGAGAGAGAGAGAAGAAGGACTAGGGGTGACATGATAGCAGCATTCCAGTATTTGAGGGGCTGCCCCAAAAAAGAGGGGGTCCACCTATTCTCCAAAGCACCAGAAGGCCAGACAAGGAATAATGGATGGAAACTAACCAAGGAGAGAAGCAACCTGGAATTAAGGAGAAACTTCCTAACAGTGAGGACAATTAATTAACCAGTGGAACAGCTTGCCACCAGAAGTTGTGAGTGCTCCATCCCCGGAGGTTTTTAAGAAGAGACTGGACAGCCACTTGTCCCAAATTGTATAGGGCAGTGGTGGCGAACCTTTTTTTTTTGCTCAGGTGCTGAAAGCGCGCGTGCCCACACCCATAATTCAATGCCCCCCACGCACCACACAGCCTTGCGCATGTGCGGATGACACCCCCCCTCCTCCGGTGCCCTGTCTCCCAACTTCCGGTGGGCCCGGTAGGCCCGTTTTTCGCCCTCCCCAGGCTACAGAGGCTTTCTTGGTGCCTGGGGAGGGCGAAATCAGCCTCCCCCGCCTCCCCGGAGGCCCAACCGAGACCGAAAACGCCCCCCAAGAGCCTCCACGGGAGCCGAAAATCCGCTGCAGCTGAGCTAGGGCAACAGCTGACGTGCCAGCAGATATGGCCCCACGTGCCCCCTGTGGCACGCGTGCCATAGGTTCGCCATCACAGGTATAGGGTCTCCTAACTGAACAGAATAAGAGAGCTGGAAGGGACCTTGGAGGTAATCTAGTCCAACCCCCTGTTCAACCAGCAGAACATCCTAAAACCTGGAGGGGGGCTGCTTTAAAGCAAGCGTCAAAATCCAAGTTTTAAGCTTCAAAACCCCAACCTTACTCCTGTCTGAGTAGGGGCTAGATTAAGAGACCTCCAAGGCAGGGGTGGGTTCTAAGCTACCTCGCTGCAAGTTCGCTTCCACCCGCGCCGCGTGGGCGTGCCTCATGGGCATGCGCGCGCTTTGTGCGTCCGCGCATGCGCAGTGCTGAAAAATCCTGGGGGGGGGGGAGTCAAAAACAAGATGGCGACCACATGCACAGTGCCGGAAACTCAGCTTCTGCACATGCTCAGAAGAAATTTTTAAAAAAATTAAAAAAAAAATCAAAAAGAATTTAAATTTTTTTTAAAAAAAAGATGGCGGCACCAGCGGACCGGCACTGACCGAACCAGTTCCGTGACATCATCGTGACATCACCAGCAGGTCACTCCCAGTTTGGGCGAACCGGTCCAAACCGAGTGGAACCCACCTCTGCTCCAACTCTTGTTATTCTGTAATTCTTAAGAACTTCCTAACATCTGGCTAACATAACATTCATCACCTTTCCATCTTTGTGGCCCGGCGGGCAGGGGGTGAGCAGGGATGGTTCTGTGCGAGTGCTGAGCACACGGGCACATACACGCTCACCCACTGCTTGCAGAAATGGGGGTGCGCCCGTACGCCATGCTTGCCCACCACTTCTGCGGCCCAGTTCCAAACAGCTCAAGGCCCAGAATAGGCTGCGGCCCAGGAGTTGGGGACCCCTAATCTACATGGTCCGTCTCAGATTCAGTGAGTCCACTTGGCTGAGCAGGAAGAACACCTAAAAACCATTGAGATTAGTTTAACAGATTTACAGAGTTGGAAGGGACCTTGGAGGTCACCTAGTCCAACCCCCCACCCAAGCAGGAGACCCTACACCATTTCTGACAGATGGCAGTCCAGTCTCTTCTTGAAAGCCTCCAGGGATGGAGCTCCCACAACTTCTGAAGGGAGCTTCTTGCCACTTTCTGCTCTTCAGATCGAAGAAAACCTTCCCCTGAGGTCGGAGAGCCGGCAAGGGAGTTTCCGCGGGGACAGCCTGTGCCGGGAAAGCCTCCGAGCGGATAGCCTCTGCCGGGACAGCAGGCAGGGCAGCTTCCGCACAGACAGCTTCCGGGAAACCAGCCTCTGCTCTGTGCTGGTGAGTAGAGTTGTTGTTGTTGTTGTTGTTGTTGTTGTTGTTGTTGTTGTTGTTGTTGTTGTTGTTGTTCTTCTTCTTCTTCTTCTTCTTCTTCTTCTTCTTCTTCTTCTTCTTCTTCTTCTTCTTCTTCTTCTTCTTCCCCTTCCCCTTCCCCTTCCCCTTCCCCTTCCTCCTGTTCCTCCCTACAAACCCCCTGCCTTGTAGCACTCATAATGTTCCCTAGTTGGGTCATGAAACGTCTGCAAGAAAACCACCAAGCTCAGAGAGCACCAAGGACCCCACAGTCCTCCTCCTCCTCCTCCTCCTCCTCCTCCTCCTCCTCCTCCTCCTCCTCCTCCTCCTCCTCCTCCTCCTCCTCCTCCTCTTCTTCTTCTTCTTCTTCTTCTTCTTCTTCTTCTTCTTCTTCTTCTTCTTCTTCTTCTTCTTCTTCTTCTCCTTCTCCTTCTCCTTCTCCTTCTTCTTCTTCTTCTTCTTCTTATTCTTCTTACCTTGCTACCGGTGCGCTGCGTGGGCATCACCACATTTCGTGTGCGTGTGCACTCACTATACGCACGCGCCCCCTCGTGTGATTTTGCTTTCGCGCATGCGTGGAAGCAAAATCGCGCCGAAATCTTGCGAGGGAACGTGCGCGCACGATTTCAGTGATTTTTTGCTTCTGAGCATGTGCGGAAGCAAAATCTCGCTGAAATCTCTCTCGCGCGCGCGTCCCCTCGCGAGATTTTGGCGCAATTTTGCTTCCGCGCATGCGCAGAAGCAAAAAATCATCGAAAAATTCGCAAAAAAAGATCGCGGCTCCAGGGCCTCGTCAACCAACAGCACCGGGTCGGTAGCCTCTTGATGACGTCACCAGCCCGCCACTACCGGTGCGATAGAGTGGACCGCACCGGTAGGAACCCACCACTGGTATAAACATAACAAAAGCAAAGAAGGTACAAGTAAATTTGAAGAATAGGACAGAAGGACAGGGATGGTAGGCACAGTGGTGCGCTTATGCACGCCCCTTACAGACCTCTTAGAAACGGGGAGAGATCGACTGTAGACAGTCTAAGGTTAAAGTTTTGGGGCTTTGGGGAAGAAACCACAGAGTCAGGTAGGGCATTCCAGGCATTGATCACTCTGTTGCTGAAGTCGTATTTTCTGCAGTCGAGTTTCGAGCGGTTTACATTGAGTTTGAATCGATTGTGTGCTCATGTATTGTTGCAGTTGAAACTGAATTATTCATTGACAGGTAGGACATTGTGGCAGATGATTTTATGAACTGCATTTAGATCAGATCGAAGGCGACGTAGCTCTAAGTTATCTAAGCCCAAAATTTCAAGTCTGGTGGAATATGGTATTCTGTTGCGAGCAGAGGAGTGGAGGACTCTTCTTGTGAAATATTTCTGGCTCTCTCAATTGTATTAATGTTCTATATGCAGTGTGGGTTCCAGACAGGTGAGCTGTATTCGAGGATTGGTCTGGCAAATGTTTTGTACGCTCTGGTTAGCAGTGTAATGTTGCCGTAGAAAAGGTACGCAAGATTAGGTTGACAACTCTTAGTGCCTTTTTGGCAATGTTGTTACAATGGGCTCTGGCACTTAGGTCATTAGATATGAGTACTCCAAGGTCCTTGACAGAGTGTGGGTCTTCTTCTTCTTCCTCTTCTTCTTCCTCCTCCTCCTCCTCCTCCTCCTCCTCTTCTTCTTCTTCTTCTTCTTCTTCTTCTTCTTCTTCTTCTTCTTCTTCTTCTTCTTCTTCTTCTTCTTCTTCTTCTTCTTCTTCTTCTCCTTCTTCTTCTTCTTCTTCTTCCTCTTCTTCTTCTTCTTCTTTAAAAAAAACCACATATCACATATAACTGTATCTATTTCGTAAGTGTGAAAAATGGTCATAAGCAGAGGTGGGTTTCAGCAGGTTCTGACCAGTTCTGGAGAACCGGTAGCGGAAATTTTGAGTAGTTCGGAGAATGGGTAAATACCACCTCTAAGTGGGCCCGCCCCCATCTATTCTCTGCCCTCCGAGTCCCAGCTGATGGGGAAATGGGGATTTTGCAATAACCTTCCCCTGCCATACCCACCAAGCCACGCCCACCAAGCCAAGCCACACCCACAAAACTGGTGGTAAAAAAAATTGGATCCCACCACTGGAACTCATAAGTCACTTTTTTCAGCGCCATTGTAACTTCCGATGGTCACTAAACTGACTGTTATAAGTCGAGGACTGTGAGCTCCTGTGGCTGGAGCTGGGACCGCCTCCCACGTCCCAATCCGACCCCACTGCCCCATTTCCCCTTGGGTGACCCCTCTTCCTTTCATCCTGCTCAGGGAGAAGACGCCGAGGGACGCAGCTACTCAACCTTGTCCACCGTCCGGGAAATTGAGACCCAGACCGAGCTCCCCCCACCGCCCCCAACCCCTGTCCCGGAAGATCAGACGGAGGAGAAGGAGAAAGAGAAAGAGAAAGAAGAAGAGGAAGAGCGGAACGACGAAAACAATATCAAGCAAGCAATGACCCACTTTGTCCAAGAGAATGGCACCCTCCGAGCAAAGCCCACCTCCAACGGCATCTACATCAATGGACGGGGACACCTGGTCTGACGCTCACACCCACCCTGACAGATTCCCAGATCCGAGCCAGCTCTGAGCCCCCATCCTAACTGCTTACTGGTGCCTCTTTGGGGGGAGGTGAGGGGCAAAGAGCCCTTGAGACTCAGATCCTCTCCTTCTGAGCCTCCGGTCCACCCGGCCGCAGGCTGTCCACCTTGGGATCTTCCTTCTCCCCAAGACTTTGGCCAACGTTGAAGCCAACGTGAAAGAGATCCCGAAGATGCTCAGAAGCCAGTTAAGGAACTGGGAGACTCTTTTTTCCCCAACTGGCATGGGCTGCCTCTTCGTGCGAATTCATTTTGGAGTCTTTTTTTTGGCCATGGGATGATTCAGGGGGATGGACAAAACGTTGGAGAAGGAGAAGCGAAGACGCTTCAGGGCTCTTCAGGTGACTCGGCTGGGCTCAGGGGCAAAAGCATAGAAACTCTTGCATCTTTTCTAGTGATTATTATACTTACTGTTGTCGTTGTTGAGATGGCCATCTGGGTCCATCTTGGACAAAGGTTCCCAAAAGGCCATCAGCAGTTAAAAAGATGAGCTCAATTTTAATTATTATTTTTATTTGTATTATTAATATGAACTGGGCAAGGAACGTTTCCACTGTTAGCTTCAAGGGCTTTCCAGAAAATGCTGAAGAAAGTATCCGGGAGAGACCCCAACGCTCAGACCTTCTACTGAGTCAACGATGTTGAATAACAGCCTTCTGCTCGCTCCAAAGAAGTGCATCATGGGTCCAGTGGTTCTCCAACTCCTAAAGCCGTTTAGAGAGAGTCCAACACATGTCCAAACGGGCTCCTTCCACCGTTGGGGACCAAGAAGGCTGGGCCACCCCATCACCAGTGAACTTCAAGTTCCCCCCACACCAATGTCTTTAATTTGTATTTCTTAGCATGCTGTAACTATGAATATTTCTAAAGCTAAGCAACAACTATGGAAATACGTATGCGTGATAAGTGTGTGACCCTGAGGACAGATTTTGTGAGTGAGTCTGCATTTTGAGCAGTGGCTTCTCAACTTCAGCAACAGGGAAAAGGGTCGACGTCAACTCCCAGAATTCCTCAGCTAGTAGGAGAGTGCACACATCTTAAAGCGTGCTGGCTGGAGGATTCTGGGAGTTGAAGTCCACATTTGATATTGAATTTGAAGTCTGTCTTAGCAAGTTTAAGACTTGTGGACTTCGACTCCCAAAATCCACTAGCTAGCATGCTTTAAGAGTAGACTTCAACTCCCAGAATTCCCCAGCCACAGTGCTGGGTTGCTGCTGGTTCAGACCGGTTCACCTGAACCGGTGGTGGAAATTTGCCCCCGTTCGCCGAACCGGCAGCAATGGCCGGTTGTCCACGCCCCCAAACCGGTCCGCTGGTTGCCGCTCCTTGAAAGCGGCTGGCAAACAACCCTCTGTGCATGCGCAAACACTTCTGCGCATGCGCAGAGGATCATTTCCCAGACGTGACGCGCACTTCCGTCGCGATGTGAACCGGTAGGGAAGGTAAGTGGAACCCATCCCTGCCCAGCCAGTATAAGTGGCTGGGGAATTCTGGGAATCGAAGTCCACCATTCTTAAGCTAAGGTTGAGAAACACTAATTTTGAGTTTTAGGGGAATTGCAAAACTGCTACAAGTTCTCTCTGGCTAGGCTTACAAAGTGGGTTTCTTAAACATCAGCCGTTCTCTGATAAGTTTAAGTCTTCTGGTGCATACTACACCTCATTTTTCATATTTGCAAAAAAGTTACAACTGAGCTGACCAGCTGCCTCTTTTAGAAAACGTTCTGCCCCAAAGTGGGGGTGAAGTGACCCACAATATCTGGGGTGGGGGAGCAACACATTTGGTGCACCATAGCTCTGAAGGCAGGACCAGAACTGGTATCAGGGTTCTGAGTTCTGAGGGTTCAGAGTGGGATTCAGCCGGTTCGGACCAGTTCTGGCGAACCGGATGCTAATTTTACATCTGGTTCGACAAGGTTGCAAGGACTGGCAGGCCCTGCCCACCCCGCTCTGCCCCTCCCAGGAGTCTCCGCGCAGCCCGTTTTGGATGTCAGGTAAGTGCAGGGCCCGCGCGGAGGCTCTGGGAGGGCGAAAAACGGGCCTCCAGGAAGTTCCGGAAGTCCGGAAATGGGCCTGTTTTCGGCCTCCGAAGGGCCTCCGGAGCCCAGGGGAGGCCGTTTTCACCCTCCCGGAGGCTTAAGGAACACCTCCAGAGCCTGGGGAGGGCGAAAACACCCCCCTCCGCTGTGGTGCAGGAGGCCGAGTAGGCCACACCCACCATGGCCACGCCCACCCAGCAACCAGGCAGAGAACCAGCTGCTAAAATTTTTGAATCCCACCCCTGGGTTTACGTATCAGTTTTCGATCTTCTGGGTCCAAGTGGGACCTTCTGCCTGGACCCTGGTTGGGTCAGTTGCGTAGGACATGAGATGATGTGAAGACTCACCGGTCTACATCTCAGATTATCTCGTTCAGACATGCAGTTCCTGGAACTGCTACAACTGAGCTAACAAACATAACACACACACACACCCTTCGAACCTGCTGCAAACTTAGCTTTGTCTTTAGCCTCTGCGAGTACAGGCAGTCCTTGACTTACGACCGCCATTGAGCTCAACATTTATCTTGCTAACTGAGAAATTGGTTACGTGGCTTTCGCCCCGTTTTACGACCTTCCTCGCCACGCTTGTTAAGCGAACCACTGCGGTTGTTAAGCTAGTAACACGGTCGTTAAGTGAACCCAGCTTGTCAGATGGTCGCAAAAGGGGATCACGTGACCCCGGGACACTGCGGCCATCATAAATATGAGTCAGTTGCCAAGCGTCCCTAGTTTTGATCAGGTGACCAGGTGGAGGCAGCAAGTGTGGTCATTAAGTGTGAAAACCCGGTCATAAGCCACTTTTTTCATTGCCGTTGTAACTTTGAACGGTCACTAAATGAATTGTTGTAAGTCGAGGACGGTCTGTAATATGTTCATGAATCAATAAGCTACAGAAGTGAACTCAATGAGCTGGGTTTACACAACGTGCCAAACAGAATTAAGGTAACCACAAATGTACATGTGGTGCACGCACAGGTCTTTAATTGACCCCTTTCAGCATGTTGGAGAAATCCAGAGAGCAAGCAGGATTAACAGATTAACAGAGTTGGAAGGGACCCTGTAGGTCATCTAGTCCAACCCCCCGCCCAAGCAGGAGACCTTACACCTTTCTGACGAATGGCAGTCCAATCTCTTCTTGAAAGTCTCAAGTGATGAAGTTCCCACAACTTCCGAAGGCTGTTGAAAGAAAACTCTCCGAGGGTCAATTTGCTAAGAAATCTTCATTTTCCTTGAAACACAATAGAGAATTTGTGGGGCCCAAAACTTCTATTTTAATTTTTTTTTCCTCCCCTTCCTCTGAATCTCACAACTATCGCAACGGGACTCTTTGGAAGTGAATTCGACAATCTCCAGAAGCTTTTTAAATATGTATTAATATTGTTATTAGCTTTTTTTTTAGCGAGGAAATGAGTAACTGTCTTTCTAGGATCTGTAAATGTCTTTGTACATAGGAAAAAAAGCAGCGTATGTCTGTTTCCCTGTATGTGTGCGTGTGCGTGTGCATGTGTGTGTGTAAAATACTCTGTAAGTGTGTATAGAGCGGGACTTGGGGTAGGCCTTGTCAGGTGTAATATGCACTGCTGGTTTTGTAAATAAATTGCACTTTTGCCATCCCAGAATTCTGCTTTTTGCTAAATATGCAAATCTTGAGTTTCTCTCTACTTCTATTCTAAGCGACCGTAATGGATAAATGTCAAAAATAGCCCTGTGTGTATTGGAGAAATAGGAAGGCTCAAATCTGATTTATTTTTGGTGATCCCTCAATTTTTGCACAAGTCCAAAAAGTGTAAGTGTGCAAATGTACACATTTCTCTCAGGCTTGGGTGTCGGTTCCGGGAGTTGAAGTTCACACAGGCTAAAATTGCCACGGTTGGGAAACACTGGTGTAAAAACAGGGGTCTCCAACGGCGACTTTAAGACTTGTGGACTTCAACTCCCAGAAGCATCTTTTCTAGAAAGCCTGCAGAATTCTGGGAGTTGAAGTCCACAAGTCTTAAAGTCGCCAAGATGGAGACCCCTGGGCTAAAGTGTTCGCACAAGTTGGTAAATCACACATATGCACACACAAGTACCTAGTAGGGCAATTCTGCCCATGGTTGGAGGTCTCCTGCAAGATCACAAGACAATTGTATAATGTCCTCTGCCACACACAAAGACCATAGAAAAACATCACCGCAAGCCTGCTTCAGCCAACAGGTGGAAAAGCCTCGGTGTCACCATCAAACTATTTGTTTATTTATTTATTTATTTAGTGTTCTTATATGCCGCCCTACTCCCTGAGGCTATAGGTCTTAAGTCACCTAACATTTAATTAAATAATTCCTTGTGTGTCCAATCACACTTGGCCAATAAAGAATTCTATCTTCTATCTATCTTCTAAAAACCCATTTCTGAAGATAGCAGGTAGAATAACAGAGTTGAAAGGGACCTCAGAGGTCTTCAAGTCCAACAAGGGCCAAGGTGGCACAGCAGTTAGAGTGCAGTACTGCAGGCCACTTTAGCTGACTGTGATCCGCAGTTCAGCGGTTCCAATCTCACCGGCTCAAGATTGACTCAGCCTTCCATCCTTCCGAGGTAGGTAAAATGAGGACCCAGATTGTTGGGGGCAATGTAAAATATACATTGCTTAACGGTGTAAACCGCTTAGAGAGTGCTTGCACTGTGAGGCGGTATATAAATCTCACAAAATAAATAAATCAATAAACCCCTTGCTCAAGTAGGATGCCCTATCAGACAAGAGGCTGTCTGAACTTTTTCTGGAAAGCCTCCAGTGATGGACACATTCACAACTTCTGATAATAAGCCATTCCACTGGTTAATTGTTCTCATTAGCAATAGCAATAGCACTTAGACTTATCTACCGCTTCATAGTGCTTTACAGCCCTCTCTAAGCGGTTTACAGAGTCAGCCTCTTGCCCCCAACAATCTGGGTCCTCATTTTACCCACCTCGGACGGATGGAAGGCTCAGTCAACCTTGAGCCTGGTGAGATTCGAACTGCCAAACTGCTGGCAGCCGGTGATCAGCAGAAGTAGCCTGCAGTACTGCACTCTAACCACTGCGCCACCGCAGCTCATTGTCAGAAGTAACAGAATAACAGAAGTTGGAAGGGACCTTGGAGGTCTTCTAGTCCAGCCCCTTGCTCAAGCAGGAGACCCTAGACCATCCCAGTCAAATGGCCATCCAGGTTCTTCTTGAAAACCTCCAGTGATGGAGCACCCACAACTTCTGGAGGCAAGCCGTTCCACCGGTTAATTGTTCTCACTGTCAGAAACCTCTTCTTAGTTCTAGATTGGATCTCTTCCATAATCTTCCACCTGTTACTTCTGGCCCTCTCCCCCATAACCTCCTCACCAGTTGCAGGTGCACTTCCTGCCATCCACAACCCAAGCTAAGTGGGACAATCAAAAATGCAAGATTGCAAAGCCATTCGCCTTAACCCTTCGCCCTTCCAAGCGTTAGCTTGTGCCAAGGCAAGGAGCCGTTTGCTGAAAGCTGTCAGCTTGCGCTTTGTGGTTTTGGAGATGCTGTGTAGGGGAAGTTGTGTTTGGAGACAAGCTGAACTCACTTCCTGTCAGGTCTGAGTAAGAACAGAACAATTTTTAATGAAAAAAAAAGGGGGGGCACAGATTTTCTACCTTGCTCTTGTCTACCGCCGTACGCTTTCCGGCAAACTCCCAGTTGGCCGACAGACACACTTCTGGTGGCCCCGTGGTTGCAAAGACAGATCTTCCACCCTTTCTGAAGGACCTTGGATGTGACGAGCATTGAACACGGAGATTAGAATGAATTTAAGGAAGCAGAGGATCGCCATGGGCCAGTAAATGAGTTCTGGAGAAGCAGGAACTCAACAATTGACCCGTTTCTCCTGAAAACCGATGGACTTGGCCCAGCCTTGGAAGGAGAAGTTGATACGAGGGTGTAAGTGTTGAGGAAGAGGAGGAGAGGAACTCCTTCGCACCCATGTCGCTGGCCATGAAAGCTCGGCAGAAGGTGAAACGGAAAGGACCGGCGAAAGATCGAGTCTTTGGGTGTGATCTGATGGAACATCTGCAAACATCTGGCCATGACAGTAAGTGATTTTCTTTTTGGAGACTGGCACATTTTTCAATCCTCTTGAAGGTTCATTAGCCCAAACAGGAAATGGGGTGAGGTGAGAACTTCTGCTAAACAACAAGCTTTGTTCTGAATGTGCTCCACTGGTTCTCTGAGAAGGCTCCAGCCTTCGGTAGTCACAGAATCATAGAGCAGGATGGGACCGGAGGCCTTCTAGTCTGGGGCCACCAACTCTGGCTACTTTAATACTTATGGACTTCAACTCCCAGAATTCCCCAGCTAGTATGGCCAAGATTGGAGACCCCTGCTCTACTCCGATTTATGCATGGATCTAGGGCCCTTACAAGAGTCTTCTCAAAGCTCCAGATGCATTACCAGGTATTCAAGCATGTTCCAAGATTTAACAATCACATCATGTTAAAGAGCAAATTAAAAAAAAATTAAAACCAAAGCAGTCGACAGCATTATAAAAACAACATTAAAAGCAATGTTTGTGTCTATGAAAAAGCCAAGCAATGAAGCTGGTTAAATGGGGGTCCAAACTTTTGAAGGGCTGAGAAGAAGTGTGATATAAGACCATATTTGGAATATCGCAACCCGTTCTGGTCACCACAATACAAAAAAGATGTTAGATTGCAGAAATTTTCTAAGAGTGAGAACAATGAGCCAGTGGAACAACTTGCCTCCAGAAGCTCCATCACTGGAGAAATTGGAAGCCATTTGTCCAGGATGGTGTAGGGTGTCCTGCTTGGGCAGGGGGTTGGACTAGAAGACCTCTAAGGTCCCTTCCAACTCTATTTAGATTTAGATTTAGATTTATTATTAGAGTTGGAAGGGACCTTGTAGGTCATCTAGTCCAACCCCCTGCTCAAGCAGGAGTTCCTACACCATTTGAGACAGATGGCAGTCCAGTCTCCCCTTGAAGGTCGCAAGTGTTGGGGCTCTCACAACCTCCGCTGGCAAGCGGTTCCACTGGTTGATCGCTCTCACCGTCAAAAAGTTTCTCCTCACTTCCAGTTGAATCTCTCCTTGGTCAGCTTCCATCCGTTATTCCTTGTTTGGCTTTCTGGTGCCATATTGTTCTTTGCATCTACTGTAATTCTGAAATTACTCTATGGTTGAGTCGATCCTTATCTGCTGAGCTTACAAAAGTAGAAGATACTCAGCAAAATTTCTGTGAATCATCCTGGATATTCATATAGGGCCATTTGATTAATTGGTGGCATGAGATACTAACCCCCCCCAAAAAAACCCAAATTTAGGGGTGCCTCAAAATGGAGTCGCGGTGTGTGGATGGCAGCCAAAAATCAGCATTTCTGTAGCACCTTCTTCAATCAATAAATTTTATGAATCCACATAAGCTTTGGTAAGCTGCATCCGATGACATGAATTGTAGCTCATGGAAGTTTATGGCTTTTAGATTTAGATTTAGATTTATTATTAGAGTTGGAAGGGACCTTGTAGGTCATCTAGTCCAACCCCCTGCTCAAGCAGGAGTTCCTACACCATTTGAGACAGATCCAGTCTCCAGTTTTAGTTAAAGTTGCCAACTACACAAGGCCCCGCTGGACTTATTCTGATCCAAAGCGGGCTGAAATTACAATCTATATGAGTCAACTCAGTTTTACAGCTCAGAAATTATTCGTTTCACTAAAATGTTCGGCATCCACTTTAAATGCCTGCTGTTTCTGAAATGGATATTAGCCGCCATGCCGAGTTTGATATTAGTAAAAAGATGCTATATTTATTGGATGTTATTCCTTGCCCGGCCATCCAAGGCTGTCACATTGAATCTCAGATATGGAATAAGGCTGAGATTGCTGTGTCATTCTGTAGTTACCTCAACCACCATATTGGACATT
>JALIGW010000011.1:9910393-9915393 GCA_023053685.1 Diadophis punctatus similis
ATCCCTGGCCTGCTCTCCAGTTGCCATAGGCAGGGGAGATGGGAAAACGACCTTCGCAGCTGCAGTGAGGAAGCACGTCAGTTCAAACCAAAAGCACATTCCAGCCATATCTCTGTCAAGGCCATCTCCGTGGTTATCCACAGTGGCCTGAGGGGAGTGATCTCTACAACCGGTGAAATTGCTTTGTTGGAGAATGTGATTGATGGCACACCTTGGGGGGAGGGAGGAAACAGGGTCAGAGCCGGAACATAAATTACATGGGGTCAGAGTTGGTTTGCTGTCAGGGTTCCCACCGATGAGTCTCAAGCCAAGCATCAAAAGAAATCCAGTTATTTATTAGGAGCTTCATGTCGGCACATTCCAAGTGAAGCCAACTCTGACCCCACGTAATTTACATTCCGGCTCTGACCCTGTTCCCCCCTCCCCCCAAGGTATGTCATCAATCACATTCTCCAACAAAGCAATTTTGTGCAGGTTGTAGAGATCACTACCCTCTGGCCGCTATGGGTAACCGCGGAGACGGCCTTGACGGCTGGAATGTGCATTTGGTTTGAATTGACACGCTTCCTCGCTGCAGCTTCAAAGTTCATTTTCCCATCCCCCCTGCCTATGGCAACTCAAGAGCAGGCCAGGGATGCTTTGTGAGTTGACACCTGCCTTGTCTTTGTCAACATTTTAAGACACTCCACGGTTTTCACCAAACTGCACATTTTCCCACGGTCAGAACCCTAAACTTTTAAATGTCGGGACCGAGCATCTGTCAATCCCTGTTCCCAGACGAAGCACGGACCTTGGGTTGATGCAATCTCTTCCCACAGTGCTCCACCTTGCAGTTCCTGCCACCCCAGCCTGTGTGGCTGCTTTCGCTGGGTGTTGGCACCCTAGTCAGCTCATTTGAAGGCTGTCAGGTTGAGATCCCATCACCCATCCTTTCTCCAACATATACTGTATGAACTGTATGCAAGAGAAGAAATACGCATTTGATGGACACAGTTCCACCTGTTCTTTGTTGAACGCCGAGATACACAAAAGGCTGGGTTGGGCACCGGCCAACTTCCTTGTGCACAACTTGTGCAGCACACAGGAAGTCGCCTGGGAGGTGGCCCTTAACAGCCCAGCTAGCAAGGAGGGGAGGAAAAGCAAGTCTATTACGGACTCTTGTGACTTCCTTGTTTGGGCTATTGCCCCAGCCCTTGTCCCTGGGAGTGCTTGCATCAATATTGTGGTTGAGCAAACTTGCAGTCAAGGACAGTTGAGTGTCGTAAACAAGCCAATCCCTCCCTTGTCGTGATTGATGTTGTAGTCTATCCAGAATGCCTTGTTATACAAACAGTTGAAGGAGCTACCTATGTCTAGCCCAGAGGTCTTCAAACTTGGCAACTTTAAGACTTGTGGACTTCAACTCTATGCTATGCTGGCTGGAGAATTCTGGGAGTTGAAGTCCGTAAGTCTTAAAGTTGCCAAGTTTGAAGACCTCTGGGCTAGCCTATTGAAGAGCAGGATTAAGGAGGGACATGATAGCAGTCTTCCAGTGTTTGAGGGGTTGCCACAAAGAAGAGGGGGTCAAATTATTCTCCAAAGCACCTGTGGACAGAACAAGAAGTAATGGATGGAAACCTATCAAGTAGAGGTCCAACTTGGAATTAAGGAGAAATTTCCTGACAGTGAGAACAATTAATCAGTGGAATGGCTTCCCTCCAGAAGTTTTGAGTGCTCCATCACTGGAGGTTTTGAAGAAGAAGGTTTTGTCTGAAATGGTATAGGGTCTCCTGCTTTGGCAGGGGGTTGAACTAGAAGGCCTCCAAGGTCCCTTCCAACTCTGTTATTCTCTAATTCTGTAAACATAGATCGTCTTTAGATTTAGATTTTAGATTTATTATTAGAGTTGGAAGGGACCTTGTAGGTCATCTAGTCCAACCCCCTGCTCAAGCAGGAGTTCCTACACCATTTGAGACAGATGGCAGTCCAGTCTCCCCTTGAAGGTCGCAAGTGTTGGTGCTCTCACAACCTCCGCTGGCAAGCTGTTCCACTGGTTGATTGCTCTCACCGTCAGAAAGTTTCTCCTCTAGTACTCTAGTTCTCTACCATTCGTGGTAGAGTCCTTTGTGGACAACCAGCTAAATATGAGCCAGCAGTGAGCAGCGGCAGCCAAAAAAGCCAATGCAATCCTAAACTGCATTAACAGAGGGATAGAATCAAGATCAAGGGAGGTACTAATACCACTCTATAAAGCCTTAGTAAGACCACATCTAGAGTACTGGAGCCAGTTTTGGTCACCACACTATAAAAAAATTGTTGAGACTCTAGAAAAAGTGCAGAGAAGAGCAACCAGGAGGATTAAGGGACTGGAGGCTAAAACATACGAAGAACGGTTGCAGGAACTGGGCATGGCTAGTCTAGTGAAGAGAAGGACCAGGGGAGACATGATAGCATCTTCCAATATTTGACGGGCTACCACAGAGAGGAGGGGGTCAAGCTATTCTCCAAAGCACCCAAAGGCCAGACAATGAATAATGGATGGAAACTGAACAAGGAGAGACTCAGCCTGAAAATAAGGAGAAATTTTCTGACAGTGAGAACAATCAACCAATGGAACAGAAGTTGCCTTCAGAAGTTGTGGGAGCTTCATCACTGGAAGCTTTCAAGAAGAGACTGGACTGTCATCTGTCAGAAATGGTGTAGGGTCTCCTGCTTGAACGGGGGTGCGTGGGGTTGGACTAGATGACCTATAAGGTCCCTTCCCACTCTGTTAATCTAAATCTAAATCTTTCTCCAATGATTTGCATCCTTCCTGGTTTCCACATGAGTGTAATTCCTGAGGTAAATAATATATCAGGAGAGGTTTTGTTAAGCTATGGATAGTCAGGGAGGTTGTAAAGTTATGTAAAGTTGTATCACAGAAGACAACCACAGCAGAAGTAGCATTTTTAACATCTCCAAGAAGAAAGAAGTTTCGTTGTGACTTGTTAGACGTTTATACTGCATTTTCTTCAAGAGCCCGAAGAATCTTACATGGGGATCTCCCTCCCAGCTGCTGTGGCCTAGAGGTGGAGCTCTTGCCTCACAATCAGGAGGTTGTGAGTTCAATCCTAGGTAGAGGCAGATGTAGGGTCTCCTGCTTGGGCAGGGGGTTGGATTAGATGACCTGCAAGGTCCCTTCCAACTCTGTTAAAGCTGAGTCACAATTATATGTTTGCTGTAACAACCACCCAGCCATAATAGGTCAGATCAGGGGGGGTCTCCAAACATGGCAACTTTATGACTTGTGGACTTGAATTCCCAGAATTCCCCAGCCAGCCTGGAAAAATACTGCTCCAACCTATTTCACAATGCTGGTGTTGTGTAGAAGAACAGGAGCAGCAGGCTGGATGTCCAAAATGCCTTGACCTTGTGAGCAGAAAGTAGAATGAAAAGTATTGGGCATCAGCCAGCCATGAGATGACCCAACAAATATGAAAATAAACATGCTGGAAAATAAAACATACAAAGAACGGTTGCAGGAACTGAGCTTGGCCAGTCTGGCGAAGAGAAGGACCAGGGGTGACATGATAGCAGTCTTCCAATACTTGAGGGGATGCCACAGAGAGGAGGGGGCCAGGCTGTTCTCTATGGCACCAGAAAGCCAAACAAGGAATAATGGATGGAAGCTGACCAAGGAGAGATTCAACCTGGAAGTGAGGAGAAACTTTCTGACGGTGAGAGCGATCAACCAGTGGAACAGCTTGCCAGCGGAGGTTGTGAGAGCCCCAACACCTGCGACCTTCAAGGGGAGACTGGACTGCCATCTGTCTCAAATGGTGTAGGAACTCCTACTTGAGCAGGGGGTTGGACTAGATGACCTACAAGGTCCCTTCCAACTCTAATAATAAATCTAAATCTAAATGCTGACGTCTTCAGCGCCATGTTTTATTTCTGGGTTGCTTTCTGTCTTTCACTTCCTGTCTCTGGCTCAGAAATGAAACCATGCAGGGACTCCACCCGCACGCTCAATTCTGAATGAGGAAGCCCAACTGGAAATCTTGCTGGCTTACTCATGAGCAACTAGTCCTTACTCGTGGCACGTTGGTAGAGCAGCGACATCTCAACCTGCGCACCCAGAATTCCCCAGCCGGTGTGCTGGGAATTGAAGTCC
The DNA here is from genome assembly GCA_023053685.1 of Diadophis punctatus similis. Lineage (NCBI taxonomy): Eukaryota > Metazoa > Chordata > Lepidosauria > Squamata > Dipsadidae > Diadophis > Diadophis punctatus. The sequence continues at coordinate 9,914,526 of JALIGW010000011.1, forward strand.
ATCCATGCTGGCTGGGGGATTCTGGGAGTTCAAGTCCAATAGTTGAGGGGCTGTCACAGAGAAGAAGGGGACAACCTTGGACAACTGCAAAGCACCTGAAGGCAGGAGAAGAAGCAATGGAGGGAAACTAATCAAGGAGAGAAGCAACCTAGAAGTAAGGAGAAATTTCCTGACAGTGAGAACAGATTAACAGAGTTGGAAGGGACTTTATAGGTCATCTCGTCCAACCCCCCACTCAAGCAGGAGACCCTACACCATTTCTGACCGATGGCAGTCCAATCTCTTCTTGAAAGCCTCCAGTGATGAAGCTCCCACAACTTCCAAAGGCAACTTCTGTTCCATTGATTGATTGTTCTGTCAGAAAATCTCTCCTTATTTCCAGGTTGAATCTTTCCTTGATCAGTTTCCATCCATTGTTCCTTGTCTGGCCTTCGGGTGCCTTGGAGAACAGCTTGACCCCCTCCTCTCTGTGGCAGCCCCTCAAATATCGGAAGACTTCTATCCTGTCTCCCCTGGTCCTTCTCTTCACTAGACTAGCCATGCAGAACAATTAATCGATGGAACAGCTTCCCTCCAGAAGCTGTGGGTGCTCCATTACTGGAGGTTTATAAGAACAGACTGGACAGCCATTTCTCTGAAATGGTATAGGGCCGTGATGGCGAACCTATGGCACGGGTGCCACAAGTGGCACGCGGAGCCATATCAGTGGGCACGCGAGCTCAGGTCTGGAGTGCATGTGTGCACCAGCCGGCTGATTTTCGGGCCTTCTGGGCCCACTGGGAGTTGGGAAACAGGCTGTTTCCAGCCTCCAGAGGGGGTGGGGAAGGCCATTTTTGCCCTCCCCAGGCTCCTAGAAAGGCTCTGGAGC
>JALIGW010000011.1:9920393-10107893 GCA_023053685.1 Diadophis punctatus similis
GGGGCTGCCCCTCCTCACCTATGTCCTATGATGATGGTACAGGCGCTGACCAAGCCGATCTCCTTGAGCGCCACTCGCTCCGTATTGCTGCTGTCTGGGGTGGGTGCTTGCGGGGCGCTGGGGCTGTTGCCGGGCGGTGGGGGCCATTGCGGAGCCGGCTGCTGAGCCACGATGCTCTTCCTGAGGGTCCGCTGCTGGTTCTCCCCAGCCATCGCCTCCTGCCCGGCCGCTGGTGAGGATCTGCCTTGGCTTCGCCGGTTCCATTGGAGAGCTGGTGAGTCGAGGCACATGCGCGGATCTGGCCCCACTAGATGACCCGCAAGGTCCCTTCCAACTCTGTTATTTGGAGCAGGCTGCTGCACCTGGCAGGACGGCTTCCTGGGAGGGCAAGGGGAAAGGAGGGGTCCTGGCCCTCGCCCCTCTCGTCCCCGAAGCTCCTCAGAGACGGACACCCCCTCCCTCCACCCCCCCCCGCACACCCAAAGTCCAGAAAAGTTCCTGGCCGGGGTGCCTTTGCCGCTTCGCTCGCCCGCCCGCTGCCCCTGCGTTCCGCATCGGCTCCTCCTCTTGGCTGGCTCGCACGCCCCCCTTTCAGGCCGATTTTTGAAAAGAATGCCCTAGTCGTGCATTCTTTTCAAAAATCGGGACTTTTTAGAGGACGGGCGGGACGCGGGACAAAGCATTAAAAAGCGGGTCTGTCCCGCCAAAATCGGGACGTCTGGTCACCTTAAAAAAGAGTGCAGAGAAGAGCAACAAAGAGGATTAGGGGACCGGAGGCTAAAACATACGATGAACGGTTGCAGGAATTGGGGTATGTCTAGTCTAATGAAAAGAAGGATTAGGGCATGGGTGGCAAACTCAAGGCTCGTGGGCCGGATCCGGCATGTGGGGTGCTTAGATCTGGCCCACGGGGCCATCCTGGAAACAGTGAAGGACCGGCCCGCGCTGCCTCTGCCAGTGAAAACAGGCTGCCAATCTCTGTTTTTGGCTGGGACGGCCTCCTGCAACCCTCTGCCAGCGAAAACGGAGCTTGGGAGGGCCCTCCCGAGCTCTGTTTTTGTTGTTTTTTTGAATGGCAATTTTTTTTTAAATTTTTGCCATTCACATTTCATTCTGTCCCTCCTTTTGCATCCTTTTTTTAAATTATTCTGTTCCACCATTTCTTTGATATTAGTGTAACTCTTGTGTCATGCCCCCATCTGAGTCTGAATCTGAGACGGAAGACGAACAGCTGAGAGAGAGCGGGAGAGTGGCTCCGTTGGCTGTGGAGGAAACTGGGGAAGGGCAAAGTCAGGCTGGGCAGAGCAGGGGAGAGGTGGAACAAGAGAGAGGGGGTTCAGATGAAGACCAAGGCCCAACCCCTCCTCATCCTAGAGCACACAGGGAAGAATGCAGAAGAGAGCAACGTGGGTTGCGTGGCTTACGAGGGAGGAAAGGCCTCCAATTCCTTTCACAAGGCACACCTGGGGATGGAGTTTAAAGGAGAGGCAATTGGGAAGTGCATTTGTCAGGCACAAACATTGAATTCAACTGGTGTTGAGAGTGTGGCCTGCATTCCTGGCACTCCTCCGGACTGTCTGAATTATTGCCATGCTACTGTGTGCTTATCTTGTCTTGCTGGAATTATTCTTCCCGTCTGGAACTCATTATCTTGCCCTGCTGGAGTGATTGATTGCAGTCATTCTGTTTACAGTGTTTGGACTGGAGTATCTGCAGGTTTGTGAGAGAGCTTTTCTCCAGGCCAGAGAGTAAAAGGAACGTTGGGGGCAAAGTTGGTGCCAATAAAGGGACTCATACCGGTTCTCTGACCATGTTGCCTTCGTGCCACGCCCCAGGTCATCACATCTTGTCCTATGCAGTGAGTTGTCCTATGGCGAGATGTGGCTGTGGCAAATTGTCATAGACCCTCCCCTAAAAGTCTTTTCTTCATTAGGCTAAACATCGTTGTAGTCTAAACACTAGATGACCTCTAAGTACCTTCAGACTCTAGATTCTATGGGAAGGAATGGCTCTTCTCTGGTTTTGAGAAGGACCAAAGACCACCTCACAGATGGGGTCTCTGGTAAGGAATGTAGCCTCCTCTCACACATTTCCCCACAATTTAAGTTCTCCACTTCACGGATGGGACCAGAGGTAGTCTTCAACTTATGACAACAACGGAGCCCAAAATTTAAGTTGTTATGTGAGAAAATTTGCCCCGTTTTACATCTTTTCTTGCCACATTTGTTAAGTGAATCACTGCAGTTGTTAAATTAATCACACGGTTGTTAAGTGAATCTGGCTTCCCCATTGACTTTGGTTGTCAGAAGGTCGCAAAAGGGGATCACGTGACCCCAGGACACTGCAACCGTCATAAATATGAACCAGTTGTCAAGCGTCTGAATGTAAATCACGTGACCATGGGGAAGCTGCAATGGTCATAAGTGTGAAAAATGGTCATATGTCACTTTTTTCAGTGCCCTTGTAACTTTGGTCACTAAATGAACTGCTGTAAGTCTAGGACTACCTGTATTGTGATCTTCTGATCCTGATCGTTGCTGTGTCCCCCTCCCTTCTCCCTTCTCTCCCCCCCTCCCCTTAAATCCTTCTCAGGCTTGAGTTCGACAATGACCGGAATCCTGACCTCAACAAAGAGACATATCTGCAGGACATTCACTGTGTGAGCTCCCTTTGCAAAGCTTACTTCAGGGAACTGCCCAATCCACTCCTCACTTACCAGCTGTATGATAAGTTTGCAGTAAGTATGACTTGCAGGCCGCCCTTCGTTTCATTTCACTGATTCGTTATTTTTATATTCCAGTTTTGGTCACCACACTATAAAAAAGACGTTGAGTCTCTAGAAGGAGTGCAGAGAAGAGCAACCAGGATGATTAGGGGACTGGAGGCTAAAACATATGAAGAACGGTTGCAGGAACTGGGCATGGCTAGTCTAGTGAAGAGAAGGACCAGGGGAGACAGGATAGCATCTTCCAATATTTGAGGGGCTGCCACAGAGAGGAGGAAGGGGGTCAAGCTATTTTCCAAAGCACCTGAAGGCCAGACAAGGAACAATGGATGAAAACTGATCAAGGAGAGACTCAACCTAGAAATAAGGAGGAATTTTCTGACAGTGAGAACAATCAACCAATGGAACAGAAGTTGCCTTCAGAAATTGTGGGAGCTTCACCACTGGAGGCTTTCAAGAAGAGACTGGACTGCCATCGGTCAGAAATGGTGTAGGGTCTGCTTGGGCCTAGATGACCTACAAGGTCTCTTTCAACTCTGTTAATCTAATCTAAATACAGAGGTTGTCTTGTATCAAGGTAGATTCCTGTTTAAATCAGCCATTTTCAACAGAAAAAATGAGGACTAGAAACTTTTTGACGAAGAGACACTTCGTACTTGGTATTAGGTACTAATACCACTCTATAAAGCCTTAGTAAGACCACACCTGGAACACTGCATCCAGTTTTGGTCACCACACTATAAAAAAAAACATTGAGACTCTGGAAAGAGTGCAGAGAAGAGCAACCAGGATGATGAGGGGACTGGAGGCTAAGACATACAATGAAGAATGGTTGCAGGAACTGGGCATGGCTAGTCTAGTGAAGAGAAGGACCAGGGGAGACAGGATAGCAGTCTTTCAATATTTGAGGGGCTGCCACAGAGAGGAGGGGGGGTCAAGCTATTTTCCAAAGCACCCGAAGGCCAGATAAGGAACAATGGATGGAAGCTGAACAAGGAGAGATTCAACCTGGAACTAAGGAGGAACTTTTTGACAGTGAGAGCAATCAACCAACGGAACAGAAGTTGCTTTCAGAAGTTGTGGAAACTTCATCACTGGAAGCTTTCAAGAATAAATTGGACTGCCATTGGTCAGAAATTGGTGTAGGGTCTCCTGCTTGGGCAGGGGGTTGGACTAGATCAGGGGTGGGTTCGCTTCCTCCTGCGCCGCGTGGCAGTGCCTCACAAGCGTACATGTGCTTTGCGCGCGCACGCACAGTACCAAAAAATAGTACCAAAAAATAAAAAAATCCCCCCAAAAAAAGACAAAAACAAGATGGCGATGCATGCGCAGTGCCGGAAACTCGGCTTCTGTGCATGCTCAGAAGGAAAAAGCATTCCCAAAATTCCAAAAATTAAAAAGTATTTTTTTAAAATGGCGGCACCCACGGACCGGCATTGACCAAATCGGTTCCGTGATGTCATCGTGACATCACCAGTGAGTCACAACCGGTCTGAACTAGAAGGAACCCACCTCTGGACTAGATGACCTACAAGGTCCCTTCCAATTGTGTTAATCTGTTAATGTCTAGTTTAATGAAAAGGAGGACTAGGGGTGACCTGATAGCAGTGTTCCACTATTTGAGGGGTTGCCACAAAGAAGAGGGGGGGTCAATTTATTTTCCAAAGCACCAGAAGGCAAGACAAGAAGCAACAGATGGAAACTAATCAAGGAGAAAAGCAACCTAGAACTAAGGAGAAATTTCCTGACAGTTAGAAAAAATAATCAGTGGAACAGCTTGCCTCCAGAAGTTGTGGATGCTCCAAAACTGGACATTTTAAAGAAGAAATTGGACAACCATTTGTCTGACATGGTATAGGGCAGTGATGGCGAACCTATGGCACGGGTGCCAGAGGTGGCACGCGGAGCCATATCTGCCGGCACGCGAGCCGTTGCCCTAGCTTAGCTCCAACGCGCATGTGCATGCCGACCAGCTGATTTTCAGCTTCCATGGAGGCTCTGGGAGGGTGTTTTCGGCTTCCAGAGGGCCTCCCTGGGGGCGGGAGAAGGCATTTTCTCCTTCCCTAGGCTCCAGGGAAGCCTACTGGGCCCACCTGAAGTCGGGAAATGGGCCATTTCCAGCCTCCAGAGGGCCTTTGGGGGGCGGGGCGGGGGAGGCTGTTTTCGTCCTCCCCAGGCATTGAATAATGGGTGTGGGCACTCGCACATGTGCGACAGCGCACAAGCACGCATTTTCGGCACCCAAGGAAAAAAAGGTCCGCCATCACTGGTATAGGGTTTCCTGAGCAGGGGGTTGGGCTAGATGACCTCCAAAGTCCCTTCCAACTCTGTTATTCTGTTATTCTGGAGCTTCTTCCTAATAGTTCCTATAGTACAGTGTTTCTCAACCTTGGCAGTTTGAAGATGTGTGGACTTCAACTCTCAGAATTCCCCAGCCAGCAACGCTGGCTGGGGAATTCTGGGAGTTGAAGTCCACACATCTTCAAACTGCCAAGGTTGAGAAACACTGCTATAGTAGAATGATGGCGAACCTATGGCACGCGTGCCACAGGTGGCACACAGATCCAAATATCTGAGGGCACGCAAGGCATTGCCCTATGTCAGCTCCAACGCACCTGTGCGCGCTGGTCAGCTGATTTTCGGCCTTCTTTCCGGCCGTTTTCTCTCTCCCCAGGCTTCATGAAAGCCTCCTGAACCCTGGGGACGGCGAAAAACGGCCCAACGGGCAGTTCCTTTGTGTGCATCACCCCCAGCCTCCTTTTCACTGTCAGAGGTCTTCAGGAACGTCTTCGGCTTCGGACAGTTGCAGCCAGGCCTCCCACACCTCGGCCCATTTCTTCTGCAGATGGCAAGGCTTTCCTGAAGGCCTCTGCAGCCGATAACAGAGCTCCAGATCGATCCGGAGCTCTGTTATCGGCTACAGAGGCCTTCAGGAAAGCCTTGCCATTTGCAGAAGAAATGGGCCGAGGTGTGCGAGGCCTGGTTGCAACTATCTGAAAGTAAGTAGTAGAGCAGCTCCACTTCCGTTTCGTTTCCGAACTTCCGATTGGCCCGTTGGACCATTTTTCGCCATCCCCAGGCTTCAGGAAACTTTCCTGAACCCTGGGGAGAGCGAAAAACAGCCCAACGGGCCTACCGGAAGCGCATGCGCAGGGGGCAGCGCGGGGGTTATGCACATGCGTGGGGGGAGGGCATTGCATTATGGGTGTGGGCACCTGTCCGCGCGGGTACCCTTGTGGCACCCGAGCCAAAAAAGGTTTGCCATCGCTGCTATAGTATATTCTAGATGCAGATAGGAAAGGTAGTTCTTTATTTTATTTATTTATTTATTTTATTTTGTCAAGTGCGTGTTGGTAATATACATAGATATAACATTGTTTATGTACATAAGATGGGTACTGATAAGGGGGAGCATTAGGACAGGGACGGTAGGCACGCTGGTGCACTTATGCACTCCCCTTACTGGGGCACTGACCTCTTAGGAACGGGGTGAGGTCAACAGTGGACAGTCTAAGGGTAAAGTTTTGGGGGTTTGGGGAAGAAACCACAGAGTCAGGTAGTGCATTCCAGGCATTGATCACTCTGTTGCTGAAGTTGTATTTTTTGCAGTCGAGTTTGGAGCGGTTCACTTTGAGTTTGTACCTGTTGTGTGCTCGTGTATTGTTGTGGTTGAAGCTGAAGTAGTCGTTGACAGGAAGGACGTTGTAGCGGATAATTTTATGAGCTATGCTTAGGTCGTGCCAAAGGCGACGTAGTTCTAAGCTTTCTAAGCCCAGGATTTCAAGTCTGGTTGCGTAAGGTATTCTGTTGCGAGTAGAGGAGTGGAGTTCTTGATTTACAACCGGTCATTTATTGTGGGGAACGTAGTAAGGAGATGGATCCCCATGAGGTAGTAGGGGCTGCTGCATTGCAGAGGAAGAAGAGACAACTTAGCCTGGAGTGTTATGTGTAAAAGAGGGTGAAGGCAGCCTCTCCCTGGTAGCTCCCAGAGTATATTACAAATGCCATTGGAGAGTCTTCAGTCTGGCAAGATTCTGTCTGTAGATGTGAATCAATAAGAGCTCAGCTTGGAAGAATCGCCATGGGCGATTCTAGGTTTGGGGCCTGGCACGTTTTCCCCATTGGAGGCGGGAATCCATTTTTGCTCCACTCAAACGTCCATGACCGATTGGGCCAGTTCTGAACTCCCTGTCCCTACACCTGATCACCCACGGTTCAGCTCTGAGAGTCAACACGTGGTTCTTTCCTCCGCTGGAGCCAGAGAACAATGAGGATGTTTAGCAGATGGAATGGACGACTGACCATCAATGTCCTCCTCCCTCCAGGAAGCTGTGGCCCTCAAGATGGAAGAATGCCGCCTGGAGAAGATCAAGGAAGTGCTGAAGGAGCTGCCATCACCACACCACCGGTATTTGCAGGGACACTGTTGGCCTCGGGCCCAGTCTTCCCAGCAGGAGGAGGAGAAGGGGGAGGGGGAGGGGGAGAAGGAGAAGGAGAAGGAGAGGACGAGGAGGAGGAGAAGGGGAGGAGGAAGGGGAGGCAGAGAAGGAGAGGAGGAGGAAGAGAAGAAGGGGAGGAGGAAGGGGAGGAGGAGAGGAGGAGGAGGAAGAGGAAGAGGGGAGGAGAGGGGGGAGGAGGGGGAGGAAGAGAAGGAGGAGGAGGAGGAAGAGGAAGAGGGGAGAAGGGGAGAAGGAGGATGACAAGGAGGAGAAGGGGAGGAGAAGGAAGGGGAAGACGAGGAAGAGGAGAAGGAGGAGAGGAGGAGCAGACGAAGAAGGGGAGGAGGAAGGGGAGGCAGAGAAGGAGAGGAGGAAGAAGAGAAGAAGCGGAGGAGGAAGGGGAGGAGGAGGGGGAGGAGGAGGAGGAGGAGGAGAAGAATGGGAGGAAGAGGAGGAGGGAGAGGAGGAGAAAAGGAGGAGGAGGAGGAGGAAGAGGAGGAGGAGGAAGAGGAGGAGGAGGAGAGGAGGAAGAGGAGGAGGAGGAAGAGGAGGAGGAGATGAAGAAGGGGAGGAGGAGGAGGAGGAGGAGGAGGAGGAGGAGGAAGAGGAGGAGGAGAGGAGGAGGAGATGAAGAAGGGGAGGAGGAGGAGGAGGAGGAGGAGGAAGAGGAGAAGGGGAAGAGGGGGAGGAGCAGGAGCAGGAGGTTCTAGAAGTTTAAGAAACTACCCGAATGATATTCACTTCCTGGCTGGGCAAGTGGGTGTAAATGGCAAATCAAGAGGTTGCCGCCTGAGATGGCCTGAGCCTCATATCCCATATTTTCATTTTCTCCTCTTTCCGTCTCTGCCTCGAAATCCAATCTGCAATCACCAGAACCCTTGAATTCTTGATGAGGCACCTGGTTCGCATGGCGTCTTTCAGTTCCCAGACCAACATGCACGTACGGAACCTGGCTATAGTCTGGGCCCCCAACCTGCTCAGGTAAGAGAGGTTGCCATGGGGGGGGGGGGCTTCCAAACCGGACCTGCTTAGGGTCCTTTGGGGCAAATCACTGCATGGGGAGAACAAGCCACCTTCTCAGGAGCCAGATGCAGCCCCAGCCCCAGGCCAAGGGGGTGGGATGCTGCAATGGTCGTAAGTGTGAAAAACGGCCGTAACTCCCTTTTTTCAGTGCTGTTGTAACTTTGAACAGTCACTAAATGAACTGTTGTAAGTCGAGGACTATTTGTAGTTACTTTACTCTGGCAAGATTCTGTCTGCAAGCAAACATCAATGAAGAAACTACTTTGAAGGAACGCACATGCCAGTTTTGGTCTTGGGTGTGACATAGCACTGAGATCACAAACATGTTTTTTTTAAGATAAGATCATCTTTATTGTCATTTTTTTTTACAGTGGGCACTGGCACACATTCAAAATGAAATTCTGTTGCCTGCTCTGAAAAGTGTATACGTACATACACATATATAGACATGCTATATACATACATATGTATATACCTACCGGTACACCCATACATATAAATACATAGAGTGATGCGGTGGCCTAGAGGTGGAGCTCTCGTCTCACAATCAGGAGGCTGTGAGTTCAATCCTAGGTAGAGTCAGATATTTCTCTCTCTGGGCACAATGAGAATATATCTGCTGAATATAACTCCGCATTGGCGACAGGAAGGGCATCCGGCCAGTAAACACTCAGCTCCATTCAGTTGCCCAGACTCCACCCCGGAAGGGATTATGAGGTCGTTAAATGAGGATGATGATACATATACATACATATAAATGTTAATCACTGCCCCTCTTGAATACATGTTTTCCTGCTATGCTTATTTATTTCAGTCCAATAAATAAATCTCACAAATAAATTTCCATCTGTGACCAGGTGGAACCAAAATCCTTGATTTTTGTGGTTTTGAAGTACATTTTTAAAACACCCTTTCCAATTTATCATTGAATAGGGGAAGTGGGAACAGGGAAATACAAGTTGGGCGGAAACGACCTTGTAGACGACCCTCACTCTGTCAAGGACCTAGGAGTACTCATCTCAAACGATCTAAGCCCCAGAGTTCACTGTAACAGCATTGCCAAAAAGGCATTAAGAGTTGTTAAGCTAATTTTGCGAAGCTTTTTCTCCAGTAACAATTGTATTACTGACTAGAGCATACAAAACATTTGCCAGACCAATTCTTGAATACAGCTCGTCCGCCTGGAACTCACACTGTATATTGGACATTAATAGCGATAGCACTTAGACTTATATACCGCTTCATAGTGCTTTACAGCCCTCTCTAAGCGGTTTACAGAGTTCAGCCTATTGCCCCCAACAATCTGGGTCCTCATTTTACCGACCTCGGAAGGCTGGAAGGCTGAGTCAACCTTGAGCCTGGTGAGATTTGAACAGCTGAACTGCTGAACTAGCAGTCAGCTGAAGTAGCCTGCAGTGCTGCACTTTAACCACTGCGCAATTGACACAATTGAGCAGATCCAGAGGTATTTCACGAGAAGAGTACTCCACTCCTCTGCTCATAGTAGGATACCTTATGCCACCAGGTTTGAAATTTTGGGCTTGGTCAATCTGGAATTGCGCCGCCTGCGGTCGGATCTAAGCATAGTACACAAAATTGTCTGCTACAACATCTTGCCTGTCAATGACTTCTTCAGCTTTCAACCGCAATAATACATGGACACACAATAGATACAAACTCAAGGTAATCCGCTTCAAACTCGATTGCAGAAAATATGACTTCAGCAACAGAGTGGTCAATGCCTGGAATGCTCTAGCCGACTCCATTGTTACATCCTCAAACCCTCACAGCTTCAACCTCAAACTGTCTACCATGGACCCATTCCTAAGAGGTCCGCAAAGGGGGCGTGCATAAGCGCACCAGCGTGCCTATCGTCCCTGTCCTACTGTCCCCATTGATTTGCTTCCTTTGTTCATGTTTATGTTCATACCTATTTGATACATACAAGGTGCATACCTGTTTGACAGACAAACAAACAAACAAATAAAATAAGTGGAACTCTCTCTTTCATCCTGCCCTGATAAACTAATTTGACCAGGAAAAATGTGATCTTCAGGTAGTCCTCGGCTTATGACCACAGTTGAGACATCTGTCGCTAAGGGTCATTGAGTGAGTCGTGCCCAATTTTATGAACCTTTGAACTTCATGCTGCAGTCATAACTGCAGGAAGCAGTCGTGGGTCGCTTTTGCAGCCCTGTCATAACTTTGAACGATCGTTACCCAAAGGGTCTTAAGTCAAGGACTTCCTGAAGTTAAGCCTGGATGAAGAAGGCCAAAAGGACAGTTTGCTTTGTTCCTATGAGTAGCTCTGTTTCTCCTGACGCCTCCATTTCCTCTCTCCTCCTTCTCAGGTCCAAGGACATTGAAGTCTGTGGTTTCAATGGCACCGCAGCCTTCATGGAGGTCCGTATCCAGTCCATTGTGGTGGAGTTCATCCTGAACCACGTGGAACAGATATTCGGAAACGCTCCTCTGTGCGGTGAGTCCTTCTACTCTTTCCCATCGCTTTCGGCAACGTCAGGAAAAAGTAAAAAATAGAAAAGTTTGCTGCCAAAAAAAAAAGCCAATGTAATCCTAGGCTGCCTCAACAGAGGGTCAAGATCACGTGAAGATCAAGACCACACTTGGATTTTAATCGTCACGACAGTTTTAAAAAAGATATTGAGACCCTGGAAAGAATGCAGAGAAGAGAAACAAATAGGATAACGGTGTGGAGCCTAGATCATAGAGATATAGATGAACAGAGTGGGAAGGGACTTTGTAGGTCATCTAGTCCAAACCCCCCCCACCCAAGCAGGAGGCCCCTACACCATTTCTGACAGATGGCAGTCCAGTCTCTTCTTGAAAGCTTCCAGGGATGAAGCTCCCACAACTTCCAAAGGCAACTTCTGTTCCATTGGTTGATTGTCCTCACTGTCAGAAAATTCCTCCTCATTTCCAGGTTGAATCTCTCCTTGATCAGTTTCCATTCATTATTATTCCTTGTCTGGCCTTCAGGTGCTTTGGAAAATAGCTTGACCCCCTCCTCTCTGTGGCAGCCCCTCAAATATTGGAAGACTACTCTCATGTCTCCCCTGGTCCTTCTCTTCACTAGACTAGCCATGCCCAGTTCCTGCAACCGTTCATCATATGTTTTAGCCTCCAGTCCCTTAATCATCCTGGTTGGTCTTCTCTGCATTTTTTCTACAGTCTCAACATCTTTTTTATAGTGTGGTCACCAAAACTGGATGCAGTGTTCTAGGTGTGGTCTTACTAAGGCTTCATAGAGTGGTATTAGTACCTCACTTGATCTTGATTGTATCCCTCTGTTAATGCAACATGGTTGTGTTGGCTTTTTTGGCTGCCGACACACAGTGTTGACTCATATTTAGCTGGTTGTCCACTAAGACTCCAAGATCCCTCTCACAGTTACTGCTCTTAAGCCTGGTTTCACCCAGTCTATATGTGTACTTTGAGTTTTTCTTGCCTAAGTGTAGGACTTTACTTTTCTCTACATTGAATTTCATTTTGTTAGATAGGGCCCAGTGTTCAAGTCTGTTAAGATCATCTAGGGCAGTGATGGCAAACCATTTTTTCCTCGGGTGCCGAAAGCGCGCGCCCATGGCCTATCGCATGTGCGTGCATGCCCACATCCATAATTCAATGCCCCCGCTCCCCACTCCCCACGCATGCGCACGTGTCCCCCCCGTACTGCCCCGCCCCCCACGCATGACGCCCCCTGCTCCCCTGTTTCCTGACTTCCAGTGGGCCTGGTAGGCCCATTTTTACCCTCCCCAGGCGCCAGAGGCTTTCTTGGAGCCTGGGGAGGGCAAAAACGGCCTCCCCTGCCCCCCTGGAGGTCTTCCGGAGGTCAAAGACGCCCTCCCAGAGCCTCAGCGCAAGCAAAAAATCAGTTGGAGCTGAACTAGGGCAACGGCTCGTGTGCCGGCAGATATGGCTCCGTGTGTCACCTGTGACAAGCGTGCCATAGGTTCGCCATCGTGGATCTAGGGTGTTGGCTATACGATGAACAGTTGAGGGTGCTAGATGTGTCTAGTCTAGCGAAGAGAAGGACCAGGGGAGACATGATAGCAGTCTTCCAATATTTGAGGGGCTGCCACAGAGAGGAGGGGGTCAAGCTATTTTCCAAAGCACCTGAAGGCCAGACAAGGAATATTGGATGGAAACTGATCAAGGAGAGATTCAACCTAGAAATAAGGAGAAATTTCCTGACAGTTGGAGCAATTAATCAGTGGAATGGCTTGCTTCCAGAAGCTGTGGGTGGCTCCATCACTGGAAGTTTTTAAGAAGAGACTAGACAACGATTTTTGCAGAACGATATGGGTCTCCAGCTTAAACAGGGGTTTGGCAAGACCTCCAAGGTCCCTTCCAACTCTGTTATTCTGTATAAGTGGATCTAAATGCAGAGCTTCTTTGTCATCGTTCCTAGGTGGCACCCGTGAATCCATCAGGAGATCCCTGCTGGCTCTGTCACCGGTGGTCCTACCTGACTACTGCACTCCCTACAATGTGCCCACAATGCTGAACCAGGGGGATGGCCCGCCCCAGATGAGACCCTACCACACCATCATCGAACTCGGCGACAGCAAGTAAGTGGCCATCTCTTCTGTCTTCTTCTGTTCCCTCCAAGAGAAGAGCAGCTTCTCCTAACCAAGGTCTCTTCCAAATGATGGTCCTACTCTAGCAAACATCTAGAGGAGACTTGGAAGACCGCCCTGGTTTTGTCTTACTCACAAGGGGAAGGATCCCCAGGGGGGTCGATCCATTCCCGCCCCTGGGAGGGTCAGCCTTCACTCCCTGTTCACCTATCATGTCTAGGCTGAGATTCCACCTATCGTACTGAAATCGTGGTTGACAGTCAGCCCCCCACCATTGCCCATATAACTGTTAACTGATCCAGCCATGATCAGCACCCAGTCTTGGCTCATCTTGAACAAAAGGCTGCCCAGTCAACTCCAGTATGGTGGGAGCCATCGGTTTTCCTCCACCGAAGCTGCTGCCATGGCACCACTTCTTCGTTCATAGTGGTGCCACACTTCTTCGCACGGCACGATGTTGGTCCTCGCATCACCACTTCCCTCCTTGCCCTCAGCCAGCTGACTTGCCAGTTGGCAACACACCCCTTACTTTCCTGCTGCCCACTAAGGCACCTACCCTTCCCTGGCAGCCGCTTAAGCAATTTGAATCCCAACCTTTGTGGTTTCTAATCCAGTTTTGCTCAAGGCACGATTGAGGCAAATAGCTAGGGAGCAATTTCTTTATTTTATTGTTACATTTATTTGCCACCTATGTATTCTCCTTTCCCGATTTTGAACTGATATGCAAGCCTTCATCCCTCCTTCCCCCTCTATTTCTCCTTTCCTTCCTTCCTTCCTTCCTTCCTTCCTTCCAACCTATCCTTCCTTCATCCCTCCCTCCCCCTCTATTTCTCCTTCCCTCCTTCTTTCATCCTTCCTTCCTTCCTTCCTTCCTTCCAACCTATCCTTCCTTCATCCCTCCCTCCCCCTCTATTTCTCCTTCCTTCCTTCCTTCCTTCCAACCTATCCTTCCTTCCTCCCTCCCCCTCTATTTCTCCTTCCTTCCTTCCTTCCTTCCTTCCTTCCTTCCTTCTAACCTATCTTTCCTTCCTCCCTTCCTCCCTCCCTCCTTTTTTCAACTTCCTTCCTTCCTTCCTTCTTTCCTTCCTTCCAACCTATCCTTCCTTCCTTCCCCTCTATTCCTTCCTTCCCCTCTATTCCTTCCTTCCTTCCTTCCTTCCTTCCTTCCTTCCTTCCTTCCTTCCTTCCTTCCTTCCAACCTATCCTTTCTTCATTTCTCCCTCTCCCTATTTCTCCTTCCTTCCAACCTATCCTTCCTTCCTTCCCCTCTATTCCTTCCTTCCTTCCTTCCTTCCTTCCTTCCTTCCTTCCAACCTATCCTTTCTTCATTTCTCCCTCTCCCTATTTCTCCTTCCTTCCAACCTATCCTTCCCCCCTCCCTCCACCTCTATTTCTCCTTCCTTCCTTCCTTCCTTCCTTTTTCTTCCTTCCAACCTATCCTTCCTTCCTCCCTCCCTCCCCCCTCTATTTCTCCTTCCTTCCTTCCTTCCTTCCTTTCTTCCTCCCTCCCTCCCTCCCTTCCTTCCAACCTATCCTTCCTTCCTTCCTTCCTTCCTTCCTTCCCTCTATTATCACATGTATCCATTCCTTCAAACCCAAATAAAGTCTGGAATGGTATAGGATCTCCTGTCATGGGCAGGGGGTTGGACTAGAAGACCTCCAAGATCCCTTCCAACCCTATTACTCTATGTTCTACGTTGACATGGGAGTCTTTGGTTCTAGCCCCACCAGCTTCATCCCTTGAGGAAGGGGCAGGGTCCCCTAAATACACGGCTTTTCTCCCTCAGCATACTTTGTAACCTGAATCCCACCTCTTTTCAGAAGAAAAGGGTCCCTCAAGGGCAAGAAATGGAAGTCCATCTTCAACCTAGGACGATCCAGCCACGACTCCAAACGCAAGTTGAATAAGGCGGAAGACAAAGGTAAGAGACACCTGGTCCTCCTCGCCCAGACGAAATCCATGCACGGAGCATAGCAATCTGGTGGCTTTCACCCCTGCCTGCCTCCCATGCTGTGGAGGAACAACCAAGAGAGTTCTCCCTTCCCCAATGTGCGTTCCAAAGATCCAAAGGCTACCATCACAGGGTTCTTCGGAGGGGGTCAAAACGGGGCTCCCCTAATGGGAGAGGCACATTTCTCCTCCTCCTGCTGCTGCTGGTGGTTCTGGAGACACCATGGATCACTGAAGACCAAGGAAGGAGAAGGGAAGTCTGGTTGGCATTCCTCCCAAACATCTCTCTCTCTCTCTCTCTCTCTGGCTTCCCGTGGTGGCCTTCTCTTCACTACCCAAGCTCGGATCCTTCTAAAGTTAGATTTAGATTTAGATTTATTATTGGAGTTGGAAGGGACCTTGTAGGTCATCTAGTCCAACCCCCTGCTCAAGCAGGAGTTCCTACACCATTTGAGACAGATGGCAGTCCAGTCTCCCCTTGAAGGTCGCAAGTGTTGGGGCTCTCACAATCTCCGCTGGCAAGCTGTTCCACTGGTTGATCGCTCTCACCGTCAGAAAGTTTCTCCTCACTTCCAGGTTGAATCTCTCCTTGGTCAGCTTCCATCCGTTATTCCTTGTTTGGCTTTCTGGTGCCATAGAGAACAGCCTGACCCCCTCCTCTCTGTGGCATCCCCTCAAGTATTGGAACACTGCTATCATGTCACCCCTGGTCCTTCTCTTCGCCAGACTGGCCAAGCTCAGTTCCTGCAACCACTCTTGGTATGTTTTATTTTCCAGACCCTTTATCATCCTGGTTGCTCTCTTCTGCACTTTCTCTAGGGTTTCAATGTCTTTTTTGTAGTGTGGTGACCAAAACTGGATGCAGTACTCTAGGTGTGGTCTGACCAAGGCTTTATAGAGTGGTACTAGTACCTCTCTGGTCCTTGATTGTATCCCTCTATTTATGCAGCTCAGGACTGCGTTGGCCTTTTTGGCTGCTGCTGCACACTGCTGGCTCATATTTAGTTGGCTGTCTACCAGGACTCCAAGATCCCTCTCGCAATCGCTGCTATTGAGTGTGGTTTCACCCAGTTTGTATGTGTATTTTTGATTCTTCTTACCTAGGTGTAGAATTTTACTTTTCTCCGTGTTAAATTTCATTTTATTTGTTTGGGCCCAGTGTTCGAGTCTGTCAAGGTCCCTCTGGATTTTGAGTCTGTCCTCTGGGGTGTTTGCTACTCCCGCCAGCTTGGTATCGGTTAGCTGTAAACACAGACAAGATTCTTAACCAGCTCTGCCTTTGGCCAAAACAGGATCCGTTCCAGAAATGTAGTTTAATATCTCTTTATTTATGCATAAGTAAAAAAAGGGCCCTTCGAGGATACAAGGTGCAGGAGGCATGGGAAAGATTGGGAATTCCTTTACATTTACAAAAATATACAAAAATTATACAAAAAAGGTACAAAAAAGATGTTGAGACTTTGGAAAGAGTGCAGAGAAGAGCAACAAAGATGAGTAGAAACCTGGAGGCTAAACCATACGAAGAATGGTTGCAGGAATTGGGCATGTCTACTTAAGAAGAGACTAGGCCAGGGGTGTGAAACTCAAGGCCCGGGGGCCGGATCCGGCCCAAGGGATGCTTAGATGTGGCCCGCGGGGCTGCCCTGGAAACAGCGAAGAACCGGCCCACAATGTTTCTGCCAGTGAAAATGGAGCCGTGGCAGCCGAACATAGAGCTCGCGAGGGCCGTGAGCAGCACTCCCAACTCCATTTTTGCTGGCAGAGGGTTGCAGGAGGCTGCCGCCGCCGAAACGGAACTCGGGAGCCACACGAGTGACGTCAAGCTGGCCATGCCCCCCCTGGCCACACCTATCCCAGCCCCCCCCCCCCGAGGTCAAACAGAACCCTGATGCAGCCCTCAATGAAATCGAATTTGACACCCCTGGACTAGACAGTCTAAAATTATATACTGTAGGTCAGTGATGGCGAACCTATGGCACAGGTGCCACAGGTGGCACGCGGAGCCATATCTGCCGGCACGCAAGCCGTTGCCCTAGCTCAGCTCCAGCGCGCATGTGTGTGCCCATCAGCTGATTTTTGACTCACATGGAGGCTCTGGGAGGACGATTTTGGCCTCCGGAGGGCCTCCGGGGTGGAGAGGGGGAGTGTTTTCACCCTCTCCAAGCTCCAAGAAAGCCTCTGGAGCCTGGGGAGGGCAAAAAACGGGCCTACCGGGCCCACTGGAAGTCGGGAAATGGGGGAGTGGGGGGGTCATGCATGCATGCACAGGGGGGTGGGGCGAGTGGGGGGCTTTAAATTATGGGTGTGGGCACGCACGCACGCGTGATAGCATGCACGCACACTATTTCGGCACCCGAGGGAAAAAAGGTTCGCCATCACTGCTGTAGGTTGTCCTGCTTGAACAGGGGGCTGGACTGGAAGACCTCCAAGGTCCCTTCCAGCTTCTCTTCTCTTCTCTTCTCTTCTCTTCTCTTCTCTTCTCTTCTCTTCTACATTCTCTCTTCTCTTCTCTTCTACATTCTCTTCTCTTCTCTTCTACATTCTCTTCTCTTTTCTTCTATTCTACATTGTCTTCTCTTCTACATTCTCTTCTCTTCTACATTCTCTTCTCTTCTCTTCTCTTCTCTTCTACATTCTCTTCTCTTCTCTTCTATTCTCTTGTCTTCTCTTCTCTTCTACATTTTCTCTTCTCTTCTACATTCTCTTCTCTTCTCTTCTCTTCTACCTTCTCTTCTCTTCTACATTCTCTTCTCTTCTCTTCTACATTCTCTTCTCTTCTCTTCTACATTATCTTCTCTTCTACATTCTCTTCTCTTCTCTTGTCTTCTCTTCTACATTCTCTTCTCTTCTCTTCTTTTCTACCTTCTCTTCTCTTCTACCTTCTCTTCTCTTCTACATTCTCTTCTCTTCTCTTCTCTTCTACCTTCTCTTCTCTTCTCTTCTCTTCTACCTTCTCTTCTCTTCTACATTCTCTTCTCTTCTCTTCTACATTCTCTTCTCTTCTCTTCTACATTCTCTTCTCTTCTACATTCTCTTCTCTTCTCTTGTCTTCTCTTCTACATTCTCTTCTCTTCTCTTCTACATTTTCTTCTCTTCTCTTCTACATTCTCTTCTCTTCTCTTCTACATTCTCTTCTCTTCTCTTCTATTCTCTTGTCTTGTCTTGTCTTCTACATTCTCTTCTCTTCTATTCTACCTTCTCTTCTCTTCTACATTCTCTTCTCTTCTCTTTTCTTCTATTCTACATTCTCTTCTCTTCTACATTCTCTTCTCTTCTACATTCTCTTCTCTTCTCTTCTACATTCTCTTCTCTTCTCTTCTACATTCTCTTCTCTTCTCTTCTACATTCTCTTCTCTTCTACATTCTCTTCTCTTCTCTTGTCTTCTCTTCTACATTCTCTTCTCTTCTCTTCTTTTCTACCTTCTCTTCTCTTCTACCTTCTCTTCTCTTCTACATTCTCTTCTCTTCTCTTCTACCTTCTCTTCTCTTCTCTTCTCTTCTACCTTCTCTTCTCTTCTACATTCTCTTCTCTTCTCTTCTACATTCTCTTCTCTTCTACATTTTCTTCTCTTCTCTTCTACATTCTCTTCTCTTCTACATTCTCTTCTCTTCTACATTCTCTTCTCTTCTCTTCTATTCTCTTGTCTTGTCTTGTCTTCTACATTCTCTTCTCTTCTCTTTTCTTCTATTCTACATTCTCTTCTCTTCTACATTCTCTTCTCTTCTACATTCTCTTCTCTTCTCTTCTACATTCTCTTCTCTTCTCTTCTCTTCTACATTTTCTCTTCTCTTCTACATTCTCTTCTCTTCTCTTCTATTCTACCTTCTCTTCTCTTCTACATTCTCTTCTCTTCTCTTGTCTTCTCTTCTACATTCTCTTCTCTTCTCTTCTACCTTCTCTTCTCTTCTACATTCTCTTCTCTTCTCTTCTACATTTTCTTCTCTTCTCTTCTACATTCTCTTCTCTTCTACATTCTCTTCTCTTCTCTTCTATTCTCTTGTCTTGTCTTGTCTTCTACATTCTCTTCTCTTCTCTTTTCTTCTATTCTACATTCTCTTCTCTTCTACATTCTCTTCTCTTCTACATTCTCTTCTCTTCTCTTCTACATTCTCTTCTCTTCTCTTCTCTTCTACATTTTCTCTTCTCTTCTACATTCTCTTCTCTTCTCTTCTATTCTACCTTCTCTTCTCTTCTACATTCTCTTCTCTTCTCTTGTCTTCTCTTCTACATTCTCTTCTCTTCTCTTCTACCTTCTCTTCTCTTCTACATTCTCTTCTCTTCTCTTCTCTTCTCTTGTCTTCTCTTCTACATTCTCTTCTCTTCTACATTCTCTTATCTTCTCTTCTACATTCTCTTCTCTTCTCCTCTACATTCTCTTATCTTCTCTTCTACATTCTCTTCTCTTCTCTTCTACATTTTCTTCTCTTCTACATTCTCTTCTCTTCTCTTGTCTTGTCTTCTCTTCTACATTCTCTTCTCTTCTCTTCTACATTCTCTTCTCTTCTCTTCTATTCTATTCTACCTTCTCTTCTCTTCTACATTCTCTTCTCTTCTCTTCTACATTCTCTTCTCTTCTCTTCTACATTCTCTTCTCTTCTCTTCTACATTCTCTTCTCTTCTACATTCTCTTCTCTTCTCTTGTCTTGTCTTGTCTTCTCTTCTACATTCTCTTCTCTTCTCTTCTACATTCTCTTCTCTTCTCTTCTACATTCTCTTCTCTTCTACATTCTCTTCTCTTCTCTTGTCTTCTCTTGTCTTCTCTTCTACATTCTCTTCTCTTCTCTTCTACATTCTCTTCTCTTCTCTTCTACATTCTCTTCTCTTCTACATTCTCTTCTCTTCTCTTCTCTTCTCTTGTCTTCTCTTCTACATTCTCTTCTCTTCTACATTCTCTTCTCTTCTCTTCTACATTCTCTTATCTTCTCTTCTACATTTTCTTCTCTTCTCTTCTACATTCTCTTCTCTTCTCTTCTACATTCTCTTCTCTTCTCCTCTACATTCTCTTCTCTTCTCTTCTACATTCTCTTCTCTTCTCTTGTCTTCTCTTCTACATTCTCTTCTCTTGTCTTCTCTTCTACATTCTCTTCTCTTCTCTTCTACATTCTCTTCTCTTCTCTTCTACATTCTCTTCTCTTCTACATTCTCTTCTCTTCTCTTGTCTTCTCTTCTACATTCTCTTCTCTTCTCTTGTCTTCTCTTCTACATTCTCTTCTCTTCTCTTGTCTTCTCTTCTACATTCTCTTCTCTTCTCTTCTACATTCTCTTCTCTTCTCTTCTACATTCTCTTCTCTTCTACATTCTCTTCTCTTCTCTTGTCTTCTCTTCTACATTCTCTTCTCTTCTCTTCTACATTTTCTTCTCTTCTCTTCTACATTCTCTTCTCTTCTCTTCTACATTCTCTTCTCTTCTACATTCTCTTCTCTTCTCTTCTATTCTCTTGTCTTGTCTTGTCTTCTACATTCTCTTCTCTTCTATTCTACCTTCTCTTCTCTTCTACATTCTCTTCTCTTCTCTTTTCTTCTATTCTACATTCTCTTCTCTTCTACATTCTCTTCTCTTCTACATTCTCTTCTCTTCTCTTCTACATTCTCTTCTCTTCTCTTCTCTTGTCTTCTCTTCTCTTCTACATTTTCTCTTCTCTTCTACATTCTCTTCTCTTCTCTTCTACCTTCTCTTCTCTTCTACATTCTCTTCTCTTCTCTTGTCTTCTCTTGTCTTCTCTTCTACATTCTCTTCTCTTCTCTTGTCTTCTCTTCTCTTCTCTTCTACATTCTCTTCTCTTCTCTTCTACATTCTCTTCTCTTCTACATTCTCTTCTCTTCTCTTGTCTTCTCTTGTCTTCTCTTCTACATTCTCTTCTCTTCTACATTCTCTTCTCTTCTCTTCTACATTCTCTTATCTTCTCTTCTACATTTTCTTCTCTTCTCTTCTACATTCTCTTCTCTTCTCTTCTACATTCTCTTCTCTTCTCCTCTACATTCTCTTATCTTCTCTTCTACATTCTCTTCTCTTCTCTTCTACATTTTCTTCTCTTCTACATTCTCTTCTCTTCTCTTGTCTTGTCTTCTCTTCTACATTCTCTTCTCTTCTCTTCTACATTCTCTTCTCTTCTCTTCTATTCTATTCTACCTTCTCTTCTCTTCTACATTCTCTTCTCTTCTACATTCTCTTCTCTTCTCTTCTACATTCTCTTCTCTTCTCTTCTACATTCTCTTCTCTTCTACATTCTCTTCTCTTCTCTTCTCTTCTACATTTTCTCTTCTCTTCTACATTCTCTTCTCTTCTCTTCTATTCTACCTTCTCTTCTCTTCTACATTCTCTTCTCTTCTCTTGTCTTCTCTTCTACATTCTCTTCTCTTCTCTTCTACCTTCTCTTCTCTTCTACATTCTCTTCTCTTCTCTTCTACATTTTCTTCTCTTCTCTTCTACATTCTCTTCTCTTCTCTTCTATTCTCTTGTCTTGTCTTGTCTTCTACATTCTCTTCTCTTCTACATTCTCTTCTCTTCTCTTCTATTCTCTTGTCTTGTCTTGTCTTCTACATTCTCTTCTCTTCTCTTCTATTCTACCTTCTCTTCTCTTCTACATTCTCTTCTCTTCTCTTTTCTTCTATTCTACATTCTCTTCTCTTCTACATTCTCTTCTCTTCTCTTCTACATTCTCTTCTCTTCTCTTCTATTCAACCTTCTCTTCTCTTCTACATTCTCTTCTCTTCTACATTCTCTTCTCTTCTCTTCTACATTCTCTTCTCTTCTACATTCTCTTCTCTTCTCTTGTCTTCTCTTCTACATTCTCTTCTCTTCTCTTCTATTCTCTTGTCTTGTCTTGTCTTCTACATTCTCTTCTCTTCTCTTCTATTCTCTTGTCTTGTCTTGTCTTCTACATTCTCTTCTCTTCTCTTCTATTCTACCTTCTCTTCTCTTCTACATTCTCTTCTCTTCTCTTTTCTTCTATTCTACATTCTCTTCTCTTCTACATTCTCTTCTCTTCTCTTCTACATTCTCTTCTCTTCTCTTCTACATTTTCTCTTCTCTTCTACATTCTCTTCTCTTCTACATTCTCTTCTCTTCTCTTCTATTCTCTTGTCTTGTCTTGTCTTCTACATTCTCTTCTCTTCTCTTCTATTCTACCTTCTCTTCTCTTCTACATTCTCTTCTCTTCTCTTTTCTTCTATTCTACATTCTCTTCTCTTCTACATTCTCTTCTCTTCTCTTCTACATTCTCTTCTCTTCTCTTCTCTTCTACATTTTCTCTTCTCTTCTACATTCTCTTCTCTTCTCTTCTATTCTACCTTCTCTTCTCTTCTACATTCTCTTCTCTTCTACATTCTCTTCTCTTCTCTTCTACATTCTCTTCTCTTCTACATTCTCTTCTCTTCTCTTGTCTTCTCTTCTACATTCTCTTCTCTTCTCTTCTACCTTCTCTTCTCTTCTACATTCTCTTCTCTTCTCTTCTACATTTTCTTCTCTTCTCTTCTACATTCTCTTCTCTTCTCTTCTACATTCTCTTCTCTTCTACATTCTCTTCTCTTCTCTTCTATTCTCTTGTCTTGTCTTGTCTTCTACATTCTCTTCTCTTCTATTCTACCTTCTCTTCTCTTCTACATTCTCTTCTCTTCTCTTTTCTTCTATTCTACATTCTCTTCTCTTCTACATTCTCTTCTCTTCTACATTCTCTTCTCTTCTCTTCTACATTCTCTTCTCTTCTCTTCTACATTCTCTTCTCTTCTCTTCTACATTCTCTTCTCTTCTCTTCTCTTCTCTTGTCTTCTCTTCTACATTCTCTTCTCTTCTACATTCTCTTCTCTTCTCTTCTACATTCTCTTCTCTTCTCTTCTCTTCTCTTGTCTTCTCTTCTACATTCTCTTCTCTTCTACATTCTCTTCTCTTCTCTTCTACATTCTCTTATCTTCTCTTCTACATTTTCTTCTCTTCTCTTCTACATTCTCTTCTCTTCTCTTCTACATTCTCTTCTCTTCTCCTCTACATTCTCTTATCTTCTCTTCTACATTCTCTTCTCTTCTCTTCTACATTTTCTTCTCTTCTACATTCTCTTCTCTTCTCTTGTCTTGTCTTCTCTTCTACATTCTCTTCTCTTCTCTTCTACATTCTCTTCTCTTCTCTTCTCTTCTATTCTACCTTCTCTTCTCTTCTACATTCTCTTCTCTTCTCTTCTACATTCTCTTCTCTTCTCTTCTACATTCTCTTCTCTTCTCTTCTACATTCTCTTCTCTTCTACATTCTCTTCTCTTCTCTTGTCTTCTCTTGTCTTCTCTTCTACATTCTCTTCTCTTCTCTTCTACATTCTCTTCTCTTCTCTTCTACATTCTCTTCTCTTCTCTTCTATTCTCTTGTCTTGTCTTGTCTTCTACATTCTCTTCTCTTCTATTCTACCTTCTCTTCTCTTCTACATTCTCTTCTCTTCTCTTTTCTTCTATTCTACATTCTCTTCTCTTCTACATTCTCTTCTCTTCTACATTCTCTTCTCTTCTCTTCTACATTCTCTTCTCTTCTCTTCTACATTCTCTTCTCTTCTCTTCTACATTCTCTTCTCTTCTCTTCTCTTCTCTTGTCTTCTCTTCTACATTCTCTTCTCTTCTACATTCTCTTCTCTTCTCTTCTACATTCTCTTCTCTTCTCTTCTCTTCTCTTGTCTTCTCTTCTACATTCTCTTCTCTTCTACATTCTCTTCTCTTCTCTTCTACATTCTCTTATCTTCTCTTCTACATTTTCTTCTCTTCTCTTCTACATTCTCTTCTCTTCTCTTCTACATTCTCTTCTCTTCTCCTCTACATTCTCTTATCTTCTCTTCTACAT
This sequence comes from Diadophis punctatus similis, assembly GCA_023053685.1. NCBI lineage: Eukaryota > Metazoa > Chordata > Lepidosauria > Squamata > Dipsadidae > Diadophis > Diadophis punctatus. The sequence continues at coordinate 9,943,945 of JALIGW010000011.1, forward strand.
TCTCTTCTCTTCTCTTCTACATTTTCTTCTCTTCTACATTCTCTTCTCTTCTCTTGTCTTGTCTTCTCTTCTACATTCTCTTCTCTTCTCTTCTACATTCTCTTCTCTTCTCTTCTATTCTATTCTACCTTCTCTTCTCTTCTACATTCTCTTCTCTTCTCTTCTACATTCTCTTCTCTTCTCTTCTACATTCTCTTCTCTTCTCTTCTACATTCTCTTCTCTTCTACATTCTCTTCTCTTCTCTTGTCTTCTCTTGTCTTCTCTTCTACATTCTCTTCTCTTCTCTTCTACATTCTCTTCTCTTCTCTTCTACATTCTCTTCTCTTCTCTTCTACATTCTCTTCTCTTCTACATTCTCTTCTCTTCTCTTCTCTTCTCTTGTCTTCTCTTCTACATTCTCTTCTCTTCTACATTCTCTTCTCTTCTACATTCTCTTATCTTCTCTTCTACATTTTCTTCTCTTCTCTTCTACATTCTCTTCTCTTCTCTTCTACATTCTCTTCTCTTCTCCTCTACATTCTCTTATCTTCTCTTCTACATTCTCTTCTCTTCTCTTGTCTTCTCTTCTACATTCTCTTCTCTTCTCTTGTCTTCTCTTCTACATTCTCTTCTCTTCTCTTCTACATTCTCTTCTCTTCTCTTCTACATTCTCTTCTCTTCTACATTCTCTTCTCTTCTCTTGTCTTCTCTTCTACATTCTCTTCTCTTCTCTTGTCTTCTCTTCTACATTCTCTTCTCTTCTCTTGTCTTCTCTTCTACATTCTCTTCTCTTCTCTTCTACATTCTCTTCTCTTCTCTTCTACATTCTCTTCTCTTCTACATTCTCTTCTCTTCTCTTGTCTTCTCTTCTACATTCTCTTCTCTTCTCTTCATTTTCTTCTCTTCTCTTCTACATTCTCTTCTCTTCTCTTCTACATTCTCTTCTCTTCTACATTCTCTTCTCTTCTATTCTCTTGTCTTGTCTTGTCTTCTACATTCTCTTCTCTTCTATTCTACCTTCTCTTCTCTTCTACATTCTCTTCTCTTCTCTTTTCTTCTATTCTACATTCTCTTCTCTTCTACATTCTCTTCTCTTCTACATTCTCTTCTCTTCTCTTCTACATTCTCTTCTCTTCTCTTCTCTTGTCTTCTCTTCTCTTCTACATTTTCTCTTCTCTTCTACATTCTCTTCTCTTCTCTTCTACCTTCTCTTCTCTTCTACATTCTCTTCTCTTCTCTTCTACATTCTCTTCTCTTCTCTTCTACATTCTCTTCTCTTCTACATTCTCTTCTCTTCTCTTGTCTTCTCTTGTCTTCTCTTCTACATTCTCTTCTCTTCTACATTCTCTTCTCTTCTCTTCTACATTCTCTTATCTTCTCTTCTACATTTTCTTCTCTTCTCTTCTACATTCTCTTCTCTTCTCTTCTACATTCTCTTCTCTTCTCCTCTACATTCTCTTATCTTCTCTTCTACATTCTCTTCTCTTCTCTTCTACATTTTCTTCTCTTCTACATTCTCTTCTCTTCTCTTGTCTTGTCTTCTCTTCTACATTCTCTTCTCTTCTCTTCTACATTCTCTTCTCTTCTCTTCTATTCTATTCTACCTTCTCTTCTCTTCTACATTCTCTTCTCTTCTCTTCTACATTCTCTTCTCTTCTCTTCTACATTCTCTTCTCTTCTCTTCTACATTCTCTTCTCTTCTACATTCTCTTCTCTTCTCTTGTCTTCTCTTGTCTTCTCTTCTACATTCTCTTCTCTTCTCTTCTACATTCTCTTCTCTTCTCTTCTACATTCTCTTCTCTTCTCTTCTACATTCTCTTCTCTTCTACATTCTCTTCTCTTCTCTTCTCTTCTCTTGTCTTCTCTTCTACATTCTCTTCTCTTCTACATTCTCTTCTCTTCTCTTCTACATTCTCTTATCTTCTCTTCTACATTTTCTTCTCTTCTCTTCTACATTCTCTTCTCTTCTCTTCTACATTCTCTTCTCTTCTCCTCTACATTCTCTTCTCTTCTACATTCTCTTCTCTTCTACATTCTCTTCTCTTCTCTTGTCTTCTCTTGTCTTCTCTTCTACATTCTCTTCTCTTCTCTTCTACATTCTCTTCTCTTCTCTTCTACATTCTCTTCTCTTCTACATTCTCTTCTCTTCTCTTGTCTTCTCTTGTCTTCTCTTCTACATTCTCTTCTCTTCTACATTCTCTTCTCTTCTCTTCTACATTCTCTTATCTTCTCTTCTACATTTTCTTCTCTTCTCTTCTACATTCTCTTCTCTTCTCTTCTACATTCTCTTCTCTTCTCCTCTACATTCTCTTATCTTCTCTTCTACATTCTCTTCTCTTCTCTTCTACATTTTCTTCTCTTCTACATTCTCTTCTCTTCTCTTCTCTTGTCTTCTCTTCTACATTCTCTTCTCTTCTCTTCTACATTCTCTTCTCTTCTCTTCTACATTCTCTTCTCTTCTCTTCTCTTGTCTTCTCTTCTACATTCTCTTCTCTTCTACATTCTCTTCTCTTCTCTTCTACATTCTCTTATCTTCTCTTCTACATTTTCTTCTCTTCTCTTCTACATTCTCTTCTCTTCTCTTCTACATTCTCTTCTCTTCTCCTCTACATTCTCTTATCTTCTCTTCTACATTCTCTTCTCTTCTCTTCTACATTTTCTTCTCTTCTACATTCTCTTCTCTTCTCTTGTCTTGTCTTCTCTTCTACATTCTCTTCTCTTCTCTTCTACATTCTCTTCTCTTCTCTTCTATTCTATTCTACCTTCTCTTCTCTTCTACATTCTCTTCTCTTCTCTTCTACATTCTCTTCTCTTCTACATTCTCTTCTCTTCTCTTCTCTTCTACATTCTCTTCTCTTCTATATTCTCTTCTCTTCTCTTCTACATTCTCTTCTCTTCTACATTCTCTTCTCTTCTCTTCTCTTCTCTTCTCTTCTCTTCTACATTCTCTTCTCTTCTCTTCTACATTCTCTTCTCTTCTCTTCTACATTCTCTTCTCTTCTACATTCTCTTCTCTTCTCTTCTATTATAAGAAAGAGAAGGACCAGGGGTGACATTATAGCAATGGGACAATATTTAAGGGCTGTCATGAAGAAGAGGGAGTGAAGCTCCAGAGCACCTGAAAGCTGTACAAGAAGTAATGGCGGAAGCTCATTAAAGAGAAAGCCAACCTAGAAATAAGGAGACATTTCCTGACAGATAGAACAATCAATCAGTGGAACGGCTTCCCTCCATAAGTGGTGGATGCTCCATCCCTGGAGGTCTTCAAGAAGAGATTTGACAACCATTTGTCTTGAATGACATAAGGTCTCCTGAACAGGGGGTTGGACTAGAAGACCTCCAAGGTCCCTTCCAACTCTGTTTTTCTGTATTCTGTATATAATTAAAACATATTGGGTTTGGAATATGCTCTTCCATTGATTATCATCATTTGACTCATACTTAATCTAGTAAGCATTCTCACTAGCTTGAGGTGTACCACATAACATTTCATATCATCCCATGATAATCTTAGCCTGATCTTGTTAACACACAATTTGCACATTCCTACATTATAATTTGGATATTCCCACATTATAATCAGTTTTCATGTTACTAAAGTTCAACACTTTACGTTCAGACAGTTTGAACTAGTTCTATTTATTCCAGTCCATCGCAACTTTGAATGTTCTTTAAGCGACTGGTCATAAGTGCAGAAGAGAGCAACCAGGATGATAAAGGGTCTGGAAAATAAAACATGCAAAGAGCGCTTGCAGGAACTGAGCTTGGCCAGTCTGGCGAAGAGAAGGACCAGGGGTGACATGATAGCAGTGTTCCAATACTTGAGGGGATGCCACAGAGAGGAGGGGGTCAGGCTGTTCTCTATGGCACCAGAAAGCCAAACAAGGAATAACGGATGGAAGCTGACCAAGGAGAGATTCAACCTGGAAGTGAGGAGAAACTTTCTGACGGTGAGAGCGATCAACCAGTGGAACAGCTTGCCAGTGGAGGTCGTGAGAGCCCCAACACTTGCGACCTTCAAGGGGAGACTGGACTGCCATCTGTCTCAAATGGTGTAGGAACTCCTGCTTGAGCAGGGGGTTGGACTAGATGACCTACAAGGTCCCTTCCAACTCTAATAATAAATCTAAATCTAAGTTGAGGATTACCTGAATTTTCCGTGTGTGTGTGTGTGTGTGTGTGTGTGTGTGTGTGTGTGTGTTTGTAAGGAAAAAAAAATCTGCATTCGTAACAGAAACCTTTGAGGTTCAGGGAATTCTTGTTCATATAGCTCAATCCTGTCTTTTCTGTTCCAGATGACAAACTGGGTAAGATGAGCCTGCGTCCAGCCAAAAGCATGGACTCTCTCAGTTGCATGCCGTTTGTCGGGGACGGTAAGAATAATAAAATAAATAAATAAATAAAGTAAGTCGAGAAATCGGCAAAAATCTGCCAAAAAAAAAATAAATTCTACGATCCTATTCACACAACAGATTATAAATTTCAATTCAGGGAGGCAGTGGATGTGATGTGCCGATGCCTGGACGATGTCAGGATCTGGATGGGGAGGAATAGGCTCAAGCTCAACCCCGACAAGACTGAGTGGCTCTGGATATTGCCTCCTAAGGACTATTCCGACTGTCCCTCCTTGGTTCTTGGGGGAGAAAAACTAACCCCCTTGGAACGGTCCGCAATTTGGGAGTTCTCCTAGATCCACAGCTAAAATTAGATCAACACCTTACAGCTGTGGCTAGGGGAGTCTTTGCACAGGTTTGCCTGGTGCACCAATTGTGACCATACTTGGAGAAGGAGGCTCTACTCACGGTCACTCATGCCCTTGTCACCTCTCGTTTGGACTACTGTAATGCGCTCTACATGGGGCTGCCCTTGTTCTGTCCTATTCCTATTCTATTCTAATGTGTTTTGTTCTCTTTTTTATTCTGTTCTGTCCTATTCTAATCTGTTCCATTCTGTCTTATTCCTGTTCTGTTCTGTTCCATTTTTATTCCGTTCTGTTTTTTCCTATTCTGTTCTGTTTTGTCCTATTCCTATTCTATTATGTTGTGTTCTGTTATTTCTATTCTATTCTGTTCTGTTCTGTTATGTCCTGTCCTATTCTATTTCTCCTCTATTTCTCTATTTCTCTTCTCTTCCATTCTATTTTCTCTTCTCTTCTCTTCTCTCTTCTCTATATTCTGTTCTGTCTTCTCTTCTCTTCTCTTTTCTCTATATTCTGTTCTGTCTTCTCTTCTCCTCTCCTCTCCTCTCCTCTCCTCTCCTCTCCTCTCCTCTCCTCTCCTCTCTTCTCCCTTCCCTTCCCTTCCATTCCCTTCCCTTCCATTCCATTCCATTCCATTGGCTGGATACCTGGGCGTTGCTCCACGACTCTCTCTGATTGGTCCCTCTCTTTGGCATGCAGATGATGCTCGCCTGGGGACCGAGATGCCTCCAAAACACGAGTCTTTTGATGGCCCAGTTTCACTTGACAGCAGCTTCTCCGAATCCATGTATATGTCTGCCAAGAGCAAATGTGAAGACACGCAGGAGGAAGCCACCAAGTCAGAACCCACCACTCCCAAACTCAGCAGGTCCGGTCTCATGGGAGGGACCCCTCAAGGACGTTCACCCAAGAGCTCCAAGAACCGGGCTGAGAAATGTGCCGGGGTCCATATCTCGGGACCTTTCTCGGTCACCGTCCCCTTCCACATCACCTCCAACCTCACTTTGTCCCGGCTGACCAGAGGTCTGGAGTGCCCAGCACTGAGCTACTGCAACTTGGAGACTCCAGAGGCCGTTTCTTCCAATGGAGAAGACTTTCCCAGGGGGACAGAAGACAGTGAGAAACTCACTGCAGAGAAGGAAGCAGATGAAGGTCAGTGTTGATATTTGTATTGTAATCGAGACTGATAGTAATAGAGCAGAACAACAGAACAGAATAAACAGGTTAGAAGGGACCTTGGAGATCTTCTAGTCCAGGGGTCACCAACCTTTCGGACCTCAAGGACCAGTAAATTCATAATTTTAAATTCTGCGGACCACTAAAATGATCTGCCTAATGACCGGCTGGGTGGGCGTGGCTAGGTGGTCATGTGACTGGGTGGGCGTGGCCACCTCGATGTCACTCACGTCAAGGGGCACCTCGCCAGCCTCTCTTTGCCCCTCCTCTCCCACCCACTCATCACCTGCCCGCCCGGGCTCCTTAGGGCCCCAATCCTTAGAGCCGAGATGTCGCAGCAGTTAGAGGCAGTACTGCGAGCCACTTTATCTGACACTGATCCGCAGGTCAGCGGTTCAAATCTCACCGGCTCAAGGTTGACTCAGCCTTCCATCCTTCCGAGGTAGGTAAAATGAGGACCCAGATTGTTGGGGGCAACATAAATATACATTGTTTACTGGTGTAAACCGCTTAGAGAGTGCTTGCACTGTGAGGCGGTATATAAATGTCACAAATAAATAAATAAATAAATAAATAAATAAATAAATAAATAAATAAATAAATAAATAAATAAATAAATAAATAAATAAATAAATAAATAAATAAATAAGAAGCAGTTGTTGGACCTAAGCAGCCACCAACATAAAGAGTTGGCAAAACAGTTCAAATTGGATCTGACCGAGAAGGAGGCTCAGCAGAAACACCTCACTGAGGACTAGGAGCATAGGCTTTCCAAGCAGAGGGAAGACCTGCGGGAGTGCAAGGCCAGGTTCCGGCGCCTGGAGGCTCAGCGGGCTGAGATGGTCAGCCAGTTCCAGGCCATGATGCAGTCCCACTGGAACAAGGCCCTCCGGCTCTTCGCCACAAGCTGTGCTTCCCTCCAGCCTTCGCCCAAGCCTCGCACCAGGAGGCTGAAGCAGACCCCAAGTCGGAATTTCTGCCCCCCTCCGACCCGCACAAAAAGACCCCAAAGGGGGAGACTCTCTGCAGCAACCCAAGTATTCATTGCACGTATCCAGCCCAGGGGCCGTAGTTTGAGGACCCCTGATTTAGTGCTATATCAAAAATGCAAATAGTTTTTCTGCGGACCACCAAAATTTTCTCGCGGACCACCGGTGGTCCACGGACCACCAGTTGGTGACTGCTGTTCTAGTCCATCTACTGTAAGGTGACCAGACGTCCCGCTTTTAGCGGGACAGACACGCTTTTCAAGCGTGTGTCCCGCGTCCCGCATTCTTTTCAAAAAGTCCCACTTTTTTTGAAAAGAATGCGGAAACAGCGGGACGTCTGGTCACCATAGAGGGGAAGCAAAAGAGAGGTACCGGAAGCAAGTCGGGCGGAATTCCAGCGAGGCGGCTGCCTGCTGGGGAGAGGGGGAAGGGAGGCTGCTCCTCCTCTCCTTCCCCCGCCCCATCCCTAGCCCCGCCCTCGGAGGCGCCGCTGCTGTTGGGAGGGGTGAGGGACGAGGAGCCGTCGCCGCTTTGAGCTCACGAGCAGCCCCTCCGGCGGCGCAAACAGCCCTTCCTCGTCCCCCTCCCCTTTCTTCCTCCCGTCGCCTCGCTGCCGCCGTTGCCCTGGGGCCGGGCGGGCGACCGGGAGACCTTCGGGAGGCCTTTCCTCGCCTCCCGCCTCCCCTTCGGCCGGGCTGGCAAGCAACGAACGGGAGGCGGGAGACGGGGAAAGGAGGCAGCCGGCAGCTTACCTGTCGCGAGCTCCAGGCATCCAAGCGCCCTCCCGCCTCCCCCCCCACCTGGACGCCGACATTTGCTGTTTTGCCCTCTGCGCATGCGCAGCGTTCTGCGCATGCGCAGAGGGCAAAACAAATGGCGGCGCCCCCCCCCCCCGTCCCGCTTAAAAAAAAATAAATCTGGTCACTTTAATCTACTGTTCAAGCAGGAGACCTTGTACCATTCTGGACAAATGGCTGTCCAATCTCTTCTTAAAAGCCTCCAGTGATGGAGCACCCACAAGGAATATAAATTCCCCCGTTCAAAGTTACAACGGCACTGTTAGTTTACTTGATTGATTAGCCTGTGAGCCATACCCAAATGCAGAGTTCCAAACACAAATTATTACTAAAATCCGATAAAAACAATTTAAAATGGAATTGGAATAAAATACAATTTAAAATGAGATTGGAATAAAATACAATAATTTCATATATGGATAAACAAAATATGATAACATTATATTCCAGTGTCACCCTACAATCTACCCCAATTACAATGGCACTGAAAAAAGTGACTTATGACCATTTTCTTAAAAGTTACGACCTTTGTGGCATCCCCATACTCACGTGATCAAAACTCAATGCTTGGCAACTGACTCATACTTACGACGGTTGCAGTGTTCTGGGGTCACGTGATCCCCTTTTGCGACCTCCTGACAAGCGAAGTCCATGGGGAAGTTAAGATTCACTTAACAGCCGGGTTACTAACGTATCAACTGCAGTGATTCACTTAACAACGGTGGCAAGAAAGGTGGGTAAAACGGGGCAAAACTGACTTTAACAAATGTCTCACTTAACCACAGAAATGTTGGGCTCCATTGTGGGTCATAAGTCGAGGGCTTACCTGTATTTGTACTCCGCAAGGACCTAGTCCCTACTGTGAAATATGGACTGAGTTTTGTTGTTTTGCTTACGTGCATTTTAGGAACAAACATCGAAGCCGAAATGGATGCTGAAGAGAGCCGGATGTCTATGGAAGTCCAGGATTCCTTCTCGTTCCTAGACAGCCCCGATGGCTGGATCGACAGCGTTTTGGAAGAAGAGCAGCTGCAGACGGATGCCGGGGAGGGCCCTGAAGTTCTCCCACGCGGCTTGGACACCTTCCCAAGCATGGAAGATGATTTGGGAAGCGGGTTTATGAACGAGATGATCGCAGCTGGGATAGAGGCAAGTGCCTTGATTTGGCCATCTTTCTCTAGCCCTTTGGACACTTTCTTCTCGCTTGGTATCTTGGTGACAGTTTTCCTTCTTGTTGATCTCCTCCTGCTGTTTTCCCCACAACAACCACCCTGTGAGTTGGCTTGGGCTGAGAGAAAGGGACTGGCCCAAAGCCTCCCAGGTGGCTTTCATGTCTAAGGCAGAACTAGAACTCACCGTCTCCTGGTGATTGGCCCAAAGTCACTGAGCAGATTTTCATGCCTAAGGTAGAACTAGAACTCACTGTCTCCCGGTGATTGGCTCAAAATCATCCAGCCGGCTTTCATGCCTAAGACAGAACTAGAACTCACCATCTCCTGGGGATTGATCCAAAGTCACCCAGCCAGTTTTTGTGCCTAAGGCAAACTAGAACTCACCGTCTCCTGGTGATTGGCCCAAAGTCACCCAGCCAGCTTTTGTGCCTAAGGCAGGACTAGAACTCACTGTCTCCTGGTGATTGGCCCAAAGTCACCCAGCCAGCTTTTGTGCCTAAGGCAGGACTAGAACTCACCGTCTCCTGGTGATTGGCCTAAAGTCACTGAGCAGATTTTCATGCCTAAGGAAGAACTAGAACTCACTGTCTCCTGGTGATTGGCCCAAAATCACCCAGCCGGCTTTCATGCCTAAGACAGAACTAGAACTCACCATCTCCTGGGGATTGATCCAAAGTCACCCAGTCGGCTTTCGTGCCTAAGGCAGGACTAGAACTCACCATCTCCTGGGGATTGATCCAAAGTCACCCAGCCAGTTTTTGTGCCTAAGGCAAACTAGAACTCACCGTCTCCTGGGGATTGGTCCAAAGTCACCCAGTCGGCTTTCGTGCCTAAGGCAGGACTAGAACTCACCATCTCCTGGGGATTGATCCAAAGTCACCCAGCCAGTTTTTGTGCCTAAGGCAAACTAGAACTCACCGTCTCCTGGGGATTGGTCCAAAGTCACTGAGCAGATTTTCATGCCTAAGGTAGAACTAGAAGTCACTGTCTCCCAGTGATTGGCTCAAAATCACCCAGCCGGCTTTCATGCCTAAGACAGAACTAGAACTCACCATCTCCTGGGGATTGATCCAAAGTCACCCAGCCAGTTTTTGCGCCTAAGGCAAACTAGAACTCACCGTCTCCTGGGGATTGGTCCAAAGTCACCCAGCCGGCTTTCATGCCTAAGAAGAACTAGAACTCACCATCTCCTGGGGATTGATCCAAAGTCACCCAGCCAGTTTTTGTGCCTAAGGCAAACTAGAACTCACCGTCTCCTGGTGATTGGCCCAAAGTCACCCAGCCAGCTTTTGTGCCTAAGGCAGGACTAGAACTCACTGTCTCCTGGTGATTGGCCCAAAGTCACCCAGCCAGCTTTTGTGCCTAAGGCAGGACTAGAACTCACCGTCTCCTGGTGATTGGCCTAAAGTCACTGAGCAGATTTTCATGCCTAAGGAAGAACTAGAACTCACTGTCTCCTGGTGATTGGCCCAAAATCACCCAGCCGGCTTTCATGCCTAAGACAGAACTAGAACTCACCATCTCCTGGGGATTGATCCAAAGTCACCCAGTCGGCTTTCGTGCCTAAGGCAGGACTAGAACTCACCATCTCCTGGGGATTGATCCAAAGTCACCCAGCCAGTTTTTGTGCCTAAGGCAAACTAGAACTCACCGTCTCCTGGGGATTGGTCCAAAGTCACCCAGTCGGCTTTCGTGCCTAAGGCAGGACTAGAACTCACCATCTCCTGGGGATTGATCCAAAGTCACCCAGCCAGTTTTTGTGCCTAAGGCAAACTAGAACTCACCGTCTCCTGGGGATTGGTCCAAAGTCACTGAGCAGATTTTCATGCCTAAGGTAGAACTAGAAGTCACTGTCTCCCGGTGATTGGCTCAAAATCACCCAGCCGGCTTTCATGCCTAAGACAGAACTAGAACTCACCATCTCCTGGGGATTGATCCAAAGTCACCCAGCCAGTTTTTGTGCCTAAGGCAAACTAGAACTCACCGTCTCCTGGGGATTGGTCCAAAGTCACCCAGCCGGCTTTCATGCCTAAGAAGAACTAGAACTCACCATCTCCTGGGGATTGATCCAGAGTCACCCAGCCAGTTTTTGCGCCTAAGGCAAACTAGAACTCACCGTCTCCTGGGGATTGGTCCAAAGTCACCCAGTCGGCTTTCGTGCCTAAGGCAGGACTAGAACTCACCATCTCCAGGTTTCTAGCCTTCACCTAATGCCTAAAATGGCAAATACGATTCTCACTGATTTTATGTGAGAAAGTGGAAGTTAAAAATTGATGTTCTCTAATTTTTTTTCTTTTTCAAATGAACTGTGTGAAGATTATAAATGCATACATTTTCCATTAATTAATTTAATTAATAGTCAGCCGAACAAATAGGCTGAAAAATAGCTTTTATCCATGGGCTGTCAGACTTTTCAATGCAACGTAACACCACAATCAGGCTTAATGTGATAGACTTACAATGCCAGTGTAACGCGCAACATGTATATACCGGTGTAATATATGTATGTGCAAATGTGTGCTAGTCAGGGTGGGCTGCTGGGGGTTCGCAGGGGTTCGGGAGAACCTCTAGCTAAGATTCTGTGCAGTTCGGAGAACCCCCAAATCCCACTCCTGGCTGGCCCCGCCCACCCTGCCCCTCCCCTCCCAGGAGTCCCTACGTGGCCTATTTTGGATGCAGGTAAGTGCAGGGCGCGCACGGAAGCTCAGGGAGGGCGAAAAACGGGCCTACCGGAAGTTTGGGAAGGCCGGAAACAGGCCTGTTTTCGACCTCCAGAGGGCCTCCGGAGCCTGGGGAGGCCGTTTTCGCCCTTCCGGAGGCTCCAGAGCCCGGGGAGGGCAAAAACGCCCCCCCCCCCCGCTGTGGTGCAGGAGGCTGACTAGGCCACGCCCACCATGGCCACGCCCACCTAGCAACCGGGCAGAGAACCCCTTGCTAGAATTTTTGAAGCCCACCCCCGGTGCTAGTTTATTACTTATTTCGGTTTAGGTATTATTATTTTTATTTCTTGATTTACTGAGATGTATTCTGTGTTCTTGGGGCTGCACCAAGGGAAGCTCATTCAATTTCATTGTACACATGCTGTGCGTTAACAATAAAGGTTTGAACCAGGGGCGGGTTCCTAATTTTTTTACTACCACTCTGTGGGCATGGCTTATTTTGTGGGTGTGGCTTGCCAGCCATGTTACCGGGTGGCCGTGGCTTCTCAGATTGCTGAAGGGAGGGGAACTGAGATAGGTCCTGCCGCCCATTCCCCCTCCCCTCAGCAGCTCGAGAAGCCTCAAACGTGCGAAAATGCCTGGGATCATCACCGCACATTCGTGGCTTCTCGGACTGCTGAAGGGAGGGGAATGGAGATAGCTCCGGCTGCCCGTTCTTTCAGCATCTCACGCGCTCCCTCAGCCATCCTCCTCTGCTTGGACTCACTGTGGGGTAGGAAGGCAGCGCATGCACAGTGCTGGAAGCTCGGTTTCTGGGCATGCGCAGAAGGAAATTTTTTTTGAAATTAAAAAAAAAATTTTTTTTTAATGGTGGCGCCCAGGCATTGGCAACCGACCGCACCGGTACTGTGATGTCACCAGCGGGCCGCTACCGGTGCTATAGAGTGGACCGCACCGGTAGGAACCCACCACTGGTTTGAACTGAATTGAACTTGAATTAGTTATTGAGAAATTAGTTACAGGTCTTGTTTCTAACGCTTTTTCCTTCCTTCCATCCCCTTTAGCTGGAGATGTATTCTACGGTGCCTCACCTGGATTACCTGTCCATTGAAGAATGCATGAATGAGCAATCGGAAGGGGAAGACGACCAGTATTATCTCGCCATGGGATACATCGAGGAAGAGCCATCTAAGGAGGCTGATGCTGAAGAAGTGTACCTGAGCGCTTTTGATGATCTCAGCCCCATAGCTAGCAAACTAGAACACCTTCAGCAATCAGATGTAGGTCAAACTCCTCCCATCCCCTCCCCAAAATTCACAGTGGAAGAGGAAACCTCCAAGATGGCTGCAGAAACCTTGGTTGAAGATCCAAAGAGCTCACCTTTACCTGAACCTGACCTGGAATCTCAGCAAGGTGACGAGGAGGTTACTACTAGGTCAACTTGTGACCTAGTCGTAACCAAGGACCTGGATCCAAAACTAGCCAAGCCATGTGAAATGGAATTGGATCCCAGATGCAACACCAATGAGATGGAAAGCTACCTAACTGACAAAGCTGAGGTAGAACCCATTTTTTCAATGCTGCAAATCGAAGATGCAAATGTTGGAAGTGAGGTTGGCCTCTTTGTCCCAAAAACTGAAGAAGTCGCTTACCAAAAATCTCTGGATTCACAATCTGGAGGGGGAAACGCCGAGGATAGTAAGGTAGAACCCATTATTTCGCCGTTGCAGATAGAAGATAGAAATGGAGTGGATCTCTTTGTCCCCAAAACCGGATGTCCTGAAAAAGTTGCCTGCCAAACACCTCGAGATCCGGAGTCTGAAAACCAACCGATCAAATCAAATATTGAAGAGAAGTGGCAACCTCAGAACACACCTGAAAGTGACGAGGCTCCGCATCTTCCTTGCCGCATGAGAGTAGAAGTTCCTCCAGAGGTGGTTGGGAGATGCGAGGAACCCTTGGGTGATACCCTTGTGGTTCAAGAGGCGGGAGAAATGCACCATGGAGATGTTGCTTCATCTGTGGAGGAACTCAACTTACTTCAAAGTCTGATTCCTTCTTTACTGGACCATAATCCTGAGAACATAAGCTTCCCAGCACCGAATATAGAACATACATCTTCTTCTCATTTCCCTGCCTCTTTGTCCGACGCTTGCATGGACTCTGAAGCCTTTTCTCTCACAGCCTCTTTTCCAAAACCTTGCCTAGAAAATCCTGTGCAGAAACCTCAGCCTGGATTGCCAGTGGGAGCTTCGTATGCTCCGAAACATGAGTTCTCGGACGGAAGCGTCCAGATGAAGTTGACGTCTACCACGCCCCGAGTTCAGCAAGTGAAATCGTTCCCGGTGGTGCCTCCGAAGCCTCAATTCGCTAAGATGCCTCCTTCCTTAAAGCCAGCGATTCCCAGCAAGGAACATCTCACCGCTGTCCCGGTTAAGACCTGTGAGAATGGGAGTTCCAAGCAGGAACTCAACCAAAGCTCTTTGAAAAGGCCTTTCCACCTGACCAGCTGGGACCACACCTCACACAGCAACCAAAAGGCAGGACATTTCCCAACGTCTCCTAGCCCATCCATCTCTTCTGAGAATTGTTGCGGCCATTCAGAGACCCTTCCAAAGCAACGCAACTCCATGCCGGTGAGCTTGGAGAAGTTCAGCAAGGACTGTAAGAAGGTGGAGGACACCACTCTGAAGCCACCTCCTTCTTCACGGGACAAATGCTTTTCGTGGTCCAAGGGTGGAGACGCTGGAGGCAGCAGCCTTCATCTCAGGAAGGGCAGTTTGGACAAACAGAACAGCAGCCAACCCGACGAAGGGAAAGGACATCTCTATGGAGCAGAGAGGCCCACCAAGGAGGCTGCGGAGGGCACCGCTCCCCAGAAGCAGCGCTGGAGCAACTGGCGTTTTAGCGGAAGCATGTCGTTCGATGAGGCGGTGGCCCTCGCCAAGGAGAGGCACGTGGCCCAGGCTCCCATGCGGAGAATGCAAACCTATTCCTACGGTGACGTGGACGGTTCACACGAAGCATCCAAAACGGAGAAGACTGCTCCTGCCCTCAAGCCTCCTCTGAGGTCTCCTCAAAGGCCGCTGGGTTGCATAAGCCCAGCTGGCCCTCCGGAAGCTCACCTTTTGGGAAAGACGCCTTGTCCTCCAGGGTTGCCTGACAGCATCCCGGAAGGTGTACACATCCCAAGACTGCAAGGCTCCTCTTTCGCTCAGGACTTTCCTCTGAGGACCAGAGTGAGCTTATCCAAGATAGGACGGCGCCTGTCTGTGTCTGACGAAGCATGCTTTGGATTGTCCCACGAGCAGAGATGACTGATTTTTTTAACAGATTAACAGAGTTGGAAGGGACCTTGTAGGTCATCTAGTCCAACCCCCTGCCCAAGCAGGAGACCCTACACCATTTCTGACAGCCCAGTCTCTTCTTGAAAGCCTCCAGTGATGAAGCTCCCATAACTTCTGAAGGCAACTTCTGTTCCATGGGTTGATTGTTCTCACTGTCAGGAAATGTCTCCTTATTTCCAGGTTGAATCTCTCCTTGTTCAGTTTCCATCCATTGTTCCTTGTCTGGCCTTCGGGTGCCTTGGAAAATAGCTTGACCCCCTCCTATCTGTGGCAGCCCCTCAAATATTGGAAGATGCCCTCATGTCTCCCCTGGTCCTTCTCTTCACTAGACTAGCCATGCACAGTTCCTGCAACCGTTCATCGTATGTCCAGTCCCCTAATCATCCTGGTTGCTCTTCTCTGCACTCTTTCTAGAGTCTCAACATCTTTTTTATAGTGTGGTGACCAAAACTGGATGCAGTACTTTAGGTGTGGTCTTACTAAGGCTTTACAGAGTGGTATTAATACCTCACTTGATCTTGATTGTATCCCTGTCTTCCCATGGGACCAATTCGGGCCACCCTGCGTGGGTGAAGGCTCCTACCATGATATACCCCTTAAAACTTCAAGAAATCGTGGCTCAAATCAAAGCAGAGATCTGTCTAACCCAGCCTTTCCCAAGCTGGGGCTCAAACGGTGTCTCCTTGTAAGCAATCAAAAATAACATGATAGTAATGGTTCGAAGGAAAAAAGAATACAAAGGCCAATTGTATCTTTCACTGGTTTTAAAATATTAATAAATTTTGAGCATTACAAAGAGCCCAGGCAGGTAGTCCCTGTTTAGTGACTATCTTGTTTACTGACCATTTGCATAAGGTGACCAGATTTTAATATTTGTAAAGCGGGACACCATTGACGGGGGGGGGGTTCTAGTGGAGCAAGACGGGAGGGGTCCGTCTCTCTTATCCTGCAGCTTTGTGCACCACCCCCAAACACTCCCCCCCCTTCATCGCAGCCAGGGGTGGGTTCCTACCGGCGCAGGCTTACCTGTTCGTCGCTGCAGAGCCGAAGAAGCTAGTGGCGTTCGCGGCACGGGGCTTCCCCCGCCCGCTTTCCCCGGCCATCGGGACGCCGCCATTTGCGTTCTTTTGCCCTCTGCGCATGCGCAAAGCGTTCTACTTGCACAGAGTGCAAAAGAACGCAAATGGCGATGTCCCGGCGGCCGGGGAAAGCGGGCGGGGGAAGCCCCGCGCCGCGAACGCCACCAGCTTCTTCGGCTCTGCGGCGACGAACAGGCAAGACCGCCGCTGCCCCTCTCACTGCCCTCCCTCCCTGCCTGGCAGGAGGAGGCAGGCGAGGCAGGAGGCAGAGGGGTGTGCAGGGCAAATTCAAATTTAAAAAGCGGGACTTTTTTGAAACGCCGCGGGATGCGGGACAAATTATTAAAAAGCGGGACTGTCCCGCCAAAAGCGGGACGTCTGGTCACCTTACATTTGCAATAACAAGAAGTAACGGGTGGAAATTTATCAGAGAGAAGCAACCTAGAACTAAGGAAGAATTTCCTGAAAATGAGAACAAGTAATCAGTGGAATGGCTTCCCTCCAGAAGTTGTGGGTGCTCCATCCCTGGAGGTTTTTAAGACGACATTGGACAGCCATATAAGTAGGATGGCACAGCGGTCTCCTGATTGTGCAGGGGGGTGGGGTTGGACTACAAGATCTCTAAAATCCCTTCCTGCCCCTAGGATTCTATGATTCTAAGTTGCTTTGCATTGATGACTTTTTCTGAAAAAAAGCAGGAGAATGCGGAAGTCAGATCATAAGCACAGTTGAAGATTCACTCAGCGACCCTTGCACTTCATGACTGAGTTGCGGGTCCCAACTGTGTTCGCTAAACAAGGGCTACCTGCATATAATTTCAAGATTTAGATGGGCCGAGGGGAAGAGAGAGAGATGAGATTAAGGCTCAGAAATTTTTGCATCCTAACCGAAACAAAAGTGGGGGGTAGGGGAGAAATGCCCTAGAATTATTATTTTTCCTCCTTTGATGAGAAAGTGGTTCAAATGCTTCACAGACTGTAGGTATCTGTGGTCCTCTCTACCGAGATAGCCTTAGAATGGGAAATTTCCTTTCCAAATGTTGGAAGGATCCAACATTTCTGAATCTTTTGTTTTCTGTTTTGGGGGATAAACCAGGCTATTTTGTTTATGGAAAAGATTTGGGCAGTGACTGTGTTCTCATCACACAAGGGCAGTGGTGGGTGGCTGCTGGTTCGGACTGGTTCTCCCGAACCGCTGGCAGAAATTCGCCCCTGCTCGCCGAACCGACAGCGATGGCCGGCTGGCCACGCTCCCGAACCGGTCCTCCGGTCACCGGTCCTTGAAAACGGCTGGCAAAGAACTCTCTGCCCATGTGCAAAGGCTTCTGCACATGTGCAGAGGGTCATTTCCCCGACGTGACGCATAACTCACACTTCTGATGGGATGCGAACCAGTATAGGCAAGGTAAGTGGAACCCACCACTGCACAAGAGTCCAGATAAACAGTCTTGTAGCACACTGGGAACATAGGATACGCAAAATATATTAAGACAAGAGCTGAACCACAATGAGCCAAGTAGCATAAACTCAGCCCTTAGGTGTGTTCAGCAAGTCTGGTTTAAATACAGCTAAGGCCTGAAAATATTTTTAAAAAGAGGAAAGAAGGCAACATGAAATCTTGCTGTCAGATTTCAATATTATGAAACTGATGAGATTCTGGGCTACAAAGATAAAGCCCATTTGTGCTGTAGAGCAGTATTTTTCAAACTTGTCAACTTTGAGATGAGTGGATTTTAACTCCCAGAATTCCCCAGGCATCATGCTTTTAAGATGCACGAACCTCAACTTGCAGAATTCTGGGAGTTGGTCCATTATCTTAAAGTTCCCAAGGTTAGAAACACTGCCTTATAGAGTGTTGTAAAGATCCAATCAGTTGAGGTTTTTAACTGTGGCTTTAGCTGGTTATTTGAATGCAATGTACTATATTTAAAATAGGAAAGGGCATGGATTGTACATATCAAGACACCTATTTGGGTGGAAGTTAATTGTGTAGTCTAAAAGGGTAGAATATCTTGTTATGAAGCAAGAGAACTGGCTGGCAAAACGTTGAGAGTCTGATTGCTCCTCTTCCAAGTTATTAGCTATTAAAGTTGACTGAACCGAAAGTGAATGGATCTGACAGCATAACTCGTGTATATTGGGTGCATGTTCTTTGCGCTACTTTTATGGAGACAAGATACGAACAAGAATGGTAATCTGCATGCTTAGACAAATGGCAAACATATCCTCTGAGGCTTTCATAGCCTGTTAAGAGTCTTAAAACTGGAAACTGAATGTGTATGGAGATTCTCAATCATCCAGGTAAGGAGTCCCCAAACTTGGCAACTTTTAAGACTTGTGGACTTCAACTCCCACCAAGCCACGCCACGCCCACAGAACCGGTAGTTAAAAAAAATTGGAATCCCACCACTTGATAGATACATAGATACATGCATAAATAGAGATAAAATTATGTGTGGATCACAAATCCCAAAATTCATGCCTTTGAGCAGTGGTGGGTTCCTACCGGTGCGGTCCACTCTATAGCACCGGTAGCGGCCCGCTGGTGACGTCACAGTACCAGTGCGGTCGGTTGCCGGTGCCTGGGTGCTGCCATTTTTTTAAAAAAATTTTTTTACATTTTTTTTAAAATTTTCTTCTGCGCATGCCCAGAAGCCGAGCTTCCGGCACTGCGCATGTGCTGCCTTCCTACCCCACAGTGAGTCCAAGCAGGGGAGGATGGCTGAGGGAGCGCATGAGACTCTGAAAGAACAGGCGGCAGAAGCTATCTTCGTTCCCCTCCCTTCAGCAGTCTGAGAAGTCACAAACGCGCGGTGATGATCCCAGACATTTTCGCACGTTCGAGGCTTCTGGAGCTGCTGAGGGGAGGGGGAACGGGCGGCAGAAGCATAGGATCATCGAATGGGAAGAAGCATTCAGGCTGGACGGAGCCTCCTAGAAGAACCGCTGCCACGGTCTTGCTGCTCCCGCTGCAGGGGGCCGCGTTGCGGGTGGGCAATGCCCTCCCCCGCTTCTCCGGCCGCTGCCAAGCTCCCGAGGCCCACACCCATCTGGTCACATGTCTGGCAAGCCACACCCACAAAATATGCCACACCCACAGAGTGGCAGTAAAAAAATTAGGAACCCGCCCCTGCCTTTGAGTGGTATTTTTTCAAACTTGGCAACTTTGAAATGGGTGGATTTCAACTCCCAGAAGTCCCTAGTCCAGTGTTTCTCAACCTTGGCAGTCTGAAGATGTGTGGACTTCAACTCCCAGAATTCCCCAGCCAGAGTTGCTGGCTGTGGAATTCTGGGAATTGAAGTCCACACATCTTCAAACTGCCATGGTTGAGAAACACTGCCCTAGTCCTCATGCTTTAAAATACATGGACTTCAACTTCCGAAATTCCCCAGCCAGCATTGAATTCTGGGAGTAGTAGTAAGTGGCTGAGATTTATAAGCTCTTTGGTAGAATGACTGCAAATTCAGGGATGTTGAACTTTGAGGCTTGAAAGCCCATAATTCCCACTGAAGGGGGGGGAGATGAAGGAATTATGGGGGTTGTAGTCTGGAGTTGCATCCACCCACATGCAGAAGGAATGATACTTCTAATTTCCAGTGACAATTGCAGAATAATTTTCACAATTACGTAAAGGCTAGCAACACACGAGAGAGGCTGGAGTTTTTACAGGGGCGCCGTCAAAGAAAGACGACCCCAAAACTGCCCACTGGATGAAGTAAATTGACCGGAAGGTGACAACTAAAGGCAGAAGCCAGCGCCCGTTTCCAACATGGCGCCCAAGCCGTGAATATATATTGACGGTTCGCCAGGAGAGCGCTAACCGGAAGTTGCGTGTGGTGCTCTTCCGTCTTTGTTTCTAAAGCACTATTTCTCTCATTGCACGAGATGGCAAATCTTTAAAAGCACCAGTCATAGACCCAGAACGCCAGATCCATCTTCAGTTTGAAAGAGCGGCCGGGCGCTGCTTCCCCAAGCGCCCTCTCGCCCGGCCGCCCTTTTAAACTCAAGATGGAGGCGCCTAGGCCTCTCTTTCTCTCTTTCTCTGTCAATCTAACTCCTCAAAATGGCCGCCACCGGAAGCGCAGGCCATCCCTCCAACGCCCGGTGAGGAGAGGCGGGTCGGGGGCGGGGCTTGCCTGTGAGTGGCTTCCGCTCTCCCGTCGGGCCCCCGTCGGGCGGTGAGGCAAGAAGGCGGAAGTTGCGGGAGAGAGGAAGGCGGGCGAGCGTTCGCGGTGCGCGCATGCGCCGATCTTCATGGAGCGCCGAGGGGCTCCGAGGGACGGAGGGCGGCCCAGGTGAGGACGGCGCCCCCACCCCCCCGGGCAGGGCGGAGAGGGGTCCGTGGGCGTCCCCGGTGGCCTTCCGCTTCCCTCAGCTACCGGCCTCTTTGTCTGGAGGCCCCGCGGCCTTTCCCGGGTTGGCCTTTCCCAAGCAAGGCGGCGAAGGCCGCGCGCCCCCCCTCCAAGGAGACAAGGGGGGGGGGGGTGAGGCTGGGGGTCGCCCTCCCCCGGGCTTGGGGTCCCCATGAGAGCCGGCGGGGCGATGGGAAAGCCGCTCCCCAATCTAGGGCTTCCTTAGAACACAGAACCACCAAGGCACCTTGGAGGTCATCTAGTCGAGCCTTCTTGGCCAAGGCCCTCCCAGGCCAATGGAGCCCCCTGGTTGCTCCTGGACCCCCTGGAGGGTCTTTCTGGGCCTCTCAGGGACTCCTACGGTGGCTGGTTGGCACAGCCAGCCAGATGTTCAGGCTGGATCAGATTAGCCCAGCTGCTATGGCCTAGAGGTAGAGCTCTTGCCTCACAATCAGGAGGTTGGGAGTTCAATCCTAGGTAGAGGCAGATGTAGGGTCTCCTGCTTGGGCAGGGGGTTGGACTAGATGACCTGTAAGGTCCCATCCAACTCTGTTAATCTGTAATAATAGATGATCAGTTATGGATTGCACCAGTAGAGGCTAAACCAATTTCCTTATATATATGATGTACAATGACACTAAAAGCTATTATTATTATTATTATTACATTATTATTATTATTATTATTATTATTATTATTATTATTATTATTATTATTATTATTATTATTATTATTATTATTATTATTATAAACAGTCAACTGAACATTCAAAAATGCATCACAAATACCATTGACTGGTGCTAATGGTTGATACAGGTTGCTGCCAGCGTCCTAGGTATCAACCAAGTACATTATTATTATGATGATCATTATTTATTATTATCTGGCACTTTGGGTCCACTGTTGGGGCCCCTCCTGAGAGGCAGGTGGGGATGTTTGGTGGGGTCAAAGGTCATCATCCCAGGATGTAAGCTGTTCTAAGCCAAGCTGCATTTTTATAATTGACTGGTGGCGATTATGTCAATGACGTTGTTATTGATCATCGCAGTCAGCCAGATGTTCAGACAGGGTTTGGCATTTTTGTCTACCTATCAAGTCCTTACCAAGGACCTGGGATAGGCAAATCTGGACGTTTGACGGTGTGACAGATATTGTTACAGGATGGAAGTTGTTCCACGTAAAGCTGCTTTCTGCAATATTATTATAATTATATTGGTATTGGTATTGGTATTGTCATTGTCATTAGTCACACAGTCAGCCAGAGGTTTAGACTGGCATTTTTATCCGCCTCCGGAGTGCTTCCCAAGGACCTGGGAGAGGCAGATGTTTGATGGTGTTAGAGCAGTGGTTCCCAACCTTTCTAATGCCGCGACCCCTTAATATAGTTCCTCATGTTGTGGTGACCCCCAACCATAAAATTATTTTCGTTGCTACTTCATAACAGTAATTTTGCTACTGTTATGAATCATAATGTAAATATCTAATATGCAGGATGTATTTTCATTGTTACAAATTGAACATAATTAAAGCATAGCGATTAATCACAAAAACAATATGTAATTATGCCAGATCTGAAATTCTCGGGCCACTCTTTGCAAGAGCACAAGGAATATCATCTTCCACAACAAGTCTACTTCTGTAATTAGACTTGATAACCAACAAGTGTACAGCAATATTTCTCAATCTCAGCAACTTTTAAGGTGCCTGGACTTCAACTCCCAGAATTGAGAGCAAAGCTGGCCCCTTAGCTGATGCTGCCAAAGCTTGGTTGCCAGGCGTCAGAAACGCCTCTCACCGAATGGCACCTCTCCCGACCAATCGGAGGGCTCGGGCGAGTTGAGTCGATATGTCCAGGCTTGTGGCAGGGGGGAGCTGAGGATGCCGGGGCGACCCCTGGGAAATGGTCATTTGACCCCCAAAGGGGTCCCGACCCCCAGGTTGGGAACCACTGTGTTAGAGGTTTCATCGTAGAATGAAAGCTTATTCTGGATGGTTGCCTAGTCAGCCAGAGACTGGATTCGGCATTTTTATCTGCCTCCAAGGACCTGGGAGAGGCAGATGTGGATGTTTTGAGGTGTTCTAAGTCTTTTCACAGAATGAAAGCTTATTATTCTTATTATGGTTGGTTGCACAGTCAGCCAGATGTTTACACTGGTTTTGGCATTTGTGCCCACCTCTGGAGTCCTTCCCAAAGTCCTGGGATAGGCGGATATTATTATTTAATAATATTAAAGGTCCAAGTTGTTCCAAGCACGGCTGCCTTTTGCAATTGACCAAGGAGGATTTTGTCAATGCCGATGATCATACAGTATCGGTATTACTATGTATTATTTGAGTTCCTTGCAACATCATCCAGATGTTTAGACTGGATTTGGCATTTTTTAATGCACTATCAGATCCTTCCCAAGGACCTGCGATAGGAGATGTTATTGTTTACTAACATTAAAGGTCTTGTTGCAAGATGTAAGCTGTGGGAAGTCAAACTGCCTTTTGCAATTGACTGATGGGAATTTTGTCAATGCCAGTGGGGTTCAAGTGGGGTTCCAGATGTTTTGGAATGGCACCCAAGGCACCTATTGTTATTGGGACTACCTTTGATTTCTTTTTGCACAGTCATTCTATTTCTATTTGCATGTCTTTGTATTTTGTTATCTTTTCCAGTTTTTTTCTCTTCTCCTCTGATGGATCCAGGTTATTATTATAATTGGCCACACAGTCAGCCAGATGTTTAAATTGGATTTGGCATTTTTATCTACCTCTCAAGACCTTCCTAAGGATCTGGGATAGGCAGATGTTCTTTGATGGTGCTAAAGGATGGAAATTGTTCCAAGTTAAGCTATTTTTTGCAATTTCCTGATGGGGATATTGTCAATGCCTATTATTATCTCTTTTATTCATTAAACATGAAACTCAGTCAACTGAACCTTTAAAAAAGTGTCACAAATACCACTGATTGGTGCTAATGGTTGATATGGGTTGCTGCCAGTGTCCTAGGTATCAACCAAGTATCTTCTTAAAATATATGATGTTCCGAGTAGCGCAGTTTTTTGCAGTTCCGCTGGTGTTATTGCAGGAAGCTGCAATTTCTTGATGTGTTTTGTGAAATTCTTGGACATGGTACCAAGTGCCCCGATGACAATGGGTATCACGGTTGCATGTTTCATCCATAGCCGTGTAGTTTCGATGGCCAGGTTGCGATATTTTGTAATTTTTCCCAGTTCTTTTTCTTTGACTCTGGCATCTCCTGGTACAGCGATATCAATAAACTGTACTCTTCAACCCTCGACAACCGTGATATCTGGCAGGTTGTGTTCCAAATGATGATATGTCTGTATTCGAAAGTCCCACAAGATCTTCACCGTCTCATTTTCAGTAACTTTTTCCACTTTGTGCTCCCATGACTTTTTGGATACAGGTATTTTTTACATAATGACCAGTGGACTAATTTAGCAACTCGATCATGTCTAGCTTTGTAATCAGTTTGTGCGATTTTGCTGCACTCACATAGTAAGTGTGAAACAGTTTCAACTTTGTCGTTGCAAAGTCGGCAGTTTGGATTGTCAGTGGATTTTTGTATCTTTGCTTTCATGGCATTAGTTTGTAGTGCTTGTTCTTGAGCAGCGAGTATTAAACCTTCCGTTTCTTTTTTGATGGTTCCCATTTTAAGCCATGCCCATGTAAGGTTGTCATCACATTTTCCTTCAATGTTTTTCAAGTGTTGTCCATGCAAAGCTTTGGTTTTTCATCTATTTAATCTGTCATCCAGCTGTTTTTCATTATATTCTGCCTTTGTTTCTGTTGTTTTTATAATGTTCTCCGTTTTCACAGCCTGCAGCAATTTTTCTGTACTTTGGTTCACATAATCATTCAAACTTCGTTTTTCTTCTTCTACAGTTTAATGGATTTGCAATAGCCCTCTGCCTCCTATTCTTCTTGGCAAGTACCACCTGCCGATGTCACTTCATGGATGTAAAGCGTGGTACATATTCAAAAGTGTGTGCGTTTTCCGGTCCATGTTTTCCAGTTGATGATTCCAGCTGAGTAGCATATCACTGGAACTGCCCATGTATTAATGGCTTTAATTATGTTTCCAGCATTCAGCTTTGATTTTAATATTTTGTGAACCCTCCTGATGTATTCCTTTTGTGTTGACTCTTTGACTTTTCCATTCAAGATGTTATCTGCTTCCAATATGTCTAGGTATTTGTAACCATCATCCTTTGCTAATGCTTTCATTATGCTTCCATTTCCCAGTTCTATTCCCTCTAATTTTTTTTCATTTTTCCTCGCTGCATAGATAATATAGCACATTTTTCAAGTCCAAAGTTCATTTTGATGTCACTGCTGAACAGTTGAACTGTGTTGAGTATTGATTTAAGTTCAGTGGAGCTTTTTGCATACATTTTTAAGTCATCCATGTAGAGTAGATGGTTTATCTTGCCATGTTGGCTTGAGATTTGATATCCCAGTTTTGTGTTTTGTAGGATTATTGTCAGTGGAATTAATGCGATGTTGAACATTAGTGGAGAAAGTGAGTCCCCCTGGAAGATTCCTCATCTGATGTTGACTTCACCAATGTTCTCCCCATTTGCTGTTAGAACTGTTTTCCATTTTTTCATATTTGCTTTAAAAATGTACAGATATTTTTGCTAATTCCAAAGTTTTCCAGACAGGTGTTAATCCAGCTTTAGGGTAAAGAGTCAAATGCCTTCTTGTAATCAATCCACGCTATATTTAAATTCATTTTTCTTCGTTTTGCATTTTTTAGTATCATTTTGTCAATGAGCAGCTGATCTTTTGTTCGTCTTGATTTTTTACAATTTCCTTGTTGTTCTACTGGATACAAACTGTTTTCCATCAGGTGATTGAATACTGAATTTGCCAGTATTCTTGTAAAAAGTTTCAATGTTGTTGGCAGACAAGTAATTGGGCGATAGTTGCTTGGTTCTGTGCCCTTTTCTGGATCTTTCATTATCAAGTATGTTTGGCCAGCTGTTAACCATTCTTCGCTTGTTGCATTTTGAAGCATTTTATCAAATTGAGTGGCCATACGATGATGGAGGGTGGTCAGGTGTTTTGGCCAGTATCCATGCAATTCATCCAGGACATGTGCACACACACACACATCATCATCATCATCATCATCATCATCATCATCATCATCATCATCATTATTATTATTATTATTATTATTATTATTATTATTATTATTATTTATTCATGAAACTCAGTCAACTGAACATTCAAAAATTCATCACAAATACCATTGACTGGTGCTAATGGTTGATACGGGTTGCTGCCAGCGTCCTAGATATCAACCAAGTATCTTCTTAAAATATATGATGTTCCGAGTAACGCAGTTTTTTGCAGTTCCGCTGGTGTTATTGGAGGAAGCTGCAATTGATGTATTTTATAAAATTCTTGGACATGGTACCTAGTCCCCCGATGGCAATGGGTATCACTGTTACATGTTTCATCCATAATAGCGTGGTTTCGATGGCCAGGTCGCAATATTTCATGATTTTTTACAGTTCCTTTTCTTCAACTCTGGTGTTTCCTGGTACCGCAATATCAATAAATTGTACGTTTCGGTTTTCGACAACTGCACTATCTGGTGTGTTGTGTTCCTATTGTTGTTGTTGTTGTTGTTGTTGTTATTATTATTATTATTATTATTATTATTATTATTATTATTATTATTATTATTATTATTATTATACTTTATTCATTAAACATGAAACTCAAGTTAACTGAACATTTAAAAATGCATCACGTATCATTGACTGGCTCTGATACTTGATAGGGGTTGCTGCCAGCATCCTAGGTGGTGGTGGTTGTTGTTATTTCCCACCTTTTTTATATAGTTGCTTTCAATGTGAGATGAGTGGCAAATAAATTTAATAAATAAATGTCTATGTAGATTGTCAGTCATCCAGGTCATGGTTGTCCCAAATGTGTTTTTTCAAGAGCCAATCACCAGGAGACTTTCTGGACTAGAAAGTCCAGTTAATAAATATATAAGTCAAGGCAGCAAACCATCTCTTATTTTCTCCACCACAAACGGGCTCTGTTTATTGGTTTACAGAAGAACAGAGAGGCAATTTTATTGTGGCTAAAAGTGCCAGGTTAGAAATCATGGGATGGCGAGTTCCAATCCTACTTACGCATGAAAGTTGGTGGGTGACTTTGGGCCAATCACCAGGAGATGGTGAGTTCTAGTCCCGCCTAAGGCATGAAAGCAGTCGAATGACTTTGAGCCAATCACCAGGAGACGGTGAGTTCTAGTCCTGCCTAGTCCCGCCACCTCGACAAGAGCCGAGGTGGCGCAGTGGTTAGAGTGCAGCACTGCAGGCTACTTCAGCTGACTGCTAGCTGCAGTTCGGCTGTTCAAATCTCACCGGCTCAAGGTTGACTCATCCTTCCATGGGTAAAATGAGATTGTTGGGGGCAATATGCTGACTCTGTAAACCGCTTAGAGAGGGCTGTAAAAGCACTATGAAGCGGTATATAAGTCTAAGTGCTATTGCTATTAGACATGAAAGCAGTCGAGTGACTTTGGGCCAATCACCAGGAAACAGTGAGTTCTAGTCCCGCCTTAAGCATGAAAGCAGTCGAGTGACTTTGAGCCAATCACCAGGAGACGGTGAGTTCTAGTCCCGCCTTAGACATGAAAGCAGTCGAGTGACTTTGGGCCAATCACCAGGAAACAGTGAGTTCTAGTCCCGCCTTAAGCATGAAAGCAGTCGAGTGACTTTGAGCCAATCACCAGGAGACGGTGAGTTCTAGTCCCGCCTTAGACATGAAAGCAGTCGAGTGACTTTGGGCCAATCACCAGGAAACAGTGAGTTCTAGTCCCGCCTTAAGCATGAAAGCAGTCGAGTGACTTTGAGCCAATCACCAGGAGACGGTGAGTTCTAGTCCCGCCTTAGGCATGAAAGCAGTTGAGTGACTTTGGGCCAATCACCAGGAGACGGTGAGTTCTAGTCCCGCCTTAGACATGAAAGCGAGCTGGGTGACTTTGGGCCAATCACCAGGAGACGGTGAGTTCTAGTCCCGCCTTAGACATGAAAGCGAGCTGGGTGACTTTGGGCCAATCACCAGGAGACGGTGAGTTCTAGTCCCGCCTTAGGCACGAAAGCTGGCTGGATGACTGTGGACACCAGTCCCTCACTCTCATCCCAATTCGTCTCACAGGGTTGTTGTTGGGGAAATAGGAAGAAAAAGGAATATTTATGTGTGTTTGCTGCCTTGAGCTATTTATCAAAATAATAAAAGGGAGAGAGAGAGAGAGAGAGAGAAAGAGAAAGATTCCGGGCCCAGCAGAGATCTGATACAGGTAGTCCTTGACTTATGACCACAATTGAGCCCAACATTTCTGTTGTTAAGTGAAACATTGGTTAAGCCAGTTTTGCCCCCATTTTACGACCTTTCTTGCCACAGTTGTTAAGTGAATCACTGCAGTGGATAAGTTGGTAACACGGTTGTTAAGTGAATCTGGCTTCCCCATTGACTTTGCTTGACAAAAGGTTGCAAAACATGACCTCAGAACACAGCAACGGTCATAAGTATGAACCAGTTGCCAAGCCTCTGAATTTTGATCGCATGATCATAGGGACGCTAGAAAGGTGGTAAGTTTGAAAAATGGTGGTAAGTCCGTTGTAACTTTGAAACGCTCACTGAATGAACTGTTGTAAGT
This sequence comes from Diadophis punctatus similis, assembly GCA_023053685.1. Classification (NCBI taxonomy): domain Eukaryota; kingdom Metazoa; phylum Chordata; class Lepidosauria; order Squamata; family Dipsadidae; genus Diadophis; species Diadophis punctatus. The sequence continues at coordinate 9,971,892 of JALIGW010000011.1, forward strand.
CGAGGACTACCTGTATGTGAATGGCCCCCTTTGGAGATTGGGGGGGGGCACATAAGGGCAGCAAATGAGTGAATGTGTGCCGATCAGGGTTTGCCTGTTCTCGCTTCTTAATTAGAATAGAATAGATCTGGAGGGACCTTGGAGGTCTTCTAGTCCAACCCCTGCTCAAGCAGGAGAACCTGTCCTATACTATTTCTTCAGTGGAAGTTGATTTTTCCCCCCCTTGCTGCCCCCACAGGCGACGTCATCTCAGGTGTGGCGATTGTGCCATGGTCTTCAAGAGCCCATAAAATGCTGCTTGTGGTCATGGCAGTTGTCTAGAATTGCAGAATCGAGAAACCGCGAAGGTGCCGACCTAGAAAGCAAGAGACCGCCAGCTCTCGGCCTCTCCAGCGGGGTGGTTTTGTGTCGGTCCACACAGGGTTGCTGTTCTCCTTGGTCTGGGAAAATGAGCCAGTAGGATTAGTTACATTTGCCACCTTCGGCCGTACTTGAAAAGGTGGGCTATAAACATAACCACCAATAACAGCTTGTTTAAAAAAAATTAAAATCCCTGGCAGCTTGCCTCTCAGAGTTGTGGTTCTTCCATGACTCAGGATTTTCAAGAAAAGATTGGACAGCCATTTGTCCAAGATGGTGCTAGGACAGAGGTCTTCAAACTGGGCAACTTTAAGACTTGTCGACTTCAACTCCCAGAATTCTCCAGCCAGCATAGCATAGAGTTGAAGTCCACAAGTCTTAAAGTTGCCAAGTTTGGGGACCCCTGTGCTAGGACTTCTGCCTTGGGAGTAACTAACACAGTGTGTAAAGTAGAGATGTAATGTGTGCAATTCTTGAAGCACACATAACTGCCCGTCGCATTGCATTTTGCGCCAGCTGAAGCTTTGGAATACTCTTCAAGGGCAGCCTCATGTAGAGCATATTGCAGTAGTCTATCCAGGGGCGCGACTGGGGCGCGAGTGACGGTGCATAGAGCCCCCCAGTCTAGGAATGAATCTCTGCAAAGACCCTCCTGGCCGTAACCCTTTTGAGCTGGAGCCCAGAAGAGCCCCCACATTGTTGTAAGCACCTGCAGGATTCTGTTAGTCCAGGGATCCCCAAACTTGGCAACTTTAAGACTTGTGGACTTCAATTCCCAGAATTCTCCTGCCAGCTGGCTGGAGAATTCTGGGAGCTGAAGTCCACAAGTCTTAAAGTTGCCAAGTTTAAAGCCATCTCTGTTAGTCACTGGCCTATCCATAGTGCAGGTAGACCTCGATTTACAACCATTACATATTTTATTATAAAAATAGAATAACAAACAGGATTGAATTTATTTAGCGACTGTTTGAAGTTAACGGCGCTGAAAAAAGTGACTTATGACTGTTTTTCACACTTTACGGCCATTGCAGCATCTCCGTGGTCCTGTGATCAAAATTCGGACCCTTGGCAACTGGCTCCTACTTATGACTGTTGCCGTGTCCCAGGGTCACGTGATCGCCTTTTGCGACCTTGGGGGAAGTCATAGTCAATGGGGAAGCCAGGTTCACTTAACAACCAGGTTACTCACTGAACAACTGCAGTGATTCACTTAACAACTGTGGCAAGGAAGGTTATAAAATGGGGCAAAACTCACTTAACAACTGTCTTGCTTGGCAATGGACATTTTGGGCTTAATTGTGGTCGTAAGTCGAGGACTACCAGTAAAATACAGGGACATCCGTCTTCATGAATGTGTATTTTTTTTTCTTGTTAGGTTTTGGATGAAATAACGCTGAAGAAGGAGCAGGTGAAAAGAAGTCCAGGCTGAGTTTTTCTGATGCATAACCGACTAAAGAAATGAAGGGGTGAGAATCATATTTTGAATATGTTGTTAGCCATACACAATGGCAAGGTTCGTAGCCCAGTTTGTGCTTCTGCTAAAATAGGATCCGATTATATGTGATATATGTGATTATTTATTTATTTATTTGTGAGATTTATTTATTTGTGAGATTTATTTATTTGTGAGATTTATATACCGCCTCACAGTGCAAGCACACTCTAAGCGGTTTACACCAGTAAGCAATGTATATTTATATTGCCCCCAACAATCTGGGTCCTCATTTTACCTACCTGGGAAGGTTGGCAGGCTGAGTCAACCTTGAGCCGGTGAGATTTGAACCACTGACCTGCGGATCACAGTCAGCTAAAGTGGCCTGCAGTACCTGCCTCTAACCGCTGCGCCACCTCGGCTCTGTATATATTTTCATTCTATCTCAATCAAACATTTTGGCTTTGGAACGTGTTCGTCAATTGGCCAGCATCATAGGAGTCATCAAGCATCTAGAGAGCATGCTCACTAGCGCTATATGTATCATGCAACAATTCAAAGCATCCCAAGAAACTCTTAGCAAGTTCTTGTTGATGACCAATTGTATATTCAGGAGGTATTCCTACATTATAATGACTTTTCAGGGTCCACTCTTTGGGCAGCCCTTATCAGAATCCACATTCTTGCTGGTTATTCAAAGAACTAAAAACATTGTCCCAACGGGATGTTTCAGTTCTGAACCGAAGAAGCTTCTGGGATGAGAAGCGAAATGTTTTCAAGAGAAACACCAAGAAAGTCCAGTTGCCTTTTGGAAATGCACCTTTGGGATTATTGAGAATATCCATCGGAAATGTTGATCAAAGCCACTTCTTGTTGCTAAAAAACAGTTACTCAAAGAGGCTCCCTTCCTGCTCCCTGGCTTGGAGAGCCAGGATGGCAGAAGACTTCATAAAAAAGAGAAAACTTTGGATTCAACCAGCAAGTGTGCTCCTGTCCAGAAGAATGAGCAAGCAGGTTTTGAACTGAAATCCTCCCTCCCTTCCTCCCCTCCTGGCGGGCATGATTTTCCTAGTGCCGAGTTTCCACCTTTGGCCACTTTTAATTTAATTTAATTTAATTTAATGGATTTGTATGCCGCCCAACTCCCAGGGGACTCTGGGTGGCTCACAGCATATTCGAATCCATTACAACAAATATAAAATACAATAATTGAAAAAACCACAAAAGTTAAAAGAATCTCATATTCACAAAACAAGGGGGGAGACCCATATCTAATCTAGTTGGTCTCACTTTCACCCCGCCTGCCGGAAGAGCCAAATTTTATTGCTTTCCGGAAGGCCAGTAGGGTGGGGATGGTCCTGATCTCCGGGGGAAGCTGGTTCCACAGGGAGGGAGCTCCCACAGAGAAGGGCCTCCCCCTCGGCCCCGCCAACCGACATTGTTTGGTCGATGGGACCTGGAGGAGGCCGACTCTGTGGGCCCTGACCGGTCGTAGGGAGGTATGCGGCAGGATGCGGTCCCGAAGGTAACCTGGCCCTGAGCCATGTAGGGCTTTAAAGGTAACGACCAACACCTGGATCCGAAGACTAATGGGCAGCCAATGCAGCTGGCGGAGAATCGGAGTTACGTGGGTGCATCTGGGTGCACCCACCACAGCTCGCGCAGCTGCATTTTGCACCAATTGCAGTCTCCGGATGCTCTTCGAGGGTAGCCCCATGTAGAGCGCATTTTAAGATGTGTGGACTTCAACTCCCAGAATTCCTCAGCCAGCCATGTAGGGTAGGGGTGAACCTAGGCCACTGCTGCTTCTGTACAACATGAAAAGAAACTTTATGGGTTTATTGCAGAGTGGATCACCTGAGACCCGCCAAGGACTACTCAATGCTCCAGCTGCTCAGAGTTGTACTTTGGTTATATTTGGCACATCTGTCCCATTCACAGTACATGTGACCACAATTGAGCCCAACATTTCTGTTGCTAAGCGAGACAGTTGTTAGGCGAGTTTTGCCCCCATTTTACCACCTTTCCTTGCAAAAGATGTTAAGCGAATCACTGCAGTTGTTACACCCTGCTTCAAAGTGGTCGTTGAATGAATCCGTTTTCTGAGTTTTCAAAACATTATTATCAATATTGGCCTGAAGGGGAAATGGCAGAAGAGAAAAGAGAATATAGAATAGAAAATAGAATACAGATTAGAATATAGAATATAGAATAGAATAAACATAGAATAGAATAAACATAGCGATGGCACTTAGACTTACATCCCGCTTCACAGTGCTTTACAGCCGTCTCTAAGCAGTTTACAGAGTCAGCCTCTTGCCCCCAACAATAAATATGGCTACACATATGTCACCTTCAGGGTCGACACCGGATCCTCGTTTTACCCACCCCGGAAGGACGGAAGGCTGAGTCAACAGGAAGGAAGGAAGGAAGGAAGGAAGATAGCAATATATACTGTTTCACAATGCCTTTACAGCCGTCTCTAAGCAGTTTACAGAGTCAGCCTCTTGCCCCCAACAATAAATATGGCTACACATATGTCACCTTCAGGGTCGACACCGGATCCTCATTTTACCCACCCCGGAAGGACGGAAGGCTGAGTCAACCTTGAGCCTGGTGAGACCCGAACTGCCAAACTGCTGGCAGCCGGTGATCAGTAGAAGTAGCCTGCAGTACTGCACTCTAACCACTGCGCCACCGTGGAAATAGAAGTAGAAGAAGAGAAGAGAAAATAGAATAGGACAGGACCATGGAGGTTTTCTAGTCCAGCCCCCTGCTCAAGCAGGAGAACCTATACCAGTGATGGCGAACCTTTTTTTCCTTGGGTGCCGAAAGTGTGTGTGTGCACGCTATCGCACACGCGTGAGTGCTCACACCCATAATTCAATGCCTGGGGAGGGCGAAAACGGCCTCTCCCCCCCGGAAGCCCTCTGGAGGCCGGAAATGGCCCATTTCAAGACTTCCGGTGGGCCCAGTAGGCTTCCCTGGAACCTGGGGAAGGCGAAAATGCCCTCTCCCGCCCCCTGGAGGCCCTCCGGAAGCCAAAAACGCCCTCCCAGAGCCTCCGCGTGAGCCGAAAATCAGCTGGCCGGCGTGCACATGTGCGTTGGAGCTAAGCTAGGGCAACGGCTCGCGTGCCGGCAAATATGCTCCACGTGCCACCTGTGGCACGCGTGCCATAGGTTCGCCATCACTGCCCTATACTATTTCAGACAAGTAACTGTCTAGTCCAGTGATGGCGAACCTTTTTTGGTTCGCGTGCTAAAAGGGGGTGGGTGCGTGCTAGCGCGCGCACACATACCCACACCCATTCCCTCCCCCCAATGCATGCGCACAACACACACCCCCACGCTGCCCCCTGCGCATGTGCACATACCTCCACTGCCACGGAAAGGCCTTACTGAAGCCTGAAACGGTAAAAAATGGCAAACCGGAAGTTCAGAAAAATGCACTTCCGGTTTGCCTGTTGGGCTGTTTTTCGCACTCCGGGGCTTCAGGAAGCTTCCCTGAACCCTCCGGAGTGTGAAAAACAGCCCAACTGCAAACCGGAAGTGCATTTTTCCGAACTTCCGGTTTGCCTGTGGAGCTGACATAGGGCAACGCCTCGCGTGCCCTCCGATATGGCTCCGCGTGCCATAGGTGGCACGCGTGTCATAGGTTCGACATCACTGGTCTAGTCTTTTCTTAAAATCTCCAATGATGGAGCGCCCACAATTTCTGAAGGCAATTTCTGTTCCACCAGTTAATTGTCCTCACTGTTAGGAAGCCTCTCCTTAATTCCAGGTTGCTTCTCTCTTTGATTAGTTAGAATAATTAGAATTTTTTTTTTAGATTAGACTACATATTAGGTTAGAAAAATGGATGGCTCTCAGTACGATAGCCCTGCTTTGATCTTGAGAGCCGAATCCCTGGGTTATTTCTTCGAATCAAAGCAGGTTTGCTGTATGTATCTGCTTGGTCAGGTTGGGTTGCAGCAAAGAAATTGTATAAATATTCAGTGGTAAACGAAGCCAACGAGCTGGGTTTGCACCATCGACTAAGCCACAAAAATGATAACCCCCGGGCTAATGAAGTGCGAGGGCAGACAAGGGCAGACATTTCTCAACCTTGGCCACTTTTAAGATGTCTGGACTTCAACTCCCAGAATTCCCCAGCCAGTATATTAGATCTTCAACTGTCTTAAAAACCCAGGTAGAATGTTGTCTTCTATGCGTGTCTGGCTTATCCACCGAGCTGAAGGTGAAGAAAGCTGACTTGGAAACAAAGCCTGTACCCACCCTGATTGTATTTAGGAAACTGAGAAAAATTAAAATACATGAAATAAAGCTTTGAAAACCAAAAGTGGAAACTTTCATAAGGAGATGCGAAATCTATTCCCTCAGACTAAAATATATATCTGAGCCTTTGGTGGATAGAACATCTTTTTTTGGAAACAGAAGTTCTCCAGATGTGGTATGTCCCAAGTCCCGTCCTGGCTACTGATACTACATAGAATCATAGGGCTGGAAGGGACCAACCCTAACCCTCCCCCCCCCCCCGCTCAAGGTAGGTGTCCATATACTATCCCGGTCAAATGGCTGTCCACCGTCTCCTCTTGAAAATCTCCAGTGATGGAGCACCCACAACTTCTAGAGACAAGTTGTTCCACTCATTCAGAGGTCTTCAAACTTGGCAACTTTAAGACTTGTGGACTTCAACTCCCAGAATTAGCATAGCTGGCTGGAGAATTCTGGGAGTTGAAGTCCACAAGTCTTAAAGTTGCCAAGTTTAAGGACCCCTGCACTAATTAATTGTCCTCATTGTCAGGAAGTTTCTCCTTAGTTCTAGGTTGCTTCTCTCCTTGATTAGTTTCCACCCGTTGCTTCTTGTCTTGCTTTCAGGTGCTTCGGAGAATAGGTTTGACACCCCCACTTCTTTATGGAAGCCCCTCAAATATTGGAATACTGCTATCATTACTGCAATGCGCTCTACATGGGGCTACCCTTGAAGATTATCCGGAGACTACAATTGGTGCAAAATGCAGCTGCGCGAGCCGTGGTGGGTGTGCCCAGGTACACCCACGTAACACCTGTCCTCCGCCAGCTGCATTAGCTGCCCATTAGTCTCCGGATCCAATTTAAGGTGTTGGTTTTGACCTTTAAAGCCCTACATGGCTCAGGGCCAGGCTACCTTTGGGACCGCATCCTGCCACATACCTCCCTACGACCGGTCAGGGCCCACAGAGTTGGTCTCCTCCAAGTCCCATCGACCAAGCAATGCCGGTTGGTGGGGCCGAGGGGGAGAGCCTTCTCTGTGGGAGCTCCCTCCCTGTGGAACCAGCTTCCTCCAAAGATCAGGGTCATCCCCACCCTGCTGGCCTTCCGTAAAGCAATAAAAACTTGGCTCTTCCGGCAGGCGGGGTGAAAGTGAGACCGAGTAGATTATTCCGGGGTCTCCCCCCTTTAGTTATGAATGTTGGAGATCTTCTTTTAATTTTTATATCTATTTAACTGTTATATGTTTTTACTTGTAATGGATTTGACATGCTGTGAGCCGCCCAGAGTCCCCCGGGAGTTGGGCGGCATACAAATCTATTAAATTAAATTAAATTAAATTAAATTAAATTAAATTATCATGTCCCCCTTAATCCTTCTGTTCAGTAGGCTAGATGTACCCACAATCATTCAATCACACAATTTAACCTCCAGATCCTTGTATCATCTTCAATCCCTTGGCTAACCAGCGTCCAGCAAAGCAGGAGGGAAACCCAAGAGGACCCACAATCACTCTGTGAGGGAGATGGATGGTCTCTAAATACGATACATAAAAAAAATAAAATATCCTGTGGAAAGAATGTTCCCATCTCATGTGTTCCTCCTTGTCTCAGCAGGCAGCAGAAAACATCAGAGACAGACGAGGGAACGGTTCAAATCCAGGAAGGTGAGCATCCTCCGGCCCGTTGTGCAGGGTTATTCAAAAAGAATGAACCGATTTCATGACGCATTGCTTCAGTTCTCAAGCATCGCCATGTAATGAGTCAGTGAGCATTTGAAAGAGGAAGTTGTCTAAGTTTTGAATGGTAAGAGATCGCGTTTATGTTCCACCGCTACCCACTGACCTCGATGACCTTAAACATCGAATAACAACAGCGATCGACTCAGTGGATTGTGATATGCTGATACGCGCCTGGGAGGGATTCTCTTACCGCATTGATGTTGCCCGTGCTGCAGGCGGTGGCCACATTGAACACTTGTAAGACAGGAAATAAAAGTTGATTGTGAGTAGAATACTTGTGACTTGGCTGGGGTTTTGTATTACTTTTCCTTAATAATATATTGCGTCATGAAATCGGTTCATTCTTTTTGAATAACCCTGTATTTTCTGCTCTTCCTACCCCTGCAAAATGGCTCCCTTCGAGGCAGGCTCAGTTGCTGGAACCCCAGAAATTGGCCTATGCAATTCTTGGGTGATCTTATAGACATAAGTTCTGAGATTTCCTGGTGGTCTCCCACCCCTGTGCCTGCTTTAGATCTTATCTTTGATCTCAGGGTTACAGGTAATCCTCGACTTACGTCCACAATTCTGTTGCTAAGCAAGACAGTTGCAAAGTGAGTTTGGCCCATTTTATGACCTATCTGGCCACAGTTGTTAAGCGAACCACTGCAGTGGTTAAGTTAGTCGCCTGGCTGTTAGGCGAATCCTGCTTCCCCATTGGCTTTGCTTGTCAGAAGGTCGCAAGAAAGGGGATCACCTGATCCCGGGACGCTGCAACTGTCATAAATATGAACCAGTTCCCGAGCGTCTGAATTTTGATTACATGACCATGGGGATACTACAACGGTCATAAAAACGATCCTAAGTCCCTTTTTTCAGGGGCCATTGTAATTTTGCATGGTCACTAAACGGATGATTGTGATGGTGCGGTGGCGTAGAGGTGGAGCTCTCGCCTCACAATCAGGAAGGAGGCTGTGAGTTTGATCCTAGGTAGAGGCAGATATTTCTCTGGGCACAATGAGAATACACCTGCTGAAAAAAAAACTCTGTATTAGCGACAGGAAGGACATCCGGCCAGTAAACACTCAGCTCCATTCAGTTGCCCAGACTCCACCCCTCACAAGGGATTATGGGGTCGTTGAAAGAAGATGACCAAACGGATGATTGTGAGTCGAGGACTACATGTATTGCACAGTCCTGGGGAAGGGCTGGGAATTAACATGGCGGCTCCGGCCCTGTTTAAGGCCTCTCTCTCTTCTTTCCTGAAGGAGCAGTAGCGACAGGTGAAGATCCCACCAGCGTGGCCATTGCGAGCATCCAGTCGGCGGCCACCTTTTCAGATCCTAACATCAAATATGTCTTCCGAGCAGAGAATGGAGGTACTCAGGTGAGCTGCTGTGAGCTGCTGCAAAGAAGGTTTCCTCGCTTGCTCCTCGGCAGGTATCCAAGCCAATGTTTCTCACAAGCTGGACAGGTTTAAGACGGAGGGGATTCTGGGAGTTGAAGTCCACCCGTCTTAAACTTGCTCAGGTTGAGAGACACTGGTCTAAAAAGCGCCACTGTGCTGCTGGCTCCCTGTGTTAATATATTCTTCAAAAACAGGAATCTGGTCTGCACGAAAGGACTGGCTCGCTTATTTGCATTGTTGCCGCTTGCAAGTTTGGAGTTAAGACTTGTAGGCGTTCCTATCTCTTTGACAGATAGGAATTTTCCTATCAAGAGGTGATATAGGATCTTGCTTTCCTGAAGTCATTCGTACTTAGAAAATAAAACCGAGATTCAATTCTAATTAACAAAATACTTATTTTAGTACAAAAGTAACAAAAGAATAAACCTTTAATAAGCTACATCTTCTCAGCTAAGTATTTCACGTCTGCCTCGGGCGAGGCTTCGAAGGAGAAGGAAAGTAGGAGGAGACAAAAACTGGAATGCACGCATGCGTAGTAAAACGTGTCACATGTCTGCTTGATTAGGAAATACAGTAAATCTAGAAATAGTAGAGATGCACAACTGGTAGTTATTCACATCCTGACACTCTTTTTTTTGCTCTTTCCTCCTCCAGCTGATGTACAGAGTCATACAGGTGGCCGAGGGGCAGCTGGATGGGCAGACGGAGGGCAGTGGGGCCATCAGCGGCTACCCTGCAACGCAGTCCATGACCCAGGTAGGTGCTGCCGATTTGGAGGAAGAGGAAGGTGAGTCCTCCTGGGAAAGAGAAAGCAGCCCTGCGGTTGGGCTGAATCCTCTGACCGCAGGTGGGTCTCAAGATGCTTCAATGGGGACCAAGCTGGCTGGGGAATTCTGGGAGTTGAAGTCCTCACCTCTTAAGGTGGCCAAGGTTGAGAAGCACCATCCTGGAGCATCTTCCCTACTTTTCCCTTTGCTCTAGACCAGGGGTCTCCAAGCGTGGCAACTTAAAACTTGTGGACTTCAACTCCCAGAATTCCCCATGGCTGGCTGGGGAACTCTGAGAGTTGAAGTCCACAAATCTTGAAGTTACCCTTTTTTAAAAAAAAATTAATACAGTGCTTAATACAGTACTAAGTGCTTAATAAACAGTGTATTGTCTGGATCAATTTACTTATACTGTACAGTATAATAATTCTGATGATAATACCAATAACAGCTGTAGTAATAATACTGATGTTTACTTATGCATAGTCCAATTCTTGCTTCTTTTACTTATATATAGATCAATAACCGTTCATCTTCTAATTTATACCTCTTTTATCTACCCATTAATGGAACAAATCCCATGTTAAAAAATACTCTGTTTTTTCCTTATCTTTTATTATTAATGTCAATCTATCCATCTCGCGCAGTCTAATATTTTTCCAATTATACTTCCATTCTCTAGGTATATCCTCACTTTTCCAATATTGTGCAAATACAATTCTCGCTGCTGTCAGCACATGTACTATTAAATATGTAATCCCTTTATTATAATGTTCTGGTAATATACCTAACAAAAATATTTGTAGTTTGACATCACCCTCTTAATCTTCTCTTCCCAGGCTGTCATCCAAGGAGCATTCACAAGCGAAGATGCCGTCGACTCCGAAGCCGCGGCCACCGAGACCCACTACACATATTACCCGGCCACCGTGGCCGACACCAGCACCTCTGCCGGAGCAGGGACGGCTGCAGTGGTCACCACTCAGAACTCGGACGCCCTTCTGGGACAAGCTACGCCCACCGGCACAGGTCAGTCAGTCAGGACTGTTCCAGATGGAGGTCGGGCCCAGACCTATCCTCCCACTCTGCTGTGATTTTGTTGCTCTCCCCAATCCTCCAATCTATTAATTTGATTAATTTGTATTCCATTGATAAATGCTGCCTTTTGACTTGTAAACTATTTCTGACAGAGCCAAAGGAAGTGATCATTTGATAGGTCGAGACAGAGTTTTCCCAACCTTGGGAACTTGTAGACTGGTGGGCTTCAATTTCCAGAATTGAATTGACTGGGGAATTCTGGGAGTTGAAGTCCACCCATCTTAAAGTTGCCAAGATTGAAAAATAACCTTGGCCTAGGGAAGAGATGGAGCATGATGGCCCCTTAATGGCTTGGCAGAACTGTTGTAACTATAGTTGCTTTAGTCTGGCAAGATTCTGTCTGTAGGCGAACAGCAGTGAAGAAACGACTCGGAAGGAAGTCCAGTTTTGGGTTTAGTTCTTGGATGTGATTCCTTTTGAAGTATTTTTTAAACACAAAGCTCTCTCTTTCTCTCTCTCTCTCCCACTTCGAACAGGGCAGTTTTTCGTCATGATGTCACCCCAGGAGGTGCTGCAGAGTGGAACCCAGCGGTCGATCGCACCCCGGACTCACCCTTATTCCCCGTGAGTGACGGGCCTCGTATTTAATGTCATGCTTGGGAGGATGGGAATTTTCCTCGGAGTTTTCCAGGTTTTCAGAATTGGTTTGCTAAGGCAGTGGCCCCCAACCTTGTGGGCCCCAGGGAGAGAGGTTTCTCCGCGGACCGGAGGGGACGTGGTTTTCTACGCTACCTGTGTCTTGCGGATGGGGCTTCATTTGTTTGTGTGGACTAGTGCCAGTCCATGAACCCATAGGGGGTTAGGGACCCCTGTGCAAGGGCCGTGGTGGCGAACCTATGGCACTCGTGCCAGAGGTTGCACTCTGAGCTCTCTCTGTGGGCATGTGCGCCGTCGCCCCAGCCCAGCTCCGTCGCGTTTCTCGCTGTCGTTTGCAGGGAACCAAAATTTTGTGGGACTAAAAAAAAAAAATTCACTCAATCAATTCCAACTTCTCGCGAAAGAAAATAGTTCTCACGAAGTTCATTCGGGCACTTCACAATGGGGGAGATGGGATCCTGTCCCCTTCCTGAAGCCCATTACGACACGGAGCCACAATGTGACCCTGCGTCAGCTCGGCTCAGCTCAGCCAAAAAAAAAAAAAAAAGGATCTGACATCTGGTCAGTTGCTTTTTCTGCAGAGCTGCCTGAGTTGGGATGCCGCACCTCCCCGCCGGCCAGCTGAGCTTCGGCGCGCTGCTCCTGGGCTCATCGGCCTATGGACGTTAGATTCCTACCACCCAGCACCAGTTCAGGGGTTCCTTTCCCCCCCCGGGGGGGAGGGAGAGAGCCAGAGAGAGAGAAACAGAGGCAGAAAGGGAGGGAGGGAGAGGGGGGGAAGAGAGAGAGAGACAGAGAGGGTGGAGAGAGAGAGAGAGGGAAAGAGAGGGGGAAGAGGGAAAGAGAGAGAAAGAGAGGGGGGAGGGAAAGAAAAAGCGAGGGGAAGAGAGAACGGGGGAAGAGGCAGAAGGAAAGGGAAAGAGGGAGGGAAAGAGAAACACAAAGAGAGAGGGAGGGAAAGAAAAGGGGGTAAAGAGAGAAAGGGAAGAGACGGAAAGGGGGATAGAGAGGGGGAAGGGAAAGAGAAAAGGGGGTAAAGAGATACAGCAGGGAAGAGAAAGGGGGAGGGAAAGGGAGAAAGGAGGGAGGGAAAGGGAGAGAGAGAAAGGGAGGGAGGGAGAGAAACAGGTGGGAAAGAGAGGGGGGAAAGAAATTATATTACAAAAGTTTTTCTTTTTTATTATTGCTAAATGTAATATTTCAAAAGCAGAAAAAAAATGAAGGGGCATAAAAGCACGTTGATCATGTTTTTCTTAGAACAATTAGCTGAACTCTGCCTTGTTTATCATTATTTTAGGTAGTAAAACCTCATTATTCAGGTTAAATTGCCTGAAATTTTGGCACTTTGCGATAAATAAGTGGGTTTTGGGTTGCAGTTTGGGCACTCTAAAAGGTTCGGCATCACTGTGCTAGGGTCTCTCTCAGGATTTGTGAATACAACTTTTGAGTGTAGAATTATTTTTTATTACTATTATTTTTTTATTTTTTTAATTAAATACACAAAACTATACAACAATACAACAATGACATACACAACAACAAATAAACATTTTGGGCTTTTCTGTTTAGCCCCTAACTCCAATAAACTATCCTCGGAACTTTACATAATTTAAGTTACATTTTTTTTACCATAATAAACAACTATATCCGTATTATCTATATAGCCTTTTAAATCTATAGTTTTTACTTATATTAATATAAATATACCGTGTTACATTTAATGAATTTTTACACACAAATATCTTATATTATTCGGAGTTGGCAAATATACATTTATACATTCCTTCTTTTTCTTAACCAATCATAAAATCTGTTCCATATTATATAAAAGTCTGATTCTTGTTTATCCTTTAATTCCTTTGTTAATTTGTCCATCTCAGCGCAGTCCATTATCTTTCTAATTATGTCCTCCTCTGTAGGCATTTCACTGTTTTTCCAGAACTACGCGTATATAATCCTAGCTGCCGTTAGAATGTGAATAGTAATGTATTGGGTATCTTTGTTAACTCTTGGTTCAATGATGCCTAACAAGAAAAACTCGGGTTTATTAGAAACTTCTTCCTGGGTTATTTCTTTAATCCACTTCCCTATAATGGCCCAATAGCTCGTAGCTTTCTTACAGGTCCACCAGGTATGATAGTATATTATTTTTATTAGGATTTTTCAATAGGTCTCCTGCCTTGAGCAGGGGGTTGGTCTAGAAGACCTCCAAAGGTCCTTTCCAGAAAATTTCAGACATCATCTATGTTCTAGTAGGACAATAAAAAAGTATAACAAATTCCCCCCCCAAAAATGGAAGAACACGAGAAACAGAAAGAAAACTTGGAGTGACGATTTCCATCCTTCTTTCCGTTGAGTAATTGCCATCTTAATTTTCCCCCCTTCCTCTTTGCCCTTTCAAATCAAATCTTTATTATGGTTCAGGGACCAGCAATTAGAACAGTGTTTCTCAACCTTGGCAGTTTGAAGATGTGTGGACTTCAACTCCCAGAATTCCACAGCCAGCGTTGCTGGCTGTGGAATTCTGGGAGTTGAAGTCCACACATCTTCAAGTTGCCAAGGTTGGGAAACACTGAATTAGGAGAACGAGACACGAATAATATTTTTTGAAAAACTAAAAAGACATAAAAAGAAAACGTACAGAAGGTTAAACCAAGAAAAACACTAACCCTTCTTAATCCCCCCTTCTTTAAATCCCCGGTCTTTTCTTCTTTACCCAAAAAGTCCCAAAAGGTTTCCAGTCTTTAAAAAAACAAAAGTCTTGTATCATTTTTACCCTGAATCAAACTCTTTAGCTTCGCAGTTTTACAATCCAGTGTTCCACTCTCTACATTTCATTATTCTTCCCGCTGTGCATATGGGAAATTTCCCATGTTTCTTTTCCAGTTCAGTCCATAAAGCCCAATAGATACAATTCCGGTTTCATTTAATATTAATCTTGCAGTACCTTCTCATCAGGGTATAAACTTGCACCCCAAATTTCTTTTGTTTTTTTCTCATATTCACCATGCAAGACAAGAAATCCCCTCTTGAGCTGAAGTGGTGCAGTGGTTAAATGCTGCGACTGCAGGCTGACTGCTAGTTCAGCAGTTCAGCTGTTCAAATCTCACTAGGCTCAAGGTTGACTCAGCCTTCCATCCTTCCGAGGTCGGTAAAATGAGGACCCAGATTGTTGGGGGCAATATGCTGAACCCTGTAAACCGCTTAGAGAGGGCTGTAAAGCACTATGAAGCGGTATATAAGTAAAGTGCTATTGCTATATTCCTTTTCACACTTCCAACCCTGGTTTGACAGTCCTTTGTCCGTGTTTAACATCTTAGCCAAGTGTCACAGACCAACAATGCCTCGTTTATAAGAATTCTGTCTTAAATGATGACACGATGTAAATTTAATGGCGCAAGTGTAAATTAGACCCGCCTTTTCCTTCTCCCAGGAAGTCGGAAGCTCCACGCACAACCCGGGACGAGAAGCGTCGGGCACAGCACAACGAAGGTGAGGAAGGCAGCCGGATTGGGGGAGAGAGGCAATGCCGCATAGTGGTTAGGTTGGTGGAGTAGAACTGGGGAGATCAAATCCGTTCCTCAGCCATGGAAACTCGCTAGGTGACTGCCCAGCCTGCTTCACAAGGTTGTTTGGGGGGATAGGAATAAAGGAAGGTCCCCATGAAAAGACGAGGGCTATGTCTAATAAATGCAGGGAGTCCTCAACTTACGACCATTCATTTAGAGACTCTTTGAAGTTACAACAGCACCAAGTCCGGTCTTGCAGGTAACACCGCTGCAGGATTCCCACAACCTCTCCTTCCAGAAGGTAACCCTGTAATCCTTTTGTGTCCTGCAGTGGAACGCCGGCGCAGGGACAAGATCAACAACTGGATTGTGCAGCTCTCCAAGATCATTCCGGACTGTTCTATGGAGAACACCAAATCTGGACAGGTGAGAACAGTTGCGCAGCTCTGCTGTGGGGAGATGAGGTTTAGGGTTGGTGATGGGGGCAATATTCGTCCCGCCTTTGGCATGAAAGACAGCTAGGTGACTTTGGGCCAATCACCAGGAGACTGGGAGTTCTAGTCCCGCCTATGGCATGAAAGCTGGGTGACTTTGGGCCAATCACCAGGAAACTGGGAGTTCTAGTCCCGCCTATGGCATGAAAGACAGCTGGGTGATTTTGGGCCAATCACCAGGAGATTGGGAGTTCTAGTCCCGCCTATGGCATGAAAGACAGCTGGGTGACTTTGGGCCAATCACCAGGAGACTGGGAGTTCTAGTCCCGCCTATGGCATGAAAGACAGCTGGGTGACTTTGGGCCAATCACCAGGAGACTGGGAATTCTAGTCCCGCCTATGGCATGAAAGACAGCTGGGTGATTTTGGGACAATCACCAGGAGACTGGGAGTTCTAGTCCCGCCTATGGCATGAAAGCCAACCTGGTGACTTTGGGCCAATCACCAGGAGACTGGGAGTTCTAGTCCCGCCTATGGCATGAAAGACAGCTGGGTGACTTTGGGCCAATCACCAGGAGACTGGGAATTCTAGTCCCGCCTATGGCATGAAAGACAGCTGGGTGATTTTGGGACAATCACCAGGAGACTGGGAGTTCTAGTCCCGCCTATGGCATGAAAGCCAACCTGGTGACTTTGGGACAATCACCAGGAGACTGGGAGTTCTAGTCCCGCCTATGGCATGAAAGACAGCTGGGTGACTTTGGGCCAATCACCAGGAGACTGGGAATTCTAGTCCCGCCTATGGCATGAAAGACAGCTGGGTGATTTTGGGACAATCACCAGGAGACTGGGAGTTCTAGTCCCGCCTATGGCATGAAAGCCAACCTGGTGACTTTGGGACAATCACCAGGAGACTGGGAGTTCTAGTCCCGCCTATGGCATGAAAGACAGCTGGGTGACTTTGGGCCAATCACCAGGAGACTGGGAATTCTAGTCCCGCCTATGGCATGAAAGACAGCTGGGTGATTTTGGGACAATCACCAGGAGACTGGGAGTTCTAGTCCCGCCTATGGCATGAAAGCCAACCTGGTGACTTTGGGACAATCACCAGGAGACTGGGAGTTCTAGTCCCGCCTATGGCATGAAAGACAGCTGGGTGACTTTGGGCCAATCACCAGGAGATTGGGAGTTCTAGTCCCGCCTATGGCATGAAAGCCAACCTGGTGACTTTGGGACAATCACCAGGAGACTTGGAGTTGTAGTCCCACCTTCGGCATGAAAGCCAACCTGGTGACTTTGGGCCAATCACCAGGAGACTGGGAGTTCTAGTCCCGCCTATGGCATGAAAGACAGCTGGGTGACTTTGGGCCAATCACTAGGAGACTGGGAGTTCTAGTCCCGCCTATGGCATGAAAGACAGCTGGGTGACTTTGGGCCAGCCTTTCTCTCTCTCAGCCCAACCCACCTTCCAGGGTTGTTGTGAAGAAAATAGGAGGAGGGAGGTGTGCCATCTTGAGTTATTTGTCAAAAAAATAAAGTGAGATACAAATAAATAGAGAAAAAAATAGTGATGTCAGTCTTCCCAGCAATTACCTTCACTGCCAAGAAGGCTAATGGTAAGATTTGGCTTGAAGTTGATCATACAGGAAGTCCTCGAGTTACGGCCACTTGTTCAGCCACTCTTCAAAATTGCAATGGCACTGAAGGAAAAGGACTTAACAACCAGTGTGCGACACTGCTGCCGTCTCAGTATTCCCAATGATCACGCGATCACCAGCTCAGGTCTCCGACTCACAGCTACGACACTGCAGAAGTCACTCAATCGCCATTTTCGCCCTTTCTATCTAACAGATTAACAGAGTTGGAAGGGACCTTGTGGGTCATCTAGTTCAACCTTCCCCCCAAGCAGGAGACCCTACACCATTTCTGACAGATGGCAGTCCAGTCTCTTCTTGAAAGCCTCCAGGGATGAAGCTCCCACAACTTCCAAAGGCAACTTCTGTTCCATTGGTTGATGGTTCTCATTGTCAGGAAATTTCTCCTTATTTCTAGGTTGAATCTCTCCTTGATCAGTTTCCATCCATTGTTCCTTGTCTGGCCTTCAGGTGCTTTGGAGAATAGCTTGACCCCCTCCTCTCTGTTGCAGCCCCTCAAATATTGGAAGACTGCTATCATGTCTCCTCTGGTCCTTCTCTTCACTAGACTAGCCAGGCCCAGTTCCTGCAACCGTTCTTCGTATGTTTTAGCCTCCAGTCCCCTCATCATCCTGGTTGCTCTTCTCTGCACTCTTTCTAGAGTCTCCTCAACATCTTTTTTATAGTGTGGTGACCAAAACTGGATGCAGTACTCTAGGTGTGGTCTTACTAAGGCTTTATAGAGTGGTTCCCTGCCAGTTCCCCACAAGCAAAGTCAATGGGAAAGCCACAAGCTGCCCCATAAGTTACTGCAGTGATATCATACTCTAACACACACCCCCAACAGCCCCATGGCACGTGTACTCTCCTTTGGACTCTCACCTCTTCCCGTTTAACGATCCGATGGTCCTGGAGTTATGACTGCAGCTGGGGCCAGAATTTCTGTCCCCAAGCAATACAGACCCAGGACATCATGTTTTACCAGCCGAAATTTTGTCCCAGTTGCTGTCGTCACCCAAGGACTGTATTGAATAGAACAGTGTTTCTCAACCTTGGCAGTTTGAAGATGTGTGGACTTCAACTCCCAGAATCCCCCAGCCAGCGTTGCTGGTTGCGGAATTCTGGGAGTTGAAGTCCACACATCTTCAGACTGCCAAGGTTGAGAAACACTGGAATAGAAGGTGATGGCTGGATAGAATGGATGCTACAAGACACCTCCTTCATCGTTGGCTTCTGCAGCTGGAGTGACATCTAGTAGATACCTGGAGGCCCCAGGTTCCTCCCCCTAGCAGATTTTGCACTGCTGGTGATCTGGTTAGTGATCTACTGGGCTGGTAACCATTAGCTCATTGCAGAGGCGGGTTCCTAATTTTTTTACTACCACTCTGTGGGCGTGGCTTATTTTGTGGGTATGGCTTGCCAGCCATGTGACCGGGTGGGCGTGGGCCTCCAGAGCTTGGCAGCGGCTGGAGAAGCAGGGGGGCATTGCCCACCCACAATGCAGCCCCCCACAGCGGGAGCAGCAAGACCGCGGCAGCGGTTCTTCTAGGAGGCTCCGTCTGGCCTGAATGCTTCTCCCCATTCGATGATCCTAGGCTCCTGCCGCCCGTTCCCCCTCCCCTCAGCAGATCGAGAAGCCTCAAACGTGCGAAAATGCCTAATGATCATCACTGCTTGTTCATGGCTTCTCGGACTGCTGAAGGGAGGGGAATGGAGATAGCTCCTGACGCCAGTTCTTTCAGCGTCTCACGTGCTCCCTCAGCCATCCTCCCCTGCTTGGACTCACTGTGGGGTAGGAAGGCAGCGCATGCGCAGTGCCGGAAGCTTGACTTCTGGGCATGCACAGAAGAAATTTTTTTAAAAAATTTAAAAAAAATTTTTTTTTAAAAAATGGCAGTGCCCAGGCACCAGCAACCGACCGCACCAGTACTGTGACGTCACCAGCGGGCCGCTACCGGTGCTATAGAGTGGACCGCACTGGTAGGAACCCACCACTGGCTCATTGGTGGTAAAAGAACTATTGGTCTCCAGTCTCCAGTCCAGGATGCTCGGGGAGTGATAACCCAGAAGGTTCTGCCTTCTCTTCATTCAAAGTGGTGACCAAATCCGTAACGATGGCTCCCTCAAAGTAGCCGAGGTTACTCTCTTGAGTCCCTTTCTCTTCTTCCCCCTGCAGAGTAAAGGCGGGATCCTCTCCAAAGCTTGCGACTACATTCAGGAATTAAGACAGAATAACATCCGTCTTTCTGAGGAACTGCAGGGCCTGGACCAGCTCCAGGTGGATAATGGAGTCTTGCGACAACAGGTAAGGTTGGCAGACCCCTTCCCCTATCTCTGGAGGGGACTCTCAATGCTCTGGTTTCCCCATCATGGGCACTTCAAGGGGTCTGGGATTGATGGGATGGGAATTTATTCCTATCAGAGGCGATGTGTGGCTCTTGTTCCCTTGAAGTCATTCATACTTAGAAAATAAAACCGAGATTAAATTCTAATTAACAAAATATTTATTTCAGTGTAAAAAGTAACAAAAACATAAACCTTAATAAGCTACATTTTCTCAGCTAAGAATTCACGTCTGCCTCGGGCGAGGCTTGCAGGAGAAGAAGGGAGGAGGAGACTCCTGGAATGCAGACATGCGCAGTAATACATGTCACATGTCTGCTTGATTAGAAAAGACAATAAATATAGAAATATAGTAGAGAGGCTCAACTGGCAATATATTCACATCGTGACAGGGATGAACCCAGCTGAGCAGCCTGACCTGATTCACAGAATGACCATCTCATTCGCCAAACCCTTGACCAATCCTTCTCAACCTGCTAACTGGGGAATTCTGGGAACTGGGTGTCCACTCATCTTTTCGTTTTAGTCAATAAAGGTTAAAATACAAAACTCCCAACACATTTAAAACAAAAACAAAAACCCCATGAAACAAACATGACGTTGGGGGGGGAAAGGTGCAAAAAAGAAGGAAAACCAGAGAATTACACACATTTTCCCTCCTAGTTGAATACTGATTAATACATTACTGCAGTATTGCTATCCCATCTCTTGCAAAATACACCTAGAAAAAAATGTAAACTACTAAGCTATTTGCAAATTAGTGGCCTGTCATCCGCCCAGAGTCCCCTGGGAGTTGGGCGGTATACAAATAGAAATTAAATAAATAAATATACAGAACAGAACAACAGAGTTGGAAGGGACCTTGTAGGTCATCTAGTCCAACCCCCACTCAAGCAGGAGACCGTGTACCATTTCTGAAAAGTGGCTGTCCAGTCTCTTCTTGAAAACCTCCAGTGATGGAGCATCCACAACTTTTAGATGCAAGCTATTCCACTGGTTAATTGTTCTCACTGTCAGGAAATTCCTCCTTATTTCCAGGTTGAATCTCTCCTTGTTCAGTTTTTATCCATTGTTCCTTGTCTGACCTTCAGGTGCTTTGGAAAATAGGTGGACCCCCTCCTCTCTGTGGCAGCCCCTTAAATATTGGAAGATGCTCTCATGTCTCCCCTGGTCCTTCTCTTCTCTTCACTAGACTAGCCAGGCCCAGTTCCTGCAACCGTTCTTCGAATGTTTTGGCCTCCAGTCCCCTAATCATCCTGGTTGCTCTTCTCTGCACTTTTTCTAGAGTCTCAACATTTATAGTGTGGTGACCAAAACTGGATGCAGGATTCCAGGTGTGGCCTTACTAAGGCTTTATAGAGCAGTGCTAGTCCCTAACATGATCTTGATTCTACCCCCACTGATGGACATCCCATTAATATGTCCACCCATCTTAGAATTGATAAAACCCTGGAAGCTCCATTTCTGTCCTCCTCTTCTGCTTGCAGGTCGAGGATCTGAAGAACAAAAACCTGATTTTACGAGCGCAGCTCCGACAGCACGGCGTGGAGGTGATCATCAAGGAATCCCACTGACCGACCACCCACCCACCGGCAGGGAGGGCCTCGCTCAAGGCGCAGACCCACCCATCCCGCCCTACACCTTGAGCACAGCAGAAAGCCACGATGCCCAGCTGCACCGGTGCTTCCAAGCCTGCCTGCCTACCTCCCTCTCTCTCTCTCTGGTGCCGGATCGGAAGGCCGCGTCCCCTGCCTCTGGGCTCAGGACGTTCGACTTTGCCCAGTCGCGCTTCTGGGCTCACCCTTTGGCTTGGCCCTCCAAGCTTGACGTTGACAAACGTACTCTTGGTTCGTAGGACCCTAAAACGAATAGCCC
The DNA here is from genome assembly GCA_023053685.1 of Diadophis punctatus similis. Lineage (NCBI taxonomy): Eukaryota > Metazoa > Chordata > Lepidosauria > Squamata > Dipsadidae > Diadophis > Diadophis punctatus. Next base: position 9,993,322 of record JALIGW010000011.1, read on the forward strand.
CCCTCCCCCCCTCCAAGTTGTGTTGACCCTCTCCCAGTCCTGCCGTTTTGCTGAGCATTGCCGCCCCCCTCGCGCGCTTCCTCTGACGCCCCCTTGCATGCAGCCTCACGTAGTTCCCTTCCAGAGCTCCCTACTGCCACCCGTGGCACAGGGACCTCCGGGGATCGTCCCCCTCCCGGGCTCTGCTCCCGCCAAGCGAGGGGGTGGCGCTCTAGGCAGCCCCTCCTGCTTGCCCTCTTTAGCCCAGCCTTATTTCTCTCCTTGGATGGACTCCGGAAGGCCGACTCTCGACGCTCCCCACGTGTTTCCTCGTTGCCGAAAAGACGCGACCTTGCTCGCGGCGCAGAGTGCCAAGGACCGGAGCGGGTGCTGAGCAGTCGCCGTCTTCCTCTCTCTCTTGAAGATAATGCATCTAACGATCAGGATAGCAGTTCTCTTCCCCCCCCCCTCTTCTTTTATATAAATCTTGCGTTTTGGACAACAACAAACGACAAAAAAAAGGAACATAATTAAAAATCTGCCTTGCTGGGGTTGATTTGCGTTTGGTTTTTGTTCAGGGACGGCTGGGGTCTGTCCGTGGGGGGAAGGTTGGCGCTCGGAACCCGTTTGAACAGGTTTGTGTTGTGTTGTGTTTGTGTTGTCTCCCCAACGTTGGCAGGCCTGGACGGTGGTGGTGCCCGGTAGGCAAAGAGGAAGGGTGTCAGCATGCGCACCCCCAAATCTCTTCAACCTTGTAAGGCATCCCAAAGCTATGCTATCCTGCCTCGGACAAGCAGCAGTCAACCCAATAGAAGATTTGTCGCTCAGGGCTGGACTATGGGGTCCTTGGTGGTCCCTGAGCAGACCTTTCATGACCCAACTAGGGGACATCATCAGTGTTAGAAGGGAGTGGGGGTTGTGGAGAGGAGGAGGAGGAGGAGGAGGACAACTGAGGGGTCCTTGGTGCTCTCTGAGCTTGGTGGTTTTCTTGCAGACGTTTCATGACCCAACTAGGGAACATCATCAGTGCTGGAAGGGAGGGGAGTTTGTGGAGTGGAGGAGGAGGAGGAGGAGGGAAGTAGTAGTAGAGGAAGTGGACTGTGGGGTCCTTGGTGCTCGCTGAGCCTGGTTATTTTCCTGCAGACGTTTCATTGCCAAAGTAGGTAACATCATCAATGCTAGAAAGGAGAGGGCTTTGCTCTCTGTGTATATATATGTGTGACTTGCCCTGCCAGCGTTGGGGGGGTTAGTTGGGTTAGTGTAGTTTTTCTCATGGTTTTTCTCCTTGATTGGGGTTTTCCTTTCTGCCTGCATGTAGGTCTGGTAAGATACATTCATGTTAACTTGAAATCAATAAAGGTAGCCAGCTCCCTTTAAATTAGAGGGGTTTTTTTTCAAATTCAGTCAAACCTCTGAAGCGCTTCAAGTTTTATGCTCCTCGTCTCGGTCTTCTGAAACCTATCAGGTGAACCCATCCGGCTATTGTGCCATTAAGAATCCCAAAAGATTTTAATCTTTGTCTCCTTACCGATCCAACCTCGCAATTGGAATATATTGTCCTCTCTCCACTGAGCAAACTTCTCCATGTTTGGTTCTTGGTAACACCAAATATTTAATAACGAGGAAAGAAAGAAAGAAAAATCGAGACTTGACGCTTTTTCTGTACTTATTCCCACGTATGGTCAATACGTTACTTATTGCTGCAAAAAGTTATTCTGCAGTCAATTGTTCCTTATTGTATTAACCAGAGATGCTTATGCAAATTGACTTGCCCCTTGCATAGAAGGAGTCAGCTGGCCGTAAAGAGAGAGAACCCATAATCCACCTTAAGTCACTGGCCTGGTAGTACAATGTAAAGTCTGGAGCTGTCAATCGGACTAAATCTTCCGAGTCTTGAAAAATCTTGAATTTAATCCTTTTGTAAACTGAGACGAAGGGCCCATTCGATGTCCAAGGTGGACAGATCAAATATGTTCTTTTCCCTGTGGAAATCTGGGTCACAGGTCAGCTCCCCAGAAACCCAGGAGGGTCTGACCATGAGCATAGGCTGATGGAAAGATTCCCCATTGTTTGATCGGGTCCCAGCAGCTCCAAGACAATAAATAGATCTAATATAGGTATAGTGCCTTTTTATGCGAATGGAATGGAAGAGATTCGAATGAGAGAAGAGAATGCAGAAGAGAATAGAAAATAGAATGCAGAAGAGAAGAGCAAATAGAAGAATAGAATGCAGAAGAGAAGGGCAAATAGAATGGAATAGAATGAGGAGAGAAAAGAAAATAGAATGGAATAGAATGCAGAAGAGGAGCAAATAGAATGGAATAGAATGAGAAGAGCAAATAGAAGGGAATAGAAGGGCAAATAGAAGAATAGAATGGGAAGAGAAGATAAAATAGAAGGGAATAGAAGGGCAAATAGAATGGAATAGAATGAGCCGAGGTGGTGCAGCGGTTAGAGGCAGTACTGCAGGCCACTTTAGCTGACTGATCAGCACGTCAGCGGTTCAAATCTCACTGGCTCAAGGTTGACTCAGCCTTCCATCCTTCCGAGGTAGGTAAAATGAGGACCCAGATTGTTGGGGGCAATGTAAATATATACATTGCTTACTGGTGTAAACCGCTTAGACAGTGCTTGCACTGTGAGGCGGTGTATAAATCTCACAAAATTAAATAAATAAATAAGTTGCATTAACAGAGGAATATAATCAATATCAAGGGAGGTACTAATTCCACTCTATAAAGCCTTACTAAGACCACACTTTGGAATATTGCATCCAATTTTGGTTGCCACAATATAAAAACGATGTTGAGACTCTAGAAAGTGCAGAGAAGAGCAACCAGGATGATTAGGGGACTGGAGGCGAAAACATACGATGAACGGTTGCAGGAACTGGGCCTGGCTAGTCTAGTGAAGAGAAGGACCAGGGGAGACAGGAGAGCTGTCTTCCAATATTTGAGGGGCTGCCACAGAGAGGAGGAGGTCAAGCTGTTTTCCAAAGCACCTGAAGGCCAGACCAGAAGCAACGGATGGAAACTCATCAAGGAGAGAAGCAACCTGGAATTGAGGAGAAACTTCCTGACAGTGAGAACAGTGGAACAGCTTGCCACCAGAAGTTGTGGGTGCTTCATCACTGGAGGTTTAAAAAGGATGGGGTGGGTAGGGTCTCCTGCTTGAGATGGATGGATGGAAGGAAGGGGGGAGAGAGAGAGAGAGAGGAGAGAGAAAGAAAGAAAAAAAGAAAAAGGAAGAAAGAGAAAGAAAAAGAAAGAAGGAAGGAAAGAAAGAAAGAAAAACTGGAGGTTTTTGAGAAAACTTTGGCCAGCCATTTTTCCTGGATGCAATAATAAGATCTCCTGCCTTAACAAGGAGGTCGGACTAGAAGACCTCCAAGATCCCTTCCAACCCTGATACTCTCTGAACGAAAAATTGAAAGGAGGTTTTCAAGACAAGGCCATTGGAGAGGGCTCCTGCTTGAGCAGCGGTTGGTCTAGAGTAGGGGTAGGCAAACTACAGCTCTTTGAGGACCTGTGGACTTCAACTCCCAGAATTCCTGAGCCAGCCATGCATGCATGGCTGGCTGGCTCAGGAATTCTGGGAGTTGAAGTCCACAGGTCCTCAAAGAGCTGTAGTTTGCCTACCCCTGGTCTAGAACCGCAGTGTTTCCCAACCTTGGCCACTTGAAGATGTCTGGACTTCAACTCCCAGAATTCCCCAGCCAGCATTTGCTGGCTGGGGAATTCTGGGAGTTGAAGTCCAGACATCTTCAAGTGGCCAAGGTTGGGAAACAGTGGTCTAGAGCAGAGGTCTCCAACCTTGGCAACTTTATGAGGTGTGGACTTCAAATCCCAAAATTCCTCAGCCAGCCATGCTGGCTGAGGAATTCTGGGAATTGAAGTCCACACCTCATAAAGTTGCCAAGGTTGGAGACCTCTGGTCTAGAGAACCTCTGAAGTCCCCTTCCAACCCTCGGAGTCGAGTCTGGAAGGAGAAAAAGAAGCCAAGAAGAAGCAGCCGTCCACCAAGCGGGGCAGGTAGCGACGCCCAGGTGAGCCCGGGCTCCTTCGCCGCTGCCTCCGGGGGAAGGTCGGGCCGCTTCCCGCAGCTCTAGAGAGCCCCTCCAGGACGACGAAAGCCCGCCCCCTTTGCCCCCCCTTCCCAGCCGGAGGAGGAGCCCGCGGGGGGGGGGCTCACCTGGGCAGGGGCGGTGATGGGCGGGCGGCGCAGCCAATGAGCGCCCCGCCTGCGCTCACCTGCGCACCTCGGCAGCGGTGAGCGAGCTTCTCTCAAGCGGCGATGGCGGCGCACGGCTGGCTCTGGGGGTGCCTCTTCTTCGCGGGTTGGGGTAAGGAAGCGGGGGCCCGTCGGGGCTGGGGAGAAGGGCAGCCGGCCCAAACACGGGTTCAAGCCCTCGTGTCCCCCCCATTTGCCTCCCCCCCTCCCCATTATCCCCTTTTATTCCACCGCATTGGCTGGCTCGGTGGGAACCCCTTTAAAGGTCTTTAAACCCCTTTAAAAGACTTTAAAAGTCACCCGATCGATCAGAATAGAGCTGGAAGGGACCTTCGAGGTCTTCTAGTCCAACCCCCCTGCTCAACCTGGAGACCCTATACTTTGGGGGGGGGGGTTGACACTAGCCATTGTTTGATTGGGGGTTGTTCCTTTTCAAAGGATCAAGATTTCTCTCTCTCTCTTCCCCCTTCCTTGCTTGGCTATTGTTTTTAATGTTTATTGTTACTTAAAGTTTATTGTTACTTTATTGTTACTTAAAATTAAATACTTAATGTATTTAATTTAATTTAATGTATTTAATGTTTATTGTTTTTAATGTTGGTTAAACATTAAAGGAGAGGCTGGGATTGCGCTTGGAGCTAAGCCATGGTTTGTTTAACCAAGGGTGAAGAATTGGGAATTGGAAGTCCACCCTCTTGGAGTGGTCAAGTTTGTGAAAGGCTCCTCAAACTTTCAAGGCCAGAATTCAATTCTGCTTGGATTTAGTCCTCAACTGGCCTTTGTTTTTTCCTGAAAAATGCAAAATATTTTACATGAGCCGAGGTGGCGCAGCGGTTAGAGTGGGGTACTGCAGGCCACTTTAGCTGACTGTGATCCCCAGGTCTAGCGGTTCAAATCTCACCGGCTCAAGGTTGACTCAGCCTTCCATCCTTCCGAGGTGGGTAAAATGAGGACCCAGATTGTTGGGGGCAATATAAATATACATTGCTTACTGGTATAAACCGCTTAGAGAGTGCTTGCATTGTGAGGCGGTATATAAATAAATAATAAAAACAAATAATAAATAAATAAATAAATAAATAAATAAATAAATAAATAAATAAATAAATAATAAAATATTAGACTCTCTCCAAATCATAGACCACCCCCAATTCCCAGTCTAAACCAATCCAGGCTAAGCTGGGCTCTGCCTAGAGTTGGCAAGCTTTAATTTGATTGTGTTCAAATCCTTTAATTTGATTGTGTTCAAATCCTCTAATTTAATTGCGTTCAAATCCGGCCCAGCTCTCTGGCTTGGGATCTCTTTGGCTGCTTTCGCTGTTTGCATGGGGGGGGGGGGGGGATAATAATAAAGATTCCGGAAAGGAGAGTGCCCGGCAGACCTTTGGCAGAGGGAGGGATTGGTTTCGGGGCTGACTCCCGCGGGTTGGCGTGGGTGGACAAAACAGGGTTTCATTCCTGATAAATCCACCAACCAGCTCGAAACGAAAGCTGAACTGAAAAGTTGCTGGGCACTTTTGAGTCACTTTTCTCGCTTGAAAAATAATTGTTGAAAGGGACGGATAGAACAAGCCGCATCATGTTTCTGTTGTTTTTTCAAGGCACACCCAGGTTTTTCTGGAAAGGTGAGCGGGCACACAGACCTCCCCCCTTGCAGCCCGGCCCGGCTCTAGTTATCCCTCCTGCTGTTGGGGATGGGATGTCTTTGGGGTTTAGGATCTCGGGGTTCCCGAAGGCTTTTCCAAAGGGGGTTGAGGACAGTTCCTGACCGAAGTCCGGAAAACCGCAGCAGAGTGAATGGGTTCCCTTGAAACTCTGCCTGCCTTAGTATCACAGGAAAATTCATGCCAAGTTACAAACGGAAGGTTGAGGAAGCTGAGGAGGGTTAGAGTTTCTGTTGTTGATGCTCATCAGAAGAAAGGAAAGAGAAGGAAAGAGAAGGAGAGAATGTGAGAAAGAGAATAAGAGAAACAGACGAAGAGAAAGAGAGGAAAGAAAAAGAAACAGAGAAGGAGGCAAAGAGAGGGAGAAAGAAAGAGACAGAGAGAGAGAGAGAAACAAAGAAATAGCGTAAAAAGAGATAAAGGAAAAGAAGAAAAAAAGTAAGATAGAAAGGAATAAAGAGCAAGAAAGAGAGACAGAGAAAAAAGGAAAAGAAAGAGATAGAAAGAAGAAAGAAAGGAAAGAGAGGGAAAGAAATAAAGGGAACGTGAGAAAGAGAATAAGAGAAACAGACGAAGAGAAAGAGAGGAAAGAAAAAGAAACAGAGAAAGAGGCAAAGAGAGGGAGAAAGAAAGAGACACACAGAGAGAGAGAAACAGAAAGAAATAGAGAGCGTAAAAAGAGATAAAGGAAAAGAAGAAAAGAAGAAGAAAGAAAGGAATAAAGAGCAAGAAAGAGAAACAGGAAAAAAAGGAAAAGAAAGAGATAGAAAGAAGAAAGAAAGGAAAGAGAGGGAAAGAAATAAAGAGAATGTGAGAAAGAGAATAAGAGAAACAGATGAAGAGAAAGAGAGGAAAGAAAAAGAAACAGAAGGAGGCAAAGAGAGGGAGAAAGAAAGAAAGAGACAGACAGAGAGAGAAACAGAAAGAAATAGAGAGCGTAAAAAGAGATAAAGAAAAAGAAGAAAAGAAAAAAGTAAGATAGAAAGGAATAAAGAGCAAGAAAGAGAGACAGAGAAAAAAGGAAAAGAAAGAGATAGAAAGAAGAAAGAAAGAAGAAAGAGAGAGAGAGAAAGAAAGAAAGTCATTTGCAGAGATGGGCAGAGAGAGAGAGGACAGAGAAAGAAAGAGAAAGAGGGAGGGGGGAAGGACGGAAACTTACTTTATGGTAGCTTCTAGTAATCTTTGCACAGTAGCTATTACTGTAATGACAATGTAAAAATGCAAAAATAAAATACCCGAGGACCAATGAAAATGGTATTTAGTGCCATTAAAGAAGATGGCTGGAACATAGAAAAGGTTGGGAGATTAATGGCTGCTGACCTGGAGCCAAAAAGTTAGAAGTTAAGTCGAAAGGTGTGATAATTATGTAGAAAAAAATGCGACAAAAGTAGAACTAGGAGACATAGGATTTCCCCATTTTACAGGGCAGAAAACATGTCTGAAGTTGTCTGTTGAAGTGCAGATTGTCCTTTTCTAACTTTTAAACGGAAATAGATCTCTTTCCCTTCATCAGATATATTTATTTTTCCCAGAATATTCATTAACGTGTGCTGTTATTCTGGTTAATCTGAATTTCCCAATTTTTGTGGGGTGGCGTGAAAGATTTAAGCAATGTAGCACCTTTGATCCAGTTCTCTCAACATGAATGTTTTGCCAGGATTTATGATAGCAAAAGGAACCCCCTGAAGTCATCACAAGCAGCTAATTTTGGCAGGAAACTTCCTGATCCCTTCAGCCCTGTTCCTTGCTTTTGGCCAATCAAGCCTGGAGTTTTGGTTAACACAAGGCCAGGGTGGATATTTGCATTCCTAAGAAAGTGTGAGACAACAAAGGGGAATGACTCACTTCAGAGAGAATCTAAATGGGAAGATTAAGAATTTTATTTAGCTTCTTGTGTGGGGCTCATTTATTTTCAGGGAGGGAGGGAAGGAAAGGCGAAAGAAGGAAGGAAGAAGAAAGGAGGAAGGAGAAAGAGAAGAAAAGAGGAAGGAAGGAAAGAGAAGGAGGAAGGAAGGAAGAAAGGACAAAGAAAGAAAAGGAGTTATTTATTCCGATCACGTGACCATGGGGAATACTTTGAAGGTCGTAACTGTGAAAAGTGGTGACAAATCACTTCTTTCAGCGCCGTTGTAACTTTGAACGGTCACTAAATGAACTGTTGTAAGTCGAGGACTACCTTTTTAAAAATCACAGAAAAGGAGAAAGCAGAAAGGCACAAAATGCAAGGTCACATAGAATTGAATGGAATTGAACTGAATTGAATTGAATGGAAGGGACCTTGGAGGTCTTCTAGTCCAGCCCCTGCTTAAGCATACTGCATTTTGCATGTTGCAGAAAAATGCAAGCATGTGTGCTTAAAAAAAAAAAGATGAGAGACGAATACAATAGAAAAAATAAAGTATAATATGTCATTATGAAAGTAAACAGTTACTGTTATATATATATATATATATATATATATATATATATATATATATATATATATATATATATATATATATATATATATATATATATATATATATAGTGCAAACATTATGCAAGTGGGTAAATACAGCCTTATACAATTTGTGCTTTATTAATCGACTGGAGTCCCAAATTTCACGAGGCTTGCTCATACAAATTCTATATCTACTGATTCATTAAGTTGATCTTTATTCATTTATACGCAGCCCATTTCCAGCTTCGATTTCCAACATTTTTCGCCGCAATGCAGAATAAAATGACACCCCCAGCTCAGCCAATAGTAGCCATTTCCATAACAAGCCCTATTAACTTACACCTTTCCCCCCCACTTTTCCTGCCCTCTTTATTTTGATTTCTATTTTATAGTAGGATAATTTTAATAAAAGTCTTTTTTTAAAAAAAAAAGATGGGAGCGACTAATCAGTTTGAGTAGGCAAGAATATTTATAGCTCAGGGTTGAAATGAGGGGTCCTTGGTGGTCTCTGAACTTTGTCAGTTTTCTTGCAGACGTTTTATGACCCAAATAGGGAACATCATCAGTGTTAAAAGGGGGTGATGTTTGCTCTTTGTTTACGTACAAATGTTGGTGGGGGTGTTCTTGGTGATTCCTAGATTAGGCTGTTGTTGATTATTTGATTGCTCGTCAGAGCTGGTAGCACCTTGATCAGAGTTTATTTATGACTTGATTGGTTTGGTACTACAGGGCAAGCCTCTAGCTGGTATATAAAATGAGAGCAAATCCTGTTGCATTTTCACTTTGGCACTCTACTGAGGAGGTCTGTTGTAATTCAATTTATAATTTTTACACAGACTCAGGAAAATGTGCCCGCACAGAACATGGGTGAGGTCTGTTTCCCTGTGGAATCTGTAGTGTTTGCTTTGTGCAAACTCTGGCTGGGGAAACACCCCACACAACACACACACTTCACCCACTTCTTCTGGTTAATAAACAGCCTTTCCCATCCTCTGCCTCTATGGCCACTGGGTCCAAAGTTACCCACGTTTTGAGGCCCAAGAGATTTTTTCCGGACTCAACAGTTTCCCCTTTCCTTTCCTTTCCTTTCCTTTCCTTTCCTTTCCTTTCCCTTCCCTTCCCTTCCCTTCCCTTCCCTTCCCTTCCCTTTCCTTTCCTTTCCTTTCCTTTCCTTTCCTTTCCTTTCCTTTCCCTTCCCTTCCCTTCCCTTCCCTTCCCTTCCCTTCCCTTCCTTTCCTTTCCTTTCCTTTCCCTTCCCTTCCCTTCCTTTCCTTTCCTTTCCTTTCCTTTCCTTTCCTTTCCTTTCCTTTCCTTTCCTTTCCTTTCCCTTCCCTTCTTCCCTTCCCTTCCCTTCCCTTCCCTTCCCTTCCCTTCCCTTCCTTTCCTTTCCTTTCCTTTCCTTTCCTTTCCTTTCTCTCTCTCTCTCTCTCTCTCTCTCTCTCTCTCTCTCTCTCTCGCATTCCCCTCACCCTAACCTTTACCTATCTTTCTTTCCTTCCTTCCTTCCTTCCTTCCTTCCTTCCCTCCTCTCTTTCTCCTTTCCCCCACTCTTTCTTTCTTTCTTTCTTTTTTCTTTCTTTCTCTTTTTTCTTTCTCTTTTTTCTCTTCCACTCTAACAGATTTAACAGATTAACAGAGTTGGAGGGCACCTTGTAGGTCATCTAGTACAACTCCCCACTCAAGCAGGAGACCCTACACCAGTGATGGCGAACCTTTTTTGGCTCGGGTGCCAAAAGGGTATGCGTGATAGCGTGCGCGTGCCTGCCCACACCCATAATGCAATGCCCTCCCCCCGTGCAAGCGCACAACCCCCGCACTGCCCCCCGCACATGCGCACAAGCCCCAGCACTGCCCCCCCCCGTGCATGCGCACAGGCCTCACTGAAGCCTCCGGACTTCCAGTAGGCCCATTGGGCCGTTTTTCACAGTTCCCAGGGTTCAGGAGGCTTTCCTAAAGCCTGGGGAGAGCGAAAACGGCCGAAAAGAAGCCCAAAAACCAGCTGACCAGCGCTTGCTTGCACGCTGGAGCTGACATAGGGCAATGCCTCACGTGCCCTCAGATATGGCTCCGCGTGCCACCTGTGGCACCTGTGCCATAGGTTCGCCATCACTGCCCTACACCATTTCTGACAAATGGCAGTCCAATCTCTTCTTGAAAGCCTCCAGTGATGAAGCTCCCACAACTTCCGAAGGCAACTTCTGTTCCATCGGTTGATTGTTCTCACTGTCAGAAAATTTCTCCTTATTTCCAAGTTGAACCTCTCCTTGGTCAGTTTCCATCCATTGTTCATTGTCTGGCCTTCGGGTGCCTTGGAGAATAGCTTGACCCCCTCCTCTCTGTGGCAGCCCCTCAAATATTGGAAGACTGCTCTCATGTCTCCCCTGGTCCTTCTCTTCACTAAACTAGCCATGCCCAGTTCCTGCAACCGTTCTTCGTATGTTTTAGCCTCTAGTCCCCTAATCCTCTTGGTTGCTCTTCTCTGCACTTTTTCTAGAGTCTCAACGCCTTCCTTCCTTCCTTCCTTCCATCCATCCTTCCATCCATCTATCCATCCATCCATCCATCCATCCATCCATCCATCCATCCATCTCAGAGCAACAACCTGGAATCAGCAAGCCACCGTGATGCACACGGTCCTGCCTGAAAAAGCTGAGAGAACCTGCACAGCCTCATCCTTGTTTTCTAGAATGTTGCTTGGTCTTTCTAGGCGTTTTCTGGGATTATAAATGGAGGTTCCCTGTGGCCCAGAGTTGGCTTTGAAGTACAGGATGCCACGACTTACGGCCACCATTGAGGTCAGAACTTCCATCACTAAACAAAGCGGTCATTTTTATGACCGTTTTTGCCAAGGTCATTAAGTGAATTTGCCTTCCAGCTGGGAAGGTCACAGATGATGCTTACAAGACCCTGGGAAGCTGCCACTGTTAGCAGCCACTCGTTTAGTGTCCCTTCCAAGTTTACAGCGGCAATTAAAAACGTGACTTCCAATCGGTCCTCGCACTTACAACTGATGCAGCTTCCCTACAATCACAGGATCAGAATTTGGTCACTGGGTTCACAAAGATTACTTGGTGCAAATTTCCATAGCAAAATGGAAGATAAAGCAGAAGTGGTTAAATTGATTGTTTTATTCAAAGAGGAAAATATACTTAAACATGTTTTTCCCTTCTTGATTTTGTGCTTGGAGTGAAAAAGAAAATGAAACGTTGGCTTTGGTTTTGCTGATCAGAAAGATTTGTCGTCATAGAAACGGCTAGTTATATATTAATGTGTAAAAGCAAAAAGTTGAGGTTGGAGTGTTTTTATCTCATACTATGCTAGGAAGAGTCAGAAGTCAATGCCTTTTTCCCCACTCTTCTATCTCACACCTTCTTTTAGAATAGAATAGAAGAATAGGAATAGGAATATGGAATAAGAATAGAATAGAATAGAATAGAATAGAATAGAATAGAATAGAATAGAATAGAATAGAATAGAATAATTAGAATAATTAGAATAGAATAGAAGAATAGAATAGAATAATTAGAATAGAATAATTAGAACAGAACAGAATAGAATAATAATAGAATAGAATAATTAGAATATAGAATAATTAGAATAGAATAGAATAATTAGAATAGAATAATTAGAATAGAATAGAATAATTAGAATATAGAATAGAATAATTAGACTAATTAGAATAGAGTAAAATAATTAGAATAGAATAGGAATAGAATAGAATAGAATAAATAGAATAGAATAAATAGAATAATAATAATAGAATAGAATAGAATAATTAGAATAGAATAGGAATAGAATAGAATAATTAGAATAGAATAGGAATAGAATAGAATGGAAGAATAGAATAGAATAGAATAATTAGAATAGAATAGAATAGAATAGAATAATTAGAATAGAATAATTAGAATAGCAATAGAATAGAAGAATAGAATAGAATAATTAGAATAGAATAGGAATAGAATAGAATGGAAGAATAGAATAGAGTAATTAGAATAGAATAGAATAATTAGACTGATTTGAATAGAATAGAATAGAATAGAATAGAATAGAATAGAATAGAATAGAATAGAATAGAATAGAATAGAATAGAATAACAGAGTTGGAAGGGACCTTGGAGGTCTTCTATTCCAGCGGTCACCAACCGGTGGTCTGTGAGAAAATTTTGGTGGTCCGCAGAAAAATTATTTGCATTTTTACATTGCACTGAATACTATTTATCTTTTTTTAAAAAAATCATATTAGTGGTCCACGGGATTTAAAATTATGAACTTAGTGGTCCCGGAGGTCCGAAAGGTTGGTGACCCCTGTCCTAGTCCAACCTCCTGCTTAGGCAGGAAACCCTACACCACTTCAGACAAATGAAGTCTTCCAACATCATCTTAAAAACGTCCAGTGTTGGAGCATTCACAACCCCTGGTGGCAAGCAGTTCCACTGGTGAATTGTTCTGTCAGGAAGTTTCTCTTTAATTCCACGTTGCTTCTCTCCTTGATTTGTTTCCACCCATCGCTTCTTGTCTTGCCCTCAGGTGCTTCCGAGAATAGGTTGACTCCCTCTTCTCTGTGGCAACCTCTGCTCCTATTCCTTCCCTTAATTTCCTATTTCTATTTTTTTTCTCTTTGTATTTTATATAATTAAAGAAATAATTTTTTAAAAAAATTGGTTGCTTGGCATCTAACATGTATTTACGATGGTTGTAGCATCCCGGCGTCGTGTTTGCACCCTTCCCAGCTGACTTCTGACAAACAAAGTGATTGAAGGAAGCTAGATTCGCTTAAAGACCGCATGATTCACTTAACAACTGCAGCAGTTTTCTTTAACAACCACAGGGGGGGGAGATTGTAGAATAGGGCACGATTCCCTTAGCCACCGCCTCGCTTAACGATGGAAATTCTCGTCTCCGTTTTGGTCTAAACTGCCTGTAAAGGTCCTTTGCTGAGTAATAGAGCCGAGGTGGCGCAGCGGTTAGAGGCAGGTACTGCAGGCCACTTTAGCTGACTGTGATCTGCAGATCAGCGGTTCAAATCTCACCGGCTCAAGGTTGACTCAGCCTTCCATCCTTCCGAGGTAGGTAAAATGAGGACCCAGATTGTTGGGGGCAATGTAAATATACATTGCTTACTGGTGTAAACCGCTTAGAGCAGCGGTTTCCAACCTGGGGGTCGGGACCCCTTTGGGGGTCAAACGACCATTTCCCAGGGGTCGCCCCAGCATCCTCAGCTCCCCTCCACTGCCACAAGCCTGGCCATATCGCACCCCAGAACCCGCGCCCCCACCACGACCCACCCCGCCGCCACCATTTGGGTTCTTTTACCCTCTGCGCATGCGCAAAGCCCCGACAGGCAAGAACAAACCAGGAGCATTTCACCCCTGCGAAAGGCGTGCGCGACTTTGGCGGGGCCGGGACAGGCGACTGCCCGGAGAGAGCCATACCCTTCGCCCCGAACGCTACAGGTAGACGGGAGAGACTCTGCGAAGGGGGTGGCTCTCTCCGGGCAGCCGCCTGTCCCGGTCCCGCACACCTTTCGCGATGGGGCTCGAAAAGCTCCCAGAGGCAACACGTGAAGTGAGCGGAGACCTCGCTCGGATGCCGCCATTTGGGTTCTTTTACCCTCTGCGCATGCACAACACACTTTGCGCATGCGCAGAGGGTAAAAAACCCCAAATGGCGGCGGGGTGGGTCACGGTGGGGGGCGGGGGCGGGGCAAGGGTCGCGGCATTAGGAAGATTGGGAAGCGCTGGCTTAGAGAGTGCTTGCACTGTGAGGCGGTATATGAATCTCACAAATAAATAAATAAATAAACTCCGTAGTGCCTAATTGTACGGAAGTTTACATAGCGTAGATTTACAGAACGGCTACTCCCTCGAGGACTTGACTGTCCTGGTTCAACGTTATGAATAATTTCTGTCCTTCGGGAATGTAGTTCTCTCCAATTACTGGTTGGGTGGAAAGTGGTGCGTTCTGCTTGTAGACATCCAGGGAAGGTTGGCTGGGCTTGGAAAATCAGGATGCCTCCCTAAGACAGACTAGGTTTCTGTGCTCCTTTCAATGGCATGGTGTCTCGTGGTGGACCGGGTTCTTTCCCAGTTCCCTGAAGCATTGCAAAACTCCCTGAGCTTGTGAGATTTCGGCGTTCACACCCTGACTGTAGAAAACTCACCAAACCTCTGAGCCAGTGTTTCCCAACCTTGGCAACTTGAAGATGTCTGAACTTCAACTCCCAGAATTCCCCAGCCAGCGAATGCTGGCTGGGGAATTCTGGGAGTTGAAGTCCAGACATCTTCAAGTTGCCAAGGTTGGGAAACACTGCTCTGAGCCTTATAAACATTTGACATCTAACATTAAAAAGGATGTTGAGAAAGAGTGCAGAGAAGAGCAACCAAGAGGATGAGGGGACTGGAGGCTAAAACATATGATGAACGGTTGCAGGAACTGGGCATGGCTAGTCTAGTGAAGAGAAGGACCAGGGGAGACAGGATAGCAGTCTTCCAATATTTGAGGGGCTGCCACAGAGAGGAGGGAGGGGGTCAACCTGTTTTCCAAAGCACCTGAAGGCCAGACAAGGAATAATGGATGGAAACTGAACAAGGAGTGATTTAACCTGGAACTAAGGAGAAATTTTCTGACAGTGAGAACAATCAACCCATGGAACAGAAGTTGCCTTCGGAAGTTGTAGGAGCTTCATCACTGGAGGCTTTCAAGAAGAGATTGGACTGCCATCTGTCAGAAATGGTATAGGGCAGTGATGGCGAACCTTTTTAGGTTCATGTGCCAAAAAGGGGGGGTGCACGCGCTAACGCGCACTCGCATGCCCACACCCATTCCCTCCCTCCCACGCATGCGCACAACACCCCCCATGCTGCGCATGCGCACACACCCACACCCCCGCACAAAGGCCTTACCGGAGCCTGGGACGGTAAAAAACGACGAAACGGGCAAACCGGAAGTTCGGAAAAATGCACTTCCGGTTTGTCCATTTCGTCGTTTTTTGCATTCCGGGGCTTCAGGGAGCTTCCCTGAACCCTCCGGAGTGCAAAAAACAGCTCACCAGCAAACCGGAAGTGCGTTTTTCCGAACTTCCGGTTTGCTGGTGGGCAACGCTCGCGTGCCCTCCGCTATGGCTCCGCGTGCCACCTGTGGCACGCGTGCCATAGGTTTGCCACCACGGGTATAGGGTCTCCTGCTTGGGTGGGGGGTTGGACTAGATGACCTACAAGATCCCTTCCAACTCTCTTAATCTGTATCTGATTCATAAACAAGTCAAAGATGATATGATTAAATGGATACAGAATTCAAAGTAGATAGTAAATTTCTACAGAGCTGTTTAATCCCAAATTCCCAGCATTGAGAGAGCCATGGAGGCACAGTGGTTAGAATGCAGTATTGCAGGCTAATTCTGCCGACTGCCAGAAGTTCAATCCTGACCGGCTCCAGGTTGACTCAGCCTTCCGTCCTTCCCAGGTCTGTAAAATGGGGACCCAGATTGTTTGGGGCAAATAGGCTGACTCTGTAAACCGCTTAGAGAGGGCTGTAAGTCTAACTGCTCTTGTTATTAACTGTTGGCACGGCACCAGAGGTGGGTTCCTCCCTATTCGGACCGGTTCGCCCGAACCGGTAGCGACCCGCTGGTGATGTCACGATGACGTCAACGAACCGGATCGGTCGGTGCCGGTCCGTGGGCGCCACCATCTTTTTTTCGAATTTTTTTCTTCTGCGCAGGTGCAGAATCCGAGTTTCCAGCACTGCCATTTTGTTTTCGGCGGGTGGTTTTTTTAAAAAAAATTGAATTTTGGGGGAGGTTTTGCACAGCGCATGCCCGCGCGAAGTGCATACGTACCCACAAGGCACAGCCACGTGGCATGGGAGGAAGCGAACCAGCAGCGAGGTAAGTTGGAGCCCACCCTGCACGGCACCATCAGTTGGGCTCAATGCCAAATCAGGCAAAGGTGCCATCAATCAATCAATAAGGCCGAGGTGGCGCAGCAGTTAGAGCGCAGTACTGTAGGCCACTTTAGCTGACTGTGATCCGCAGGTCAGCGGTTCAGATCTCACCGGCTCAAGGTTGACTCATCCTTCCATCCTTCCGAGGTAGGTAAAATGAGGACCCAGATTGTTGGGGGCAATGTAAATATACATTGCTTACTGGTATAAACCGCTTAGAGAGTGCTTGCACTGTGAGGCGGTATATAAATGTCACTAATAAATAAATAAATAAGGCCGCGAGGACAAACTCAGCTGGCCGGGTTGCCTCCTGCGAGTGGTGTCATGTCTTTGAGGCGAAAGGAAGTTTCAAAATCCAGATTCATTTGCAGATCAAATGCAGGGAAGTCCCAGCCAGTTGCCTCTTCGGCTGCTCACTTGTCAGCTGAGTTTCTCCTAAGAGAAGCTGAAGTGAGTCGTGTTCGTGAGAGCAGAAAATAAGCGGAGCTGAAACTGGTAGGGCAAGAAACTCGACGAGTCGGGTGGATTACCCCACCGCCCGCCCTCTGCTATCTGGAGGAGAAGTTTATTTAGTTCACGAATAACGACGCATGCATTTGCAAGCCAGCGCACACCAACCTGGATTATCTGCAAACGCCAGAGGGGATTTTCACAATTTTTGGCAGTGCAATTCTTACGGTTTTGTTTGCATATATATATATATAAAGGAAAAGGATAAAAATGTGTCTACCCAAGTAGTCTTCAACATACAACCGCAAATGAGCCTCCAATATCCATTGCTACGCGAGATAGTTGTTATGTAAATTCTGTCCCATTTTACGACCTTTCTTGCCACCGTTGTTAAGTGAATCCCTGCGGTTGTTAAATTAGTCACACAGTGGTTAAGTGACTCTGGCATCCTCATTGACTCTGCTCGTCGCAAAAGGGGATCACATGACCCGGGGACACAGCAACGGTCATAAATGCGAGCCAGTTGCTAAGCATCTGAATTTTGATCACGTGATCGCGGGAATGCTGCAAAGGCCATAACTGTGAAAAACGGTCATAAGTCCCTTTTTTTGATGCCGCCATATTGCCACTGAAAGTTTGAACGGTCATTAAATAGACTGTTGTAAGTCGAGGACTACCTGTATACCAAGGGTGGGTTCTACTTACCTTCCCCACTGGTTCGCATTGCGACGGAAGTGCATGTTTTGTGCGCGCGTCCCTTCCCGGAAATGACCCTCTGTGCATGCGCAATACAAGATGGCAACAAGAACCGGCTCGGGGGCATGGCAGGCCTGGGTTGCTGCCAGTTCCAGCGACCCAGGCCACCAAGTTACTAACGGTTCTATAGAACTGGTCCGAACCGCCAGGAACCCACCTCTGCTGTATACAGATATTGGGGGAAATATTCATCAAAATGAATTTTAGTGCAGCCTTCTTATTTAAAAAGATTATAAAGCTTGCTATTTAAAAAGATTACATACTAATCATGATTTATGGTTTCTATTTCTCGCTTAGGTTGTGTGTTTTCCAGATAGTCAGTTTTGAATGCAGGACAATCTAAGCTAGCCAAATAAGCACCAACAGGAGGCCATAACATGGTTCACAGTGTGGACGCTGAATCTTTCACGAACCCATAGGTTGTAAACCATGATTTATAGTTTGGCGCAATATGTGAATCTACCCAGGGTGTTTTCCTGGATATCTCTGGGACTGTCTTTGGAGTTGCAAGTCAGATTTTCTTGACTCCTAATTTTTTTACCACTTCGGTTGAAAGTTGAAACCCATGACTGTTTGCACAAATTTTCATTTCCTGTTTCTGCTGCGTGTGGTTTTAAAGGCTGAATCACAGTTTTTGCTGAAAGTTCTTCCTGGTGTTGACCTCTGTGTGTCTCCCGGGCAAGCCCAGCCTCGCTGGACCAGAAGTGGACGATGGGCAAAATTGGGCGGCCGCATTTAACTGGGTAATTTTTCCAGAGGGAAGCGAAGAGCAGACAGGTCTCTGGTGCAAAGCTGTAATCCTGCATTCAGCTCGGATTTTCCGCAGAGGGGTCTATTTGAACCGAAGTAGTCAGGTTGACCGTACAAACTGTGTTTTTGGGAGGTTGTGTGAGAAGCTGCACCCCTATTTTGAGTGGGAAGAAGAATCGGAATATGTAGGAAAAGGCTCTGGATATTCAAGGATTACAATGGCATCCTGCCGAGTCTTAAAGAGAAAAGTCTTGATTTTTGGTCTTCTCTCTTTAGGGTCCCTGGTTTTGGGTGAAGACGTCATCGAAGTCCGCGAGAATGGAGGTAAGCTTCAAACCTGTGGCTGTGTCTCCTTTTGATCATGAAATACAACTAAATCAAATGTTATGATAAATTTAGGTCGTCGATTATATTTTCTTTAATTTATATAATGATGTACCGTATTTTTCGGAGTGTAAGACGCACCTTTTTCCCCCCTAAAAGAGGCTGAAAATTTGGGTGCGTCTTATACTCTGAATGTAGCTTTTTCAAAGCTTTTTTTTCAGCCCTAATGAAGTGCTAACGATCTTCCCGGCTCTTACCGGCTTGCAGGCTTTTTTTTATTGTTACTTTCTCCGAAGGAGGTTTTTTTTAAGCCCTTACCAGGGGATAAAATAATGTGCTGAAGCTGCTCCGAATAAGTTTTTTTCTAGCCCTAACCAGGTGCTAACTATCTTCCCAGCTCTTACTGGCTTGCAGGCTCTTTCATTGTTACTCTCTCCGAATAAGATTTTTTTAAGTCCTTACCAGGGGATAAAATAATGTGCTGAAGCTGACCAGACTAAGGACGCTAGCCAGATGAATACCTGGTAGGCAGATTTTTTCCCCCTATTTTCCTCCCCAAAAACTAAGGTTTTTCCTGGATATCTCTTATACTCCGGTGCGTCTTATACTCTGAAAAATATGGTATATATTAATTGAATAATAAATGAAATGAAATTATGAATTGTGAATAAATTTATTTATTTAAATCAATTTATTAATTACTTTAATTTAATTTATAATTCACGTAAAACAAATTTATATAATTATGCACCAGAGACAAAATCCTTGGGTGTCCAATCACACCTGGCCAATAAAGAATATTTGAGTCCATATTCTATTCTAAAACTTTCTTCCGGAGTATAATGTGTGTGTTTCCACCCCCACCCACCCCGAGCTTTTAATTCTAAAGTGCGATCCCTGCGGTTTTGTTTAGAGATACAGGTAGTCCTTCACTTAAGACCATAATGGACCAACATTTCTGTTGTTAAGTGAGACAGTTGTTAAGTGAGTTTTGCCCCGTTTGACCTTTCTTGACACAGTTCTTAAGTGGATCACTGCTGTTGTTAAAGTTAGTCACACGGTTGTTAAGTGAATCCGGCTCCCTCATTGACTTTGCTGGTCAGAAGGTCGCAAAAGGGGATCGCGTGACTCCGGGACACTGCAACTGTCATAAGTACATGCCAGTTGCCAAGCCTCTGGATTCTGATCACATGATCATAGAGATACCGCAAAGAGATAACTGTGAAAAACGGTCCTAGGCCACTTGTTTCAATGCTGCTGTAACTTTGAACGGTCACTAAACGAACTGTTGTAAGTCGAGGACTACCTGTATATAAGGGAAAAGAATAAAACTGTGTCTATATCAAATCAAAAAGTCAAAATCAAGTTTATGACAGTCAAAGACCAGTCCGTGGGCGCCACCATCTTTTTTTTTTTTGAATTTTTTTGGATTTATTTTTATTTTTTTTCTTCTGCGCATGCACAGAAGCTGAGTTTCCGGCACTGCGCATGCGTCGCCATTTTGTTTTCAGTTTTTTCCCCCCGGGGTTTCTTGCACTGTGCATGGGTGCGGGAGGAAGCGAACCGGCAGTGAGGTAAGTTGGAACCCACCCCTGGTTATACGTCAGTCTTTTTCAGGGACGTTGTAACTTTTAAACACTAAAGATTAAAAGTTAATTAAAAAGTTAATTGTAACTTTTTAATTAACTTTTAAAGTAAGGTTCTACATTTAGGCAAGAAAAACAAAATGCAGAGGTACAGTATATGTGGTACCTTGCTCAACAGTAGTAACTGTGAGAGGGATCTTGGAGTCCTAGTGGACAACCATTTAAATATGAGCCAGCAGTGTGCAGCAGCTGCCAAAAAAGCCAACACAGTTCTAGGCTGCATTAACAGAGGGATAGAATCAAGATCACGCAAAGTGTTAATACCACTTTATAATGCCTTGGTAAGGCCACACTTGGAATACTGCAGTTTTGGTCGCCACGATGTAAAAAGGATGTTGAGACTCTAGAAAGAGTGCAGAGAAGAGCAACAAAGATGATTAGGGGACTGGAGGCTAAAACATATGAAGAACGGTTGCAGGAACTGGGTCTGGCTAGTTTAATGAAAAGAAGGACCAGGGGTGACATGATAGCAGTGTTCCAATATCTCAGGGGCTGCCCCAAAGAAGAGGGAATCAAGCTATTCTCCAAAGCACCTGAGGGTAGAACAAGAAGCAATGGGTGGAAACTAATCAAGGAGAGAAGCAACCTGGAATTAAGGAGAAATTTCCTGACAGTTAGAACAATTAATCAGTGGAACAACTTGCCTCCAGAAGTTGTAAATGCTCCAACACTGGAAGCTTTTAAGAAGATGTTGGATAACCATTTGTCTGTAGGGTTTCCTGTCTAGGTAGGGGGTTGGACTAGAAGACCTCCAAGGTCCCTTCCAACTCTGTTATTCTGTTGTGTTTTTCCTTTCGTCTGGCATAGACCTTCAGTTTACCCCCAAATGGGAATCTTCTTTTTTATTTATTTATTTATTTATTTATTTGGCAGTTTTTCTATGCCGCCCTACTCCCTTGGGACTCAGGGCGGCGTACAACATTATATAAAAACTTTTCTCCTTGGAGCTGAACCACAATAACACGCATATTTAAAAAAGAGCCGAGGTGGCGCAGCAGTTAGAGTGCAGTACTGCAGGCCACTTTAGCTGACTGTGATCCGCAGGTCAGCGGTTCAAATCTCACCGGCTCAAGGTTGACTCAGCCTTCCATCCCTCCGAGGTAGGTAAATGAGGACCCAGATTGTTGGGGGCAATATAAATATACATTGCTTACTGGTGTAAACCACTTAGAGAGTGCTTCCACTATGAGGCGGTATATAAGTCTCACTAATAAATAAATAAATAATAAATATTTAATAGGCAAAAGAAGAAAAAATTAATGGCTTTTGTTCCCCCCAAAATTTGAGCACCCATCACACAGAACAAAGTCCAGCCGGATGTCATATTTTTCACCACAAAAATGGGAAAACTGTCAGTGGTTAAAATTTGTGACTTTGCCCCAAATCTGCCAAATTATTTTGTGATTCCTCTTTTGAAAATAGACAGACACCCACTTAAGCGGGGAAGGGGTGGAGAAGTTCGATCCTAGGTAGAGGCAAATGTAGGGTCCCCTGCTTGGGCAGGGGGTTGGACTAGATGACCTGCAAGGTCCCTTCCAACTCTGTTAATCTGTTAAAAACTTACTTGTAGAACAAATTCTTTATTTATTTTCTAAACAAATGACCATTAGAGGTGATTCTTTGAGAAAGATTTGTTCAAAAAGAATTCTGCCTTCTCTGTATCTGATAATACAGGTGTAGGTAGTCCCTGACTTACGGCTGCATTTGAGCCCAAAATGTCCGTTGTTAAGTGAGACATTTGTTAAGTCAGCTTTGCTCCATTTTTACAACCTTTCTTTATGATCTTTCTTGCCATTGTTAAGTGAACCACTGCAGTTGTTAAGTGAATCTGGCTTCCACACTGACTTCGTTTGTCAGAAGGTCGCAAAAGGGGATCACGTGATCTCGGGACACTGCGACCGTCATAAACACGAGTCGGTTGCCAAGCATTTGAATTTTGATCATTGGGCCATGGGGATGCTGCTTTGGTCATAAGTGTGGAAAAGAAGTCATGTGCCTTTTTTCAGTACGAAAGGTCACTAAACGAACTGTTATAAGTCAAGGACTAACTGCAGTCCTCAGCTTACAATCGCAGCTGGGACCAGCAGTTGTTAAGCAAGACATCACATGGTTGCAATTTGCAAACTTCCCTGCTAGTTCCCTCCTCCCCTCCCACCCCCTTGACTTTGGTTGACGGAAATCGGCTGGGAAGGTCACAAATGGGGATCACATGACCCCACAGCGCTGCAACCATCACAAACGCAGGCCAGTTGCCAAGTGCCTGAATCATGATCACAGGATTGCAGGGATGCTGCAGTGCTCCTTGGTGCTCTCTGAGCTTGCTGGTTTTCTTGCAGACGTTTCATTGCCAACCTAGGTAAGATCATCAGTGCTAGAAGGGAGTGGGGTGTGCAGAGAAGAGGAGGAGGAAGAAGAGGAGGAGGAGGAGGAGAACTGTGGGGTCTTTGATGCTCTCTGAACTTGCTTGTTTTCTTGCACATTTCATTATCCAAACTAGATAAATTAGGTAATGATGTTATCATGAAATGTCTGCAACAAAACAAGCAAGCTCAGAGAGCACCAAGGACTCCACAGTTCTTCTTCTTCTTCCTCCTCCTCTTCTTCCTCTTCTAGATATCATTGGGGAAAGTTACAATATTGAGTTAACAACCGCGGCAAGACAGGGTGTAAAACTGAGTCTGGTTATATGGGTGTGTTGTGGCCCGCCAGTGGCCAGCAGAGCTGGCGGCAAACTCGGACAGTGAGGAGGTTGGGGAGGAACATGGGCCAGTCCTGGAGTCTGGGGAAGACTCTGATGGGTGCTCTGCGTCGGAGGCAGAGATGGGGCCAGGGCCGTCCGACAGTTATCAGCTACCTTCGGAGTCGGAGATCAGTGGGGCTGAAGAACAGCTGGAGCCTGTTCCCGATGCGTGCATGAGCAGAGCTATCAGGAGAAGGGAACAATTAAGGATTCGGGAGTAAAGGCACAAGTAATGGCCACTGTATGATGCTGAATGGCCCCTCCCATAGGAAATAAATAGGAGCAAAAGGGGAGTGGGGTTTGCAGGAGGCAATTAGTTCGTTTATTAGTGTGAAGATTTGCTTATCGTGCCTCACAGAGACTCCTTGCCAAGTATTTCCTTGTACAGCGATGTGTCAAGAAGCTCTCGGCCTGGCAACTATCCAAGGACTGATAAGGTCTGTGCTTGCAATTCACCCTTGAAAGGCTAATTGCCGGGACTTTGCTGGATGTGAAAGCTAGGAATTCACATTGGCCAAATAAAAAGGGATTTTTTCGGGACAAAGGAGTCTGTTTCGTGATTTGGTGAAGCCTAGGTCAGAACAGAGTGCCTCAACTTATAACATTCATGATTTACATTGCAAATTCAAGGCTCCATTATAGAATAGAATAGAATTCTTTATTGGCCAAGTGTGATTGGACACACAAGAATTTGTCTTCGGTGCATAAGCTCTCAGTGTGCATACAAGCAATAAGTGATAAATCACGACCATAGTCATCGTAAACATACATTCATCATAAATCATAAGATACACCACTTAGGGATAGTCTTAGGATACTAAATAAGCAATCAAAATCAGACTAGGAAACTAAATAAACAAGATAAATCGTAAAATACAAGCAACAAAGTTATAGTCATAAGAAGATAAGGAGATAGGTAATAGGAAAGATAAAAATAATAATAGTAATGCAACCTTACTAGATAGTTTGACAATGTTGTGGGAGTTAGTTGTTTAGCAGAGGGGGGGGGGACTTCCATTGTGTCTAGTTGTTCTAAGCAACTTAACAACCGTTTTTCACACTCACAACAGCTGCACCCCCGTGGTCACGTGATCAGAATTTGGAGACTTGGCCACTGGCATGTACTGTTGACGGTTGCAGTGTCCCCGAGGTCAGTTGTTAAGTGAGTTTCGCCCCATTTTACGACCTTTCTTGCCGCAGTTGTTAAGCGAATCACCGCAGTTGTTAAGTTAGCAACCAGGTTGTTAAGTGAATCCGGCTTCTCCATTGATTTTGCTTGTCAGAAGGTCGCAAAAGGGGATCGCGTAACCCCGGGACATTTGCGACCATCATAAATATAAGCCAGTTGCCTGAAGTGTCTGAATTTTGATCATGTGATCGTGAGGACCGTGGGGGGGGGGGGGGAAACAATCCTGTTTGGTTTTTTTAGTGCCGTCGAGACTTCGAGTGGTTACTAAATGAACAGTCGGAAGTCGAGAACTACCTGTATTCTATATTTTATTTGCTTTTCCAACCCACATTTTTTTTTAGCTTGACAGTCCTTGTGACACCCTTTCCTTTCCTTCTCTTCACAGATGTGAGTCTACCTTGCAAAGCCATACGGTCCCAACCCAACCCGACACGCCAGGAGTGGAAGTTCAAGAAAGATGAAACACTGCTCTTCTACCACGACAAGAAGTTCACGGGTGGGTAGTCCGACAGAGTGGATGGATTACCGGGTGGCCCACTTTCTGAGCTCTCCGCATGGCTCTGGGTTTGTTGGGGTCTGGAACCAAGGTGCTTCCCAATGGGTTAGTGCCCAAAATCTGCTGGCTGTGGATTATGAGACCTACCGTATTTTTCGGAGTATAAGACGCACCTTAGTTTTGGGGGGGGGGGGAAACAAGGAAAAAAGGCCTCTGCCTCCCAGCAATTTGCCAAACAGCACAGATGATATACACTGTTTGCTGTGTATTTCTGTGCATGTGTGCCTGACCCATAGAAATAGCAAAGAATTGGAGAAATGTACATTATGCCAGAAAGTTTTCTTAAATGTAGTCACACTAACTCCTCCCAGTTATTTAAATAGATCTACTCCAAGGTAACTAAGCTCTAATACTAAACAGGACAGTGTATATATACTTGTACAGAGCTGTTAAAATTAATTAAAATTTCTGGAAGTATACATTATTCTCTATTATTTAAAAGAAGATACAATAGCATTGGGCCTCTTCAGAGCAAGCATTTATTTTAAAAAGCTTCTTTATTTTGTTAAGTTGTCTAGATTTACAGGGATCTCCAACCTTGGCAACTTTAAGACTTGTGGACTTCAACTCCCAGAATCCCACAGCCAGCAAAGCTAACAAAGCTGGCTGTGGAATTCTGGGAGTTGAAGTCCACAAGTCTTAAAATTGCCCCTGGCTCTAGAACAATAATAAAGCAGTCTTTAAAAAATAAGTCTAATAATTTGAACATCCTGCAGACATTTATAGTTATTCACTTACCCCCTTCCATCCAGTTCAGCAAAAAATAAAAATCTGCGTGACTCTCCCAGCTATTTGCCTTTGCAGTTTCAGTTTCACTTTCATTTTCCCACGTAGCAAATCAGCTGTAGATCGGGAAGTGCTAGTGACTTGCTTGGCTTTATAGGCTCTTCCCTCTTTGCTCCAAACAGGTAAATTGCTGAAAGGCAGAGGCCAAAGGGTGGGGGTGGCTGGGTGGGGCTACATTCGGTGTATAAGACGCACCCAAGTTTTCACCCTCTTTTTGGGGGTAAAAAGGTGCGTCTTATACTCCGAAAAATACGATAATCCAAGAAATGTGGATGGTGCCAGGTTGGGGAAGAAGCTGAAGTAGGGTCTATCGTCCAGGTCACGGTTGTCCCAAACAAAACGGTTGAAGACGTTTTGCTTCTCATCCAAGAAGCTTCTTCAGCTCTGACTGGATGGTGCGGAATGGAAGGATTTATAGTATAGTTTATTTTCTGAAGAGAAATGTCTTCAAAGAAAAACCAGAAAGCCCAGTTGCCTCTTGAAAAAGCTGAAGTAGTGCTTCTCAACCACGACAACTTGAAGATGCCTGGATTTCAACTCCCAGAATTCCCCAGCCTAGGGCAGGGGTAGGCAAAGTTGGCTCTTCTATGACTCGTGGACTTCAACTCCCAGAATTCCTAAGCTAGCATGATTGGCTCAGAAATTCTGGGAGTTGAAGTCCACGAGTCATAGAAGAGCCAACTTTGCCTACCCCTGGCCTAGGGGATTCTGGGAGTTGAAGTCCACACGTCTTCAAGCAGCCAAGTGTTGGCCGTAATCACTGGCCAGATCCGATGTGCCTGCAAAGGTAGATTAATATCTCTGTACAGGTAATCCTCGATTTATGACCACAATTGAGCCCAAACTTTCTACTGCTAGGTGAGACATTTGTTGAGTGAGTTTCGCCCCATTTTACAACCTTTTCTCGCCACGGCTGTTAAGCGAATCGCTGCCATTGTTAAGTTAGCGACATGGGTTGTTAAGTGAATCCGGCTTCCCCATGGACTTTGCTTGTCAGAAGGTCGCCAAAGGGGATCACGTGACCCCAGGGTCCTGCGACCGTCATAAATACGAGTCAGTTTCCAAATGCCTGAATTTTGATGGCGTGGGGATGCCGCAACGGTCATAAGTGTGAAAAGCGGTCATAAGTCACCTTTTTCATTGTTTAACTTCAGACGGTCACTAAATGAACGGCTGTAAGTCGAGGACTACCTGGTGTTTATGTATACAAGTAAAGAGAGAGCAACTTAAAGAGAATGAGTGTTGTTTTATACCAGGGGTCCCCAAACTTGGCAACTTTAAGACTTGTGGACTTCAACTCCCAGAATTCCACAGCCAGCAAAGCTAACAAAGCTGGCTGTGGAATTCTGGAAGTCCACAAGTCTTAAAGTTGCCAAGTTTGAAGACCTCTGTTTTATATGCAGTTGAGACATCACTGAATTTCTGTCTTTGGTGTGTCTTTCTTCAGATAACTACAAGGATCGCGCCACGTTCACCCCGTACGAGATCCAACTCAAGGCAGTCACCCGCAAAGACTCGGGCACGTACACTTGCGAAGTCCTCGGAACATCTTTTGCGCAGTCGGAAGTCAGGCTGATTGTGCAAGGTACCCCTTCCCCTCCCCGGGGTGCTCGGCCATTGGGGAAACGGATGGTCTCAGCTGTGCAGAATGTCAATGGGGATCTTGATAAAAGCGCTGCTTCGATGCAAAGCTTTTAGCAGGAAAACTGAAGAGTTTGCATCAAGTCTAGTGAAAAGAAGGACCAGGGGGGACAGGATAGCAGTCTTCCAATATTCGAGGGGCTGCCACAAAGAAGAGGGAATCAAGCTATTCGCCAAAGTACTAGTACCACTCTATAAAGCCTTGGTCAGACCACACCTAGAGGATGCAAAACTGCATCCAGTTTTGGTCACCACACTACAAAAAAGACATTGAAACCCTAGAGAAAGTGCAGAAGAGAGCAACCAGGATGATAAAGGGTCTGGAAAATAAAACATACGAAGAGCGGTTGCAGGAACTGAGCTTGGCCAGTCTAGCGAAGAGAAGGACCGGGGTGACATGATAGCAGTGTTCCAATACTTGAGGGGATGCCACAGAGAGGAGGGGGTCAGGCTGTTCTCTATGGCACCAGAAAGCCAGACAAGGAATAATGGATGGAAGCTGACCAAGGAGAGATTCAACCTGGAAGTGAGGAGAAACTTTCTGACGGTGAGAGCGATCAACCAGTGGAACAGCTTGCCAGTGGAGGTTGTGAGAGCCCCAACACTTGCGACCTTCAAGAGGAGACTGGACTGCCATCTGTCTCAAATGGCGTAGGAACTCCTGCTTGAGCAGGGGGTTGGACTAGATGACCTACAAGGTCCCTTCCAACTCTAAAAATAAAAATAAATAAATAAATAAATAAAAGCACCTGAGGGCAGGTAAAAAAAGCAAAGGATTGAAACTCATCAAGGAGAGAAGCAACCTGGAATTAAGGAGAAATTTCCTGACAGTGAGGACAATTAACCGGTGGAACAGCTTGCCACCAGAAATTGTGGGCGCTCCATCACTGGAGGCTTTTAAGAAGAGATTGGACAGACATTTGTCCAGAATGGTACAAGCTCTCCTGTTTGGAATAGGGGATTGGACTAGAACAGTGTTTCCCAACCTTGGCGACTTGAAGATGTCTGGACTTCAACTCCCAGAATTCCCCAGCCAGCGAATGCTGGCTGGGGAATTCTGGGAGTTGAAGTCCAGACATCTTCAAGTTGCCAAGGTTGGGAAACACTGGACTAGAAGACTTCCAAGGTTCCTTCCAAATTCTGTTATTCTGTTAAACTAGACCAGTGATGGTGAGCCTTTTTGGCACCGAGTGCGCAAACCGGAACGCACGTGCCCCGTTGCCCCGGAAACTTGAAGACCACCTGGTCTTCTGTTTTCCAGCACGTGCATGCGCGGCAGCCAGCTGGTCTTTGCGCATGCCGAAGCACCAGAAACCTGAAGACCAGGTGGCTGGCGTACACAGGAACCCAAAAGAGCAGTTGGCGATGGCACGCGTGCCCACAGAGAGGGCTCTGCGTGCCACCTCTGGCACGCATGCCATAGGTTCACCATCACGGAACTAGACCATGTCAGGAAGGTGTTTGAATGGGATAGGGATAGAGAGAAGAGAAGGGAGGGGAGGGGAGGGGAGGAGAGGAGAGGAGAGGAGAGGAGAGGAGAGGAGAGGAGAGGAGAGGAGAGGAGAGGAGAGGAGAGCTGGAAGGCACCTTGGAGGTCTTGTAGTCCATCCCCGTGCAGAAGCAGGAGAACCTATAGCATTCCAGACAAATAGTTGTCCAATCTCTTTTTGAAGACCTCCAGTGATGGGGCACCCACAGAACTTCTGGTGGCAAGCTGTTCCACTGGTTAATTGTTCTCTTGTTCTGGCAGGAAATTCCTCCTTAGTTCCAGGTTGCTTCTCTCCTTGATTAGTTTCCATCTGTGGCTTCTCATCCTGCCTTCAGGTGCTTTGGAGAATAATTTGACACCCCCCTCCCCTTCTTTGTGGCAGCCCCTCAAATATCGGAATACTGCTATCAGTAGAGCCGTGGTGGCGCAGTGGTTAGAGTGCAGTACTGCAGGCTACTTCTGCTGCTGGCCGGCTACCTGCAGTTCAGCAGTTCAAATCTCACCAGGCTCAAGGTTGACTCTGCCGTCCCTCCTTCCGAGGTGGGTAAAATGGGGACCCAGATTATTGGGGGCAAGAGGCTGACTCTGTAAACCGCTTAGAGAGGGCTGTAAAGGCACTGTGAAACAATATTTAAGTCTATTGCTATTTTCCTTCCTTCCTTCCTTCCTTCCTTCCTTCCTTCCTTCCTTCCTTCCTTCCTTCCTTCCTTCCTTCCTTCCTTCCTAAAGGTTGACTCAGCCTTCCATCCTTCCGAGGTCGGTAAAATGAGGACCCAGATTGTTGGGGGAAAAGGCTGACTCTGTAAACCGCTTAGAGAGGGCTATAAGGCACTGCGAAACAGTATATAAGTCTTTTGCTATTTTCCTTCCTTCCTTCCTTCCTTCCTTCCTTCCTTCCTTCCTTCCTTCCTTCCTTCCTTCCTTCCTTCCTTCCTTCCTAAAGACTCAGCCTTCCATCCTTCCGAGGTCGTAAAATGAGGACCCAGATTGTTGGGGGCAATAGGCTGACTCTGTAAACCGCTTAGAGAGGGCTATAAGGCACTGCGAAACAGTATATAAGTCTTTTGCTATTTTCCTTCCTTCCTTCCTTCCTTCCTTCCTTCCTTCCTTCCTTCCTTCCTTCCTTCCTTCCTTCCTTCCTAAAGACTCAGCCTTCCATCCTTCCGAGGTCGTAAAATGAGGACCCAGATTGTTGGGGGCAATAGGCTGACTCTGTAAACCGCTTAGAGAGGGCTATATACTGGCTATATACTCATATACTGTGAAACAGTATATAAGTCTTTTGCTATTTTCCTTCCTTCCTTCCTTCCTTCCTTCCTTCCTTCCTTCCTTCCTTCCTTCCTTCCTTCCTTCCTAAAGGTCGACTCAGCCTTCCATCCTTCCGAGGTGGGTAAAATGAGGACCCAGATGGTTGGGGGCAATAGGCTGACTCTGTAAACCGCTTAGAGAGGGCTATAAGGCACTGCGAAACAGTATATAAGTCTTTTGCTATTTTCCTTCCTTCCTTCCTTCCTTCCTTCCTTCCTTCCTTCCTTCCTTCCTTCCTTCCTTCCTTCCTTCCTTCCTTCCTTCCTTCCTTCCTTCCTAAAGGTCGACTCAGCCTTCCATCCTTCCGATGGACCCAGATTGTTGGGGGCAAGAGGCTGACTCTGTAAATTGCTTAGAGAGGGCTGGAAAGCACTGTGAAGCGGTATATAAGTCTTAAGTGCTGTTGCTATTGCTATCCTGTCGCCGCTAATTCTTCTTTTCTCTAGATTAGCCAAACCCAAATCCTGTAGCCATTCTTCATATGTTTGCCTGCTTTGCATTCTGGGGCAGCTGGCAACATTTTTGAGGTTGGCATTGGGGTGCCTAGACTTAGCAGTCACTGGATTTTGGTGGCACCAACTTAAAAACCACAATAAGGAAAGTAAAAGCAAATCCAGGCAGTCCCGATTTACGACCGTTCATTTAGTGACCATTGGAAGTTACAACAGTTTCAGAAAAAAGGGACCTAGGACCGTTTTTCACACTTAGGACCGCCGCAGCCTCTCCACGGTCACATGTTCAAAATTCAGACTCTTGGCAACTGACTCATATTTATGACGGTGGCAGTGTCCCAGGATCACCTGATCCTCCATTTGCGACCACCTGAGAAGCAAAGCCAAGGGGGAAGCCAGATTCACTTAACAACCGTGTTCCTAACTTAACAACTGCACTGATTCACTTAACAACTGTAGCAAGAAAGGTTGTTAAATGGAGCAAAACTCACTTAACAACTGATTAACTTAGCAACAAAAATTTGGGGCTCAATTGTGGTTGTAAGGTGAGGGCTACCTGTAGCAATCTGACCTGCCCAAAACAAAGCATCAGCTTCTCCCATCATATTTAGGAGACTAGTAGGGCTGGAAGGGAACTCAGAGGTCTTCTAGTCCAACCCCCTGCCCAAGGTAGTCATCCTTATTTATTTGCAGAAATGTCTTGAAGCCCACATTAGGACGGGAAGACCCTGCTGCCCTCTGCTCAGGAGTGTTTTATCCCATCTCCCACCACCACAATTTCAGGAAGTCCTCAAGTTACGATCCTAATTGAGCCCTGCAATTACGGTTGCAAATTGTGACGGTCATTAAGCGGCTCACCGGGTGACCAGTTCTGATTTTATGACCTTTTTTGTGGCGGTCGTTAAGCAAACGTGGCGGTTGTGCAGTGAATGCTGCGGTCATTAACTGAAAACCTCCCTCGTTTTGCTATGTGGTGGGTTCTGCCACAATCTGGAAGTAAACCCCAGTTCCTTGCAAAAACCTTGTACGTCTCCATCATGCGCACTGCGAACGTTTGATTTGAGGTCCCATGGCTGCAGGTGGGGGGGGGGAGGCTGGACATTGGAACTTTGGAACTGGGTTTGGAGGGGAAACCTGTCATAAGTCGAGGACTGCCTGTATAACTTTCCCGCGGCAGCCATTTTGTGCACGTGGCACCTCATGCCATCTGAATTGGCCTTCTAACCTGTGAGCCCCCCTCTCTTTTTGGGCAGTGCCCGCCGCCAAGCCCACCGCCCACGTTCCTTCGGTGGTGACCATTGGAAACAAGGTGGTCCTGAGATGCGAGGAGACCGACGCCAACCCCCGGCCCACTTTCAAGTGGTTCAAGAACAACGTCCAGATGCCTCCAGATCCCAAAACCAGCACCATCTTCAAGAATTCGTCCTACACAATCGACTCGGACACAGGGGTCTTGGTATGTTCCTGGATTACTGACTTTAAGCTGTGTTTGTCACGGGGGGGGGAGGCGGGGGATCTGCAAGCAGGATGCCCCACTTCCACCCGGTACTTGGTATGGGTTGGGTGGGGTGGAGTGACTTACATTCACGGCAGGGGCGGTTTCCTCTCGAAGTTGCTACCGGTGCGCTGTGCGCGCATCTCCACGTTTTGTGCGCGCCCGCCCCTCTTGCAATTTTGCTTCTGTGCATGTGCGGAAGCAAAATCTTGTGAGGGGACACACGCACGTGCGAGATTTCGGTGGTTTTTTTGCTTCTGCGCATGCGCGGAAGCAAAAAATCGCTGAAATCTTGCGTGCGCGTCCCCTTGTGAGATTTTGCTTCCGCGCATGCGCAGGAAGCAAAAGAAGCCAAAAAATTCTGAAAAAAAGATGGCGACGCGCAACGGACCGGTGAAGACAACGGACCGGTGTTGCCCGCAAATTACATCATCGGCTGGCCGCTACCTGTCCGGTAGAGTGGAGCATACCAGTAGGAACCCACCACTGATTCACTGGTAAGGAGACAATAAACCAGGGTTACTCAACCTTAGCAACTTTAATATGTGCGGACGTGCAACTTTAAGGTGGCTGGACTTCAGCTCCCAGAATTCCCCCAAGCTGCCCTGTTGAAGTCCACCCATCTGGAAGCATGCTGCCTGGGGAATTCTGGGAGTTGAAGTCCAGCCACCTTAAAGTTGCAAGATTGAGAAACCCAGAAATAATCTGTTGAAAGCCAAGTAGATAACACCATGGGTGCTACAAGGGCAGGGGGCTTGCGGAGAGGAGGAGGACTGTGGGGTCCTTGGTGTTCTCTGCGCGTGTCTGTTTTCTTGCAGACTTTTCATTACCCAAGTAGGTAATATCATCAGTGCTAGAAGAGAGGGGGTTTGTGGAGAGGAGGAGGACTGTGCTCTCTGAGATTGGTTGTTTTCTTGCAATCGTTTCATTAACCAACAAGGTAACTGACGAAGTGAGAATTAATCTCACAGAGGCGAAACAGATCTTTCTTCCGGAATTCAAACATCTAGAAATAAAGCCGAAGTTTAAAAGTCTAATTAAAATATTTATTTTGGTACAAAAACAATAAATTCTGATTGTTTACATCTCTGCTATTCTATTCCATTCCATTCCATTCTCTATTCTATTCTATTCCATTCCATTCCATTCTCTATTCTACTCTACTCTATTCTATTATATTCTATTCCATTCCATTCCATTCCATTCCATTCCATTCTCTATTCTATTCTATTCCATTCCATTCCATTCTATTCTATTCTATTCTATTCTATTCTATTCCATTCTCTATTCTACTCTATTCTCTATTCTATTCCATTCCATTCCATTCCATTCTCTATTCTATTCTATTCCATTCCATTCCATTCTATTCTATTCTATTCTATTCCATTCTCTATTCTATTCTATTCTCTATTCTATTCCATTCCATTCCATTCCATTCTCCTATTCTATTCTATTCTATTCTATTCTATTCTATTCCATTCCATTCCATTCCATTCCATTCTCTATTCCATTCCATTCCATTCTCTATTCTTATCTATTCTATTCTATTCCATTCCATTCCATTCTCTATTCTATTCTATTCTATTCTATTCCATTCCATTCCATTCTCTATTCTATTCTATTCTATTCTATTCCATTCCATTCTCTATTCTATTCTATTCTCTATTCTATTCCATTCCATTCCATTCCATTCTCTATTCTATTCTATTCTATTCTCTATTCTATTCTATTCCATTCCATTCCATTCCATTCCATTCTCTATTCTATTCTATTCTCTATTCTATTCTATTCCATTCCATTCCATTCCATTCCATTCTCTATTCTAATTCCATTCCATTCTGTTCTATTCCATTCCATTCCATTCTCTATTCTATTCTATTCCATTCCATTCCATTCCATTCTCTATTCTATTCTATTCTCTATTCTATTCCATTCCATTCCATTCTCTATTCTATTCTATTCTATTCTCTATTCTATTCTATTCCATTCCATTCCATTCCATTCTCTATTCTATTCTATTCTCTATTCTATTCTATTCCATTCCATTCCATTCCATTCCATTCTCTATTCTAATTCCATTCCATTCTGTTCTATTCCATTCCATTCCATTCTCTATTCTATTCTATTCTCTATTCTATTCCATTCCATTCCATTCTCTATTCTATTCTATTCTATTCTCTATTCTATTCTATTCCATTCCATTCCATTCCATTCCATTCCATTCTCTATTCTAATTCCATTCCATTCTGTTCTATTCCATTCCATTCCATTCTCTATTCTATTCTATTCTCTATTCTATTCCATTCCATTCCATTCTCTATTCTATTCTATTCTATTCTCTATTCTATTCTATTCCATTCCATTCCATTCCATTCCATTCCATTCTCTATTCTAATTCCATTCCATTCTGTTCTATTCCATTCCATTCCATTCTCTATTCTATTCTATTCCATTCCATTCCATTACATTCTCTATTCTATTCTATTCTCTATTCTATTCCATTCTCTATTCCATTCCATTCTCTATTCTATTCCATTCCATTCCATTCCATTACATTCTCTATTCTATTCTATTCTCTATTCTATTCCATTCTCTATTCCATTCCATTCTCTATTCTATTCCATTCCATTCCATTCCATTCCTTTCCATTCTCTATTCTATTCCATTCCATTCCATTCCATTCCATTCCATTCCATTCCATTCCATTCTCTATTCTATTCCATTCTCTATTCTATTCCATTCCATTCCATTCCATTCTCTATTCTATTCTATTCCATTCCATTCCATTCTTATTACTATTACTCAGTGGTGGGATTCAAATTTTTTTTACTACTGGTTCTGTGGGCGTGGCTTGATGGGTGTGGCAGGGGAAGGATACTGCAAAATCCGCATTTCCTCCCGATCAGCTGGGACTTGGAGGGGGGGCAGAGAATAGATGGGGGCGGGGCCAGTCAGAGGTGGTATTTACCGCTTCTCCGAACTACTCAAAATTTCCGCTGCGAGTTCTTCGGAACTGGTCAGAACCTACTGAATCCCACCTCTGCTATTCCTATTCCATTCTATTTCCTATTCCTATTCTAATTCTATATTCTATATTCTATTCCGATGGTTTTAACCCGAGGACTGCTTCTATTTGAGCAGTGCCATTGTGTTTTTTCTCCCATGCACCCATCGCCTGGCTCCAGTTTCTGCAGAACAGGCCATCCCAGAGTGGGATTGGCTCAACCTGTGGAGGAGACAGGTGTGTCCTTGGTCGAGAATTGAGCTCCTTTCCTCTTTCCTTCAGGCCTTTGACCCCGCCACGGCCCTGGACGCTGGCGACTATTCCTGCGAAGCCGTGAACAAGGTGGGGCCCCCCCAGAGGTCGGAGGTCATTCACATGGAAACCAGTAAGTAAGCCTCTTGGCAGCTCCCCTGCGGGCACCAGCTCTTTGGGGTGGCACGCTCTGCCATCTGTTCGACCCTGGCTATCCAATTGTGTTTTGCAATCAATGCCAAGGGGTTGGTGGAAATTCCTAATTTTACAGAGTATACAGGTAGTCCCTTAGTGACCGTTCGAAGTTACGACGGCGCTGAAAGAAGTGACTTATCACCATTTTTCACACTTATGACCATTGCAGCATCTCCATGGTCATATGACGGCCATATTCTTTTCCTTTTGACACTTTTTCTTTTTAATATCATCTTTGTTGTGTGTGTTTTTTAAAATTCTTTTTCCCTTTTTAAAATATTTCGGTATTTTGTATTTTAACCTTCTTAGAATAAATTAAAAGAGTCCCCTGGGAGTTGGGTGGCATATAAATCCATTTAAATAAATAAACAAACAAACAAACAAACAAATAATAAATAAATAAATAAATAAATAAATAAATAAATAAATAAATAAATAAATAAATAAATAAATAAATAAATAAATAAAATTTCAATAAAAATCAAGACACTGAAAAAAGTGACTTAGGACCGTTTTTCACACTTATGACCGTTGCGGCATCCCCTTGGTCATGTGATTTACATTTGGATGCTTGACAACTGACTCATATTTATGACGGTTGCAGTGTCCCAAGGTCACGTGATCCCCTTTTACGACCTGCAAAGCAAAGTCAATGGGGAAGCCAGATTCACTTAACAACCGTGTGACTAAGCAAACAACTGTAGTGATTTACTTAACTGACTCACATTTATGACAGTTGCAGTGTCCCGGGGGTCATGAGATTCGCCTTTTGCGACCATCTGACAACCCAAGTCAACAGGGGAATCAGATTCACTTAACAACCGTGTTGCTAACTTATCAACGGCAGTGATTCGCTTAACAAACGTGACAAGGAAAGTTGTAAAATGGGGCAAAACTCACGAGAAATTTCTTACTTAGCAACATAAATGTTGGACTCAGGTGTGGTCGTAATTTGAGGACTACCTATAATGATATGGGTTGAATTTGAATTCTGTTGTCATTGTGCAACAGATGTGAAATTCCCACCCCCCCAAAAAAAGATAACACGGTGTTTGTGAACTTTAGCAGCTTTAAGATGTCAGAACTCCAATTCCCAGAATTCCCCAGCCCGCAGAATTCTGGGAATTGAAGTCCAGGCATCTTAAACTTGCTAAGAGTGAGAAACAGTTAATGTATCTCTGAATAAACTGGTTCCTTATAATTGATCTATCGATACATACAGGTAGTTCTTTCAAGAAGAGATTGGATTACCATTTGTCGGAAATGGTGTAGGGCCGTGATGGCGAACATATGGCACGCTTGCCACAGCTGGCATGCAGAGCCCTCTCTGCGGGCACGCGAGCTGTCACCCAGCTCAGCTCCACTGCACATGCGTGCGAACGCCTCCCGCCAGCCAGCTGATTTTTGGGATGTGTGGGGAGCGGGGCGCATGCGGGAGACGCATGTGCATGCACGCGGGAGCAGGGGTCGCACATGCATTCACGGGGGGCAGGAGGCTGCAGGGAGGCCTGCTAGGCCCAAAATGGGGCGTGGGGGGATCATGCTCACATGTGTGTGGGGGTCATGCACGCATGCACGGGGGGCACATTGCATTATGGGTGCCGGCGTATGCGCTTTCGGTACACAACGAGAAAAAGGTTAGCCATCACTGGTGTAGGGTCTCCTGCTTGGGCAGGGGGTTGGACTAGATGACCTACAAGGTCCCTGTAAATCTGTAAGGTAGTCCTCGACTTACAACAGTTCGTTTAGAGACTGTTCGAAGTTACAATGGCACTGATAAAAGGGACTTGTGACCATTTTTTACACTCACGACCGTTGTCGCATCCTTGTGGTGACGTGATCAAAATTCGGAAGCTTAGCGTGACTCCTCCCCAAGATGGCTGCTGAAGAGTTTCTTTCTTTCTCTTACTCACGATCTGCCGTGTTTGCTGCCAGATCTGGTTCATTGTCAGTTTTGCCTCCTGGATTTAAATTTGGGAGTGTCCCAAGATTTAGGAGTGTCCCAAGATAACTTTGGGATGGCTATAGACCAGGGGTGGCCAAACCGTGGCACATGCGCCAACGTGGTGCATTGGATGATTACAAGTGGTGCATTGCATCCTTGCGCCTATTTTTTTTAAAATAGGTGTCATAACTTAATCCATCTTAATATTTTCAACACCAAAGTGATCTCAGTTCAACTTAGAATGGAACTTGTGAGATGTTACTTTAGGCGGGTTTACAAACGTACGAATATTTTTATCGGTGTTGCCATTGCGCGTTCCTGCTCAAACGATGGCAAACACCGCGCACTAGCAACACATCATGTGTTTTATAGTCACGTGCGAATGAGCGGCGAGCGTTCGACATGGTCAGTCAGTTCTGAGTGAGCCATCGTGGCGTGGAGTTTGAAGCAGTGTTTTATTGAGTGTACTAGCGTGGTTTTTGTATTGAGAGTGATTGAAAGACAGATTCGAGATTAAATATATATTACGTTTGTCAAAGAAGAGCGCCACTACTTTTTCTTGACGCGAACATAGAATTCAAATTCCACATAATTTATA
Source organism: Diadophis punctatus similis (assembly GCA_023053685.1). Lineage (NCBI taxonomy): Eukaryota > Metazoa > Chordata > Lepidosauria > Squamata > Dipsadidae > Diadophis > Diadophis punctatus. Next base: position 10,031,151 of record JALIGW010000011.1, read on the forward strand.
TTCTGTGTGATACGACGTATGTACTTGTGATCTATTTGTTCTTTTTCACTTTTCTTTTAGTTTTATACTTTTCTATGCTTAAAGTCCTGTTATCCATTACAGTGCAAAAGAAAATTGAATTGCGTGATTGAGTTATTCCTTTTCCTCCCTTAAGCAAAGCAGATCCTACCCCTATCCCTATTTTACAACCCCAAATGTGAAAGTAAGAAGGTAAAAACGTGCTTGAGTTGTATGGCGCATCTGAACTCGTCTGTGAAAAAATTGGCGCATGGTATGCTTAAGGTTGGCCACCACTGCTATAGACCCACCTGGGAGGGGGAATCTTGAAGACTGCAGTTCCCCTGCAGGGAATATATTTATTTCAACACCTGCTGAATTCTTTCTGTTTCCTTTTTTTCCTTTGATTTATCTTATCAACGTCTGCTTTTCGTATATTTCCACATGTGCCTCAGTATTTGTATCTTTTTTAAGTATTTTTTTAATTAAATACACAAAACTATACAACAATACAACAGTGACATACACAACAACAAATAAATATTTTGGGCTTTTCTGTTTAGCCCCTAACTCCAATAAGCTATCCTCGGAACTTTACATAATTTAAGTTACATTTTTTTTACCATAATAAACAACTATATCCGTATTATCTATATAGCCTTTTAAATCTATAAGTTTTTACTTATATTAATATAAATATACCGTGTTACATTTAATGAATTTTTACACACAAATATCTTATGTTATTCAGAGTTGACAGATATACATTTTATACATTCCTTCTTTTTCTTAACCAATCATAAAATTTGTTCCATATTATATAAAAGTCTGATTCTTGTTTATCCTTTAATTCCTTTGTTAATTTGTCCATCTCAGCGCAGTCCATTATTTGTATTTTATCAAAAATACAATCAAAATAGTCAGACAATATCTTGTTTGTTTTCTTTGCTTGCTCCCTGCCTTGAGCAACAACATATCGGGATTATGAAGAGAAGGAGGAAGTTAACACTCAAGGGGGAAAACAGTCTGGCTAGCAACAGGCAAATTTTAACTGATTTTTTTTCTAAAATGTTTGATGAACTTATAAAGACCACGGAAAAGATTTTGAAGACTCAGACACTAAATCCTTTAAACCCACAAGAAGAGCTTGTTCTCAAAGTAACAGATTCGTTGGGAAGGAATATAGATATAGAAACAACACAGACCGTGGAAAACTGAGAAGAAATGTGATTTCCCCAGCTGTAAACTGGTTGGGAAGAAATACAACTTCCAGAGTCTTAACACTGTTGTTTTTATATAATAGCAGAATAAGTGGCAAATGGAATATTTTAAGGGGTTTGAAGAAGAGTGGGAAATGGACTTAATACATCTAATTGAGGGATGATCTTATCTGCTTTTGGGGGGGGGGATAGATTGGTTTGGGATTGGATCTATTGTATTTAATCAGTCAGTAATTGATAAGAGATGGTATAAAGAAACAAAAGTTCATTGGCAAGTTGAAAAGCGTTTAGGGTTGAAAGAAGCAAAGTGGTTCACCCATAAATTCTTGCAGTCTGAGAGTTACGCATTTGATCTTTCTAACAATTTTTATTCCTCTGCAGGTAAACTCAACGTGGGTGGGATCGTGGCGGCCGTGGTGGTTCTCCTGATCATCCTGGGACTGGTCGTTTTCGGCATTTGGTTCGCTTACAATCGGGGCTATTTTAGCAGTAAGTGGCCAGTTGCACCCTTCTTGTTTTCACAGAGCAGGAAAATCCTAATTTTGTGTGTGGGGTGGGTGGGTTTCCTAATTGTTCTGACCCAGCCTTAGCAGGAACAAGAAACAGATTCCTTGTCCTGAAAACCCTCTCTTTATTTATCTCCTGTGAATTAATGGCATTCACACACAAAAAAGTATAGGCAATAGTCCTTCAGAGAGTTAACTGCAATAACAGACCTTATCAGTTCCTTCCGCAAAGCTGCAAATTACATAAATTCTGGCAAGCAGTCTCTGAGGCACGAAACACCATGAGCCAAATCTTCAGAAATCCGAACTGTTGTCTCCTACAACCACCACTCCTTTTTCCTTCTATTTATTCCCCAGCCAGGGAGGGGCCATTCAGCATCCACGTGTGCCTTGCTTCCCGAGTCAACTCCTTGTCCTCAGTTGTTCTCCTCTCCTAACAGATCTGCGCATACGCACATCTGGAACAGGCCCCAGCTGTTCTTCCTCCCCACTTATCTCAGCCTCGAAAGGCAGCTGCCTCTCCGGTGGCTGGAAAATGTCGGACGGCCCTGGCTCTATCTCTGCGTCCGATGCAGAGCATCCATCAGAGCCTTCCCCAGGCTCCGGCGCTGGCCCAAGTTCCTCCCCAACCTCCTCACTGTCCGAGTCTGCCACCAGCTCTGCTAATCCTGTTTCTTTAATAACCTCAGCCCTCCAGCCCGGATGGAGTTTAGTAACCAACAAGATTGTCTTAGTTAGGTGGTCTTCGACTTACGACCACAATTGGAACCAGAATTTCCATTGCTAAGTGAGTGGCACTCAATTTTATGACCTTTTTTGCCACGGTTGTTAAGTGAATCAGTGCTTTCATCAAGTGAATCACTGCAGTCGTTAAGTGCATCACTGCAATTAAGTGAATCACTGCTTTCATCAAGTGCATCGCTGCAGTCATTAAATGCATCACTGAAGTTGTTAAGTGAATCCCTGCAATCATTAAGTGTATGACTGCAGTCGTTAAGTGAATCACTGCGGTCGATAAGTGCATTGCACATTCATTAAGTGAATCCCTCATTCACTTTGCTCATCAGAAGGGAAAGTCGCGTAACCTGCGGCCAGAACGGTTTTAAAACAGGGCAAAATTCATCTAACAACTGTCTCGCTTAGCAATGGAAATTTGGGGCTCCATTGTGGCCGTAAGTCGAGGACTCTCTGTACTCCACTCAAGCTATTCTGGGTGGGGAATTCTGGGAGCTGAAGTCCACCCTTTCTAAATGGGCCAAATTTGCCCCCAAAACCCGGAGTCCCAGAAGGACTGATCCAATTGGAGAAAAGACCCAGATAACTTGAATTTTGGTAGCTGAACTTTGATCCTTTCTAATCCTGCAAGAGAGGCGCAATCACCTCCTTTCTTGGCTAACTGATTATTTGTCTTTTTTCTTTTTCAGAAAGAACAACGTGAGTAGCCATTTCTTCCTTCCTGCCCAGCGTTTTTTGCTGCGTAACCGCCAGTCCTGCCGTGAGGTTCCCTTTTCAGGGTGGATGCGGGAGAGACACAGTTGATCCTGGCATGGCCACTTCCTCTCTGGTTTATGGGATGTATTCCACTAATAAAAAGTGGGAGACCTCAGTTCATTTTTTTAAAAAAGCAAAGTACAGGTAGTCCTCGAGTTACGACCATTTGCTTACTGACCGTTTGAAGCTGGTTCTCGCACTTACGAGCTAGAACGTGGCTACATGATCGACATTTGGGTGCTTATATTTATCACTGTTGCGCCACCCTGGGAGTGCTGTGAACGCCGTTTGTGAAGTCGATAGAGAAAGCTGGCAAGGAAGGCCGCGCGTTGCAGTATGTGATGTCTCACTTAACGGCTGCACCGCTTAGTCACAAATTTTCCAGGCCCTATTGTGGTTGTAACTTGAGGACTACCTGTACAGTAAGTGAAAAGCCATGAAACAAAAATAATCAAAATTAGCGTTCAAACAATAAATCGGTGTTCTCCAGCTTTCAGCCCCTGGGAATTATGGGATGTAAATTCCCAGAATCCTCCAATGGACCATTTCCAGAATGTCATAGAACTCCCCAATTGGAGAAGACATTTGGGAGTTGACGTCCACCTGTCTTAAAGCATGCTGGCCAGGGAATTCTGGGAGTTGCAGTCCACCCGTCTTAAAGCTTGCTGACTAGGGAATTCTGGGAGTTGAAGTTCACCAATCTTAAAGCATGCTGGCCAGGGAATTCTGGGAGTTGCAGTCCACCCGTCTTAAAGCATGCTGACTAGGGAATTCTGGTTGAAGTCCACCAATCTTTAAAGCATGCTGGCCAGGGAATTCTGGGAGTTGAAGTCCACCAATCTTTAAAGCTTGGTGACTAGGGAATTCTGGGAGTTGAAGTCCACCAATCTTAAAGCATGCTGGCCAGGGAATTCTGGGAGTTGAAGTCCACCCATCTCAAAGCTTGCTGACTAGGGAATTCTGGGAGTTGAAGTCCACCCATCTTAAAGCTTGCTGACTAGGGAATTCTGGGAGTTGAAGTCCACCCATCTTAAAGCATGCTGGCCAGGGAATTCTGGGAGTTGAAGTCCACCCATCTGAAAGTTGCCAAGGCTGAGAAACATTATCCTAATCTCTCGCCTTCCCCTTCTCCAATCTTTTCCAGAAGTTCCAGTAAGAAGGTCATTTACAGCCAGCCTGCCAACCGAAGTGACGTAAGTAAAAACAGAAACTGACCTGCTCCACTCCCCAGGAATCTGGGTCCCCAAATTTTGGACTTTTGGTTTTAATGGGAGGGGGATTTAATGGGAATTAATGCCTTTTGCAGAGCTTATGATAATATTTGGCTTACCTTCTCAGTGTTTAGAGAAATGAGAATCAACGTCTTTAGAACTCAGCTAATTTGTGTTTTTAAAATTTCTGGGGATATCTCAATTGGGGCCAAGTGGCCATCCAGAAATACTTTCCTTTTAAGGCAGAATTTTAGAGAAATGCTGTTCTGCTCTATTCTCCTCGTCTTACGACTACAATAGGGATCGGGATTTCAGTCACCAAGTGATGCAAGATGAGCCATGAAGCCAGTCACCCCGTGACCAGATTGGATTTTACAACCATGTGTACTGCACTCATGAAGCAAATCACATGGTTGTTAAGTGAATCATGTGGTCATTAAGTGAATCCTGCTTCTCCAATTTGCTTGTCGTCAGAAGCTAGCTGGGAAAGTCACAAATTGTGACCCCACATGGACACAGGACGCTGCCAAGTGTCCAAATCATGATTGCATAACCGCCAGAGTAGTACAACGGTCGTAACTTCAAGAACAGGTCATAAGTCATATTTTTCCAGACCGTCATAATTTCAAACCGCCATTAAATAGATAGTCGTAAGTGGAGGCCTGCCTGTAATGCTTTAGGCCTTGAACAAAATCATATACAAGTGGTCCTCGACTTGCGACCACAATTGAGCCCAAAGTTTCTGTTGTTAAGTGAGACATTTGTTGAGTGAGTTTTGCCCCATTTTACTACTTTTCTCGCCACCGTTGTTAAGTGAATCACTGCATTTGTGAAGTTAGTAACCCGGTTGTTAAGTGAATCTGGCTTCCCCATTGGCTTTGCTTGTCAGAAGGTCGCAAAAGGGGATCACGTGACCCCCAGGACACTGCAACCGTCATAAATATGAATCGGATCACAAGACCCTGGCATACAGCAATGGTCATAAGTATGAACCAGTTGCCAAGCATCTGAATTTTGATCACATGACCATGGGGATGCTTCAAAGGTCATAAGTGTGAAAAACGGTCATAAGTCCCTTTTTTTCACTGCCCTTGTAAGTTTGAACGGTCACTAAATGGAATGTTGTAAGTCGAGGACTACCTGTAAAAGGCATGCTTTGAACATTTGGGGAGAACCAAACTAATTATCTTTAGAATTAAATACAGATAGTCCTCGAATTACAACCGTTCCTTTAGTGACTGTTTGAAGTTACAGCGGCACTGAAAAAAGTGACTTATGACCATTTTTCACACTTACGACCGTTGCAGCACCCCCAAGGTCACGTGATTTACATTCGGATGCTTGACAACCTGGCTCACATTTATGACGGTCACAGCATCCTGGAGTCACGCGATTCCCTTTTGCGACCTCCTGACAATGGAGAGACCAGATTCACTTAACAACCGTGTTACTAATTTAACGACTGTAATGATTCGCTTAACAAATGTGGCAAGAAAAGTCGTGTAAGACGGGACAACGCTCACTGAACAAATGCCTTACTTAGCAACGTAAGTTTTGGGCTCAATTGTGGTCGTAAGTTGAGGATTACTTGTGTTATTTAGGCTGTGCAGTTGTGATTGTGGTAATTTGGTCATCTTTGACGGATGCTCTTTGGGGCACATACAGACCAACACCTGAGATATATTCGTTTTCCAAACCTTTTGGGTTCTGAATTTCACACAACCGTTTTCTATCTTTATTATTCTCTATTATTTATTTATTTATTTATTTTATTGGAATTTGTCAAACAAAAACGAGAACAAGAGCAAGAGAATAAAAATACAATCACAGGGACGATAGGCACGTTGGTGCACTTATGCACCCTCCCCCTCTACTGACCACTTAAGTGTGAAGTAAGATCCACGGAAGTCAATTTGTGACTGAAACTGTGGAAAATTTGTAGCTGAGACAACGGAATCAGTTAGGGCAGCAATGGCGAACCTTTTGTTTGCTTGGGTGCCAAAAGGGCGCGCGCACGTACGTGCCCACACCCATAATGTGATGCCCCCCTCCCCGCGCATGCATGCACAACCCCCCTCGCGCTGCCCCCCCACACGCATGCGCGCAGGCCTCATTGAAGCCTCCGAACTTCCGGTAGGCCCGTTGCGTCCGTTATTCTCCCGCCACAGGTTCTGGAGGTGTTCCTGAAGCCTGGGGAGGGTGAAAATGACCTTCCCCCCGCCCTCCGGAAGGCCGAAAATCAGGCGCGCTGGAGCTGACATAGGGCAACGCCCTGTGTGCCCTCAGATATGGCTCCGGGTGCCACCTGTGGCACACGTGCCACAGGTTCGCCATCACGGAGCTAGGGCATTCCAGACTTCGACAACTCTATTACAGAAATCATATTTTGTGCAGTCAAGTTTAGAACGATTTACATTGAGCTTAAAGCGGTTGTTCGCGCGCATATTATTGCAATTAAAACAAAAAAATCATTGACAGGTAAAACATTGCTACATATAATTTTGTATGCAATGCCTAGGTCTGACCGCAAGCAACGCAGTTCTAAGTTATCCAAACCGAGAATGTCGAGCCTAAGTAGCATAAGGAATTCTATTGTTATTATATCAAAACAAACCTTCCTCCTTTTGATTTTTTTTTTCCCCCAGGGTGACTTTAAACAAACTTCTTCCTTCCTGGTTTGATCGTGGCTTACAGACTTCGTGTTTTAAACTCTCTATCTGGCTCAGGACTGCTGTAAATGTTCTCTCTGGATCTTTGTAATTAAGTGTAATTTTTTTCAATGGTTTGTTTTTTTTAATATATATATATAAATATATGTATATGTATAAAATAATAGTTTGCCTTTACGTATTTTTTTAAACAGTTGCTATTTAAAAAGGCCGTGCTTCCAGCCTTCTTTTCAAGGTATTTTCATCGTTTAGGATCGTGAGCCTTGAGTTCTGGTACAAATTTATTGAATTCCGTAGTGTTTAAGGGAAGATGGAATGTTTATATTTTAAAAAAAAATTCAACCCCCAAAAAAGAAAAAAGAATTCCGTAGTGTGCCTAATTTTTTGAGGCTGATCTGTCACTCAAATTCAGTTTGAGATAGTTATGAGTTTAAGAAGTGGACTGAGTTGCGTTTCTGTCCTTCAAAAATCGATCGCTCCCAACCTTGGCAACTTTAAGATGTGTGGACTTCAACTCCCAGAACCATTGCTATGGTTGAGAAACACTCATCTAGATTTTAAGATTTTAAAATAAATTTGAACAAGAAACCAAGTCCTGTGTTTTGCATTTAATTGTGTATCAGATAAAATAACCACAATGCTAATCTTCTCTCCATCAATCTAGTTGTGCTGAGGGACGGTTAACTAAACCTCTCTTCCTCAGGGAGTTGCTAAAATTACTCCAGCTAGGACTCCCTGTCTTACCAATATTTGCCTTTATTAATATTACGATATTCTTGTATGGTTTTTTGTTTTGTTTTTTAATGCTGGACACCGAACTGGAAATAAACTTTTGATTCAACAAATGTGTCGTGTTAAAATTTATCTTAATCTTAGCTCTGTGTAAAATACAGCTAGTCTTTGACTTACAACAGCTTGCTTAGTGACTCTTCAAAGTTACGACACCAAAAATATGACTTATGACCATTTTTCACACTTATGACCATGATTTGCATTTGGATGCTTGGCAATTGACTCACATTTATGACGGTTGCAGTGTCCAGGGGTCACGTGATCCCCTTTTGCGACCTTCTGGCAAGCAAAGCCAATGGGGAAGACAGATTCACTTAACAACCGTGTGACTAATTGAACAACTGCAGATTCACTTAACAACCGTGGCAAGAGAAATCGCAAAATGGGGCAAAACTCACTTCACAAATTTCTCAGTCAGCAACACAAATTCTGGGCTGAATTGTCGTACGTCGAGGACTTACCTGTATACACATTTCAAGCATGAAGTTCAGATTATAGGGAGTTCCTCAAGTTACAACCGCCATTGGGACCAAAATTTTGATCGCTAAGCAATGTGGTTAAGCAAGTCATCCCGAAACTGGACACTTTGAAGATAATTTTGACTGTGGTGGTTAAGCGAATCTGATTTTCCCCACTGAGTTTGCTTGTCGGAAGCCATTTGGGAAGGTCACAAATTGTGATGAAGGGATGTTGCAACTGTCACAAACACAATTGCCAAAGGCCCACATGACCACCGTTATCATTTTCAAGGATGGTGGTGTAGGAATCATAGACACAAGTTTGAAATCTCTCTGAGCTGAGCAGCCCCTTGTTCAGAATCTCTCTGGCTCTATGGACTTGTAGTTTATTATTTATACACAAGTTTCTTGTGTATACAAGTATAAAAGATTAACTTTACTAATTTAGTTACAATGAATAAATGGTTAATATTATGAAACATAGTATACAGACAAATCCTGTCATGGTATGATTTCACAGACAAATCCTGTCATGGTATGATTTCTAACTAAACAGAAGAATGTTTTTACCCTGGGCCTAGACAAACAGAAGTTTTAATTAACTTAGGCAAACAGAAGCTGAATAAATAATCATTTCCTTAAACTGATTAAATAAGTTGGTTGCTTAGTCATACCAGCCAGACAGGCATTCCACATTCTTGGCAGATATTGATAAATCAACCTACAGGTGGGTTTCAAGTCACTTTTTTCAGCGCTGTTGTAATTTCAAAGCGTCGTTAAATGAATGGTCATAAGTCGAGGACGGCCAATAAACACCCACATGGCGTGGTTTTGAAGGTGACTGGGGTTGTTTGCATTTTAAAAACAGTTTAAATGAAGAATGGGTGGATGGCAGTGTGCTTGCACTTTACAGGCCTCGACTTAACGACCAAAACTGAGCCCAAAATTTATGTTGCTAAGTGAGACATTTGTTAACTGAGTCTTGCCCCATTTTAAGACCTTTCTTGCCACGGTTGTTCAGTGAATCTGGCTTTCCCCATTGACTTTGCTTGTCAGAAGTTTGCAAAAGGGGATCACACAACCCCCGGGACGTTGCAACCGTCATAAATGTGAGTCAGTTGCCAACTGCTTGAATTTTTATGACTTGCTGCAACAGTTGTAAGTGTGAAAAATGGTCATAAGTCACTTTTTTCAGTGATATTGTAACTTTGAACAGTCACTAAGTGAACCATTGTCAGTCGAGGGCTACCTGTATTTATAAATGAGGTAGCAAAGTGTGGGTGAGGGGGTGAATTGTTTGTGTTTCTTGGTAGGTTTATGTATTGTTTGCAACCTCCCTGTTTCTTGTTAGATGGGGGGGGGGGGATCCCCCGTGGAGGTCGATGGATCTTTGCTTCCCTTTTGAAGTCATACTTACTTAGAAAATAAAACCGAGATTCAAATCTAATTAACAAAATATTTATTTCAGTAGAAAATAATAAAAAGAATCCTTATTAAGCTACATCTTATCGGCTAATGAATAAATCACTTCTACCTTCGGCAGAAATAGTGGAAGAGAAGGGAAGGAGGAAACCTCTGGAATGCAGACATGCGTAGTAGAATATATCATACGTCTGCTTGACCATAAATACAAGAAAACAGTAGAAAACATAGAGATGCACAAACTGACAATATTCACATCGTGACATTTCTTACCATAGAGTGTTGAAGCATCCGAGGGAAACAGAGTGGTTGTGCTTTTCCACTCCCTGGGCTACAGTCACAGTCAGAAGTGATTGTGGTGAACGTGTCGAACACCTATTAAAATCAGAAATGAAGATGGAGGGGAAGGCAGCATGTCACGCAAAGGACCAAAAAACCCAATATCTAACACCTAGGCAAGAAAAACCCAAAGTACACATATAGACTGGGAGAAACCAGGCTTAAGAGCAGTAACTGTGAGAGGGATCTTGGAGTCTTAGTGGACAACCAGTTAACCAGCCGTGTGTAGCGGCAGCCAAAAAAGCCAACGCAAATCCTAAGTTGCATTAACAGAGGGATATAATCAAGATCAAGGGAGGTACTAATACCACTCTGTAAAGCCTTAGTAAGACCACACCTGGAATACTGCATCCAGTTTTGGTCGCCACACTATAAAACAGATGTTGAGACTCTAGAAAGAGTGCAGAGAAGAGCAACCAAGAGGATTAGGGGACTGGAGACTAAAATATATGATGAATGGTTGCAGGAACTGGGCATGGCTGGTCTAGTGAAGAGAAGGACCAGGGGAGACAGGATAGCAGCCTTCCAATATTTGAGGGGCTGCCCCAGAGAGGAGGAAGGGGGTCAAGCTATTTTCCAAAGCACCCGAAGGCCAGACAAGGAATAATGGATGGAAACTGAACAAGGAGAGATTCAACCTAGAAATAAGGAGGAACTTTCTGAGGGATAGAATCAATATCACGTGAAGTGTTAATACCACTTTATAATGCCTTGGCAAGGCCACACTTGGAATACTGCATTCAGTTTTGGTCGCCACAATGTAAAAAAGATGTTGAGACTCTAGAAAGAGTGCAGAGAAGAGCAACAAAGATGATTAGGGGACTGGAGGCTAAAACACATGAAGAACGGTTGCAGGAACTGGTATGTCTAGTTTAATGAAAAAAATTAAACATGTGCGCACATGCCCAGTGCCAAAAAATAAATAAAAAACAAGCCGAAAACAAGATGGCGCAGTGCTGGAAACTCAGCTTCTGCACATGCACAGAAGGGGAAAAACCTGGAAAAAAATTCCCAAAAACATTTTTGTTTTCAAAAAAAAAATTTTTTTCCAAAAAAAAGATGGCACCCACGGACCGGCACCGACCAAACTGGTTCCATGACATCACCAGCGGTTTGCTACCAGTTCAGGCGAACCGGTCCAAACCCACCTCTGGGCAGGAGTCTCCAACCTTGGCAACTTTAAGACTTGTGGCCTGCAACTCCCAGAATTCTGGGAGTTGAAGTCCACAAGTCTTAAAGTTGCCAAGGTTGGAGACCCCTGGCATAGGGTCTCCTGCTTCAGCAGAGGGTTGGACTAGAAGACCTCTGGGGTCCCTTCCAGCTCTAGGATTCTATGTTCCACCCTTAAACTATTTCATAGGGGTTTTTCCCAAGACCCAGTTTGGAAACTGCAATCAAATGAAGTGCAAGTGCTAATCAGAAGCCTTCCCACACACACACACACACATATTCACCCATTGGGAATTTGTGTTCCTTGCAGTGGAGTGTCAGGAGGGGTCTTTCTAAGCGCCCAGGTTCCCCAAGGTGGTGACTGCGGGTTAAACACTTTGCCTTTTGCCTTTCTTGCTGCAGTCCTGAGCAGCTGCATAAACCAGATTGATCTGTGGTTTGGCAATTTCTCAAGAGCAGAGGATGGATGTGGAATGAAGGGTGGGGAGCCACGGAGGTTGCAGAGAGTTGAAGACAATTGTACAAAGGAACACACACTTCTCCTTTGCACTAAAGGTCAAAATCTTTTTTTCCCCCATTGCACTGCATTTCCTCCCCCCAAAAACGTTGCAGACCATAAGAATGACTTTACTAGTTTTCTCCTGAATATGTCTTAACATAGAATAACATATAGAATAACAGAGTTGGAAGGGACCTTGGAGGTCATCTAGTCCAGGGGTGTGCAACCTTTAACACTCAAAAAGAGCCATTTGGACCCATTTCCCACAGAAAAGAAAACACTGGGAGCCACAAAACCTGGGTGACCGTGGCCAACTTGATGTTACTCCCACCCAGTCACATGACCCACCCAGTCACGCCTACCCAGGTTTTGTGGTTCCCAGTGTTTTCTTTTCTGTGGGAAATGGGTATCTCTCTGTCTGTCTCTCTTTCTATATATATATATATATATATATGTCTCTCTCTTTCTCTCTCTCACTCTCTCTCTCTCTTTGCTCTCTCTCTCTCTCTCTCCTCTCTCTTCCTCTCTCTCTCTCTGTCTCATTCTCTGTGTGTCTTTCTCTCTCTGTATCTCTCTCTTTCTCTCTCTGTATCTATCTCTCTATCTCTCTATCTAACTATCTATCTATCTATCTATCTATCTATCTATCTATCTATCTATCTATCTATCTATCTATCTATCTATCTATCTATCCATGCTCTCCTGTCCAGCTTCACGTGTCGAGTGACTGGGAGGAGAGGCCAAGGGGTGGGGCCAGCCAGTGTTGGGATCACCTGACAGGGAGCCGCAACAGAGGGACGAAAGAGCCGCATGCGGCTCCGGAGCCGTGGGTTGCCGACACCCGATCTAATCCTCTGCAGGAGCAGGAGTCCCTATACCCTTTCAGACAAATGACTGTCTTTTTGGGTCTTACTTGGTGGTTGATTTATTTTATTTTATTTTATTTTATTTTATTTTATTTTATTTTATTTTATTTTATTTTATTTTATTTTATTATTTTATTTTATTTTATTTTATTTTATTTTATTTTATTTTATTTTATTTTATTTTATTTTATTATTTTATTTTATTTTATTTTATTTTATTTTATTTTATTATTTTATTTTATTTTATTATTTTATTTTATTTTATTATTTATTTTATTATTTATTTTATTATTTTATTTTATTTTATTATTTTATTATTATTTTATTATTTTATTTTATTTTATTTTATTCTATTATTTTATATTTTATTTTATTTATTTATTTTTATTTTTTTTTATTTTATTTTATTTTATTTTATTTATTTATTTTATTTTATTTTATTTTATTTTATTTTATTTTATTTTATTTTATTATTTTATTATTTTATTATTTTATTTATTTTATTTTATTTTATTTTATTTTATTTTATTTTATTTTATTTTATTTTATTTTATTTTATTTTTTATTTTATTTTATTTTATTATTTTTTATTTTATTTTATTTTATTTTATTTTATTTTATTTTATTTTATTTTATTTTATTTTATTTTATTTTATTTTATTTTATTTTATTTTATTTTTTTTATTTTTTTTACATAGCCGGGTCCACAGGGGTGGCCAAACTATGGTGGCCAAACTATGGTTCTTTGAGGACCTGTGGACTTCAACTCCCAGAATTCCTGAGCCAGCCATGCATGCATGGCTAGCTCAGGAATTCTGGGAGTTGAAGTCCACAGGTCCTCAAAGAACCATAGTTTGGCCACCATAGGGCATCTTCGTGTTAAACATTCTCTCTTCTTTTTTTCAAAATGTGAGTTTTATGAGGCTATAACATGCAAGCGATACATAATATTATCTTGCCTCATTTCTCGGAGCACACCTGTCAAGAGCGGGCTTTCTTTTCCTCCCAGGTGTCCCAGCGATGCTTCTTGGTTATAAAATATGCAAATCTCTTCCATTCCCTTCGGCTGATCTTTTTTTTTTTCTCCTCCTGATTATGGTTCCATCGCTGACCTCACACTGGCCAGCTGGCTCTCGGTATCTACGGCAGCTGCTTAGAAGCCAGCCAAGACCGACTTCAATCGAGGGGAATTGCGAGGAAATAAGTGGAACTTCGTAGGACTTCACAAGTATGGGGGCCGTGGGGGACCCCACACATCGCCTCCCGGGGTCCTGGGCCAGGTGCAATTCGGAGAGAATGTGAAAAAGATTGGGATCCCTGCAGCGAAAGGTGGGGGGGGGGAAGGCAAGAAAATACAGGGACAACTGAGCCCAGATTTTTTGTTGCCAAGCGAGACAATTGTTAAGGGAGCTTTGCCCCATTTTAGGACCTTTCTTGCCACCGTTGTTAAGTGAATTGCTGCAGTTTGGTAAGCCAATAACATGGTTGCGAAGTGAATCTGACTTCCTGGTTGACTTCGCTTGTCGGAAGGTCGCGAAAGGGGGGTCACGGGACACTGCAACCGTCGTAAGTACATGCCGGTTGCCCAAGCCTCTAAATTTGGATCCTGTGAACGTGGGGATGTTGCTAATGGTTGTAAATGTGAAATAGGTCACTTTTTCCAGAATCAAAATCAGAATAGAGCTGGAAGGGACCTTGGAGGTCTTCTAGTCCAACCCCCTGCTCAAGCAGGAGAACCTATAGCATTCCAGACAAATAGTTGTCCAATCTCTTCTTAAAAACCTCCGGTGATGGGGCACCCACAACTTCTGGTGGCAAGCTGTTCCACCGGTTAATTGTCCCGACTGTCAGGAAGTTTCTCCTTAATTCCAGGTTGCTTCTCACTTTGATTAGTTTCCATCCATTGCTTCTCGTCCTGCCCAGTGCTGTAGTAACTTTGTTACATTTTAATATTAATAAATGGTTATGTCGTAATTCAGTGCTGCCGTAACTTTGGAAGATCACAAAATGAACTGTTGTAAGTCGAGGACTACCTTTATTCATATCAGTCCAATTACAAGATTCGCAACATCTAGCTCTAGATGTTTAAATGAATCCAGGATTTTTTCATAGATGCTGCCAGAAGTCAAGGAAGAGCTATGTGGACCTGAGCAGCATTTAATTTAATTTAATTTAATTTAAATTTAATTTAATTTAATTTAATTTAATTTAATTTAATTTAATTTAATTTAATTTAATTTAATTTAATTTAATTTAATTTAATTTAATTTAATTTAATTTAATTTAATTTAATTATTTAATTTAATTTAATTTAATTTATTGTATTTCTATGCCGCCCAACTCCCGAAGGACTCTTCGACTCGAATACAGATAGTATTGACTTACGACCATTAACGACCATTCAAGGACCCAGTGGTGCAGAATACAATGGCCAGGCATTATGCCTGCAACTGTTGCACCATTGCCATGCGCTCACGATCAAAATTCAGGGGCTTCGCAAGTATTTGGCAAGTAGTTATGATGGTTGCAATCTCCTGGGATTTACAGATTAGATTACAGATTAACAGAGTTGGAAGGGACCTTGTAGGTCATCTAGTCCAACCCCCTGCTCAAGCAGGAGACCCTACACCATTTCTGACAGATGGCAGTCCAGTCTCTTCTTGAAAGCCTCCAGTGATGAAGCTCCCACAACTTCTGAAGGCAACTTCTGTTCCATGGGTTAATGGCTCACTGTCAGAAAATTCCTCCTTATTTCCAGGTTGAATCTCTCCTTGATCAGTTTCCATCCATTCTTCCTTCAGGTGCCCTGCAAAATAGCTTGACCCCCTCCTCTCTGTGGCAGCCCCTCAAATATTGGAAGATGCTATCATGTCTCCCCTGGTCCTTCTCTTCACTAGACTAGCCATGCCCAGTTCCTGCAACTGTTCATCGTATGTTTTAGCCTCCAGTCCCCTAATCTCTTGGTTGCTCTTCTCTGCACTCTTTCTAGAGTCTCAACATTTTTTTTATAGTGTGGTGACCAAAACTGGATGCAGGATTCTAGATGTGGTCTTACTAAGGCTTTACAGAGTGGTATTAGTACCTCCCTTGATCTTGATTGTATCCCTCTGTGAATGCAATTTAGGATTGCATTGGCTTTTTTGGCCAATGCAATTTTTTCGACCGCCGCACACTGCGGTCACCATTTGCAACTTTTCTAGCCAGCGTTCGGCAAGCAAATTCAACAGGGGAAGCCAGATTTGCCTAGTGACTGCATGATTCGCTTAACAACTGCAGTGATTCGCTTAACAACCATGGCAAACCAGGCTGTAAAAATCAGGCGTGACTCACTGAACAAACCGCCTCGCTTGGGGTTGTAAGTCGAGAACTACCTGTGTGTTTTTAGACTTGAGAACGATGGAGAGACAATGCTGAAATTATTTTCCTGCCGCAGAGTTGAGATCGGTCCAATCTAGCTTTGGGTTGCAACAGGTGACTTGGAGGTTTGCCATTATAATCCTTTGTGCAAGACTTTTCCCGAATCTGGTGACCACACCTGGCCTGCCTTCAAAATCTGAGGGTTGCTATTCCTAATTGGGAAACTCCTCTTTGGGGAAAGATAAGAAAAGGCAGAGCCTGCCTTTTTTGGCTCCTGGATTTTGCTCCCGAGGTGCCGATATGTAGGGAAATCATGGCAATGTGATTCCAGGAAAGGCAGCATGGAAAAGAGGCTTTGGCATAAGAGGGAAACACCAGTGCCGAGACAGACCCCCAAGCTCTTATAAAATACACAGCCTGGTTACTAAAAGAGTCTTCATTCAACAATAATGCTTTTTAGTACAGCACTGTATGTATATATATATATATATATATATATATATATATATATATATATATATATATATATATATATATATATATATATATATATATATATATATATATATATATATATATATATATATATATATATACACATACATACATACATACATACATACATACATACATATATATATAAGCTGTATATTATATATATAATATGTGGAAGCTGTGATGTTTCCTTCCATACACCAGGATGACTCGACAGAAAAAACATATATAACCCTTTCCTGGTGAAGAGCTGATTGGGAATAGAACCTTGTGGCCTAGAGGTTAATCTTCTGACTTTCAAGCAGACTGCCCAGGTTCAATTCCCACTACGGGTATGGCTATCTGACGAGAGCAAAATAGCTCGAAATAGATCTATAATAGTCTCCCTTTATTTTCATTTATCAGCAAAAATGTTATACATATATATATATATATATAACAGTGTTTCTCAAACTTAGCCGTTTTATGGATGTACTGTATGGGCTTCAATTCCTTGGATTCCCCAGCCTATCGTATGTCTGTCTGTCTCTGTCTCTGTTTCTGTATCTGTCTGTATCTCTATCTATTTCTATCATCTATCTTTAATCTACCTATCTCTCTATTTCTCTCTATTTCTCTCTCTCTCTCTCTCTCTCTCTCTCTCTCTCTCTCTCTCTCTCTCTCTCTCTCTCTCTCTCTCTCTCTCATATACCTATCTCTTCTACATATCTATCTATCTATCTATCTATCTATCTATCTATCTATCTATCTATCTATCTATATCCATCCATCCATCCCTCCCTCCCTCCCTCCCTCCCTCCCTCCCTCCCTCTCTCTCTCTCTCTCTCTCTCATATACCTATCTCTTCTACATATCTATCTATCTATCTATCTATCTATCTATCTATCTATCTATCTATCTATCTATCTATCTATCTATATCCCTCCCTCCCTCCCTCCCTCCCTCCCTCCCTCCCTCCCTCCCTCCCTCCCTCTCTCTCTCTCTCTCTCTCTCTCTCTCTCTCTCTCTCTCTATATATATATATATATATATATATATATATCCATCCATCCAACCATCCATCATCTATCTATCTATCTATCTATCTATCTATCTATCTCTATCTATCTATCTATCTATCTATCTATCTATCTATCTATCTATCTATCTATCTATCTATCATCTATCTATCTATCTATCTATCTATCTATCTATCTATTTTATCTATCTATCTATCTATCTATCTATCTATCTATCTATCTATCTATCTATCTATCTATCTATCTATCTATCTATCTATCATCTCATCTATCACTCAATCATCTACCTATCATTTTTTGCTGCACGGTTGAAATAGATAGGATATAGCAATATCCATATATTCCTGCCTGACTTTAGGAAGAAATATGAATCCTCATAAGATTCCCCAGCCAATCGGGTCAACAGGTCATTGAATTCTGAGTGAGAACTCAAAGTCTTATAAGATTTTGAGGTGATATTACTGAAACCTCACGTCATTGTTTAAAATTATGACCAGGTTCTAGCAATGGCACCTTACCCACCTTTGCTCTGTGGCAGGACTGAAGGACGAGGGAATCCAACTGCAAGATCACGTTTTATCAACCCTTTCATGGTGAAAACATACATGCAGGCCTCTTGTTTTATCACACATCATTTACTAACGCAATGTTCTTCACTAGGTTCTTCAGATCTTCCTCCCTGGGTTGACCAGCAGCGTTAAGTTTTGACCATGGCACAGAAAACGGAGAATGACAAAATTGCTCTAACCGAAAAACAGATCCAGGGCCTCAAGGAGGCCTTTACGACGGGGAGTTTTGACCAGCTGACCAAACGTCTCCAGGACGCTTTTTCCTCACTGGAGAATATCAGCTTAAATGTGGCCATCGTTGGAGAATCGGGAGAAGACAGGGCGACCTTCATCAACACCTTTCGGGACCTCTGTGAGGAAGATGAAGGGGCAGCTCCTACTGGAAAGGTGGACGCCCATACAACTCCTGTGGCTTATCCACATCCCAAGTACCCCAAAGTAATCCTGTGGGATCTGCCAGATATTGGGAATCCAGGCTTCAGCGCCAAACGTTACGTGGAGACGATGGGTGTGGCCTCCTATGACTTCTTTTTAATCATTGCTTCTCAGAACTTCAGGTCTTTCCATGCTAAGCTGGCTCGTTATATCAAGAAAGCTGGCAAAGGGTACTATTTTGTCCGCTCCAAAGTGGAGGCAGATCTGGAATCAGTCCGTCAGAGCAACCCATCTAGCTTCAACGAGATGGTCGCCTTGCAGAAGATCCGGGAGGATTGCCTTCAAGATCTTCAAGCCGAGAAAGTGAGGTCTCCTAAGATCTTCCTTGTTTCCAGCATTTTACTCAGCAAGTACGACTTCTATCTTCTGGAAGAGACTCTGGAGCAGAACCTGGATCTACCGAAGAGCCATTCCTTCCTCCTTGCCACTCCCAACAGCTCCCATCGCATCTTGGAGAAGAAGAAGGATATGATGCTGGATCACTTGTGGTTGGTGGCCGTGGTGGCCTGTGGGATCCAGACCGAAGCTATCCCAGAAATTTCGGTGGTGTGTAATGTGGACCTGCTGGTCAGAACCATGCGAGGTTACTGCATCAGCTTTGGCTTGGAAGAGGGGTCCTTAAGGAGGACCGCTGAACATGTAGACCAGCCCGTTGAGCAGTTGAAAGCCCTGGTCAGGTGTCCACTGGCTGCTGCAGTCACCAAAGCACTTGTGGTGGAACTGCTCATCCAAGCAGCCAGCAGAGCGCCCAACCTACCAAAGCAGCTGGTGCCCATGGCCTCGGTAGGGTTGTCCTTCGCTGTGGTCTACAGCATGTTGAAAACCTTTGTGGAAGATGTGGCAACTGATGCCCACAGACTTCTGGTCAAGGTGTTTATGAGCCATAAGGGCACAAGTGAGCCTGAGACGTCCGTATCGAAAGTCTTGGAGAACCAGGGCCATTCTTAAGGGGTTTCCAAGGAGCTTCCCGTCCGAGGTGGACTCCATGAAGTTCTAGAAAAGAAGCTACACTTTTATCTTCTCCAATGTTCTTCCAAACCAGGGTTGTTTGCGTCAGAGAGTAAATCAGGAGTAACCCTCTCAATAATCTGATTCATTCCTTGCAAATGGAGTACTTCCTTGAGGTGCTCTACTCCAGGGGTCTCCAACCTTGGCCACTTTAAGACTTGTGGACTTCAACTCCCAGAGTTCCTCAGCCAGCTTTGCCATCTTCCTCAGCCATCTTTGCTTTGCTGGCTGAGGAATTCTGGGAGTTGAAATCCACAAGTCTTAAAGTGGCCAAGGTTGGAGACCCCTGCTCTACTCTGTTGTCTATCGTCATCCGTTTCTCAACCTTGTTGACTTTAAGATGGGTGGACTTCAACTTCCAGAATCCCCCAGCCAGCCACGCTTGTGAAATATCTTTGTGCAATGTGTGACTGGCCCATTTTCTGTTTCCGATTTTGCCCCAGAGACCCGGAGATTGCAAACAGTTGAGTAGGCAGCAGTTTGTAAATTATTTCACAAACGTCGTCTCGTTTAAGGTGGCCTCCACAATATTGATAGTTATTGATAGGGACAAGCTGCCTAGAAAGATTTGGAGAAGAAACATTTTTATTTTTAATGATTGCCCTTTTGCATATTGCTTTGGGAGAAAACAAAACTAGGTCGGCATTCAGTAGGTAAACTAAAATACAGGTGGTCCTCGACTTACAACGGTTCATTTAGTGACCGTTCAAAGTTACGACGGCACTGAAAAAAGTGACTTAGGACCGTTTTTCACACTTAGGACCAGTGGGGCATCCCCAGGCGATCAAAATTACAGAGCCGAGGTGGCGCAGTGGTTAGAGTGCAGCACTGCAAGCTACTTCAGCTGACTGCTAGCTGCAGTTTGGCGGTTCGAATCTCACCGGCTCAAGGTCGACTCAGCCTTCCGTCCTTCCGAGGTGGGTAAAATGAGGACCCAGATTGTTGGGGGCAATATGCTGAACTCTGTAAACCGCTTAGAGAGGGCTGTAAAAGCACTATGAAGCGGTATATAAGTCTAAGTGCTAAAATTCAACTGACTCACATTTGTGACGGTCGCAGTGTCCCGGGTCACATGATCCCCTTTTGCGACCTTTTGACACGCAAAGCCAATGGGGAAGCCACATTCACTTAACGACCGTGTTACTGACTTAACAACTGCAGTGATTCACTTCACAACTGTGGCGAGAAAAGTCGTAAAATGAGGGGGGGGGAGAAACTCACTTAACATATGTCTCACTTAACCACAGAAATTTTGGGCTCAATTGTGACCGTAACCCAAGGACTCCCTGTAATTCCTTTCTCTTCTCTACTCCGTCTTCCCACAATGATGTCTCTGCAATGTAGCATTTTCCTTCAGGATCAACATCTGGAAGAGATATTGAGGTTCATCACTGGAGGCTTTCAAGAAGAGACTGGACTGCCATCTGTCAGAAATGGTGTAGGGTCTCCTGCTTGGGCAGGGGGTTGGACTGGATGACCTACAAGGTCCCTTCCCACTCTGTTCATCTACAAATCTAAAAGGTTAAAAAGCAGAATCTCTCAGCTGAGAAGGTCCCCTTGGCTAATATGATGGTCTCAACACTTTGATGCATGGACAGCCATTTGTCCGTAATGGTATAGACTAGGGGCGGGTTCCTCTTACCTGCCTACCGGTGCACTGTGTGCGCATCATCATGTTTCACTAAGGTGACCAGACGTCCAGCTTTTGGCGGGACAGACCCGCTTTTTAGCAATTTGTCCTGCGTCCCGCGTCGTTTCAAAAAAGTCCCGCTTTTTTAATTTGAATTTGCTAGTTCGTTTCTTTTGTATTTCTTCTCTTCAATGAGATACATCCCATCATTTCTAGGGCTTCTGCAAATCTCTATTCAGGGATTCCCACCTTTTAACCATGAAATAAACAAAGAAGATCTGTTGTTTTGGGTGTAATGCAAAGTGCCATGAGTTCCTGCCAGTTCGGCCCGGCCAGTCGTTCGGCGTAGAGCCGATGGAACTGGCGGCAGTTGCGGCGCGGGGCTTCTCCCGCCCGCTTCCCCCGGCCGACTGGACGCCGCCATTCGGGTTATTTTGCCCTTTGCGCATGCGCAGAGGACAAAATAACCCGAATGGCGGCATCCAGCCAGGTGGGAGAAGCCCCGCGCCGCAACCGCCGCCAGTTCCATCGGCTCTACACCGACGAACAGGTAAGCCTGCGCCAGTAGGAACCCACCCCGGCTGCGATGAAGGGGGGGTGTTTGGGGGGGGGTGCACAAAGCTGCAGGATGAGACGGACCCCTCCCGTCTTGCTCCCCTAGAAACCCACCCCCATCAATGGTGTCCTGCTTAAAAAAAAATCTGGTCACCTTACGTTTCACACACACGCACGCCTGCTACGCGTGTGCATCCCCTCACACGATTTTGCTTCCGCACATGCACGTAAGCAAAAAATCACCAAAATATTGCGCATGCGCACATCCCCTCGCAAGATTTTGCTTCCGTGCATGCGCAGGAAGCAAAAAAGGCCAAAAATTCAGAAACAAAGATGGCGCCGTGCGATGGACCAGCAAAGACAATACCGGAGCTGTCGCGCGCAAATTGCGCAATCGGCGGGCCGCTACCAGAATGACAGAGTGTACCGCACTGGTAGGAACCCACCCCTGGTATAGACTCTCCTGTTTAAGCAGGGGGTTGGACTCGAAGACCTCCAAGGTCCCTTCCAACTCTGATATGCTTTACATGAGAGAAAGACCGATCTGCTGCCATCTTCTTTTCTGTGGCTGGACCAGCCTGGCGTCTCCCCCACCATCAATCAATGGGGACAGGCTCTGAAGGAACAGCAGCAATTCCAAGGAATGGCAAAGAGAAAATGCCATTCCCCCCACCCCCCCAAAAGTTATCCTACTGGAAAACTGTGAGCCTCCTACGGTAGATAAAATAAGTCCCAAAATACTACAGAAGCAGATACATCTGCCATCAAGGGGCACATAGAGAGAAACAATATTTCCACACCATTCAAAATATGCATCTCATTGAAGGTTCTATTCCAGAGCCCAATGGGGAGAAATTGTATAGTACATGTACAGTTTTTGGTGGTACTGTGCCAGCTAAATACAGAAAGAATCAAGTCGTTCATATTCTTGGTGTATAGTGGTGTTTTTTTTTAATCTGAGTCCTGTTAATGTTTCTATATTTATGATTTTATGGGATTGTAAGCCACCCAGAGTCGCTTTGGAAAGAGATGGGTAGCACGTAAATGTAGTAAATAAATAAAAGAGACAATCAAAAGAAAAAGACTAAAACACCTCCTCCCTAGCAATCAAACCCAGATAAGCAGGGATTAACACCAGACAAACAGCCAAACAATAAACAGCAGCCTAATCAAGGAACTACCAAGAAAAAACAACCCTCCCACCAACACCAACACAGCAAGTCACTAGTATATAAACAGAGAACAAACCTCACTCCCTTCTAGCATTGATGATGTTGTTACCTAGTTAGGTCATGAAGCATCTGCAAGAAAACCACCATGTTCAGAGAGCACCAGAACCCTACAGTCCTCCTCCTCCTCCTCCTCCTCCCCCTCCTCCTCCTCCTCCTCCTCCTCCTCCTCCTCCTCCCCCTCCTCTCTGCAACCCTCTCCTTCTAGCACAGAAGATGTTACCTAATCTGAAAGACAAAAAGAAAACTGAACTGAAGGACAAAAACCACAAGTACAAAAATGGAAAGAGGGACACACAACTAAGGCAGAATATCAGCAAAGATGAAGTAAGGAAAGCAAAGGCTCAGAATGAACAAAGACTTGCAACAAAAGTCAAAGATAATAAAAAAAGTTTCTTCCAACATATAAATAACAAGAAAAAAATCAAGGAAACAGTCGGTCCACTAAAGAGAGAAGACGGCAAGGAAGTAACAGGCAACAGAGAGAAAGCAGAGCTGCTTAACTCATTCTTTGCATCCGTCTTCATGCAAAAAGAAACTATAGCCCAACCTACCAAAAAACTAACTGTAAAAGACAGACTAGAAATAAAAGTTAAAATAAGCAAAAAAAAATATTAAGAGAACACCTGTCTGATCTTGATGAATACAAATCACCAGGACTGGATGGATTACATCCCAGAGTTCTAAAAGAGCTGGCAGATGTCACCTCAATCACTGTACCACATCTTTCAAAAATCCTGGAGCACCAGGGAACTACCAGAGGACTGGAAAAGAGCTGATATGGCTCCCATCTTCAAAAAAGGGGGAAAAAACAGACCCAGGAAACTACAAATGAATTAGCCTAACATCAATACCTGGGAAGATACTGGAAAAGATAATTAAAAAAAGATCTGGCAACATCTAGAAACAAGTAAAGTAATAACTAGCAGCCAGCACGGGTTTGTTAAAAACAGATCATGCCAAACGAATCTTATTTCATTCTTCGACATAGTGACTAAATTAGTAGATGAGCGAAATACTGTGGACATAATGTACTTAGATTTCAGCAAGGCATTCGACAAAGTAGATCACAACCTACTTCTTGGTAAGCTAGAAAAAAGTGGGATAGATAGCATCACCACCAGATAGAATTGTAACTGGCTGACAAACCGTACTCAATGAGTAGTCCTTAATGGGTCTACGTGCGTCTATATGGAGGGACGTAAGCAGTGGGGTACCACAAGGTTTTGTCCTAGGCCCAGTATTCTTCAATATCTTCATAAACGACTTAGATGAGGGAATAGAAAGGGAACTTATTAAATTTGCAGATGATACTAAGCTGGCAGAATAGCCAACACCCTAGAAGATAGGCTCAAGATCCAGATGGATCTTGACAGACTTGAACACTGGGCCCTATCTAACAAAATGAAATTCATTGTAGATAAAAGTAAAGTCTTACACTTAGGCAAGAAAAACCTTGCTGGAGTATAAGATGCACCTTTTTCCTCCCTAAAAGTGGCTGAAAATTTGGGTGTGTCTTATACTCTGAATGTAGCTTTTTCAGAGCTTTTTTTCCAGCCCTAACTAGGTGCTAACGATCTTCCCAGCTCTTATCTTGCAGGCTTTTTCATTGTTACTCCCTCCGAAGAAGGTTTTTCCAGCCCTAAGTCTTTGCAGGGTTTTTTTCATTGCTCTACTTGCTCCGAATAAGTTTTTTTCTAGCCCTAACCAGGTGCTAATTATCTTCCCAGCTCTTACTGGCTTGCATGCTCTTTCATTGTTACTCTCTCTGAAGAAGGTTTTTTTAAGTCCTAACCAGGGGATAAAATAATGTGCTGAAGCTGACCAGACTAAGGACGCTAGCCAGATGAATACCTGGTAGGCAGATTTTTTCCTCCTATTTTCCTCCCCAAAAACTAAGATGCGTCTTATATTCCGGTGCGTCTTATACGCCGAAAAATACGGTATATAGATTTGTAGAAACCAGACTTAATAGCAGTAATTGTGAGAGGGATTTTGGAGTCTTAGTGGACAACCGATTAAATAGGAGCCAGCAGGGTGCAGCAGCAGGCAAAAAAGCCAACACAATCCTAAATTGCATTAACGGATACAATCAAGATCAAGTGAGGTACTAATACCACTCTATAAAGCCTTAGTAAGACCACATCTAGAATACTGCATCCAGTTTTGGTCACCACACTGTAAAAAAGATGTTGAGACTCTAGAAAGAGTGCAGAGAAGAGAAACCAGGATGATCAGGGGACTGGAGGCTAAAACATACGATGAACGGTTGCAGGAACTGGGCATGGCTAGTCTAGTGAAGAGAAGGACCAGGGGAGACAGGATAGCAGTCTTCCAATATTTGAGGGGCTGCCCCAGAGAGGAGGGGGCAAAGCTATTTTCCAAAGCACCCGAAGGCCAGACGAGGAATAATGGATGGAAACTGATCAAGGAGAGAGTCAACCTGGAAATAAGGAGAAACTTCCTGACAGTGAGGACAATTAACCAGTGGAACAGCTTGCCACCAGAAGCTGTAGGTGCTCCATCACTGGAGATTTTAAAGAAAAGACTGGACAACCACCTGTCTGAAATGGTATAGGGCAGTGATGGCGAACCTTTTTTGGTTCGCGTGCCAAAAGGGGGGGGAATGCGGGGGATCACGTGTGTGCGTGCCCACACTCATAATTCCATGCACCCCCACACATGCACGCATGACCCCCCTGCTCCCAGCATGCAATGGCACGCCCATTTTTCGCTCTCCCCAGGCTCCAGAGCCTTTCTAGGAGCCTGGGGAGGGCGAAACAAGCCTTCCCCACCCCCTCTGGAGGCTGGAAACAGCCTGTTTCCCGACTCCCAGTGGGCCCAGAAGGCCCGAAAATCAGCCGGCTGGTGCACACATGCACGCCGGACCTGAGCTCGCATGCCCACCGATATGGCTCCGCGTGCCACTTGTGGCACCCGTGCCATAGGTTCGCCATCACGGGTGTAGGGTCTCCTGCTTGAGCAGGGGGTTGGACTAGATGACCTACAAGGTCCCTTCCAACTCTGTGAATCTGTTATAATCAGGTAATACAACATCTGCAAGGAACCCACCAAGCTCAGAGAGCATCAAGATTATCCTATTTATTGACTTTTGTATTGGCCAACCGTCCTTCACCTTGTGTGTGCAAACAATCCCTCTTCATTTCAGGGTTTCCTGCTTTTCACTTCCTTGTCTTGATGGGAATTTCGACACCCAGTTGCTTCATAAAGTCGAGCGAGAAGACGAGGCTGATTTGAGCTTCCTGGTTTCTTCAGGCGAAGCAATCTTCTCTCCAGGTAAGACAAACCTGTGCTCGAGGCATTCATGAGATATCAAAGAAATGGTTGAGATCGGTCAGGTAAGTCAGAAATTTTCCAGGAAGGAGAATGGGGGTCCATTGTTTGGGGTGCAGATGGAAAACCCAGGAACTAGCATGGATTCTGCAATGCACAATACTTAAGTGTGCCTTTTTTAAATTTATGGTAGTAGAAAAATGGAGACATTTGTTAAATGGGGATTGTAGGCACAGCACGCTCAACCCAACAGCCAAAGACCAGTTGAAGCCCAGCATTCATAAGTTTCTTAAGGTTTTTTTTTTCTGATCTAACACACGATGGTTAGTTGCATTGTACAATTCCAGAACTGAGCTGAGTTCAGTCATCAGATTAAGCAAGAGGTAAGAAGGCAGCCATAGAATTACAGAGATGGAAAGATCCTTGAGGTCACCAAGACCAACCCCTCGTGTCTGTGTTTCCCATCCAATGAAGGAGACTCTGTGTCACTGGATCTGCTGTCAAACTGTTTAGGAAGCTCTTGCTTTCGACTCTTCTTACAGAGCTTACAGATTAACAGAGTTGGAAGGGACCGTGTAGGTCATCTAGTCCACCCCCCGCCCAAGCAGGAGACCCTATGCCATTTCTGACAGATGGCAGTCCAATCTCTTCTTTTTAGAGTTCACTAGTATGTCATATAAAATTAACCTCTAATAAAGCACTTGAAGGGACCTCGGGGGGGTCTTCTAGTCCAGCCCTCTGCTCAAGCAGGAGAATCTATAACATCCTGGGTTTATTTTAAGACTTTACTTGCTTCCCAAACCAGTCTTAAATCAGTGCCTTACCTAAATTATGTCCCCCCAAAAATATTTTAATTGCTTTTTACAAACCTCTGCTGTTGCTTCTTTTTATGGCAACATTTCCCAATGTCTCCATCTTCAAACTTGTCAACTTTAGGACTTGGGGACTTCAACTTCCCCAGCTAGCATGCACAAGTCTTAAGGTTGCGAAGTTTGGAGACTCCCGATCTAACAGATTAACAGATTAACAGAGTTGGAAGCGACCTTGTAGGTCATCTAGTCCAACCCCCTGCCTAAGCAGGAGACCCTACACCATTTCTGACAGATGGCAGTCCAGTCTCTTCTTGAAAGCCTCCAGGGATGAAGCTCCCACAACTTCCAAAGGCAACTTCTGTTCCATGGGTTGATTGCTCTCACTGTCTGTCTAAAAGAATATGGTTTTCTTTTATAAGCCAAACTCATACGATTATGATCCCAAAAAGTCTTGGGGAGTAAATCTACCTTAAAAAGCTGAGTAGCCAAGTACTTTGAGATTTAAATCCTGTTTATTCCTAAAAAAAAAATCTGTTCTTCAGAAAAGTAGGTATGAACTGCAATTTGGAACTGCAATTTTTCTGTTTCCGTGTTTCAACCAGCCTTACATTGTCCGTCAAATCAAAGAAAACTTTTGGTAATTTGGCAGAAGTGATTTTAATATTTGTTTTTCTCAGAACTCCTGCGCGAAATCATTTGCACCCAATCTCCCATCAAATCTGAATGATTTATTTCACAACCTAAAACCATTTAAAACAATGAGTGCTGTTTATTGAAGGTCTTGGCACCTGGGCAGAATTTAAAAAACGATTTTATTTTATTTGTTTTGTCAAGCATGTATAAGACAATAGATATGTATATGCAAGATTATGAATACATGAAATGGATACGAATAAATGGGTCATTAGGATAGGGAAGGTAGGCACGTTGGTGCGCTTTGCACGCCCCTTACAGACCTCTTAGGAATGGGGTGAGGTCAACAGTAGACAGTCTGAGGTTAAAGTTTTTGGGCTCTGTCCCTGGAAGTTGACAAGAAGGTGGATTAGACACAAAGTGTGCTTAGACAACGGACAATCAAACAGTTGCCAGCAGCATCTTCTTGTGAAATTGTACCTTTGCACAGATTCTTAAAGGGCCCCATTTCTGCTTTTAATTCACAGACAAATTAATTCACATTTTTCTCCAGAGGCTCATCCACAATGAAGTCATTGGCTCTTCTGTTGCTGGTCTGGGCTGCCTTTGCAAAAGCTCAACCTGGAGGTGAGTGAGTAACCAGTTGGATTTGTGGGAAAGTGGGTTCTCAAAGAATCCCTGAATCCTGGGGCTGGAAGGGACCTTGGAGGTCTTCTAGTCTAACCCCCTACCCAAGGCAAGAGAGACCTTAAAACATCATGGACACATGGCTGTCCAACATCTTCTTGAAAACTATCAGTTTGTTGCAAAAAATTAAATCCGGAAGCATACACAGATAACTGATTCAGCTGGATTCATTAACTTCTTTATAAACATAGTAATACACCGTATATATTTACAATACCACAAGTAGAGTTCTTCTTCAACATAGTAGCACAGTGATGGCGAACCTTTTTTTGTTCGGGTGCCAAAAAGGCTCGCACGCGCGCGATAGCACACACGCGTGTGCCCACACCCATAATGCAATGCCCTGCCCCTTGCGCATGCACGCATACCCCCCACACTCCCCTCTGCGCGCATGCGCACAGGCCTCACTGAAGCCTCCAGACTTCCAGTAGGCCCGTTGGACCATTTCCTGAAGCCTGGGGAGGGTGAAAAACGGCCCAAAAAGCCTACCGGAAGTTTGTTTCTGAACTTCCGGTAGGCCTGTTGCGTCCGTTTTTCGCCATCCACAGACTCCGGAGGCTTTCCTGAAGCCTGGGGAGGGCGAAAACGGCCTCCTACTACCCTCCGGAAGGCGGAAGGTCAGCTGGACAGTGCGCACATACACGCTGGAGCTGACATAGGGCAAAGCCTCGCGTGCCCTCAGATATGGCTCCGCGTGCCACCTGTGGCACGCGTGCCATAGGTTCGCCATCACAGTAGTAGCAGTTACAAGCAAAATAAAAAATACAAGCAGCTTCTATAAATAAGCTTCCTGATTGCTTATTTGAACCCTATGGCAATCATTAAGTGTTGCACCTCATGATTCTTGACAAATGTATATTTTCTTTTATGTACACTGAGAGCATATGCACCAAAGACAAATTCCTTGTGTGTCCAATCACACTTGGCCAATAAAGAATTCTATTCTATTCTATTCTATTCTATTCTAGTTCGGAGTTCAGAGAGAGACAAGAGTAGAGTGGCCTGAGCCACGCCCAGCCTTCTAGTTTCAGTTGCGATTCTCTGCACAAATAATCCATGCAATCTTAAACTAGCATCAAAAAGCAATTATCCAAGTTACAAAAATGCTCAAGCGAGTTTCATCCAGTCTTGTTTTGATTCGTTCTTTGACGTCAGCCGCCTGACTGGCTTCTTGGCCTCTTGATATAACCCTCACATTTTTCATGTGGCTACACTCTGCTTGCTGCCTCTGTGACCTGCTTCGCACATCTGTCTATGGACTGGGCATGACGGGGCCACTGTGGTCCTTGCACTGGTTGGTCAATGAACGTCTTTATTTCCGCTGTCTTTATTTCACTTTGCAGGTGAAAGGTGGCTCATATACACCTTCAGACCAGTCAATCAGCTCCGGCAAAGTGGATGGTCTACCCAGTGCATGGCACCATCTTCACAGTCAGTATTTAGAGTGGACTGGAGTAGAACAGATCATAAAACAGAACATGAAACAAAATATGGAATGGAATGGATAGGATAAGATAGGACAGAAAATGGAATAGAATAGAATAGAATAGAATAGAATAGAATAGAATAGAATAGAATAGAATAGAATAGAATAGAATAGAAGCTGGAAGGGACCTTGGAGGTCTTCTAGTCCAGCCCCCCTGCTTAAGTAGGAGATTCTATACCAGTGATGGTTAACCTTTTTGGTGCCGAGTGCCCAAAGCGCAAAACCCCAGAATGCAATTTGAGCGTGCCCCCCCCGGCACATGCGCCCCACCCCCATGCATGTCCGCGCATCTCCCACACATGCACTCCGCCCCCCTCACCCATTTTTGGCTTCCAGATTGGTGCAGGAGGCTTTCCAGGCCCAAAACAGGGAGCGGGGGCATGCGCGCATGTGCACAACCCCCCAAAATGCAATGTGAGTGTCCCCTGAGCATGCCCCCTGCCCCCCACGCATGCACGTGTGTGTCCCCTGCATGTGCCCCACCTCTGCACATGCACGGCAGAGACCCAAAGATCAGCTGGCTGGCGGTAGGCGCGCGCACATGCGCGGTGGAGCTGGGCTGGGGTGACGGCTGGCATGCCCGCACAGGTTCGCCATCACGGTTCTATACCATTTCAGACAAGTGACTGTCCAGTCTCCTCTTAAAATCCTCCAGTGATGACCAGTATTAACCTTTGCAGAATCTCCTCCAAGCTTTTGTCAATGCCTTTCTTCTTCTTCTTCCTGAAATACACCCGATTACCTGCAATCCCTTGAGCAGGTTTTCCTGTTTTTGAGTCTTTCTCTGGATAAAAAAATATATTCCTCCTGGCTCTCTGCACACAGAACAATGTTCTTCTTTAATGGTACTGGGGAATTGCTGGTCTGAATTGTTTGCTGGGGAATTGCTGGTCTGAAAATTTATGATATTTAGGTAGTTACTTACCAAGCACATCTAAATTATATGAAAGTAACCCGAAACATCTTTACAATCCCCGAGGCATGCCACAACATTTGGGCACGTCTAATGTTTGGAAATTGAAAGTTGGAAAATGTGACACGCCCTAATGCAATAATTACAATTCAGTTTATTACAGTCATAGACCAGAGACCAGAGCAAATAAAAACACACAATTGTAAATATACAATTAAAAGTTATAAAATAAAATAATAAATAACAGATAAAATCCATGATAAAATCCAGTCTGTCAATTACACATGGTCTGCACTACTAAAATTACAATCCATAAACTGTGAGGCCTATAGTCTGTTTAATACTAAAAGGGAAAGGAATAGGCAGTGTTTGCCACATTTGTTGTATAAATTAGCTATGGTGGATTAGACACTTAAAGGTTGGCCACAGTTGATATATATGAAGAAGACACATAACGCCCTAATGCCATACCAGGAAACATCTCCCTGGGTAAAATAGCTGGCAGAAACTGTTCTCAGGAAAAGGACAAACTGAGAAAAACGGATTAGGAGAAATGCGACAGAAAAAACAAACCCCACATTGTAAAGGGAAGAATTACCCCGTAGAGGCGACATTGGATCTTTTACTTGGAATTCAAATACTTAGAAGTAAAACCGAGATTAAAATGTCTAATAGAAAATATTTATTTCAGTACAAAACAATATAAAACAATAAATCCTGAATAAACAACATCTTTGCTACGTAACACGTCCTTCCAAGTCAGAAGGCATAACAAGTGATTAATGGTGGATAGGAATGTAGACATGCGCAGAACATCATATCACGTGTTCTGCTTGTATTGGGAAATACCATAGTATTTAGGATAGGGGTGCATCACCCTGCATAGACTCACAACTGACAATATTCACATCGTGACACACATTTATTTATCTTTATATGGCTGCCAATCTCACAAATGGGACTTTGGGTAGCCCACAATGAGACAGCTGACAGTTAAAAATAAAAACCATTAAGCCATTAAAAGATAGTATCCTTAAATGCAGATAGGACTATCTGTATTTAATTCTAAAAATTAATAGTTTGGTTCTCCCCAAATGTTCAAAGCATGCCTTTTACAGGTAGTCCTTGACTTACAACAGATCTTTAGTGACCGTTCGAAGTGACTTACGACCGTTTTTCACACTTACGACCTTTATAGCATCCCCGTGGTCACATGATCAAAATTCAGATGCTTGGCCACTGGCAAAGTCAACGGGGAAGCCAGATTCATTTAACAACCATGTTACTAGCTTAACTTCCGCCATGATTCACTTAACAACTGTGGCAAGAAAGGCCGTAAAATGGGTCAAAACTGACCACTACTGTCTCGCTTAGCAATAGAAACATTGGGCTCCATGCTGGTCGTAAGTCGAGGACTACTAATGGAAACTAAGCAAGGAGAACACCAACATAGAGCGAAGGAGAAACTTCCTAACAGTGAGAACAATTAACCAGTGGAACACCTTGCCACCCAGAAGTTGTGGACGCTCCATCGCTGGATGTTTTTAAGAGTCTAGGCCCGTGGTGGCGAACCTTTTTCGGCTCGCGTGCCAAAAAGGGGGGGCGCGCTCACGCGCGCTCGCATACCCACACCCATTCCCTCCCCCCCCACGCATGCGCACAACACCCCCCCATGCTGCCCCCTGCGCATGCGCACACACACACACACCCGCGCAAAGGCTTACCGGAGCCTGGGACGACGAAACCGGCAAACCGGAAGTGCAAAAAAACGCACTTCTGGTTTGCCAGTGAGCTGTTTTTTGCACTCCGGAGGGTTCAGGGAAGCTCCCTGAAGCTCCGGAATGCAAAAAACTACAAAACAGACAAACCGGAAGTGCGGAAAAGTGCACTTCCGGTTTGTCCGTTTTGTAGTTTTTTGCATTCCAGAGCTTCAGGGAGCTTCCCTGAACCCTCCGGAGTGCAAAAAACAGCACACCGGCAAACCGGAAGTGCACTTTTCCGCACTTCCGGTTTGCCGGTGGGCAACCCTCGCGTGCCGGCTTCTATGGCTCCGCGTGCCACCTCTGGCACGCGTGCCATAGGTTCGCCACCACGGGTCTAGACAGTCACTCACCTAAAGATATAGGGTCTCCTGCTTGAGCAGGGGGCTGGACTAGCAGACCTCCAAGGTCCCTTCCAGCTCATTCATTCTTTTTTTTTTAATAATCTTTATTAAATTTTTACAATAAGAAAAAAGACACAAACAGAACACACAAACACACAAACAAAACAAAACACACAAAACACAAACGAGTACACATATTTACAAACAACAACACGAAATAGTCCAATGCTTTAACAGCGTTATTAAGGTGTTTGTTTCGTATCAAAATCTATATATACATTTTAAGTACGTTCCATGTCGTGAGTATCGGTGATTATCATCCATAAATTAGTTTATTTAATTACCGCTTGTAAAGAAAGCATTTATAAATATATCTCAATTCATCTGCCAAATTTTTAATTTTGGGTTTTGTTTGATCCAATTATATACCTTATTCCATATTTCGTAGAAATCCGTGTCGTCTTTTCCGTGAATCTGCATTGTTAGTTTGCACATTTCTGCGCAATCAAGTATTTTTCTGATGACCATCGAAGCAGTGGGCACGTGTTCTAATTTCCAATTCTCGGCGTATGATAAGCTCATTCATTCTATTCTACTACCTGCAGTTTTATCTTTTTAATATTATAAGCCGCCCAGACTCACCCCGTGGTAAGTTGGGCAGCCGATCCATTTTTAAAATAAGCAAATGAAATAGAAAGAAGGCCCAGGGGGCAATGGGTAGCAATGGGTAGAGAACACCCTTCTGGCTTGTTTGTTGAGTTTATGCTTTGTTGCATGTTGTCTCGACAGCCGGCGGCAGCTGCGTCCCCACAGCCAAGGAAGACCTCCTGGACCTCCTGAGGAAATGGGAAACGGGTTCTTCCTGCCAACCCTCCCAGCCAGGCCATCTGCAGAGGCTGTACCGGAGTTGCAAGGAAATCAAGGCGGCCATGCCACAGGCTTCAGGTGAGCAAAGAGGCAGCTTCAATCCCATCCGATCTCTCCGCCTCTGGGTAATTTCGGTCCATCATAAGCTCCTTTGCGATAAGCTCTCCCTCCGGTTCCCACCCCCGTGCCACATACTTTGCAAGAGAGCGGCAAAAGAGTCAGAACGTTGGCCACAAATAGGGGATTGAAGGCCAACCCTGTCTTGATGGGCATTGCGAGGCATGGAAAAGAGAGGAAGGGGCTTTGACTTCACAGCAGTGGTGGGTTTCTACCAGTTTGCCCCAGTTCAGGCGTACCAGTAGAGGCTCTGCCCACCTGCCCGGACATCATCACGGATGCTCTGCGCATGCACGTGTGCGCATGCACATCTCTGAACTAGTAGCAAAGGTAAGCGTGGTCAGGGTTGCCATTTTGACTTTAGATTTTAGATTTATTATTGGAGTTGGAAGGGACCTTGTAGGTCATCTAGTCCAACCCCCTGCTCAAGCAGGAGTTCCTACACCATTTGAGACAGATGGAAGTCCAGTCTCTCCTTGAAGGTCGCAAGTGTTGGGGCTCTCACAACCTCCGCTGGCAAGCTGTTCCACTGGTTGATCGCTCTCACCGTCAGAAAGTTTCTCCTCACTTCCAGGTTGAATCTCTCCTTGGTCAGCTTCCATCCGTTATTCCTTGTCTGGCCTTCTGGTGCCATAGAGAACAGCCTGACCCCCTCCTCTCTGTGGCATCCCCTCAAGTATTGGAACACTGCTATCATGTCACCCCTGGTCCTTCTCTTCGCCAGACTGGCCAAGCTCAGTTCCTGCAACCGCTCTTTGTATGTTTTATTTTCCAGACCCTTTATCATCCTGGTTGCTCTCTTCTGCACTTTCTCTAGAGTTTCAATGTCTTTTTTGTAGTGTGGTGACCAGAACTGGATGCAGTACTCTAGGTGTGGTCTGACCAAGGCTTTATAGAGTGGTACTAGTACCTCTCTGGTCCTTGATTGTATCCCTCTGTTTATGCAGCTCAGGACTGCGTTGGCCTTTTTGGCTGCTGCTGCACACTGCTGGCTCATATTTAGTTGGCTGTCTACCAGGACTCCGAGATCCCTCTCGCAATCGCTGCTATTGAGCGATTATGACACACACACATACAATGGACACACACACATACAATGGACATCCCTGCTGTGGTCAATCTGTATTGACCAGGACAGTATTAGTACCACTTTATAAAGCCTTAGTAAAGGCCACACCTGGAATACCCACATCCGATTTTGGTCCCCACATTACAAAAAAGATGTTGAGACTCTGGAAAGTGTGCAGAGAAGAGCAACCAAGATGATTAGAAGAATGGAGGCTAAAACACACGCAGAACAGTTGCAGGAATTGGATATGTCTACTCTAGTAAAAAGGAGTAGAGAGATATGACAGCAGTTTTCCAATATTTGGAGGGCTCCTAAGAAGAATAGGGGGTCAAATCTATTCTCCAAAGCACCAGAGAACAGGACAAGAAGCAACAGATGGAAATTAACCAAAGAGAGAAGCAACCTGGAATTAAGAAGAAACTTTCTAACAGTGGAACGGCTTGCCACCAGAAGTTGGGGGTGCTCCATCACTGGAGGCTTTTAAGAAGCCACTGGACAGCCACCTGTCTGAAATGGTATAGGTCAGGGGTAGGCAAAATTGACTCTTCTATGACTTGTGGACTTCAACTCCCAGAATTCCTGAGCCAATCATGCTAGCTCAGGAGTTCTGGGAGTTGATAGGTCAGTGATGGCGAATCTATGGCATGCATGCCGGAAGTGGCACGTAGAGCCATCTCTCCGGGCCCGCCAGCCGTCGCCCATTGCTCTTCTAACATGCGCGCCGGCCAGCTGGTCTTCCCATGCACAGGAGCGCCGGAAAGCAGAGGAGAAGCTCCCTGGCGCGCATGTGCATGTCAGGAAGCTGAGATTCCGCTTTCCAGCGTGCACACGCGCATGCGTGCCAGAAACCGGAAGACCAGATGTGCATGCCGAAAACTGGAAGCTCAACTTCCCGGCGCGCACATGCATGCCAGGGAGCTGCTCTTATGTCCAGCGCTCCCCCGCGCGCACACACCCATTTCGGCACTCGGTGCCGAAAAGGTTCGGCAACACTGGTATAGGTTGTCCTGCCTGAGCAGGGGGTTGGACTAGAAGACCTCCAAGGTCCCTTCCAGCCCGATTCTGATTCTGATCCTTTATTACAGGGCTCTCAAAACTTGGCAAACTTGGCAACTTTAAGACTTATGGACTTCAACTCCCAGAATTCCCAGGCCAGCCATAGCTAATTTCTACTAACCTAATATGTATATTACATATAGTTATATAGTTATATAGTTTGGAATCATTACAGCTCTTTTTACCTTATAGTTCAAAATCGACATTATATTCTACCATTTATGTAAATTGGTTATTATGAAATGATGTTTGTGGAAATGAAAAGCAGATGGAGGAGGAGGAGGAAGAAGACAGGAGGAGGAGGAAGAGGAGGAGGGAAGGAGAGAAGGAAAGGAGGGGAAGAGGAGGAAGAAAGAAAGAGGAGAACAAATGGAGGAGGAGGGAAGGAGAGGAGGAGGAAAGAAGGAAGAGGAAGAGGACAAATGGAGGGGGAGAGGAGGAGAAAGAAAGGAGGAGGAGGAGGGAAGGAGAGGAGGAGGGAGAAGAGGAAGAAAGGAAGAGGAGAAAAAAGAAGGGGAGGAGAGGAGGGGAAGAGGAGGAGGAAGAAAGGAGGAAAAAAGGAGGAGGGAAGGAGAGGAGGGGAAGAGGAAGAAAGAAGGAGGAGGAGGAAAAAAGGAGGGAAGGAGTGGAGCAGGAGGAGGAAGGAGGAGGAAGAAAGAAGAGGACAAATGAAGAAAGGGAAGGCGAGGAGGAGAAGGAAGGAGAGGAAGAGGAGGAAGGGGAGGGGGGGCAAGGAAGAAGACTGTGGGGTCCTTGGTGTTCTCTGAGCTTCTTTTTATCCCCGAGACGTTTCATTATCCAACCAGGTAACATCCTCAGTGCTAGAAGGGAAGGGGGATTGCAGAGAGGAGGAGGAGGAGGAGGAGGAGGAGGGCATTTTGAAATATCAACAATTGATATTGAACATATACATATCTGTTGTTGGCAGATGGACTGTATACCCTGATCAGTGAAGATGGTGAGATCTACCAGACCTTCTGCGACATGTCCACCAACGGAGGCGGCTGGACTCTGGTGGCCAGCGTCCACGAGAACAACATCTTTGGGAAATGCACCGTTGGCGACCGCTGGTCCAGCCAGCAAGGGAGCGATGCCAACTACCCCAACGGAGATGGAAACTGGTGCAACAATAACACCTTTGGGTCCGCCATAGCAGCCACGAGCGATGACTACAAGGTAGGAGTAACTCATTTGAGGGGAGAAAAAAGAAAAGCAAACCTTTTTTTTTAATGAGCCTTTTTTAGCCAGAAGCCAAAATCAGTCTCAAAGAGTTGGTAGTAACAGGCAACGCTGGGTTATGTTCAGGGGCGAGTTCCTAATTTTTTTACTACCACTCTGTGGGCGTGGCTTATTTTGTGGGTGTGGCTTGCCAGCCATGTGACTGGGTGGGCGTGGTTTGCTGGTCATATATTAGTTATTTCAGAGAGATGTTACTACTATTTTTGCTATTTTATACCTTACATGAAAAGCTTTGCATACAAAGTGCGTGTTACACCATGGCAACACAGCAACCTTTATATGCAGAAAATGCTATAGTTAAAAGACAAGCAAGTCTCATACAGCATTTGTGGTTTCAGTCATGGATTCCTTAGACGAAAATATTGAGGACTGTTAAAAGAACAGTATCTTTTAACAGTCCTCAATGTTTTCGTCTAAAGAATAACAGTATAAAACTGTATAAAATTAACAGTATAAAAGGTTAAGCTTTCGGAAAAAGCCCACTTTGGGAAGTTTTAGGCAAAAGCGAAGGAAAAGTGTCAAATGCGAGCTTCTTATTATTTTCAAGCGAAAGGACAGGGAAAGAATTAATTGTCAGGTTTCTGGGCATGCGCAGAAGAATTTTTTTTAAAAAAATGGCGGCAC
The DNA here is from genome assembly GCA_023053685.1 of Diadophis punctatus similis. NCBI lineage: Eukaryota > Metazoa > Chordata > Lepidosauria > Squamata > Dipsadidae > Diadophis > Diadophis punctatus. The sequence continues at coordinate 10,068,989 of JALIGW010000011.1, forward strand.
CCAAGCACCGGCAACCAACCGCACCAGTACTGTGACGTCACCAGTGGGCTGCTACTGGTGCTATAGAGTGGACCGCACCGGTAGGAACCCACCACTGGTTATGTTTAATATTTGGTTCAAAAAACAGCAGATGTTGTCCATCCACTGTCATTGATGAAGCCCTCAACATCAGTGGTCCCCTTGAACCTAAATGTGGTATGTCCGAAAATGACCGGACAGGCCAATTTGGGCACAGAATGTCCTGACTCGTGTTCGTTTGGGCACACCTGGCTGTAGACTTACACAACAACAATTATGTTGTATTTCTGGAGTCTGCTGTACTTCATAAACTTAACAGAGTTGGAAGGGACTTTGGAAGTCTTCTACTCCAACCCCTGTTCAAGTAGGAGACCCTACCCTTCCAGAAAAATGGCTGTCCAGTCTCTTTTAAAAACCTCCAGTGATGGAGCACCCACAACTTCTGGAAGGAAGCCGTTCCACCGATTAATTGTTCTCCCTGGCAGGAAATTTCTCCTTAATTCCAGGTTGCTTCTCTCCTTGATCAGTTTCCATCTGTTGCTTCTTGTCCTGCCTTCTGGTGCTTTGGAGAACAGGTGGACCCCCTCTTATTTGTGACAGCCCAGTATTTTGGCTCCTCCTTCAAGAGGTGCTTCTAGCCAATGGGGGAAGGGAAGAGGTCACCCCTCTGGAGTGTATTTGTTTATTTGTCAAGCATATATGATTATAAGCAAAGTACAAACAGTAAAACATGATTGAGTATATATGTAATATTACAAGCATGAATAAGAGTAAAAGAGGTATGAATATATGGGTACATTAGGACAGGTAGGCACGATTGTGCGCTTATGCACGCCCCTTACTGACCTCTTAGGAATGGGGTGAGGTCGATGGTAGATAATAAGAGGTTGAAGTTTTTGGGGTTTGGGGAAGAAACTACTGAGTCAGGTAAAGTGTTCCAGGCGTTGACCACTCTGTTGTTGAAGTCGAATTTTTTGCAATCAAGTCTGGAGCGGTTTACATTAAGTTTGTATCTATTATGAGCTCGTGTATTATTGCGGTTGAAGCTGAAATAGTCGTTAACAGGTAGGACATTGAGGCGGATAATTTTGTGAGCTACACTTAGGTCAGATCGAAGGCGGCGGAGTTCTAAATTTTGAAGTCCCAAAATTTCAAGTCTGGTTTCATAAGGAATTCTGTTGTGAACAGAGGAATGTAATACTCTTCTTGTGAAGTATCGCTGGACATTCTCAATTGTGTTAATGTCTGATATGAAGTGTGGGTTCCAGACTGATGAGCTGTATTCAAGGATCGGTCTGGCAAATGTTTTGTATGCTCTGGTTAAGAGTACAATGTTACCAGAGAAGAAGCTACGCAAGATTAGGTTAACCACTCTTAATGCCTTCTTTGCTATGTAGTTGCAGTGGGCTCTGGCACTTAGATCGTTTGAGATGAGTACTCAAACGTGTTGCTAGGGTCAAACCTTCTCACCTGTAATCTTTATGCCCATGAAGAAAAGCAGATGAAGGGGACAGGTGACAGTCCTTCTCCAGGTGTTATATCATATCAATGTGCCATTCTGCAGAATCTCAGCCTTCGGAGTTCCTCAAAGGGTCTTAGAAAGGGACTCTTGAAGCACTCTCCAATGTTCTCCATGATGTCTTCTTTTTTGCAGAACCCAGGCTACTACGCTCTTATAGCCCAAGATATCGCCATATGGCACGTTCCCAACAACACCCCGATGAAGAAATGGCAGGGTGTTTCCTTCTTGAGATACCACACCGAGACAGGCTTCTTGTCTGGGCAAGGAGGTAACCTTCTCCGGCTCTATGAGGTGAGCCCAACCAACCTGATCTTTCTGCCTTTCTGCATGTTGACTCGCCAAATGAGCGTGTCCATCTCTTGGACCTGATCCGGCTGATCCCAAAATGCTAAATATGCATTGATTGATTGCTTGCTTGATTGATTGATTGATTGACTGATTGTGTCAGGGTTCCAAGTCATAAATCCATAGCAAGCAAGACTCCGAGGCATGTAGATTCCTCAAAGAATACTTCTATTTGGAATTATCATATTGGCACATACCTGCTGAAAACCGACTCTGAAGTCTCCCGCGGTTTTCTAACTAAAAGTAAGTTTTAGCAATAGCAATAGCACGTAGACTTATATACCGCTTCATAGTGCTTTACAGCCCTCTCTAAGCGGTTTACAGAGTTCAGCCTATTGCCCCCAACAATCTGGGTCCTCATTTTACCCACCTCAGAAGGATGGAAGGCTGAGTCAACCTTGAGCCGGTGAGATTTGAACACCTGAACTGCTGAACTGCAGTGCTGCACTTTAACCACTGTGCCACCTCGGCTCCTATTTTCCCACTTTCTCAAAACAATCAGCCACATGGTCCAATCACAGAACGGGCCGGCAGCCAGGTGGCATCACTCCACCTTCTTCCGACCAGGTGTGAGAATGACCTTGGTTCCCAAGAGAAAATACACTGTTTTGACCAATAGGTCTATCTCAACTCCCCCCTCCCTATCTCTCAGCTCCAGTGTGGCAACCCTGAAGCGGTCAAAAAAATGGCTTCAGTCAGGTCAGGGTTGACAGATTGATTGAATTTGTAGCAACTTTAGGCTTTGGTGGCTGGTTGAGAGATGACCAGAATCCCAGAACTGTGTCTTAGAACTAGGAAGGGGTAGCCAAGACATCTCAAAAGGGGATCAAAGCCAACTATCTCCATCTTGGCACTCAGAAAACTTCTAGTTGGACCTTCACTTGGTCGTCGTGGTCCAAGAAGTCACCATGAATTAAGCTGAGTTTTGATGACTGCACCTTGGTTCATCTCAGAGTCCTACAGCCGGGTTGAAGAGGACACCATCAAACGTCTTCATCTTCTGCCTGCTTTGCTGATGGACGGAAATAATGCATGGAAATAATGCAGCTGTGATTTGCTTTTCAGAAATATCCAGTGAGATATGGTGCCGGTAGCTGTCCAAAAGATAACGGCCCCGCTATCCCTATTGTTTATGATGTTGGTGACGCCCAGAAGACTTCCGAATTGTACTCTCCCAATGGTCGGAGTAAGTAAGCATCCTTGCCTCGGTTAGAGGGCTGCCCCACAATACCGGGGGGGGGGGGTGGACCACCTGTGGCTCCTAGGCTGGGACATCCTCTTTTGAAGCTAAGATCCAGGAGGAAGGTAAAGCGTTCTGTTGCAAGCAGCTGGAATTTAATTATTTAATAATTTAATTTAATTTAATTTAATTTAATTTAATTTAATTTAATTTAATTTAATTTAATTTAATTTAATTTAATTTAATTTAATTTAATTTAATTTAATTATTTAATTTAATAATTTTATTTTATTTTATTTTATTTTATTTTATTTTATTTTATTTTATTATTTTATTTTATTTTATTTAATAATTTTATTTTATTTTATTTTATTTTATTTTATTATTTTATTTTATTTTATTTTATTTTATTTTATTTTATTAATTTTATTTTATTTTATTTACTTTTATTTACTTTTATTTACTTTTTTATTTTATTTTATTTAATAATTTAATTTAATTTTATTTTATTTTATTTTATTTTATTTACTTTTATTTACTTTTATTTACTTTTATTTACTTTTATTTACTTTTATTTACTTTTATTTACTTTTATTATTTAATTTAACTTAACTTAACTTAACTTAACTTAACTTAACTTAATTTAATGTTCTTATAGGCCGCCCATAGGAATGCTTGGGACAGGCAGATAAACTCCACAAAAAGGGTATCATGCAGATAACTTTTATTTGTCAGGCATTCTCAAATCAATAACTCGCAATCACTGAAGAGATTCTTCTGAGGTGCACATAATCCGTTCCCAATTACGTCGGTGAAAACAAGGTAGTCTTGTCCCCATGTTGAGAGAGAGCAAGCGGATCCCGGTATGCTGGAATTCATCATAGCCCGGCTAGTCTGCACATAGCCAGTTTGCCCCCAGTGGCCAATCAGAAACACAGATGTGACATAAAACTACATTTCCCAGAAAGCAATCCCTTAAGGCAGTGGTTCTCAACCTGGGGGTTGCGGCCCCTTTGGGGGTCAAACGACCCTTTCACAGGGGTCGGGAGACTTCGCCCAGACCCCGCCATTTGGGTTCTTTTACCCTCTGCGCATGCGCAGAACGCTTTGCGCATGCGCAGAGGGTAAAAGAACCCAAATGGCGGTGGCGGGGGGCGCAAGGGGGGCGCGGGGGCGGGGCATTAGGAAGGTTGAGAACCACTGCCTTAAGGGGATAGTTCTTAATTCCTAAACTAACTATTCACTCTAACCAGCATATAAAGAAGCCCCTTTCCAAAATTGGTGCCCCGGTTGAGATGGTTTAGAAAGCAGATCGAGCACATTATGCTAACGATGTATTTTTTTTATCTTGGGGAAGGGGCATTTTGTAGCCCCCCCCCAAAAAATCCAGCTGTTAGGAAACAGCAATAGGAATGGGAAGAGTGCCAGACAGTATTATGCAAATGTGGCCACTTTTAGGTGGGTGGACTTCAACTCCCAGAATTCCCCAGCCTGCTTGCTTCAAGATGGACGGACTCCAGCTCACCAACATGCTGTGCGGAATGTTGGGAGTTGAAGTCCCAGATGGTCGACTGTCATCAGCCAAGAATGTGAAAATAATTACGATCCTCCCAACCACATTTAGTCTCTCTCTCTCTCCTGTTTCTCAGATGAATTTGTCTCTGGCTTCATCCATTTCCGGGTGTTTAATCATGAAAAGGCAGCGATGGCTCTCTGCTCTGGCGTTAAACTCACCCAATGCAACTCAGAACATGTGAGTATCCCAGCCTTCCGGTGCCAACATCCAGCTTCAGTATCCAAATAAAAATCCAGGATCACTTCATTTCTGAAAACCTTACTGTTTATTGAATACGTGGCATGCAGTGGTGGGTTCCTACCAGTGCGGTCCACTCTATAGCACCAGTAGCAGCCCGCTGGTGACATCACAGTACCGGTGCGGTTGGTTGCTGGTGCCTGGGCGCCACCATTTTTTTAAAAAAAAATTTTAGTTTTTTTTTTATTTTCTTCTGCGCATGCCCAGAAGCCGAGCTTCCAGCACTGCGCATGCGCTGCCTTCCTACCCCACAGTGAGTCCAAGCAGGGGAGGATGGCTGAGGGAGCACGTGAGACGTTGAAAGAATGGGCAGCAGGAGCCTAGGATCATCGAATGGGGAGAAGCATTCAGGCCGGACAGAGCCTCCTAGAAGAACCGCTGCCGCGGTCTTGCTGCTCCCGCTGCGGGGGGCTGCGTTGCGGGTGGGCAATGCTCCCCGCTTCTCCAGCCGCTGCCAAGCTCCCGAGGCCCACGCCCACCCGGTCACATGTCTGGAAAGCCACACCCACAAAATAAGCCACGCCCACAGAGTGGTAGTAAAAAAATTAGGAACCCGCCCCTGGTGGCATGGTAATGGCGAAGTAAAACTAACTCTGTAATTCAGAACATAATGTTGAACAATGATTTTCCCAGCCAAACTTCCACGTAGCTCATGTAAACAACTTTTCTTTCTTATGGGAACCATCTGCCTTCTTCTTCACACCTCTTAAAATGTCCTTGAAAAGCTTCCAGACTCCCCTCACCAGCTTCAGAGGAACTGGAGAAATTTCGTTTCTCTAACTAACCCATTCGTAATCAAGACCTTCCCCCCTACACACGCCTTACTCTAATGCAGTGCTTCTCAATTATTTTATGTTGCGCCCCCCCCCCCAGGAAGAAGTAAACATTTCGCGCGCCCCCCACCAACTCTCCGATCTGGGCCCCAATGGAATTTTAGTGTTAATATTTATTATTTTACTTATTAGAAGCTGCAAGCAAACTGTTGGCTGGGGAAGGCTGCTCTACCCACTTACCTGGGAGTAAGTCTCACTGAACTCAGTGGAGCCTGTTTTCGGTTAGGCAGGCATAGGTTACCGTGGTTAGGGCCCTCTTTTGACACGGGGCCAGGCCAGTTTAATCAAGCCGATGTTTTGGGGTCACCAGCCTGGCCCATAAGCGCCGCCTCTGCCGGGCACTCACAGCGAATGGTGTGGAAGGAGGTTTTAGGGTGCCGTTTGAAGCTTTCGCCCAGCTGCAGAGGATGCTCCTCCTTGTCCAGCAGCAGGTTCACCACGCTGTTCATGGCTACCGCGGCGCCAGCCGAGAACAACAAGAACCCACACAGCCGCCCGGCCCACCTGGTCGCCTTCTCTTCCAGGCTCGGAGCAGCGTGCAACTGGGAAAACACTCCCCGTCCGGGGGAATCGATTGAGAGGGACCACGCATGTTCCCCGGGGTCACACGGGCCCCCCCTGGCATTGCTCAGAGCCCCCCCCAGGGGGGGCGCACCCCACTATTTGAGAAACACTGCTCTAATGCAAGATGAAACTATTTTCACTCTTGACACACTGCTACAAACAGACAGAAATGTCACCTCCACATAGAAGCTGGATAATAAAATGAAATATATAAACATATGCTGGTGTGATCACGTGATCAAATATGATCACGTGATCACAGGGGTGGGGGGGGTTAGAAGCTGTCAGAGGTTTGAATTAGAATTCAGTTTCACCTTTGCTGGAGGGGTTTTTTTTTCGGGGGGAGGGGTGCTATAGTTTTGTACCCCACCTTCCATGTACATAGCACACTGTGGAATTCAATTGGCATTTTGGAACATCGAATCATAGCGCTGGAAGGGACCTTGGAGGTCTTCTAGTCGTACCCCCTGCAGAAGCAGGAGACCTTATACAGGTAATCCTTGACTTAAAAGCATTCATTTACTGACCGTTCGGAGTTACAACGGCACTGGAAAAAGTGATTTACAACCGTTTTTTCACACTTACGACCGTTACAGCATTCCCATGGTCACGTGATCAAAATTCAGACACTTGGCAACTGACTCGTACTTATGACGGTTGCAGCGTCTTGGGGTCACGTGTTCCCCTTTGGCGACCTTCTGACAAACAAAGTCAACAGGGAAACCAGATCTGCTTAACAACCATGTTGCTAACTTCACAACTGCCATGATTCACTTAACGACCGCAGCAAGAAAGGCCATAAAAGGGGGCAGAACTCAGTTAACAAATTTCTCCCTTAGCAACAGTTGGCTTCAGTTGTGTGATCATAACTCAAGGACTACCTGCAATGTGACCACACGCTCCAAACTTTAAAATCCAAGTCTTAAGTGTCTTTCGGAGAGTCTGTTGTAACTTTGAACAGTTGCTGAACGATCGGTCATAAGTCAGGGACTTACATACATCCTTTTGAGCTGTGCTTTTCCTTCCTAGAATTCAGAATTCCTAGAATGCTAGAGGGGTGTGTGTGTGTGTGTGTGTGTGTGTGTGTGTGTGTGTGAGATAGTTTTGCACCCTGTCATCCATGCGCAAGCATACTATGGCATTTTACTGTAGAACATAGAATCCTCAGGCTGGAAGGGACCTTGGAGGTCCTCTAGTCCAACCCACTGCTCGAGCAGGAGAATCTACACCATTTCAGACAGATGGCTGTCCAATCTTTTCTGGAAAACCTTGAGTTTTTGAAGACTCCTGGAAGCACTAATTAATTGTTCTCACTGTCAGGAAATATGTAAGATGCTTAACTCCCTTCCTTCCTTCCTTAGCACTGCATTGGAGGAGGGGGCTTTTTCCCAGAAGCAACCCCCCGTCAATGTGGTGATTTTACCGCCTTTGACTGGGACGGCTACGGGACTCACCGCGGATGGAGCACTTCGAAAACCATGGTAGACGCTGCCGTGCTGATCTTCTACCGCTGAGCAGCTGAATCAGAAGCCGGAGACGGATGCGCCTGTCCCGGAGCAAAGAAATTTACGATTAAAACACACAATCTGACAAGCTATGCAACAAAAATAAAAGCAGCATATTAAAATTTGGCTTCTGTTTTGTCTTTCTTTTTTTTTTTCAAAATAATCCTTGCCATTAAAGTTTACAAATGCGAAGGTAAGGAAGCAATACAAAGCAAGAAAAATATAAAAAGAAAAACATGCAAAATTTAGAACTCAAGGGAATGGAGATAAGAGAGGAAAGATATAAACTACAAGCATTTGCAGACGATTTGGTATTTATTGTAGAAGAACCACTAGAGACAATTCCGAAATTGTTAAAAGAGATGGAGGAGTTTGGAGAGGTAGCAGGACCGAAAATAAATAGAGAAAAAACTAAAGTTATAGTTAAAAACCTTACACAAAAACAAACAGAAAATCTGGCAGAAAAAGTGGATTTTCAAATTGTCAAGAAAGATAAATATTTGGGAATATACCGTATTTTTCGGAGTATAAGACGCACCTTTTTCCTCCCTAAAAGTGGCTGAAAATTTGGGTGCATCTTATACTTCGAATGTAGCTTTTTTCCAGCCTAACTAGGTGCTAACAGATCTTCCCAGCTCTTACCTTGCAGGCTTTTTTATTGTTACTCTCTCCAAAGAATGTTTTTCCAGCCCTTAGTCTTTGCAGAATTTTTTTTCATTGCTCTACTTGCTCTGAATAAGTTTTTTTCTAGCCCTAACCAGGTGCTAACGATCTTCCAGGCGCTTACTGGCTTGCATGCTCTTTCATTGTTACTCTCTCAAAAGAAGGTTTTTTTAAGTCCTAACCAGGGGATAAAATAATGTGCTGAAGCTGACCAGACTAAGGATGCTAGCCAGATGAATACCTGGTAGGCAGATTGTTTTCCCCTATTTTCCTCCCCAAAAACTAAGGTGCGTCTTATAAGTAAGTGCCTCTTATACTCCGAAAAATACGGTACTTAACAGCAAGGTGTGCAACGATAAAAGAAGACAATTATATAACACTACTTAAGCAAATAAAATTAAATTTAGAAAAATGGGGAATCAATGTTAGGAAGGATTGCTACGATGAAAATGAATATCCTACCAAAACTGCTCTTCCTGTTCCAAACAGTACCTATAAAAATTGAAAAGAAATTCTTTGATGATCTGAACAAATTGATGCTGAAATTTATTTGGCAAGGGAAAAAAGCGAGAATAAAATTGAAAATGTTACAAGAATCTAAGGAAAATGGAGGTTTTGGTTTTTATATTACCAAGCATGTTCTTTTAACTACGTTAAAAGAATGCATAACCCTTAGACCAGTGGTGAAATCCAATTTTTTTACTACCAGTTCTGTGGGCGTGGCTTGGTGGGCGTGGCAGGGGAAGGATATTGCAAAATCCCCATTCCCACCCCACTCTGGGGCCAGCCAGAGGTGGTATTTGCCAGTTCTCCAAACTACTCAAAATTTCCGCTACCGGTTCTCCAGAACCTGTCAGAACATACTGGATTTCACCCCTGCCTTAAACACAAGAGACTGTTATACTTAGAAGGTCTTTCTTTTTTCAAAACAATCCTTGGCATTAAAGTTTACAAATGTAAAGGTAAAGAAACAATACAAAGCAACAAAAAGAAAAAATGCAGAGACAAAGAAAAATAATAAGGAAAATAGAAAAGATATATAAAGAAATGATAATGTCAAAATCACCAGAAATGATTTTGTACCGCTATCTTAAAAACTTCAATTAAAACAGAATTTAAAAAGTAATATCAAAAACAGCAACAGAAAGAAACAGAACAAATGTATTTTATCCTTTGCACCACCTATGGAAGTCAGCCAGCCCTTTGCTGATTAACATTTTTATTAAATGAGCTGCATCAGAAAGTCAGAAAAATCAAGAAATACATATTTTCTTTTAGTTTTTTTCCCTTCATCCCTTTTCCTCTTTGTTCCTTTTAAAAAAAAAACATTTTTCTTAGTTTGCATTGTTTTGCTATCTTTGTATTTTTAAAGTTCAATAAAAATATTACCATTTAAAAATAAGAAAGTCAGAAAAAAATCTATTTCTGATGACTAGCAGGAAAACAAAACTGCCTTCATGGTGGGCTGGGCTGGATGCTTATTTATAAAAATAATAAAGGTGGGATATAAATAAAAAGATAAATAAATTAGGCATTCCAGCTTAGATCAGTCCTAAATCTACAAAGAAACAAGATTAATTTTCTCTAGTGTTCAGAATGCCAGGGTGAAGTACTAACAATCGCCACAAGGAGACAGTATTTATCCATAAAACTGATCATATCCCACAGAAAAAAATATTTGTCACTCAGATAGTAAAGATTATTTGCTTAGTGTGTCATCCTATGTCTCAGCAACTATAGATTTAGGGAGAAAAAAAGACCCATAATTCTGTGTGACTGATTGTTGTGCTTTGTCTGTGGGCATAGAGAGGGGATTTTGAGTTTGCGGGCAGAGAGTGGATTTGCTGTCTTACTGTGGCACCGATTCTGGTCTCCAATCCCCAGAATTCCCTAGCCTGGCTAGGAATTCTGGGAACAGGGGGAATTCTGGGAGTTGAATGGCACCCACAAAGGGGCCAAGGCCGAGAAACAGAAAGCTGAACTTAGATGAGAAGATATGTAGCCCAAAGGTGGGTTCCTCCCGGTAGTAAACCGGTGGTGACGTCACGGAGCCGGTTCTGTCGGTGTCGATCCGTGGCTGCCGCCATCTTTTTTTCCTTCTGCGCATACGCAGAAGCTGAGTTTTCAGCACTGCGCATGCGCGTGCGCACTTGTAGCGCGGCTTTGCAGCGTGCAATGTGCACGCAGCCACGCGGCACGGGAGGAAGCGAACCAGCGCTTCCGCCATTTGAGTTCTTTTACCCTCTGCGCATGCACAGAACAATTTGTGCATGCGCAGAGGGTAAAAGAACTCAAATGGCAATGTCCCGGCGGGTGGGTGGAGCGCCGCGCTACCTGCGCGATCGGCTCTCCGCCGACAGACAGGTAAAAGCGAACCGGGAGCATTTCACCGCTGAACCCACCCCTGCTGTGGCCAAATCAAAGGCGGGTCATGCAAAGACGACTGAGAGCGTTTTCTAAAATGCAAAAGTGAAATTGAAACCAAAAATGTCTGGCTTCACAATTAAGAAGGAGTTTACATGTATAACTCTGTCACTTTTGTGAGATAAGTGGTCATATCAATGATTTAAATACCTACATTATCATTTTTTCAGCCTTGTCAACTTCCAAATGGCTGGAGTTCGATTCCCAGAATTCCTCAGCCAACCGAGGGAATTCTGGGAGTTGAAATCCACCCATCTTTTTAAGAATAGAATAGAGCTGGAAGGGACCTTGGAGGTCTTCTAGTCCAGCCCTCTGCTGAAGCAGGAGAACCATTTCAGACAGGTGGCTGTCAAGTCTTTTCTTAACAGCCTCCAGGGATAAAGCACCCACAACTTCTGGTGGCAAGCTGTTCCACTGGTTAATTGTCCTCCCTGTTAGGAAGTTTCTCCTTAATTCCCAGTTGCTTCTCTCTTTGGTTAGTTTCCATCCATTGCTTCTTGTCCTGCTCTCTGGTGCTTTGAATAATAATTTGACCCCCTCCTCTTTGAGGTAGCCTCTCCAATACTGGAATACTGCTATCATGTCACCCCTAATTCTTCTTTTCTTTAGACTAGCCAGACCCAAACCCTGCAGCCGTTCTTCATATGGTTTAGTCTCCAGGTCTTTGATCATCTTAGTTGCTCTTCTCTGCACTTGTTCCAACGTCTCAACATCTTTTTTGTAGTGTGGTGACCAAAATTGGTTGCAGTATTCCAGGTGTGGCCTTACTAGAGTTTTGTAAAGCGGCACTAAGACCTCACGTGATGTTGATTCTATGCCTCTGTTTATACAACCCAGGATTGTATTAGCTTTTTTTGGCTGCTGCTGCACATTATGGGCTCAAATTCAAGTGATCGTCCACTAGGACTCCAAAGTCCCTCTCACAGTTATTGTTTTTGAGCCAGGTTTTGCCTAATCTGTACTTATACCTTTGGTTTTTCCTGCCTAAGTGTAAAACTTTGCTTTTCTCCACATTAAAATGCATTTTGTTGCGTAGGGCCCATTGTTCAAGTTTGTCAAAATCTAATCCAGACTGAAGATCTATTATCCATGCCATGGGATAAAAATAAAGGCCTCCTGTGGCATTCTTTGAGGAAACTTGAAAAACAGATTCTAAATCTAACTAAGCAATACATTAGTTGGGGTTTGTATGTTTGGCTAAACTGTGATAAGTTTGTTTGGCTTCGATGCTCTGTAGGCATTTGAAACAACTGTGATCACATCAGGAGTAAAATGATATCATGACTCAAACATCAGCCTCCCGTTGGCGTGCTGTGTAAGTGTGAAGTCCCAGGTTGTGAGTCATGATGGAGTGAGGTGTGTTTTCTCCCTTAGTTTTGCCACTCCCACGAACGTCTAAGGAGTGAACAGTCAGCTATTCTGTTTCATAGAATCAGAACGCTGGAAAGGACCTTGGAGGTCTTCTAGTCAACCCCATGCTCTGGCAGAAGACTCTATCATCCCGGTCAAATGATTGTCCAGTTTCTTCTTAGAAATTTGCAGTGTTGGAGCACTCACAACTTCTGGAGGGAAGCCATTCCACTGATTAATTGTCCTCACTATCAGGAAATTCCTCCTTATTTCTCGGTTCTTCTCTCCATGGTTAGTTTCCATCCGTTGCTTCTTGTCCAGTGACTCTTTTTCAGGCCATTGGAACTTCAGTCACTAAATGAACAGTTGTAAGTCAAGGACTACCTGTATAGAATAGAATAGATCATAGACTAGGACAAAACAGAATATAGAATGGAGCAGAATAGAATAATAGAGCTGGAAGGGACCTTGGAGGTCTTTTAGTCCCACAAAACTCCCCACTGTAAAAATATGGACAACGATGTTCTCTAGATTAGAAGATGCCGTCTTGACGTCCATTCTGGGTCTCTAAGCATCCCTGTACAGAAGACCCACCCCCACCCCAGGTCATTGGGCAAGACTGGTGACCGCATTGAGTTCAGGGTGCCAAAGGTTAAATGTCCTCTGGCCAAAAAAAAAAAACCTCTTGAGAAGACTGCTATGCCTGGAATCCGTTTCGGATTGCAAGCCAGGCTTGGCTACCGGCCCTGAAGTCTTCTCGGGTATTTGCAGAATGCATGACTTGCTTAAGAGAAAGGGTGGTGGGGTTAGTCCCCTAAGATCAAGACTGTTCCAGTTGAAATTGGGGGCGGGGAATAAACATTTAAGTTTATTAAAGTTTATTAATAAGCAGGGTTCTCCAGACTTGGCCACTTTTAAGGAATTGTGGACTTCAACTTCCCAGAATTCCCCCAACAGCCATGCAGACCCCTGCCCTAAATGACATTTCAATGCAGTGGGGTAAAAAAAAGAACTTAATTTCGCAGGGAAGTGAAACAAAGACATAAGCGAAAGAGGAGAAAACAGGCAGGAAAAATTAAAATGTCTCTGTGTTTTAGAAGCTTCCTGTTATTTGCACAGTCCCATTTCTAAAATGCAGCCAGCCTACTTGGCTGAGGTTGTGTTTCCTTTTGGTTTCATAGGTTTAGATTTAGATTTATTATTAGAGTTGGAAGGGACCTTGTAAGTCATCTAGTCCAACCCCCTGCTCAAGCAGGAGTTCTGCTCACGGTTGGTGAGCTGATGAAAACTATTTTTTGATACATAATAATTTCATCATTTTATGATGTCTTTAAAACAAGATTCACAGAAAGGAGAAAGAAAGAAAGAAAGAAAGAAAGAAAGAAAGAAAGAAAGAAAGAAAGAAAGAAAGAAAGAAAGAAAGAAAGAAGGGAGGGAGGGAGGGAGGGAGGGAGGGAGGGAGGGAGGGAGGGAGGGAGGGAAAGAAAGAGAGAAAGAGAGAAAGAGAGAAAGAGAAAGAGTTAGAAAGGAAAAAGTACTGAAGAAAAACAGAAAAGAAAAAAGATATCAAGAAGCTGTTTTCTATATTTACAGCAGTTACAAATCCAAACATACTTTAACCTCTCTAAAGTTACATCGTATTACTTTTCTTTCTGTAATTTATCCTGCCTAAACATGAAAGTGATAAATCACACATTCATTCTTTTCACTTTTATGTAAAAAGAACTCAGCAATAGGCTTCCAGTCACCAATAAAAGTAGAGAAAATATATGTTTTCCAATGTATTTCATAGCATTTCCCATTGCTATACTGCATTTCAAGTCACATTTTGACCTGTTTAAAATAAAAATTTACCTCAGCATTCTCTATCTGGGAATATTGGCTAGTTTTTAAGAGGACTTCTTCTTTACTTTACTTGTATTTTACTAATTGGACTTCACTGTTTTATTCTCTTTTACGTGCCTTTTCTCTTTCATGGTTTATATTATTATTTTTTAATGTGTAATTTAAATTTTTTTAAAATTAAATGTGTAAATAAATAAAAAAGATGACAGGATTTTTTGCTCCACAAACGCTTGTGGAGTCTTGGACACGTTTGGATCTGTAATAAAGGCTGTAAACAAAGACGAGTAAATATGACTTTATATGATGTAAAAATACATCATATATTTGTTGTTTTGTTGTACTTAAGTCTTAAATGTTTGGGGAAACTTTCAAGCCCCGAGTTTTATTTTTATGTTATTTTTATGGGTCACCCATGTCCCACATTGGGAAAGCGGTTGAGAAAACGTCATGCACCTCCCTCAGGATCTTTTTTAGCACCAGGGCTGTTGCAAAAAATAAAGAATAAAGAATAAAGAAACATGCTAAGAAAATAGCAAATATATGCCATTTATTTTGCTCAAAATTACTGCTCCTTCTTAACCTTAATCTAGAAATTGCGGCGTGGAAGTTCCCCAGCCAAGGTTAGAGTCCCTTTATCAAATATGCTGACTTGTTATTATTGATAGGAGGGGGGGAATAGCTACAAAATATATATAACTATATTCAGGTTTGAAATTGAAACTTGCAAGCAGAGGAGTGGGGGGCAGAAAGCAGAAGTTTCTGCAATTAGAACAGCCCCACCCGGGACGCCGCACCCGATTGGCGAAGAACGCAGCGTTCTTTTCTTTACTCGGATTGGGATTGGTCGCCTGGGCCGTCACTCAGTGCTGGGTCTTTCCCGGCTGCTTGGGTTCAGCACGGCCGGCAGGGCTTCCACACACGGTGTCCACGCGCCGCCGGCTGGCCTCCGATTGGCTGCCGGGAAAGTAAACACGCCGAGGGAGCCAATGGGAGCGCTGTTCACGAGCGCAGCACGAGGGCCCACGAGCCGGCCGCATGGCGCGCGCTGAGATCAACAACGGAGGGGCGGGGGGAGGAGGGCGGGAGCGGGTATAAAAGCGCCGGCTGCGTCACAGCCAGCCAGAGCTGGGAGAGCAGCCGAGAAGGACGGAGGTGCTCGCTGTGTGTTCGTCTCGCATCGCGTCCGGAGAACTGACATAAAACCACGTCCTTTCTCTCTCGTCCCGCTTCTTATTCTTGAAAAAAGGAGCCCGGAGAGGCATTGCATTTTTTGCAATCACTTTGCGTTTTTGCAATTTTAACACACACATACACGCCCCCGTAACCATGGTGGTCTTTAAGCGGGTCAAGGCGTTGCGGCTGGACTTCGAGGAGAACGGCCGGGTGTATTCCAGCGGCGAGAAAGTGGCCGGCCGCGTGGAAGTGGAGGTGGCCGAAGTCACGCGCGTCTCGGCCGTGCGCTTCCTGGCCTGCGGGGTGGCCCGCGTGCTGTGGATCCGGGGCCCGCAGCAGTGCAAGCAGGAGATGGAGTACCTGCGCCGCGAATCGGTGCTCCAGCTGGAGGACCAGCCCGCCGGTGAGCAGCGGGAGGCTTTGCGGAGGAAGCTGGGGCTGCTTGGGGAGGCAGGACTCCAGGTCCCATGCGCCTGAGAGGGGGAAGCGCCCCTATCGGTGGCTTCCCACGCTTGGCGTGGCTGGGGAGGAGTGGGCAGCGGGGCATCTCAACCTCAGCCGCTCTTAAGAAGAGGGGGGGGGACTACAACTCCCAGAATCCAATTATGGGAGTTGTAGTCCACCCCCTCCCCCTCTTAAGAGGGGCTGAGGTTGAGAGCCCCCTAGTCTGGGGTGAAACAAGCTGGTGGAATTGGGTAGAAATAGCAAATTTCCTCTGCTAAAAATATCTCTTTAAGCATCTTCAGTTTTAAAATGGAATGAAATCGAATTTTAAAAACTCAACTTTAAAAGCCCCCAAAAATCCAAGGTCCTGATTCCTAAATAAACCCCATCTTGCATCCCTGAATAGATCTTTATATTTGATTATATATATATATATATATTCATTCAACTTCTATGGTCACCCAGCTCAACCAAGTGATTGTTATTCTGCCTCCTCTGATGGGAAAGAAGGGTTATTAGATGCAAGGAGGAATAAATCGTTTTTTTAGATAAATTTGATTAAATTGGAAGCAATCGAGAAGAGGTCACCAAGGAAAAGGAGCAAATCCCTAAAGGGATGTTAAAAATGCCTTTTTTTTAAAAAAAAAGATTTGTTTGAAATGACATCTGCTTTTCAGCAGGGGGTTGGGCTAGAAGACCTCTTAAGGTCCCTTCCCACGTGTTTATTCTGAGAGAGGGAACCCATGAAGGGACATCCTGGAGTTTTTAAAATTTGCCCGAGTTGGCTGTTTTCCAAGGAAAGACATTTTTCTGGGTGGTACAGTTTGTCCCTGGCAGGAGACAATTTTGGCAATCTCTCTTAATTCGGAAGTGAATTCCCCGGCCGTCCAGGTGTTCTCTTTACAAGAGAGGCTTTAGCTGTCAGAGCTTGGCTGGAGATCACAGCCAGAGAACGAAAGCTTGGAAAGAGAGAAGTGAATCGGCTTCTGTAACTTGTTTTGAGCTTTTAAAAGAAGTGGAATGAACACTGGGTTGCGGTCCTTATTTTTAAATAAGAGGGAAACCTTGAAACTCTTTGAAGGGAAGGCTGCAAATGTTAATTTTCAGCTTGGAAAAGTATCCATAAATCTGATTTCTTTCTTTGCTTCTTGTATTTTTCTAGATAAAGATGGTTCTGTCTTGCTGAGACCGGGAAACACATACCGATACAAGTTTGAATTTGAACTGCCCCAAGGGTAAGTAAGAGATCAAATAAAGACTTTAAATCCATGTTAAAATCCTTCCATCCGTCATGGATCTGCCCTCCTTCTCCTTTGTCTAACCTGCTTGGGTTTTTTTTTCCCAGGCCCCTTGGCACCACCTTTAAGGGCAAGTACGGCTGTGTGGATTATTGGGTGAAGGCTGCCTTAGATCGCCCCTCTTTCCCAACCCAAGAGGTGAAAAAATGTTTTGAAGTCATGGATCAAATTGACGTCAACACTCCAGATCTGATGGTAACTATCCATGTTTATTTACTTTGATCTTTCCTGTCTGCTGTGCATCAATCATGCAGGGTTTAAATTAGTTAGAATTGCAACTTTCAACGCCTGGATGTTTTTCTTTCTTTCTCCAAACCTTCTCCCAAACATTTGGTGAAGTTTTGGACTTGGGAGGGGGTGACTTTTGGGTGGGAGCTAATAGCCTGCGTCCAAGGGAAGTGAAGCAAAATATTTCTGGATCATTAGTTTATAACTGCCTGACTTGAAGGAAGATAGCTAAGGAAGAATTTGCAAGGAAAAAAAATCCAGTTGAATGTCGTTTTAGAGTGGATCAGATGCTTGTTATGGAGAGTCTGACTTTGTCGTGTGTTTCTCTACAGTCTCCTGTCTTTGCGAAAAAGGAGAAAAAAGTTTCTTGTATGTTCATCCCAGACGGGCGCGTCTGTGTTAGTGCCAGGATCGACCGCAAAGGATTCTGTGAAGGTGAGATTCTGGAGCATGGTCATTTTTCTGCATTTTACCTCCATCTGATAATTTCATTTGCAAAAATTGGAGGTGGAGCAGATAAAAACAGAGTTGGCCAGCACTGAGTTTTTTTAAAGTCCAGATCTGGGGTTTTGATCTCTGCCTGGATTTCTAGGTTTTTTTTTTAATTTCAAAATCTTCAGCTTTTCTGTATGCATGACATATTGCATATGTTAAATAGATCAAAAAAACAATTTAAGGCTCATAGGTTGTTGTGTAGAATCTGGGTTGATTTAAGTGTGAAGTAAAAATATAGTCTAAAACTCTTGTGGGATTTTTCTTCTTTTTTTGTAGAATCGGGGTTCATTTGAGTGAAAAACCCTGACTAAATGGATAAAAAATGTAGTTTAAAACTGATAGTGCTTCTAGTTATCTAGGCTTTTGTGTAGAATCTGGATTTGAATGAAATCTTGGGGGTGTTTTTTGAAGAAAACCTCACTGGCAACATTGAACATGGAATTAATTTGAGGGATTCATAGGTGACTGGAACAAGAGTCTCTTCTGTTAAGTGCTCTTGAGGGTCCTAAATCTCCCCCTCCCATCTTCTCTTCCTTCCTCCAGGTGATGACATCTGCATCAATGCCGACTTTGAGAACACCTGTTCTCGTATCGTGGTGCCTAAGGCGGCCATCGTGGCCAAGCACACCTACCTGGCCAATGGGCAGACCAAGATGTTCACCCAAAAGCTCTCCTGCGTCCGAGGCAATCACATCACCTCCGGCATGTCCGAATCCTGGCGGGGAAAAACCCTCCGAGTCAGGAAGATCAAGCCGTCCATTCTGGGCTGCAATATCCTTCGCGTGGAGTATTTCCTGCAGGTGAGAGCAACCTTGGGGGACGGGAGACCCACTCCTACAACTCTTACCCACATTGCAGGTCGGATTAGATCTAGTTAATAGGAGAAGAAGGGTATTTTGTAGCTCAGGGTTGATCTGTGAGGTCCTTGGTGCTCTCTGAGCTTGCTGGTTTCCTGGCAAGACGTTTCATGACCCAACTAGGTAACATCATCAGGCCTAGAAGAGGAGGGGGGATTGTGAAGAGGGTCCCTGGTGCTCTCTGAGTTCGGTGGTTTCCTGGCAGGCATTTCATTGCCCATCTAGTGCTAGGAGTTAATCACCGGGTCATCTTCAAGTGCTTAGATTAAGCTTCAGATCCAGTTTTTAATTTCTTAAAATTATTGATTCTAATGGGATCCTTGTCCAGCTTCAACTGGCTCTGGTTTAGCCAAGGTTTGGGCCCAGAACCAAAAGTCCAGGTCTCTCCCTAAGCCACTTTTCAAGGACATTTTTGAGCAGGGGTCCCCAAACTTGGCAACTTTAAGACTTGTGGACTTCAAGTCCCAGAATTCTCCAGCCAGGTATGCTTTTTAGACTTCTCCAGCTCTGCTGGCTGGAGAATTCTGGGAGTTGAAGTCCACAAGTCTTAAAGTTGCCAAGTTTGAAGGGCCTCTGTTCTTGAGTGATCCTGTTTCACTACATGTGGGATTAAACTTTTGGAGAAAGAATCTCTTACCGTGTTCCTCTGTCTGTCCACAGATCTACGTCAGCGTCCCGGGCTCCAAGAAGATCATCCTTGAGTTGCCCCTGGTCATCGGCAACAAGTCCAGCTTAGGGAGCCGCAACTCAAGCATGGCCAGCCAGACCAGCTCCGAGATGAGTTGGGTGGACCTCAACATCCCCGATGCTCCAGAAGGTGAGAAGCCTCGATGTCTCTTGAGTCAACCCAGGATCCACAGGAGAAGGAGTCTCCACACCTACCTCTATGGAGGTGGCTGTGTTGGGGGCCTTCTGAGGAACCTCTACCTACCACCATACAAGCCGCCTCACTGGCTGTGTATTTTAAGAGCAGTCTTTCGCTCTTAAAAGGGTAAAAACCTTTGCAATGTCCGCAACTGCTCCTTGACCTCCCGAGCTGACCCTCCTCCTCTCTTTCCCTCTCCTACTAGCACCTCCATGCTACCTGGACATCATTCCCGAAGACCATCGAATCGAAAGCCCCACCACACCTCTCTTGGACGAGCTGGACAATTCCTTCGACAGCCCCATCTTCATGTACGCACCCCAGTTCAAATTCATGCCGCCACCAACCTACACAGAGGTGAGGTTTCTTCTAAAAAGGGAAGATGGGGGGGGGGGGCGGAGGCACTACACAAGTCAGTTTTGCAGAGTAGAGTTTTTAGGTCTTGTGTAAGCAGGGCCCGTTCCAGATTGCCTTGACCTGGGGGTCTAGGCCCCCAACCACGCTGATCTGGGATTGAATTGTGACGCTTGCAATCACCTTATACAACCCCCCATGTAATCCCTTCTGAGAAAGACCTTAGATCAGGGGTCCCCAAACTTGGCAACTTTAAGACTTGTGGACTTCAACTCCCAGCATACCTGGCTGGAGAATTCTGGGACTCCACAAGTCTTAAAGTTTATTTATTTATTAGTGATATTTATATACTGCCTCAGTGCAAGCACACTCTAAGCGGTTTACACCATTAAGCAATATATATAATATATATTTTACATTGCCCCCAACAATCTGGGTCCTCTGTTGCCAAGTTTGGGGACCTCTGCCTTAGATTAACCCCCCCTCAATTTAAGCTATGTTTTCCAGCTGAGTTAGTTCAACTAGAACAGAGCTGGAAGGGACCTTGGAGGTCGTCTAGTCCAACCCCCCTACTCAAGGAAGGGAGACCCCCTAGACCAGGGGTAGGCAAAGTTGGCTCTTCTATGACTCACGGACTTCAACTCCCAGACTTTCTGAGCCAATCATGCTAGCTCAGGAATTCTGGGAGTTGAAGTCCACGAGTCATAGAAGAGCCAACTTTGCCTACCCCTGCCCTAGACCATTCCAGACACAGGTGGCTTGTCCAGTGTCCCCTTTAAAAACCTCCAGATTTTTTTAGTTGGCACAAGGAAAAATGTTTCACCTCCATTTTACATGTCTCCCTGTCTCCTTTTTTCAGATCGATCCTTGCCTTGTCAACAACAACAGCATCGTCCAGTGAACGCACTGAAGAAAAGTCTGGCGTGGCTGTGATTTTATCCAGCTTTTTTTTTCCTGGACTTTAAAAAAAAAACAGAGAGATTGCCCTAGTAGCAATTCTGCACGCAGCAAAAAAGGCACAGAAAATTTCCAGGTGTCAAAATTGACCTCTCAGGAAACAAGTCGGCAAGGAGCAAGAAGCCGACTTCCTAGTGCCTTAGCACATGTGTGTTCCAGATGACAAAAAATGGGGGCATGTATATATTGGGGGGGGGGTTTCCTTCCTCAAAGCCTTTGCAGAGCGTGTGCCCCCTGCAAACTGACCGGTGCTAATGCGATTGTAGGGTGTTTTAGAGGCAGATTCTTGGAAGAAAATCCTTCTGTGTGTCTCATTTTTTTTTCCCCTCCTCGACAAGGAAAAGGGGGAAGAAGAAAACTCAAAAAAAGATTTTGAGGCTTGGTAGTAGGGACTTCACTGCTACTGGGGCACAAAAATTCATACCTCTACAATTCTGTAGGGGTGACGTTCTGTAGTTGACGGAACAAAAAAGGGGCTTCAGCCATTTCGTGGTTTGGGTGCAGAAGGGAATCATTGGCTGGAGGGTTTTGATGGGTCTTTTAAACCCCACCATCTTAATCGTAGCAGCCTTGGGAGGAGCATGTAGGGAGAACCGAGTGGATAGGAAAAGGGGTCAGAGGTTAGTAGAGGTGGGGAGTGGGCTTCCTCTCACCAGCCTCGAGAAGAGAAGCAAGGAGAAGTGGAAAACCTTGTATAGCAATAAAACGTGCGGCATCCAAAGGCCGAAGAGCCTATATAAGCAAAAAAATGCAAGATAGCAACTTGGGTCCTCCGAGTTGTTACCGTTATTTTATCGCACTTAAATCCTGTATTCCCCCCCCCCCTTTTGTCTATAAATCTGTTTTGTCTATAAAAACCACTTTTTTGGGGGGGATAAGGGAGAAATCACTGTTTTGCCTAGGATCTCCAATAGGTGGGTAAGCCCTTGTTCCTGTTCAGAAGTGTTGGGGGTAGAGTGATTGGCAGGTTTGAAGGGGAGGAGGTCGCAGGTGGGGGAGGGTTCAGCAGCACCATTGAAGCCCCCTCCAGGGGCCACCAGAAGATCAAAAGCTTTTGCCAAATGGTGCCAGAAAATCTGCATTACAAAAAAAATATGTAGACCTATCCATAGCAAAGAGCTTTAATATTTCAAGAAGTGTTTATCACGTCAGAAAAAAATGCACTTGAATTTTCAGTGCGCTTGAAATGACTGCACTGCGTAGCCGAAGTATTCATTCATCCCAGGTTTTGTTGCCACACAAATTACCTTTGTGTGTCACAAATGGGTGTACTGATTGTTTTCTTAAAACTGTTTGTTTCACTGTTCTGCTTGTTTTTGTATTATTTGCAACTTAATTATATTTTGTACCGTTGAACTATGGTGTATAAAAAGCCATTTTCCTAATAAATTGTCAAAACATTAAAATGCCGTGTTTGGTTCTGATTTGGGGGGTGCGGTGCAAGATTGATGTCAACCTCAAAAAAAAACTTTACACGTGCAAATGCAAGTTCCTGTAAGCACTTTTTTTTAACACATTACCAGAGTTGGAAGGGACCTTGTAGGTCATCTAGTCCAACCCCCCACCCAAGCAGGAGACCCTACATCATTTCTGAAAGACGGCAGTCCAGTCTCTTCTTGAAAGCTTCCAGGGATGAAGCTCCCACAACTTCCGAAGGCAACTTCTGTTCCATGGGTTGATTGTTCTCATTGCGGGAAATTTCTCCTTTATTTCCAGATTAATCCATTGTTCATTGTCTGGCCTTTGGGTGCTTTGGAAAATAGCTTGACCCCCTTCCTCCTCTCTCTGGCAGCCCCTCAAATATTGGAAGATGCTCTCATGTCTCCCCTGGTCCTTCCCTTCACTAGACTAGCCATGCCCAGTTCCTGCAACCGTTCATCATATGTTTTGGCCTCCAATCCCCTAATCATCCTGGTTTCTCTTCTCTGCGCTCTTTCTAGAGTCTCAGCCTCTTTTTTATAGTGTGGTCACCAAAACTGGATGCAGTAGTCTAGGTGTGGTCTTACTCAGGCTTTACAGAGTGGTATTAGTACCTCCCTTGATCTTGATTGTATCCCTCTTGTTAATGCAGTTTAGGATTGCATTGACTTTTGGCTGCAGCCGCACACTGTTGGCTCATTTAGCTGGTTGCCACTAAGACTCCCAAAATCCCTCTCACAGTTACTGCTATTAAGCACTTAATTTACAGCTAATCCACACCTTGTGATCATAATGGGGGGGCTGCCCATTGCAGTCTAAATAGGGCCTAGGTGATGGTCTCGTTTAACAACTCCAAACCCCTACTCTCCCTGATTGAGGATGTTAAGTGAGTGTTTTTCTTTAAAAGAGGGGCATAGGGTGGTTCTTCCTTTTGGGGTCCCTGCAAGACTTGGGCCTGCTTCTCACCCCTTCCCTCAGCAAGATGGGGGCTGCTACTATGTCGCTGTGGTCAGTTGTAAGGGTGTAGGACTATGGGGGTCCTGCAGTGGCTGAAACTTTGAAACCAGTTCGTAAGTAGCTTTTGGGTGGGTGGGGGTCAAACTGGGTCATAAGTTTCCTTGGGGGGGGGGGGTGCCCTAACAATGAAAGGACCTTAAGTCAATACTCATATTGGCGAATGAGTACGGCTATAAGTGGAAAGATAGACTTGGGAAACAACTTTAAAACTCACTTTTTAATTTTACAATAAATTCTACGCATCAGTCTTTCAAGAAACGTTTCCTTCCAAAATTTTCCTTGAGCAAGGAGGCAGGAATAACCGAATAACAATAACAGAGTTGGAAAGGACTTCAGAGGTCATCTAGTCCAACCCCCTGCTCAAGCAAGAGATCAATACCATTCCGGACAAATGACTGTCCAAAGCCTCCAGTGATGCACCCACAACTTCTGGCAGAGAGAGAGTTGGGTGGGGTAAAAATGTACAAAACCTCCCCACAATTAATTCCCAAAAAGTTTGGGAGGAAGGAATCGAAGTCTAAATTTAAACTGATAAACTTGTGTGTTTGGACACATACTACTGCGGATATTGTTGGTTGTGTAACCTTCTGGGAGTCTCAGTTTGGCTACTCTCCCTAGGGAGAACTCCGGTTTACACCAGGTAGCTAGCTACTCTCTACTTTCAGCTCTATGGATTCGCCTGCACAAAATGGTGGCATTTGCACAACAAGCCAGGAAGTGTTTTATTTTGTGGCTCAGCTAGGACTGGACTTTTTTTCTTGACGGTTCAAAATGTGTTCCTTCTTATCTAAGCGGCTTCTTCAGTCTTGGACTAAAAAGAAGGCCAGTTGCCATGACTCAACTTCCAAAAAATTATCCTGTTCATTTCTTCGCTTAAGGCCTTCCTCCATCCTGCACCTTGTAGAAGGAAAAATTTCTTGGAACCACTGAAAGTTCAGTCAAAGATTAAGATGTTTACAATCTTCACAACAACACACAGCACAAATGAGAGAGAGAGAGAGAGAGAGAGAGAGAGAGAGAGAGAGAGAGAGAGAGAGAGAGAGAGAGAGAGAGAGAGGAGAGACAGACAGAGAGAGAGAGAGAGAGAGAGAGAGAGAGAGAGAGAGAGAGAGAGAGAGAGAGAGAGAGAGAGAGAGAGAGAGAGAGAGGAAAAGAGGGGGGGAGTATGTTATAGTAACAGACTTGGAAGGGACCTCGGAGGTCTTCTAGTCCAACCCCCTGCTCAAACAAAAGGCCCTATTGAACTATTAATTATTACTATTATGGCTGATCGCGCCGTCAGTCAGATGTTGAGATTGGATTTGGCGTTCTTGTCCACCTCTGGAATTCTTCCCAAGGACTTGGGATAGGCTGACGTGGATGTTTGGTGGGGTTGCAAATATTATTGCAGGATTTTAAGCTGTTCCAAGTTCATTTTGCAATTGACTGGCGTTGAATTTGTCAATTACGATGGCGTTCAAGGGATGCTCCAGATATTTTTGGGATTGCACCCAAGGCACCTATCACTATTGCTGCTACCTTTGTTTTCTTTTGCCATGGTTGTTCTATTTTTATTTCCAGGGCTTTGTAGTTTGTGATTTTCTTCTCTTCTGCTCCATCTAGATCAGCGGTTCCCAACCTGGGGGTCGCAACCCCTTTGGGGGTCGAACGACCATTTCCCAGGGGTCGCCCCGGCATCCTCAGCTCTCCCCCACTGCCACGCGCCTGGCCATATCGCGCCCCACAACCTGCAACCCCACCACTACCCACCCCGCCACCGCTATTTGGGTTCTTTTACCCTCTGTGCATGCGCAAAGTGTTCTGCGCATGCGCAGAGGGTAAAAAAACACCAAATGGCGGCGGCGGGGTGGGTCGCGCCGGGGGCACAGGGGCGGGGCGTGGGTCGCGGCACTAAGAAGGTTGGGAACCACTGATCTAGATACTGCCACTTCCACTATCCGGACTCTTTTTGTCTTTCTTATCGACAATTGTTAAGTCTGGCGTGTTGTGCAGCAAGGTGCCTTTCTGTCTGAAGTCTAAAGTCCCAGAATAATTTAACTTCTTCATTTTCTATAACTTTATTTTATTTTTATTTTATTTATTTATTTATTTTTGTCAAGTATGTGTTGGTAATATACATAGATATAACAATGTTTATATACATAAGATGGGTACTGATAAGAGGGAACATTAGGACAGGGATGGTAGGCACGCTGGTGCACTTATGCACGCCCCTTACTGACCTCTTAGGAATCGGGTGAGGTCAACAGTGGACAGTCTTAGGGTAAAGATTTGGGGGTTTGGTGACGAAACCACAGAGTCAGGTAGTGAGTTCCAGGCATTTACCACTCTGTTGCTAAAGTCATATTTTCTACAGTCAAGTTTGGAGCGGTTCACTTTGAGTTTGTATCTGTTGTGTGCTCGTGTATTGTTGTGGTTGAAGCTGAAATAGTCGTTGACAGGAAGGACGTTGTAGCAGATAATTTTATGAGCTATGCTTAGGTCGTGCCGAAGGCGACGTAGTTCTAAGCTTTCTAAGCCCAGGATTTCAAGTCTGGTTGTATAAGATATTCTGTTGCGAGTAGAGGAGTGGAGGACTCTTCTCGTAAAGTATCTCTGGACACTTTCTAATGTATTTATGTCCGATATGCGGTGTGGGTTCCAGACAGATGAGCTGTATTCGAGGATTGGTCTGGCGAATGTTTTGTATGCTCTGGTTAGTAGTGTGATATTACTGGAGAAGAAGCTACGTAAGATTAGGTTAACAGTTCTTCAAGCCTTTTTGGCTATGTTGTTGCAGTGGGCTTTGGCACTTAGGTCATTTGATATGAGTATTCCAAGGTCTTTTTTTTTTGCTCTATTTTAATATCCCACCAGCTCTTGCTTGCAGGCAAACGGTATTTCTTGCAAAAAATGCACAGGAACAGTATATGTGGTACCTTGCTCAACAGTAGTAACTGTGAGAGGGATCTTGGAGTCCTAGTGGACAACCATTTAAATATGAGCCAGCAGTGTGCAGCAGCTGCCAAAAAAGCCAACACAGTTCTAGGCTGCATTAACAGAGGGATAGAATCAAGATCACGCGAAGTGTTAATACCACTTTATAATGCCTTGGTAAGGCCACACTTGGAATACTGCAGTTTTGGTCGCCACGATGTAAAAAGGATGTTGAGACTCTAGAAAGAGTGCAGAGAAGAGCAACAAAGATGATTAGGGGACTGGAGGCTAAAACATATGAAGAACGGTTGCAGGAACTGGGTATGTCTAGTTTAATGAAAAGAAGGATCAGGGGAGACATGATAGCCGTGTTCCAATATCTCAGGGGTTGCCACAAAGAAGAGGGAGTCAAACTATTCTCCAAAGCACCTGAAGGTAGAACAAGAAGCAATGGATGGAAACTAAACAAGGAGAGAAGCAACTTAGAACTAAGGAGAATTTTCCTAACAGTTAGAACAATTAATCAGTGGAACAACTTGCCTCCAGAAGTTGTGAATGCTCCAACACTGGAAGTTTTTAAGAAGATGTTGGATAACCATTTGTCTGAAGTAGTTTAGGGTTTCCTGCCTAGGCAGGAGGTTGGACTAGAAGACCTCCAAGGTCCCTTCCAAGTCTGTTGTTATTATTATTATTATTATTATTATTATTATTATTATTATTATTATTATTATTATTATTATTATTATTATTATTATTATTATTATTATTATTAATTGTTATGGTTTGTCACACAGCCAGGCAGATATTGAGACTGGATTTCGCCTTTTTTGTACAACTCTAGAGCCCTTCCCTGGGATAGGCAACGTGGATGTTTGATGGGGCGAATGGTCTCATCGCAGGATGGACCCAATAAAGCCCCCCTTTTGCAATGGACTGATGGTGAATCTGTCAGTGCCGATGGTGTTCAGATAATATTCCAGATGTTTTGGAATTATTGGCTACAAGTTAGTATCTTCCCAAATTGCCTGCTGGGGAGATGCAAACTTTAAACTTCCAGATTCATTTGGCCACAGTTCCCACTACAAGAAGACACCTAGTTGGGGAACATCTGCTAAAGTTAAAGCATACAAAACATTTGCTAGACCAATTCTCGAATACAGCTCACCTGTCTGGAACCCCCCACGGCATATCGGACATTAATACAATCGAGAGAGTCCGGAAATATTTCACAAGAAGAGTCCTCCACTCCTACTCGCAACAGAATACCTTATTCCACCAGACTTGAAATTTTGGGCTTAGACAATTTAGAACTACGTCGCCTTCAATCTGATCTAAATGTAGTTCATAAAATCAAAGACCAAAATGTCCTTCCTGTCAACGACTACTTCAGCTTCAACTGCAACAATACATGAGCACACAATAGATTCAAACTCAATGTAAACCGCTCCAAACTCGACTGCAGAAAATACGACTTCAGCAACAGAGTGATCAATGCCTGGAATGCACTACCTGACTCTGCGGTTTCATCCCCAAACCCCCAAAACTTTAACCTTAGACTGTCTACAGTCGACCTCTCCCCATTCCTAAGAGGTCTGTAAGGGGCGTGCATAACTGCACCATTGTGCCTACCGTCCCTGTCTTACTGTCCTATTGTCCTCATTTATCTGTACTTACTTTGCTTATGTTATATTTATGCAAATACCTGCTATCTTGTACATGTTTGACAAACAAATAAATAAAATAAAATAAAATAAATAACGTTACTGCCTGTTGAGTCAAGATTCCAGAGTCTTGGGCCAGAAAATACCTGGTTTTCCCCAGGAAATTGTAAAGTTTCCCTTTTGCTTTCCTGCAATACCTCCTATCTTTCGGAAACAGTCTTGGTGACTGCTATTAAGTGACTCACTCCTGGGTTCCTCAACAGCGGAAAAAACAAATAAAAATGAGAGAATTATCTGGAGCTGCCAACTGACTGTTTATGGGTAAGCTGCCAGCTCTGGTAGAAGGTAAACAAGGACTGTAGAAGCCACAAAACCGATGAAATCTCGCTTCGGGAGCCAAGAGCCAGCTCGGCAATCCAGAGCGTCCAAAAGTCTCTCCTGAGCTGCAAAAGGGACGTAAGAGGGACCTCGAGCCAAACCAGTCTCATATAACACAGAATCCTAGGGCTGGGAGGGACCTTGGAGGTCTTCTAGTCCACCCCCCTCCTCAAGCAGGAGACCCTAGACCATTTCAGACAAGTGGCTGTCCAGTCTCTTCTTAAAAGCCTCCAGTGATGGAGCACCCACAACTTCTGTAGGGAAGCCATTCCACTGATTAGTTGTTCTCACTATCAGGAAATTTCTCCTTAGTTCTAGGTTGGATAAGTTTCCATCGGTTGCTTCTTGTCTTGACTGCTGGTGCTTTGGAGAATAGGTTGACCCCCTCATCTTTGTGGCAGCTCCTCAAATATTGGAAGACTGCTATCATGTCACCCCGGGCCTTCTTTTCACTAGAGTAGACCCATTCCTGCAAACGTTCATTGTATCTTTAGCCTCCAGTTCCCTAATCGTCTTTGTTACTCTTCTCTGCACTCTTTCCTGGCTCTCAACATCTTTTTTGTGTCGTGATGACCAGACCTGGACGCAGGATTTTAAGTCACCAAATCCTCTTAAAGCTGTGTTTCTCAACTTCAACAGTTTAAAGACGTCCACATGTTTTAAGCTATTGAGGTTGAAAAGGTGTGTTCTGAAAGTTCTACTTCAAAGACCTTCGGAAATTAGAACTTCAGATTCCAGGTCTTTGGCAAAACAGTTCCTTAGACTGGTCTCCACACTATAAAAAAAATGTTGAGACTCTAGAAAAAGTGCAGAGAAGAGCAACCAGGATGATTAGGGGACTGGAGGCTCAGACATACGGTGAAACATTGCAGGAACTGGGCCTGGCTAGTCTAGGGAAGAGAAGGACCAGGGGAGACATGAGAGCATCTTCCAATATTTTCCAAGGCACCCGAAGGCCAGACAAGGAATAATGGATGGAAACTGATCAAGGAGAGATTCTACCTGGAAATAAGGAGAAATTTTCTGACAGTGAGAACAATCAACCCATGGAACAGAAGTTGCCTTTGAAAGCTGTGGGAGCTTCATCCCTGGAGACTTTCAAAAAGAGACTGGACTGCCATCTGTCAGAAATGGTGTAGGGTCTCCGGCTTGGGCGGGGGGTTGGACTAGATGACCTACAAGATCCCTTCCAGTTATTCTGCTATTTTGAAAACCTCCAGTGATGGAGCACCCACAACTTCTGGAGGTAAGCCATTCCACTGATTACCATATTTCTCAGAGTATAAGACGCACCTAGATTTTAGAGGAGGAAAACAAGGAAAAAAGTATTCTGAACCAAATGTTGTAGTAATATACTATTTAATAAAATAACAGTGTAGCAGAATACTTTTTACAACCATGTATACTTTTTACAAACTTCAAACTTGACAGCTTTAAGACTACTGGACTTCAACTCCCAGAATTCCTCCTCCAGTCATGCTGGATAGGGTAATTAGAAGGCAAAAACACCCCCGTTTTTGCAGAAAACGGCCCATTTTTCACTGGGTTTTTTTGCAAAATCAGGGCATGCAGAAGGTTTGGGAACCCTGCAGAGCACTCCTAGGGGGTGGGGGAAGGCAAAAACGCCCCCATTTTTGCGAAAAACGGCCCAGTTTTTGCAAAAATAGGATGCGGGGGCGGGGTTTCGGGAGGCCAAAAAATGGCTGTATTCGGTGTATAAGACGCACCGACATTTCCATCCTCTTTTTGGGGGGAAAAAGGTGCGTCTTATACTCTGAAAAATACGGTCATTGTTCTAACTGTCAGCAAATTTCTCCTTGGTTCTAGGTTGGATCCTTTTTTGATAAATTTGGATGTCCATTTGTCCAGGATGGTCTGAGGCATCACTGACCCCTCTGCCTGGGGACAGACTCGGCAGCAAAAAGAGATGGTGACCTTTGTCCAATATCCTTTGAGGCCCAACCTCTGCCAAGCGGGCATCTGATCCCGGCTCAGCTCAGCAATGTGGGCTGCCCTGGATCAACTCCATGGCACGGCCGGCCTGCAGGACAGGTGGGAATGGGGCTTTGCTAGCCAACTGGGGGAAAGGGGAGGCCGGGAGGGGAAAGGATGTGGAGAGTTGTTGTGGGAACACGGCACAAGGCACAATCCATAACAGCCCATGCTGGCCAGAGCGGACCAATGCTCCGAGCTAAAAATGGAGTTTGGGGGTTAGAATGACATTTTCTTTCACTGGGGAGCCCCCAGCAGCTCCCCAGTTTGCTCTAGAGCTTAAGGCACCAGGGAGACGGTGAGTTCTAGTCCCACCTTAGGCATGAAGGCTGGCTGCGTGACTTTGGGCCAGTCACCAGGAGATGGTGAGTTCTAGTTGTACCTTAGCCATGAAAGTTGGCTGGGTGACGTTGGGCCAATCACCAGGAGACCGTGAGTTCTAGTCCTACCTTAGGCATGAAGGCTGGCTGGGTGACGTTGGGCCAGTCACCAGGAGATGGTGAGTTCTAGTTGTACCTTAGCCATGAAAGTTGGCTAGGTGACTTTGGACCAGCAGTGGGTTGCTCCCGGTTCGGCCAGGAGGCTCCGCGCACCCACCCACCCAGGACGCTTCTGCGCATGCGCAGAAGCATCGCACGTGAGCGCGAGCTCAAAGCCCCAAAGAAGAGGGGGTCCACCTGTTCTCCAAAGCACCTGAAGGCCAGACAAGGAACAATGAATGGAAACTGATCAAGGAGAGATTCAACCTGGAAATGAGAAATTTCCTGACCCTGAGAACAATCAACCCATGGAACAGAAGTTGCCTTTGGAAATTGTGGAAGCTTCATCCCTGGAGGTTTTCAGAAAGAGACTGGACTGCCACCTGTCAGAAATGGTGTAGGGTCTCCTGCTTGGGCGAGGCGTTGGGTTGGACTAGATGACCTACAAGGTCCCTTCCAATTCTGTTAATCTAATCTAATCTTTTGTACTCCGATTCTGAACTGGGGGCCCTGAGCCCTAAATCAGTGTCAGCCCCAGGCAGAGTTAACCCAGGTGGAAGGTGGGGCTGAGCCACCATACAATGAAATGAGCCTCAGGTTCCTAACCATTAACTCGAAATGACGCTATAAAGAACCCTGCTCTGAATCTACTCTGAGTTTATTACCTCTGCTAGTTTCTTCCTCTTTTTTGGTTCTGAGTGACAACTGAAACCAGGGTCTCTCTTCCTTGGCAGCTTTCAGACATGTAGACTGCATTTTGCACCCCGGAAGGTTAAAGGTGCCAAGTATCAACTCCCAGGAAGAGCCAGTGGATCAGAATGACAGAATAATAAAACGAAAGGATAAAAGAATGAGAATAACAGAGTAACACAACAACAAAATAACAGCACACACAATAGCAGAGTTGGAAGGGACCTTGGAGGTCATTTAGTCCAACCCCCATGCCCAAGTAGGCGGCCCTACACCATTTCTGACAGATGTCAGTCCAGTCTCTTCTTGAAAGCTTCCAGTGATGAAGCTTCCACAACTTCAGAAGGCAACTTCTGTCCCATGGGTTGATTGTTCTCACTGTCAGAAAATTCCTCCTCATTTCCAGGTTGAATCTCTTCTTGATCAGTTTCCATCCATTATTCCTTGTCTGGCCTTCGGGTGCTTTGGAGAATAGCTTGACCCCCTCTTCTTTGGGGCAGCCCCTCAAATATTGGAAGACTATTATGTCACCAGGGGGTTGAACTAGATGAACCGAGCCGAGATGGCGCAGTGGTTAAAATGCAGCACTGCAGTTCAGCAGTTCAGCTGCTCAAATCTCACCAGGCTCAAGGTTGACTCAGCCTTCCATCCTTCTGAGGTGGGTAAAATGAGGACCCAGATTGTTGGGGGCAAATATGCTGAACTCTGTAAACTGCTTAGAGAGGGCTGTAAAGGACTATGAAGCGGTATATAAGTCTAAAATTATTTTTTTGAAAATAAACAAACAAATAGATAAATAAATAAATCAAATTTTGAAAACCCTTTTTTGGGGAAAGAATGATGCAGCAGAGGCCAAATGAACACACATTGCCTTGGCCCAGAATATATTCACTTTTTTTTTTAGATGACTTGGCAGCAAAAACACCATAATTGCAGAGCCTTGGGTTGTTGTTTTTTTTCCTAAGCAGAAGCCTATTTAATAATATTTTCCCACACTTGGATGGGCACAAGTGAGCCAGGAAAGCCCAAGGTCAGGCAGTTTAATGAGCTGAGCTCTTAGCTTCATGTGAGGCCCGTCCTTCAGGAGCCAAGTAAACATGTCACAAAGTCAAAGAAAGAACGATATAGAAATTGGAGGATTTTTCACTAAGCGATCAGGATTCATTAGTTAAGAAAAGATCTTCTCTGCTCTGCTCTACAGGAAGTCCTGAAGTTACGACCGTAATTGAGTCTGTTAACTATGGTCATAAGTAAGTTGCGACCATCATAAAACTGGTCATCGGGTGACGGAACTGGTTTTACCAGTCTGACCTTTTTTTTTACAGTGGTCATTAAGGGAATGTGGCAGCCATAAAGCGAATGACATGGTCGTTAAGGGAAGCCATTGTTCAGGAGGAGTGGGGTCCTGAATTCTGGTCAAATGGCCCTCCCCTAGTTGACAAGACACACAGGTTTGTTTAGTGACCGTTCAAAGTTACAATGGCAGTGAACGAAGCGACTTATGACCATTTTTCATACTTACAACCGGAAGAACAGAATAACAGAGTTGGAAGGGACCTTGTAGGTCATCTAGTCCAACCCCTCCACCTAACCATCGCAACATCCCCATAGTCGCGTGATCCAAATTCCAACAACTGACTTATAATTATGACGGTCGCAGTTGCTCCCGGGATCACATGATCCCCTTTTGCGGCCGTCTGATGAGCCAAGTCCATGGGGGAAGCCAGATTCACTTAACAACCGCATGACTAATATGAACAACTGCAGTGATTCACTTAACAACTCTGGTGAGGAAGGTCATAAAAATGGGGCAAAACTCACTTAACCACTGTCTCGCCTAGGAATGGAAATGTTGGACTCGACTGGGGTCATAAGTCGAGGACTGTTGTATGTGGCAGGAAAACCGTGTGCCAAACCTTCACCGTCCGGGACAATAACCAGGAATTTGGAGAGGCTGTTTTGACGTCGCCTCTGACGCCAATGCAGAGCCCGACTGCGCATAAGACATTTTCTGCACATGCTTTCCATGCCTTTTCTATTTTTCTGAGAAGTCACCGAGAGGCTATTTTAAAAAAAAGTTGGGGAAAAGCAGAAAAATCAACCAACAGCCACCATACTGTTAAACAAAACTTCTCAGACACCGGGGCTCAAAACCTCCTCTCTAAATATGAAATAAACACGGAGGTTTTCAAGACCTTAAATACTACATGTGGGCTCGTAGAATCCGGCATACTTGCGCATGATTGAAATAAGCACTTGACACATCATCGTTGACTAGAGTCAAGGAATGGACAACCATGATTTATTGGCTTGTTGTGTTCCACAACTTTCCTTTTCAGAGCAACAGAAGCCATTGTGTGTTCAAAGGTCAGTTTTCTAGGAGTAATCTAATAGTAGCCGCCTCTTGCATCTGCATTGCAGACAAATCCCTTGTCGGTGTGGCTGCAGCCATAGAATTCCTTCTCAATCCCTTCGGTAAATAAATATTTTAGAGCAGTGTTTCTCGACTTTGACCACTTGGAGATGGGTAAACTTCAACTCCCAGAATTCTTGCCGGTTGGGGAATTCTGGGAGTTGAAGTCTATCCAACTTCAAGTGGTCAAGGTTGAAAAACACCCTTCCAGAATTCTGGAAGTTGAAATCTACCCAGTGGTGGGTTCCTACCAGTGCGGTCCACTCTATAGCACTGGTAGCGGCCCACTGGTGACCTCACAGTACCGGCGCGGTTGGTTGCCGGTGCCTGGGCACCACCATTTTAAAAACAATTTTAAAAAAATAAAATAAAATAAATTTCTTCTGCGCATGCCCAGAAGCCGAGCTTCCGGCACTGCGCATGCGCTGCCTTCCTACCCCACAGTGAGTCCAAGCAGGGGAGGATGGCTGAGGGAGCGCATGAGACGCTGAAAGAACAGGCGGCAGGAGCTATCTCCATTCCCCTCCATTCAGCAGTCCAAGAACCCACGAATGCGCGGTGATGATCCTAGGCATTTTTGCAGGTTCGAGGCTTCTTGAGCTGCTGAGGGGAGGACGAAACGGGCGGCAGGAGCCTAGGATCATCGAATGGGGAGAAGCATTCAGGCCGGACGGAGCCTCCTAGAAGAACTGCTGCCGCAGTCTTGCTGCTCCCGCTGTGGAGGGCTGCATTGTGGGTGGGCAATGCTCCCCCCGCTTCTCCAGCCGCTGCCAAGCTCCCGAGGCCCATGCCCACCCAGTCACATGGCTGGCAAGCCACACCTAGAAAATAAGCCACGCCCACAGAGTGGTAGTAAAAAAATTAGGAACCCGCCCCTGAATCTACCCATCCATGAAGTTCACCCACATTGACTTCTGGGAGTTGAAGCCCACCCATCTTCAAGTGGTCAAGGTGTGTTGATGTCTCTTTATGTCTCCAGTGTCAGATGACCTTGAGATGTTGTGGAAAGGGAGAGTGGTTTTTGGAAGCTTCTAAGGACTGAAAAGTTGGAAGGAGATCTTATTTATTTTGTTCTCACAGAGAAATTGGGTGTCCCAAGAAAATACGTTGGTTTTGCAGACCAAGAACTATTGAAGCTCAAAGGCTGCACAGCTCTTGATGTACCACACTCAGAATGGTTTTTCATAGAACATAGAATCACAGGGCTAGAAGGGACCTCGGAGGTCTTCTAGTCCAACCCCCTGCTGAAGGCTGGAGACCTCATACCATCTCTCTCCAATGGTTGTCCAATCTCTTCTTGAACAGCCTCCAGTGACGGAGCATCCACAACTTCAGGAGGCAAATTTTTCTGCTGGTTATTTGTTCTCACTGTCAGGAAATTCCTTCTGACCTCTAGATTGGATTTCAAAACATACAACTGAAATGTGTCCGTTGTAATTTATCGATCAATGTTAACAACATTTTTAGACAATGCAAACATGGTTTTGAGAGGTATTCTGGGTTATGGCATGTCCTGCCAAGGTTGCATCTGGAGGACAATGCAACGTGGCCACCTCTGACGTCCTTGAAGGACAGAGTTTTGAACCGACTTTTCTGGAAGAGCTTTAATTGTGCATATAATGGGTGTTGCGTTCCATGTGAACCAAGGGACCTGGACAATCTATTGTTTTATATCTATAAAACAAAAGATTGCCCAGGTCCCTTGGTTCAGCTGGAAACATGTTCAGCTGGGTCCATAAAATGGTGGCTGTCGCTGAGATACCTGCAGCTCATGAGCGCATGTGACCCTTGGCATTTTTCCATGAAGAACTTGGCAGCAAGTCGGACTTGCAATAAATGTTTATATTCTAGCCTCATGTCCCCACATAAACTTCCCCGCTTGGGGCTTCGGCAGGGTCTGCTGCCGCTTAGCAGCCCCCTCCTCTTCCTCCGAGCTGTTAGTGGTTCAGATCAGTGGAGACGAAGAAGGAGCAGTTTAGGTCATGGGTTTTAAGAGAATGGGTGGGCAGCCTTGCTTGCGAAATTGGTACGGTTTGCGATAGATTTTACAATGTTATTGTGGCATTAAATATTATGCAGATGGGAGTTAAGGAAAGGAAAGGAAAGGAAAGAAGGAACAGAGAGGAGAGGAGAGGAAAGGGAAAGGAAAGGAAAGGAGGAGAGGAGAGGAGAGGAGAGGAGAGGAGAGGAGAGGAGAGGAGAGAAGAGGAGAGGAGAGGAGAGGGAAAGGGAAAGGGAAAGGGAAAGGGAAAGGAAAGGAAAGAAGGAAATGAGAGGAGAGGAGAGGAGAGGGAAGGGAAGGAAAGGAAAGGAAAGAAAGGAAAGGAAAGGAAAGGAAAGGAGAGGAGAGGAGAGGAGAGGAGAGGAGAGGAGAGGAGAGGAGAGGAGAGGAGAGGAGAGGAGAGGAGAGGAGAGGGCAGGGCAGGGCAGGGCAGGGCAGGGCAGGGCAGGGCAGGGGAGAAGAGGGGAGGAAAGGAGAGGAAAGAAAAGGAGAGGAGAGAGAGAGAAAGAAAGAAAGAGGGAGGGAGGGAGGGAGGGAGGAAGGAAGGAAGGAAGGAAGGAAGGAAGGAAGGAAGGAAGGAAGGAAGGAAGGAAGGAAGGAAGGAAGGACAATTAACCAGTGGAACGCCTTGCCTCCAGAAGTTGTGGGTGCTCCAACACAGAAGGTTTTTAAGAAGAGATTGGACAGACATTTGTCCTGAATGCTTGAGCAGGGGGTTGAACTAGAAGACCTTCAAGGTCCCTTCCAAGTCTGCTATTCTAGAAAGGAAAAGAAAGAAGAGAGGGAGGGAGGAGGGAAAGGAGAGAAGAAAGAAAGAAGGAAGGAAGGAAGGAAGGAAGGAAGGAAGGAAGGAAGGAAGGAAGGAAGGAAGGAAGGAAGGAAGGAAAGAAAGAAAGAAAGAAAGAAAGAAAGAAAGAAAGAAAGAAAGAAAGAAAGAAAGAAAGAAAATAAATAAATGGGCTAAAGGTTGCTCTCAGCTGTTTGCAGGGATCTTGTCCGCAAGACCATGCCATCTGGGCGAAAGGTCAGCCATTGTTCTTTCCACCAAGCTGGACTTTCCATAGGAGGCTCCTTCCTTCCTCCCTCCCTTTCCTTTCCCGGGGAGGGAGAACCAATTTTTTCCATCTCCGATTCCATCTCGAACTTTCCTGCTTTAGAGCCACTGAAATTAAGCCCTGGCTCCTCTTATGACACGGGTCTCCAGCCTTGGCAACTTTAAGACTTGTGGACTTCAACTCCCAGAGTTCATCAGGAATTCTGGGAGTTGAAGTCCACAAGTCTTACAAGTTGCCAAGGCTGGAGACCCCTGTCTTGTGACTATCAGCTACAAATCCCACCTGCGCTCTTGTTTGAGATGTCTGCATCTGGGCGGGACACTTTCCCCAACCTCCAACTTTCTATGTTTATTGTGGCACCATTGTTGTTTTGTGATCTCCTTGTGTCTGGAAACAAGGAGGGGCAGGTCACAGCTACTCTTCGCCTGCCAAACAAACGCAGGCCTCATTTCCTTCGCAGGAACCTCCCAATGCGGCTCCCTTCCATGGAGACCAGAGTTCTCCAAACTTGGAAGTTTTAAGATGGGAGGACTTCAGCTGCCTGAATTCCCCAGCCAGCATGCTTTAACAGATTGACAGAGTTGGGAGGGACTTTGGAGGTCATCTAGTCCAGACCCCCGGCCAAGCAGGAGACCCTACACCATTTCTGACAGATGGCAGTCCAGTCTCTTCTTGAAAGCGTCCAGGGATGAAGCTCCCACAACTTCCGAAGGAAACTTCTGTTCCATTGGTTGATTGTTCTCACGGTCAGAAAATTCCTCCTTATTTCCAGGTTGAATCTCTCCTTGGTCAGTTTCCATCCATTATTCCTTGTCTGGCCTTCGGGTGCCTTGGAAGATAGCTTGACCCCCTCCTCTCTGGGGCAGCCTCTCAAATATTGGAAGACTGCTAACATGTCTCTCCTGGTCCTTCTCTTCACTAGACTAGCCATGCCCAATTCCTGCAACCGTTCATCCTATGTTTTAGCCTCCAGTCCCCTAATCATCTTGGCTGCTCTTCTCTGCACTCTTTCTAGAGTCTCAACATCTTTTTTATAGTGTGGTGACCAGGGGTGGGTTCTAACTTAACTTGCTGCAGGTTTGCTTCCTCCTGCGGCGCGCGGGCGTGCCTTGTGGGCACACACGCGCTTTGTGCTTGCGCGCATGCGCAGTGCCGAAAAATCTGAAAAAAATAATTTAAGAAAAGCCAAAAACAAGATGGTGACAACATGCACAGTGCTGAAAACTCGGCTTCTGCACATGCTCAGAAGAAGAAGAAAAAAATTCAAAAAAATAAAAATAAAAAAAAGTAAATTTTTAAAAAAGTAAAAACAAGATGGCGACCACATGCACAGTGTTGAAAACTCGGCTTCTGCACATGCTCAGAAAAAAAAGAGGGCGGTGCCCACGGACCGGACCGATCGAACCCGTTCCGTGACGTCATCGTGACACCACTAGCACGTCGCTACCAATTCAGACGAACCGGTCCGAACTGGGAAGAACCCACCTCTGGTGGTGACCAAAACTGGATACAGTACTCTAGGTGTGGTCTTACTAAGGCTTTAAAATGGGTGGACTTCAACTCCCAGTATTCCCCAGCCAGGACGGTGGCTGAGGAACTCTGGGAGTTGAAGTCCACCCATCTTAAGGTTTCCAAGTTTGAAACACCCCTGACTTGGACAGAGACAGAATTGCCCTTGGAAGATCAAGACTGATGACCCACTGCTGATCGATTGAGATCTATTGTTGATATAGCCATATTAATTCAGGAACAATAAAACGTAACATACATTAACAACAACCAAACCCTTTTCAGAGAAACATTTTATTTATTTATTTATTTATTTATTTATCTATTTATCTATTTATTTATTTATTTATTTATTTATTTATTTATTTATTTATTTATTTATTTGTTTATTTATTATTTATTTATTTATTTAATTATTGGTTCTTCTATGCCGCCCTACTCCCGAGGGACTTAAGTTGGAAAATTAAGAGGGATTTGAACCCTTGTATCAGATTCTGCTTTTTCAACGGTTGCTCACTTGGAGGCTCCACTAAGGCCTAAAAAAAAAAGACCTTAGTGTTGTGTTGTTCAACATCATCATGAAAACTGATTTTTATCCTTTATTTTGATTTTTTAAAAAAAAAAACAAAGGCAAATGCAGC
>JALIGW010000011.1:10115393-10125393 GCA_023053685.1 Diadophis punctatus similis
TAAGTGAATCATTGCAGTTGTTAAGTTAGGAACATGGTTGTTAAGTGAATCTGGTTTTGATCACGTGGCCATGGGGACGCTGAACAGTCATAAGTGTGAAAAATGGTCATATTTCACTTTTTTCAGTGCCGTTGTAACTTTGAACAGCCAGTAAATGAACTGTTGTAAGCCGAGGACTACCTCTATTCTCTTCTTTTCTCTCTTCTCTGTTCTATTCTCTATTCCAGTGATGGCGAACCTTTTTTGGCTTGGGTGCCAAAAGGGTGTGTGCGCGAGCAATAGCGTACGTGTGCGTGCCCACACCCATAATGCAATGCCCTCCCCCTGTGCATGCGCACAACTCCCACACTGCCCCCCGCACATGCGCACAGGCCTCACTGAAGCCTCTGGACTTCCGGTAGGCCCGTTGGGCCGTTTTTTCGCCATCCCCAGGGTTCAGGAGGCTTTCCTGGAGCCTGGGGAGAGCGAAAACGGCCGAAAAGAAGGCCAAAAATCAGCTGACCATGCGCGCTGGAGCTGACATAGGGCAACGCCTCACGTGCCCTCAGATATGGCTCCGCGTGCCACCTGTGGCACCCGTGCCATAGGTTCGCCATCACTGCTCTATTCTATTCCATCACTCTGCTAAACAACTAATTCCCACAACACTGTCAAACTATTTACTAAGACTGTATTACTATTATTCTTCTCATCGGAATGAGATCGGATATTACCTGTCTCCTCCCACTTACGACTAAAACCTCGTTGCTTGTATCTTTACATTGTTTTTATTGTTTCCTAAGTATAATTTTGATTGTTTATTAGTATCCTATGACTATCACGAAGTGTTGTATCTTATGATTATTGATGAATGTGGGTTTTTTTCCTTTTCTTTTTATGTACACTAAAAGCATATGCAACAAAGACAAATTCCCTATGTGTCCAATCACACTTGGCCAATAAAGAATTCTATTCTATTCTATTCTATTCTATTCTATTCTATTCTATTCTATTCTATTCTATTCTATACTATTCTATTCTATTATTCTATTCTATTTTCTACTCTATATTCTATTCTATTCTATTTTCTATTCTCTCCCCATTTCTTCTATTTCCTATTCTATTCTATCCTATCCTGTTCTATTCCGTTCCGTTCCATTCTATTCTATTCTGCATTTTATTCTCTTCTCTTCTATTTTATCCTCTTCTCTTCTCTCCTGAATTCTATTCTATTCTATTCTATTCTATTCTATTCTATTCTATTCTATTCTATTCTATTCTATTCTAATTCTATTATATTCCTCTTAAAAAACCAAAACCCAGCTGCTGTGGCCTAGAGGTAGAGCTCTTGCCTCACAATCAGGAGGTTGTGAGTTCGATCCGAGGTAGAGGCAGATATAGGGTCTCCTGCTTGGGCAGGGGGGTTGGACTACATGACCCGCAAGGTCCCTTCCGACTCTGTTGATCTGTCTGTCTGAATCAGCGTTAAACGAGACTATTTTATTTTCCCCAGGGAGGAGGGCGGCATATAAGAATCCTAAAATAAATAAATAAATAAATAAATAAATAAATAAATAAATAAATAAATAAATAAATAAATAAATAAATAAATAAATACATACATACATACATACATACATACATACAATAAAATAAATAAATAAATAAAATAAAATAAAAAATAAATAAATACAATACAATACAATAAATAAATAAAATAAAATAAAATAAAATAATAAATAAATAAATAAATAAATAAATAAATAAATAAATAAATAAATAAATAAATAAATAAATAAATAAATAAATAAATAAATATTTGAATCTCCTGCTTGCAATGGGCTCTCTAAGCTATATAATATTTTTTTGGCCTTTCGCTGGCTTTTAAAACAAGACGCCCAGAAAAACCCAGACAAGATTGGAAAAGGGAGCCGCCGCGATGACTCATCCGAGCGAGAAGCAGCCGGGACGATCTGTTCCACCGTGGGAGGCGCGGGCGGCATCAGGCGGAGGACGCGTGCCGGCCGAGTGCCGAAAAGCTCTGGCCAATCGCGCGCCGCGTGATCCCTGCAGCCGGCCAATCAGAGGCCGCCTTGCCCAGCATCCTCCAAGCATGGCAATCCTCGGCCGCCTCCGGGTACCGCAACCCCCGCCCCCTCCCCCCAGTGGGATTTCCTTGCTTGCAAGCGGATCCCTTTTCTGTCCTCCCTCCTCCCCCCTCCTCCGCTTCTCTCTTTTTTTTGGGGGGGGGAGGTATTCTTTGCAAGGGGGGGGGTAGGAAACGTTTGCAAACAGCATCTCCGGCTTGCAATGGGGAAGAAGCGAGAGATCCCTGGATCGTTCGGGTGGGGCAGCTTAATTCTTAGGGTGTATATTATTTGGGGCGCCACCATTTCCCCCCAGTGGTTCTCCAGCCAGAATTCCTCAGCTAGCATTTTTGTATTTGTATTCTTTGTTTATTTGTCAAGCATAAATGATTATAAGCAAAGTATAAACAGTAAAACATGATTGAATACATATGTAATAGTGCAAGCATGGATAAGAGTAAAAGAGGTAGGAATATATGGGTACATTTGGACAGGAACAGTAGGCACGATTGTGCGCTTATGCACGCCCCTTACCAACCTCTTAGGAATGGGGTGAGGTCGATGGTAGATAATCTGAGGTTGAAGTTTTTAGGGTTTGGGGAAGAAACTACTGAGTCAGGTAAAGTGTTCCAGGCGTTGACAACTCTGTTGTTGAAGTCGAATTTTTTGCAATCAAGTCTGGAGCGGTTTACATTAAGTTTGTATCTATTGTGAGCTCGTGTATTATTGCGGTTGAAGCTGAAGCAGTCGTTAACAGGTAGGACATTGTGGCAGATAATTTTGTGAGCTACACTTAGGTCAGATCGAAGGCGGCGGAGTTCTAAATTTTCAAGTCCCAAAACCCAAAAAAGTCTGGTTTCGTAAGGTATTCTGTTGTGAACAGAGGAATGTAATACTCTTCTTGTGAAGTATCGCTGGACATTCTCAATTGTGTTAATGTCTGATATGCAGTTCTTTAAGTGGGGTGGACTTCAACTCCTCAACAGAGAAGAGGGAGTCAAGCTATTCTCCAAGGCACCTTTGAAGGCCAGACAAGGAAGAATGGATGGAAACTGATCAAGGAGAGATTCAACCTGGAAATAAGGAGGAATTTCCTGACAATGAGAGCAATCAACCCATGGAACAAAAGTTGCCTTCGGAGGTTGTGGGAGCTTCTTCACTTGAGACTTTCAAGAAGAGACTGGACTGCCATCTGTCAGAAATGGTATAGGGTCTGTTTGGGTGGGGGGTTGGACTAGATGACCTAAAAGGTCCCTTCCAACTCT
The DNA here is from genome assembly GCA_023053685.1 of Diadophis punctatus similis. Classification (NCBI taxonomy): domain Eukaryota; kingdom Metazoa; phylum Chordata; class Lepidosauria; order Squamata; family Dipsadidae; genus Diadophis; species Diadophis punctatus. Next base: position 10,118,725 of record JALIGW010000011.1, read on the forward strand.
GTCATTCTGAAGAATTCATGCTGGCTGGGGAATTCTGGGAGTTGAAATTCATCTTTATTCAAACAGCCAAGATTGAGAAAGGCTGGTCCGAAGGGGAAAGGCTGAAATTTTTGACTCTGTGTTAAAGGAAGAAAAAAGTGAAATGTATACAGTAGAACCTCTGGTCACGACCATAATTCATTCCATAACTTTGGCCGCATCCCGATTTGGTCGTGACCCGAACCTAATTTTGGAAATTTGGCGTTTACAAAAAAAATGGCGCAGAAGGGGAAATTTGCCGCAAAAAAAAGTGTGAATTTTTTTGTTCGGAATCCGATTTGGACGCAGTCAGAAGCATTTGTGACCAGAGGTTCTACTGTAATACATGATAAACACAAATGGGCGTTTGCTTAGAAGTAGAGTACTTTATTCATTCGTACAACCACACACAATGGTCCTCGACTTACGGCCACTTAGTGGGACAGTTGTTAAGTTAATTTTGTTCCATTTTACGACCTTCCTTGCCACAAGTGAATCACTGCAGTTGCTAAGTTTGTTACCCGGTTGTTAAGTGAATCCGGCTTCCCCATTGACTTTGCTTGTCAGAAGGTCACAAAAGGGGATCGTGTGACCCGCCCGGGACACTGCAACCGTCATAAATTTGAATCAATTGCCAAGCTTCCGAATTTTGATCAGGTGACCGTGGGGATTGTAAGTGTGAAAAAGAGGTCATGTCACTTTTTTCAGTGCCATTGTAACGAAACGGTTCGGACGGTCGCTAAATGAACTGTTGTAAGTCGAGGTCTACTTATAGTCTACCAGTAGAAGTACACATTACGACAAGGTTTAGTTTAATGTTTGGATATGCAACTTGAGGTGATTTTGTCCTGGGCTTTGATCCTGAGGTGTAAGTTTAGGTGTGTACAGTCCTCGACTTACAACAGTTTGTTTAGTGACCGTTCAAACTTACAGTGGCACTGAAACAAGTGACTTATGGCCATTTTTCACACTTATGACTAGCAGCCCTGTGGTCACATGAGCAAAATTCAGATGCTTGGCAACTGGCTCATATTTATGACGGGTTGCAGTGTCCACCCCAGGGTCACGTGATCCCCTTTTGCGACCTTCTGACAAGCATAGTCAGTGGGGAAGCTGGATTCACTTAACGACCGTGTTACTGAGTTATCAACTGTGGTGATTCACTTAACAACTGTGGCAAGAAAAGTCGTAAAATGGGGCAAAACTCGCTTAAGAAGTGTCTCACTGAACGACAGGAATTTTGGGCTCCATTGTGGTCGTAAGTCGAGGACTACCTGTATGGGACTTTCCCTGAGGAAGTGTGAAGCCCAGGAAGAAAGGAGGATTACCAGGGGATCTTCTGGCATTTCCCCTGATCTTCAGGGGCTCTGGTGGAGCCAGTGAGGGGCCGGCCTGAGTCTTCGGAGTCGGCCTTTATTCTGAGGGGAGATCAAAGGCTGTTTGAAGAGAAAAGGGGGTGGGGGGTGGGAGATCAAAGGCTGCTTTTTTAATGTAAATTCTAATAGGATGTTGGTGGATTCCACAATTGACAGAAATGAAAATTAAATAAGGCTTTGAAGGGAGGGGAAAGTCTAGGTTTGCTATTACTTGTTAAAGAGAAGGTCTATTATTTCATTCATATCTCATTCCTGTGAGAAGGGTGGCATATAAATGTAAGAATAAATAAATTAAAACATTCATAATTTTAGTTTCTTTCTTTCTTCCTTCCTTCCTTCCTTCCTTCCTTCCTTCCTTCCTTCCTTCCTTCCTTCCTTCCTTCCTTCCTTTCTCTTTCTTTCCCTTCCTTCCTTCCTTCCTCCCTCCCTCCCTCCCTCCCTATTTATTTATTTATTTATTTATTTATTTATTTATTTCCTTCCTCTCTTTCTTTCTCTTCCTCCCTCCCTCCCCCCCTCCCTCTTTCTTTCTTTCTTTCTTTCTTTCTTTCTTTCTTTCTTTCTTTCTTTCTTTCTTCCTTTTTCTTTCCCTTCCTCCCTCCCTCCCTATTTATTTATTTATTTCCTTCCTCTCTTTCTTTCTCTTCCTCCCTCCCTCCCTCTTTTTCTTTCTTTCTTTCTTTCTCTCTCTCTCTCTCTCTCTCTCTTCCTCCCTCCCTCCCCTCCCTCTTTCTTTCTTTCTTTTCTTTCTTTCTTTCTTCCTTCCTTCCTTCCTTTCTTTCTTTCCCTTCCTCCCTCCCTCCCTATTTATTTATTTATTTATTTATTTATTTCCTTCCTCTCTTTCTTTCTCTTCCTCCCTCCCTCCCTCTTTCTCTCTTTCTTTCTTTCTTTCTCTTGAGTTTAGCCTTTTGCGGTGTATAAAATCCTCAATATAGATAAGTACATTAAAAAAAAAGAAAGAAAGAACAATTCCAAAGTCGTCAGACGGACATTTTGATATATGTTCCTCTGAGCTCCAGTTACCACTCAGAGGTTAGGAAGTTCTTAAGGCCTCCCAAAAAGAAATGCCCCACTTTCTGAGGAAGGCTTTGGATTTCAGCCAGGGGTGTTGAGGTCAGCAAGCTGTACTGTAGGATTAAGTATCTCTCCTCAGATAACCAAAAGTTATCTTAGCCCATGCAGCACAGATGGTGAAATGTGAAGGGTTGGTGAGGGGGAGGGCACAAACCCTGATGTGGAAATTCCCTGGAACTCCAAAAGGATGTGTGAAAATTCCAGGGCCTCCTCCAGATACAAGGGTCGGTCTATCCCTGTTTTTCTCAACATGAGCAATTTTAAGATGGGTGGACTACAACTCCCAGAATTCCCCAGTCAGGAGGCTTTAGGATGGGTGGACTACAACTCCCAGAATTCCCCAGTCAGCATCCTTTGAGTTGGGTGAACTTCAACTCCCAGAATGCCACAGTCAGCATCCTTTGAGATGGATGAAGTACACTTCCCAGAATTCCCCAGCCAGCATCCTTTGAGATGGGTGAACTTCAACTCCCAGAATTCCACAGTCAGGAGGCTTTAGGATGGGTGAACTTCAGCTCCCAGAATTCCACAGTCAGCATCCTTTGAGATGGGTGAACTTCAACTCCCAGAATCCCCCAATCAGCATCCTTTGAGATGGGTGAACTTCAATTCCCAGAATTCCCCAACCAGCATCCTTTGAGATGGGTGAACTTCAACTCCCAGAATTCCATACTGCCTGAGGAATTCTGGGAGTTGAAGACCATGCATTTTAAAACTACCCTAGTTGAGAAACACTGGTCTAGAAAATGGAAATGACGATCAAGATGTGCACAAAGAATCCTTGTCCAATGCCACAAAGCAGCAAATATTATTTGTTTGTTTGCTTTGTTTGTTTGTTTGATTGATTTCTATAACCGCCTATCACAGCAAACGACACTGGGCGGCTCACAATTCAAAAGCACATATTACAATTAAAACCTTAAAAACATTTTAAAAGAAGAAACATTTCAAAACATGCATTCCTTTTCAGGGGAGAAGAAACTACGTAATCCTTTTTTTTACATCCAGTAAAATTAAAGTTTGCTTTGCGTCGAGTTCCCCTCTGGGCCACGTGGGCATACATAGGTGGCTTCTCCTGTTTTTTCCAAGATTATTGCTTTTAACCTCCTGCTCTGGGTTCTCCCCCTCAGCACAAAACAGGTCTCAACTCCCTTTAGCTTTCCAAGCCACGGGCAAAAATATCTCCCACAAATGCTGGATGTTGGAATGATATTAAGGTGTTGCAGACGGGCTGTGGAAATCCAGGCTCCGGTGCGTAGTGTGTTACGCAAGCTTGTCGCTGAGTGTCGACTCTCAGGCATCTGTTGAACACGCTTAACCAGATCCGTAGAAACCCTGGTGGTTTCCTTCATCCAGATTGCTAAACTGATGTTAATTCTAACCTTTGGGCGCTTGTGACTGTCAGGGCAATCCATCTGTTGGGTTTAAAACTCACCGCGTGGATGAACAAGCGTGGTTTGCTTCCGTAACCAGGTTAAGTGTTTCTCAGCCAAGCCTACGTCTTAACAGTTGTTACTGGGGAACACCTTGACAAGGGAGTCCCAAGGCCCTCACCTTAAACATACAACAGCTCAGAAATAAACAAGAAAGACTAAACTCCATTTTTCCCAACCAGCCAGCAGTAAATTCCATTGAACAATGGAATTGTGTGCTAGTTATTAAGTGTTAAGTTGGACTTGTTAACCTTTTGAGGACAGCCAAGATAGCACATAACATAAAATGGCTGTCCTCAAAAGGTTAACAAGCCCAACTTAACACTTAATAACTAGCACACAATTCCATTGTTCAAGGGGTGAATATGGAATTTACCGCTGGCTGGTTGGGGAAAATGGAGTTTCGTCTTTCTTGTTTATTTCTGAGTGGTTGTGTGTTTAAGGTGAGGGCTTAAACATACAACAATGGCTTACATACATGGCTCCCCCATGTATGTAAGATTTTGTATGTTTTTTTAAAATGCATTTTAAATTGTTTGAAATTATATTGTTTAGTGGTTCTTCAAATGTTGTACGCCGCCCTGAGTCCCCAGGGAGTAGGGCGGCATATAAGAATAATTAATTAATTAATAAATAAATAAATAAATAAATAAATAAATAAATAAATAAATAAATAAATAAATAAATAAATAAATAAATAAATAAATAAATAAATAAATAAATAAATAAATAAATAAAATCGTAGGGCTGGAAGGGGCCTCAGAGATCTTCTAGTCCAACCCCCTGCTCAAGTCTCTAGGGGTGACATGATAGCAGTCTTCCAGTATTTGAGGCATTGCTACAAAGAAGAAGGGGTCAAATTATTCTCCAAAGCTCCTGTTGGCAGGACAAGAAAGAATGGATGGAAACTAATCCAGGAGAGAAGCAACCTGGAATTAAGGAGAAACTTCTTAACAGTGAGGACAATTAACCAGTGGAACGGCTTGCCTCCAGAAGTTGTGGGTGCTACAACACTGGATGTTTCTAAGAAGAGATTGGATAATCATTTTTCTGAAATGGTATAGGGGGGTGGACTAGAATACCTTCAAGGTCCTTCCCAATTCCGTCATTCTGTTATTCTTCTTGAAAACCTCCAGTGATGGAGCATCACAACTTCTGGCTGTTTCAGTGGTTAATTGCTCTCACTGTCAGGAAATTTCTTAATTCTATGTTGCTTTTCTCCATCAATTTCCATCCACTACTTCACATTCTGCCTTCTGGTGCTTTGGAGAACAGGTTGACCCCCTCTTCTCTGTGGCAGCCCCTCAAATATTGAAAGGCTGCTATCATGTCCACCCCTAGTCCTTCTTTTCATTAAACTAGACAACCCCAATTCCTTGCAACCCTTCATCGTATGTTTTCGCCTCCAGTCCCCTAATCATCTTGGTTGCTCTTCTCTGCACTCTTTCTAGAGTCTCAACGTCTTTTTTATAGTGTGGTGTCCAAAACTGGACGGAGAATTCTAAGTTTGGCCTTAGTACCTATAACACAGTACTAACTTCCTGTGATGCCAGACACAGCTGGGAGCTTGTCAAGTATTTTCTCTTGAATATTTCAGAACAGCCATCTGGATAAATACACTGTTATGAAACTGGCCAACTTGTTCCCATTTTACAGCTGTAAAAGTAAAAAAAAAACCGAAGATGCGGAAAAAAGGAACCGACCTGTCTGCAGATTTACTGGCTATGTTAGCTTCTTAATTAACTTGGTTGGGTAGAAGTGGTGGGAACTCCACAGGTGAACCCCACAGCTGGTGCCTTTTAGCCACTGAAAGGGGTCCCTTGACCCCCTACCAATTATCTTTGTTCACATAAGGGGGCCTTTCACGGGGCATTCAAATTCAGTTCCTAAATAAGTTTATTTTTATTTATTTATTTATTTATTTGTCAAACATGTACAGGATAGTAGGTGTTTGTATAAACATAACATAAGCAAAGAAGTACAGATAAATGAGGACAGGGACGGTAGGCACAATGGTGCGGTTATGCACGCCCCTTACAGACCTCTTAGAAACGGGGAGAGGTCGACTGTAGACAGTCTAAGGTTAAAGTTATGGGGGTTTGAGGATGTAATAACTGAGTCAGGTAGTGCATTCCAGGCATTGACCACTCTGTTACTGAAGTCGTATTTTATGCAGTCGAGTTTGGAGCGTTTTACATTGAGTTTGAATCTATTGTGTGCTTGTGTATTGTTGCGGTTGAAGCTGAAGAAATCATTGACGGGAAGGACATTGTGGTATATGATTTTATGAACTACATTTAGATCTGATCGAAGGCGACGTAGTTCTAAATTGTCTAATCCCAGTATTTCAAGTCTGGTGGAATAAGGTGTTCTATTGCCCCAGCTACACTGAAAAACCGCTCGGTATGTTTACTCCAGATAAAGCGTCATGGGACCTTTAGATATTATCTGAGCTGTCCAGAGGTGATGGAGTACACATGTGGTCATTAAGTGTCATTTTTAAGGAAAAACTCCTAAATAATAACAGGCAGGAGAATTTCAGTTATTGATTTGCTTGCTTCTTTTATTATTAAATTTGTAGGCCATCGGTCTCCCAGGTCCTCAAAGGGACTAGCAGCAACCGAAACAGAATTAGAATGTGAAGTCAATTGAAGAAAATGGGAACAAAGATAAAATGTGGTTTAAAAAAATGACCCAGCGGAAACAAATGAAGCTTCACACCTCTTGTGGAGCAGATATGGTCAAAGGGACAGTTTATAAGATAA
>JALIGW010000011.1:10130393-10222893 GCA_023053685.1 Diadophis punctatus similis
CCCATAATTATGACAATCAAAACAACAGCTTTTTAAATTCCAGAGCAATAGCAATAGCACTTAGACTTATATACCGCTTCATAGTGCTTTACAGCCCTCTCTAAGCGGTTTACAGAGTTCAGCATATTGCCCCCAACAATCTGGGTCCTCATTTTACCTACCTCAGAAGGATGGAAGGCTGAGTGAACCTTGAGCCTAGTGAGCAATATAATTCCCCCCCCCCCAGGAAACTATCTTTTAAAAGCAGTGTGTTTCACAACTTCGGCAACTTTAAGGAGCCGAGGTGGCGCAGCGGTTAGAGGCAGTACTGCAGGTCACTTTAGCTGACTGTGATCCGCAGGTCAGCGGTTCAAATCTCACTGGCTCAGGGTTGACTCAGCCTTCCATCCTTCCGAGGTAGGTAAAATGAGAACCCAGATTGTTGGGGGCAATATAAATATACATTGCTTACTGGTGTAAACCGCTTAGAGAGTGCTTGCACTGTGAGGCGGGATATAAATCTCACAAATAAATAAATAAATAAATAAATAAACTTTCAGCTGTCTGGACTTCAACTCCCAGAATTCCCCAGCCACCACAGCACAATTATGAGAGTCCAAGTCCATGCGTCTTAAAGGTGTCACAGTTGAGAAACCGTGTTTTAAAATATAAACAAACTCAAGAGACATCTCTTGAAATTAAGAAACCACATCTAAAGGGGAATAACATCATCACTTCCTTATCGTTATGATCTGCCTTGGTTAGAGAAGTGACAGATTGACAGATTTAACAGAGTTGGAAGGGACCTTGCAGGTCGTCTAGTCCAACCCCCTGCCCAAGCAGGAGACCCTACATCTGCCTCTACCTAGGATCGAACTCAGAACCTCCTGATTGTGAGGCAAGAGCTCCACCTCTAGGCCACAAAGTGAGTGGTGTTTATTTCAAAACTCTGATAAATGCGAAAATCCTGGCTCCAATAAAGCCAAAAATGGGCCTTTTTGAGTGAGAACACGCACGTGCAAATATCTGAAAGGAAAAAGAAAAGCAGAGGTCTTCAAACTTGGCAACTTTAAGACTTGTGGATTTCAACTCCCAGAATTCTCCAGCCAGCTATGCTGGCTGGAGAATTCTGGGAGTTGAAATCCACAAACCTTAAAGTTGCCAAGTTTGAAGACCTCTGAGGAAAAGCGTCTTCGAAGTTTGATCATCTCTGCTGGATTTTTAACTTCGACAGATTTCCCACGCATCTGCAGAAAATTTGAGTGGACAAAAACAATAAAGGAATATTTCCCTGTTGGCTTTGTTGCTTTGTTATTCATTTGTTGCGGAAAGCATGATTATTATTATTATTATTATTATTTTGGTCTTTTCCTTCTTAGTCTGAATTTTTAATTTTGGGAAGTTTTCTTTTTTTCTTTTTAAAAAAAGATTAAATATCCTTTTGTTACAGAAAATAAAAAAAACGTGGAATTAAAGACACCAGAGACTAGTAAAAAAGTATTCATTTGTTGGATTTACAGATTACAGATTAACAGAGTTAGAAGGGACCTTACAGGTCATCTAGTCCAACCTCCCCACCCAAGCAGGAGACCCTAGGGTCTGCTTGGGCGGGGGGTTGGACTAGATGACCTACAAGGTCCCTTCCAAGTCTGTTAATCTATATCTGTACATAGAAAATAAGGATATTTCCTTTTTTTTCAACTTGAATCCAAAATCTTCCCAAGGGGCAGGAATGGCTCCCTTCTGGCCTTCAAGCTCTGGCTGTAAACTTCCCCAAATAATTTCTGGATTTTGATCCGGGGGTTAATGACGCTGGAAGCTTCTACTCAAAACGCAGGAAGGCTCATAAATTTAAGGGCCTGCCCTGAAGGGAACAATCAACAACCTCAGTGCCAAATGGCCGCCAGGGGTCCAATGAATCACCAACCTGTGAATGTCCCAAAACAGCAAGAATTCTTTAACAAACCTGGATGGCTTGTAGACTTAAAATCCTGGTCTAGCCATGGCTGACATCAAAAGCAAGCAAGGTGAGATATTGATTATTCAGATTAACAGAGTTGGAAGGGACCTTGTAGGTCATCTAGTCCAACCCCCCCGCCCAAGCAGGGGAACCTACGCCATTTCTGACAGATAACAGATTTGGAAGGGACCTTGTAGGTCATCTAGTCCACCACCCCCCGCCCAAGCAGGAGACCCTACGCCATTTCTGACAGATAACAGATTTGGAAGGGACCTTGTAGGTCATCTAGTCCAACCCCCCGCCCAAGCAGGGGACCCTACGCCATTTCTGACAAATGGCAGTCCAATCTCTTCTTGGAAGTCTCAAGGGATGAATTTGTTACCCAGGTGTTGCTCTGATGCAATTAAACTGACCACGGGAAGAATAGATATGCATTGCAGAGGTTGACATTTAGTCATTGTGACATTTTCAAAGCTGCTAGTCCTCAAGAGGTCTGTTTGACCTCCATCTATAGAGGAACTGATACTCATGAGGGTGCCAAAATTACATTTCTAGATATAGTGTATGACTACCCCCATGAAACTAAAGTTCCTGTTCAGATAGCATATTTTATTGCTGATCCTTTAACTTTAACAAGATGGCTTCCTTTGCATTATGTCAACTTGCAGGAAAAAAAATGAATTTTGAAAGAGCAGATCAGATGTTAATATTTCCCCTATTTTATTTGCAAGTGTTGAATGCTAAGGGCTGAAAAAAATATATGAATATGAGTTCCTTAATGGCTGCCAGTAGAAAATGTTCTTTGACATAAAGGTAAAAAGTTCAATTAAATAACAACTGTAAACTATTTTGATCGTAGACCAACCTAAGGTAATTAAAAATCATATAATCTACGACCAATCTAGTGTTTTTCAGCCTTGAGAACATTAAGACATGTGGACTTCAACACAAAGTCCATACCACTTAATGTTGCCAATGTTGAAAAACACTCTTCTATATATATAAATAATAATGAGAACATTAACAGTAAAACTATCACAAATATTAATAACACTAAGGTGACATAAAAGAAAGAAAGAAAATGCCATATAAAGATAAGCACAGTATTGCAAATATTAATAAATGTGTAACAGCAACTAAAAGAGAAACCATGAATTTTGATCACGTGGCCTTTGGGATTCTGCAAGGGTGTGTGTGTGTGTGTGTGTGTGTGTGTGTGTGTGTGTGTGTGTGTGTGTAAAAATGGTCGTAAATCCGTTTTTCCAGTGCTGTTGTAATTTCAAACGGTCACTAAATGAGTGGTTGCAAGTCAAGGATTACCTGTATCAGCCTAAACGCTGTGCGTTCCAACTTTAGCAAATTTAAGATAGCTGGATTTCAACTCCCAGAATTCCCCATGCGGCATAGTTAGCTGGGGGAATTCTGGGAGTTGAAGTCCACCTATCTTAAAGAGGCCGGGGTTGAGAGACACTGGTCAAATCTCTCCCTTGCTACATCACCTCTTTATAGGATACAGGTCAACAGGAACAAAACAAGGAGATAGGAGGAAGGAAGTGGATGAGACAAATCTCCAGTCCTGTTCTAATCTAAGGATGTTACAAATCCCACAATTTCAGCTAAAGCATGTCATCCAGATCCAGCCTCTGTTGAAACACTTCCGGTGAGGGCAATAGACCACTTCATGTCATGAAGCAACTTGCTTGACCATTGGACAACTCTTTGACCGTTGGGCAATTCCTCCTCATATCCAATCTAAATCTCCTTCCCAGCAGTTTGAATTACCGTATTTTTCGGAGTATAAGACGCACCTTAGTTTTTGGAGAGGAAAATAGGGGAAAACAATCTGCCTACCAGGTATTCATCTGGCTAGCGTCCTTAGTATGGTCAGCTTCAGCACATTATTTTATCCCCTGTTAGGACTTAAAAAAACCTTCTTCTGAGAGAGTAACAATGAAAGAGCCTGCAAGCTGCTAAGAGCTGGGAAGATCGTTAGCACCTGGTTAGGGCTAAAAAAAACTTATTCAGAGCAGCTTCAGCACATTATTTTATCTCCTGGTTAGGACTTAAAAAAACCTTCTTTGGAGAGAGTAACAATGAAAGAGCATGCAAGCCAGTAAGAGCTGGGAAGATAGTTAACACCTGGTTAGGGCTGGAAAAAACCTTCTTTGGAGCAAGTAGAGCAATGAAAAAAAACCCTGCAAAGACTTAGGGCTGGAAAAACCTTCTTTGGAGAGAGTAACAATGAAAGAGCATGCAAGCCAGTAAGAGCTGGGAAGATCGTTAGCACCTGGTTAGGGCTGGAAAAAACCTTCTTTGGAGCAAGTAGAGCAATGAAAAAAAACCCTGCAAAGACTTAGGGCTGGAAAAATATTCTTTGGAGAGAGTAACAATGAAAAAGCCTGCAAGGTAAGAGCTGGGAAGATCTGTTAGCATCTAGTTAGGGCTGGAAAAAAAAGCTACATTCGAAGTATAAGACGCACCCAAATTTTCAGCCACTTTTAGGGAGGAAAAAGGTGCGTCTTATACTCCAAAAAATACGGTATACAGATTAACAGAGTTGGAAGGGACCTTGCAGGTCATCTAGTCCAACCCCCCACCCAAGCAGAAGACCCTACATCCTTTCTGACAGATGGCAGTCCAGTCTCTTCTTGAAAGCTTCCAGTGATGAAACTCCCACAACTTCCGAAGGTAACTTCTGTTCCACTGGTTGATGAGTCTGAGGCAGAAATTTTGCAGAAAAATATCCACTTCCTCTGCTCGGTGTTCTTTTAGTTCCCAATGAGTTCAGTTTCCCCCCCAGATGGGTTGTGGGGCAACCATCCAGCCTCAGGCTTGTGCGTCACCCCACAAAGAAATAGCTGCACTTTAAAAATAACCTACCAGTAGCTCTCTGCCAAAAAAAATATCTGGTGTATTATTTCTCAATCTTGGCAATGTGAAGTTGTGTGGATTTCCATTCCTAGACCAAGCCAAGTCCCAAAACACCAGACAATTCTTGGAAGCCTGGTGCTCAGACAAATCGGCCATCAACAGGCACATAGAGATAAGCAACATTTACACACCATTCAAAAGAGACAATCAAAAAGGAACAAAGGAACAAAAGAGGACCATAATATAGCAATCGACACCCAGCTAAGTAGAGATTAACACTGAGACCCACAATTAGACCCACAAAGTTTCAAAGCCTTTATTGTCATTGTACATCATGTATACAACGAAATTGGTTAATCAAGAAGTAAACAATATCCCAAGCAAGCAACTGCCAAACTCAGACAAATAAGCTAATATTAAACAACAGCCGAATCAAGGAACCTCAAAGGAGAAAACCACACTTCCACCAATGCTGACAGGGCAAGCCACTTGTATATTAACAGAAAACGAATCTCACTCCTTTCTAGCAGTGATGCTGTTACCTAGTTTGGTAATGAAAGGTCTGCATAAAAACAACCAAACTCAGAAAGCATCAAAGACTCCAAAGTCCTCCTCCTCCTCCTCTTCCTCCTCCTCCTCCTCCTCCTAAACCTCACTTCCTTCTAGCCCTGATGAAGTTACCTATCTGGGTCATGAAAGGTCTGCAATAAAATTTGCATAGAGAACTTCAGATATTTTATTAGATTGATGGATTTACATCCCCACCTTTGCGATTTTTAGAAATAACTCAAGGTGGGAAACATTTATGCCTAGTTGTAAAGTTTTTCTTAGCCTTGCTCTTAAAATTTCCGCTGTACAGCAAAGGAAATATAAAAACAAACAATTGAAATGTTTTGAACTTAGGAACTTCTTTCAGAATTGCTCCTCTTTCTGGTGTGTCCTTTGTTTTCCAAGAAAATGTGGTCATCACTGTATATAGATGTCTATAACTGAAAATAATTCCTATTTTGTAAGCACACTGGAGCCTGGATCTCTCCTCTGGCTTGTTTTCATCTTTGTGAACTGATTGCTTAATCGCAACTTTGCGGTCTGGCTGCAAGAACATTGTAATCTAACCAGAGGAACAAAATATTTGCTTAGTTGTTTCCAGAAGCCAAACACTGCTTAGACCAGCTGTTCCTTTCTCTTCTCCTTTCCCTGCAACAGACTTTCTCAGCCTTAACTACTTTAAGACCTGTGGACTTCAACTCCCAGAATTCCCCAGCCAGCATGCTTTAGGTTGGGTGGACTTCAACTTCCAGAATTCCAGCAGTGTGCGGTGGCAGCCAAAAAAGCCAATGCTGTCCTAAATTGCATTCACAGAGGGATAGAATCAAGATCAAGAAGTGAGGTACTAATACCACTCTACAACGCCTTAGTAAAATCACACCTAGAACACTGCATCCGGTTTTGGTCACCACACTATAAAAAAGATGTTGAGACTGTAGAAAAAGTGCAGAGAAAAGCAACCAAGATGATTAGGGGACTGGAGGGTAAAACATACGATGAACGATTGCAGGAATTGGCTAATCTAGTGAAGAGAAGGACCAGGGGAGACAGGATAGAAGTCTTCCAATATTTGAGGGGCTGCCACAGAGGAGGGGGTCAAGCTATTCTCCAAAGCCCCTGAAGGCCAGACAAGGAATAATGGATGGAAACTGAACAAGGAGAGATTCAACCTGGAAATAACGAGGAATTTCCTGACATTGAGAGCAATCGACCAATGGAACAGAAGTTGCCTTTGGAAGTTGTGGGAGCTTCATCACTGGAGGCTTTCAAGAAGAGACTGGACTGCCACCTGTCAGAAATGGTGTAGGGTCTCCTGCTTGGGCGGGGGGTTGGACTAGATGACCTACAAGGTCCCTTCCAACTCTGTTAATGTAATGTAATCTAATGTAATCTAATGTAATCTAATCTAATCTGAAACATCACCGTCAGCGGAGGGTTGTTCCCGGTAGCGGTGGCAGCAGGAGGCTCCGCCCACCCGCCCGGGACACTTCTGCACATGCAAACTGGTAGCAAACTAATTCAGAACCCACTATTGATCACCATGATATGGTGTTACACATAATTTCAGTGATTTTATTGTGTGCCCCGAGATGGAAAGATCCGGCACCGTCTGTAATGGTGGAATGGTTGGTAGTAATGATGTAACTGGCTGAGGAGGCCAAATTGTTCTCTATGGTCATAGAAAACGTCCTATCTGCCTTTATTGCGGAGTGCAAATTCTTTATGGGCCTCTTGCATGAAAGAAGAAATAAAATGAACTCATAATTCAGGGTTTGGAGGATTAGACAGGACAGATTGTAAAAAGAAGAGAGGTATGTTGTAACCCTAGAGCAAGCAATAAATTGATAATGGTACTTGTAACTGATATAACAGAATATTAGAGTTGGAAGGGACCTTGTAGGTCATCTAGTCCAACCCCGCACCGAAGCAGGAGACCCTACATCATTTCTGACCGACGGCAGGCCAGTCTCTTCCTGAAAGCCTCCAGGGATGAAGCTCCCACAACTTCTGACGGCAAGCATATAAAGATCAGATGCAACAGATAGTCCTCGATTTACAGCATTTCATTTAGTGACCGTTCAAAGTTACAACGGCACTGGAAAAAAGGGACTTATGACCGTTTTTCACTGTTATGGCCCTTGCAGCGTCCCTACGGTAATGTGATCAAAATTCAGGTGCTTGGCAACTGGCATGTACTTATGACGGTTGCAGTGTCCTGGGGTCACGTGATCCCCTTTTGCGACCTTCTGACAAGCAAAGTCAGTGAGGAAGCCAGATTCACTTAACAACTGTGTGACTAATTTAACAACTGCAGTGGTTCGCTTAACAACTATGGCAATCAATGTCGTAAAATGGGGCACAACTCACTTAACAAATTTCTCCGTTAGCAACAGAAATTCTGGGCTGAACTGTGGTCGTAAGTCAAGGACTTACCTGTATACATCTCTCAAGCGTTATGTTCAGATTACAGGGAGTCCTCGAATTAAACCACCATTGGGACCAGAATTCTGGTCGCTAAGCAATGTGGTGGTTAAGCAAGTCATGCCAAAACTGGACATTTTAAGATAATTTTGACTGTGGTCGTTAAGCGAATCTGATTTCCCCCCACTGAGTTAGTCACAACCCTGAGACTAACTTAACAACTGCAGTGATTCACTTAACAACTGTGGGAAGAAAGGTCGTAAAATGGGGCAAAACTCACTTAACTATTGTCTCGCTTAGCAACAGAAATTTCTTTGCATTTTCTCTTTCTAATTTTTCTTTTTGTTTCTTGCACTTTTAGCTTTTCTCTGCTTTTCTTTTTCTCTTGGCGCTAGTTTTATCTTTCTTTTTTAAAAATATTTAATAAAAATTATACTTTGTTTGTACGTACATACGTACGTACGTACGTGCCTGTCTGTCTGTCTGTCTGTCTGTCTGTCTGTCTGTCTATCTATCTATCTATCTATCTATCTATCTATCTATCTATCTATCTATCTATCTATCTATCTATCTATCTATATCTATATATCTATATATCTATATATCTATATCTCTATATCTCTATCTCTATATCTATATCTATATCTATCTATCTATCTATCTATCTATCTATCTATCTATCTATCTATCTATCTATCTATCTATCTATCTATCTATCTATCTATCTATATTCTTCTTTAGGGTTTTGTATGTTCCACTTTTGAATAAAATAAAATGGAGACGAGTAAT
Source organism: Diadophis punctatus similis (assembly GCA_023053685.1). NCBI lineage: Eukaryota > Metazoa > Chordata > Lepidosauria > Squamata > Dipsadidae > Diadophis > Diadophis punctatus. Next base: position 10,138,963 of record JALIGW010000011.1, read on the forward strand.
AAAAATGACATATCAAAACATTGAAAAAGGAACTCCGCTTTGGCACAGAGAGGCCTGGGGTTGCCCAAGGACCCCTCCTCCACCCCCGGTCGCCCTTCCGATCTGCCCAGCAGCTGCTGACAAAAACCTGGATCGTTTGCTACGTGACCAAAGGCAGGACGAGTCTCAACCTGTGATTTATGACCCCTGTCCTAACCTTCCTCCAGGCCAGAAACCTCTCAGCCACCCCAGAGCCAGAGACATCCTCGCAGGCTCATTTAAAATCTGAAGAAGGAAGGGAGAGGGAGGATTTCAGATAACAGATAACAGATGAACAGAGTTGGAAGGGACCTTGTGGGTCATCTAGTCCAACCCCCCGCCCAAGCAGGAGATCCTACACCCATTTCTGACAGATGGCAGTCCAGTCTCTTCTTGAAAGCCTCCAGGGATGAAGCTCCCACAACTTCCGAAGGCAACTTCTGTTCCATGGGTTGATTGTTCTCACTGTCAGGAAATTCCTCCTTATTTCTAGGTTGAATCTCTCCTTGATTGGTTTCCATCCATTATTCCTTGTCTGGCCTTCAGGTGCCTTGGAAAATAGCTTGACCCCCATCCTCCTCTCTGGGGCAGCCCCTCAAATATTGGAAGACTGCTCTCATGTCTCCCCTGGTCCTTCTCTTCACTAGACTAGCCATGCCCAGTTCCTGCAACCATTCATCATATATTTTAGTCTCCAGTCCCCTCATCATCTTGGTTGCTCTTCTCTGCACTTTTTCTAGAGTCTCAACATCTTTTTTATAGTGTGGTGACCAAAACTGGATGCAGTACTCTAGTTGTGGTCTAACTAAGGCTTCATAGAGTGGTATTAGTACCTCCCTTGATCTTGATTGTATCCCTCTGTTAATGCAGCTTACGATTGCATTGCCTTTTTTGGTTGCCGCTGCACACGGCTGGTTCATATTTAGCAGAGAAAAACAAAATAGTTCTCGCCTTTCCCAACATCCAAAGAAGAAATTATTTTTTCCCCAAAAAATTTCAGCTCCAGGTGAGCACAAGATCAAATGCCCCTATGCTAACTTTTTGCAAAAAATTTTTTTTGCAAAAACAACAACCACCCCCCCAAAAATGAAAGGCTGCAATTGGGAGATTGCATGACAGGTAGTCCTTACAATTATTTGTTTAGTGATTGTTCCAAGTTACAACGGCACTGAAAAAAGTGACTTATGACAGTTTTTCAGACTTACAGCCATCACACCATTCCTGTGGTCATGTGATCGAAATTCAGATGCTTGGCAACTGGCATGTACTTACGACGGTTGCAGTGTCCCAGGGTCACGTGATCCCCTTTTGTGACCTTCTGACAAGCAAAATCAACAGGGAGGCCAGATTCACTTAACAACTGTGTTCCTAACTCAACAACTGCAGTGATTCGCTTAACAACTGTGGCAAGAAAGGTCGTAAAATGGGGCAAAACTCACTTAACAATTGCCTTGCTTAGCAACTTAAATTTCAAGCTTAATTGTGGCCGTAAGTCGAGGACCACCTGTACCTGCAGGGGACAAGACACAACTAGATACAGAAATCTGGAGGACCCCAGACTCTAACTCTCTGCTGCCATCTCATGGTGGACGAGAGATTTGCAGTCTGTAACTCAAAGGAGGCTGCGTGGTTGATCAAGAAAAGCTAGCAGTAATTACTGACTTCACACAGTTTCTCAATTCTGGTTTTCTTGGACACTCTTTGGGGGAAACACACACACACACACACACACACACACACACACACACACACACACCATTTCCTGAAAAAAGAGGTTGGTATCAAGAACAGCATTTCTCAACCATGGCAATTTGAAGACGGGTGGACTTCAACTCCCAGAATTCCCAGCTAGCATGCATGCACTTCAGTTCCCCGAATTCATGTTTCACGTTTGTTGAGACCCTGTCTTATGGTTGGGTTCACACATCATCTTCTTTTAACGACCCCATAATCACTTGCGGGGTGGAGTCTGGGAGACTGAATGGGAGTGTTTACTGGCCAGATGCCCTTCCTGTCGCCAATGAGGAGTTTTGTTCAGCAGAAATATTTGCATTGTTCCCAGCAGGGGCGGGTTCCTAATTTTTTTACTGCCACTCTGTGGGTGTGGCTTATTTTGTGGGTGTGGCTTACCAGCCATGTGACCGGGTGGGCGTGGGCTTCGAGAGCTTGGCAGCGGCCGAGAAACATGGGGGCATTGCCCACCCGGCAACGGTTCTTCTAGGAGGCTCCGTCCAGCCTGTATGCTTCTCTCCATTCGATAATCCTAGGCTCCTGCCACCCGTTCCCCCTCCCCTCAGCAGCTCGAGAAGCCTTGAACGTGCGAAAAAGCCTGGGATCATCACCGCGTGTTCGTGGCTTCTCAGACTGCTGAAGGGAGAACTGAGATAGGTCCTGCCGCCCGTTCCCCCTCCCCTCAGCAGCTTGAGAAGCCTCAAACATGCGAAAATGCCTAGGATCATCACCGCGCATTCGTGGCTTCTCAGACTGCTGAAGGGAGGGGAATGGAGATAGCTCCTGCCGCCTGTTCTTTCAGCGTCTCACATGCTCCCTCAGCCATCCTCCCCTGCTTGGACTCACTGTGGGGTAGGAAGGCAGCGCATGCGCAGTGCCGGAAGCTCGGCTTCTGGGCATGCGTAAAAGAAAATTTAAACAAAAAATGTTTTTTAAATGGCGGTGCCCAGGCAACTGACCCCACCGGTACTGTGACGTCACCAGCGGGCCACTACCGGTGCTATAGAGTGGACCGCACTGGTAGGAACCCACCACTGGTTCCCAGAGAGATAAATACGGTATCTCCCTCTACCTAGGATCGAACTCACAGCCTCCTAATTGTGAGGCGAGACCTCCCCCTCTAGGCCACTGCACCACTCCTATGGCTGAGTTCACACATGCCAACACATAACATATGGCCTTGGCCTAGTCCTCTTTCTTACACACTCATACCCACATCAGCACGTGTGTTCAGTCACTGCATTAAACCACAATTGTTTTATTTGGTTTTGGCGTCACATGAGGTGAGCAAGTTAGTGGCTTATGGCTTAGTGCACAAGCAAATAAAACAATTGTGGTTTGGTTCAAATAATCATGGCTTAACAGTATGGGTAAAACTAATAACACAAGCTCACACATAACCCTAAACAAGTATTTCTCAATCGTGGGAACTTCAAGATGGGTGGAACTTCAGCTCCCATAATTCCCCTACCTGGGGAATTCTGGGAGTTGAAGGCCACTCATCTTCAACTTGGCAAGGTTCAGAAACACTTTATCTAGGGAATTCTGGGTTTTAAAGTCTGTCCGTCTTCAACTTATAAGGTTGAGGAACAGTGGTTGGCTGGAAAATTCTGGGAGTTGAAGTCCTGGCCTCTTAAATCATGTTAGCTAGGGAATTCTGGGAGTTGAAGTCCGCCCATCTTCAAGTTGGCAAGGTTGAGAAACACTGTCTAGGGAATTCTGGGAGCTGAAGTCCTCATAGCATAAAGTCATTAAGATTGGGAAACGTTGGCTAGCTGGGGAATTCTGGGACTTGGAAGTCCACCCACCTTCCACTTGCTTCAAGCCCCAGGAGATAAACAGGAAGAGGCAGGAAGGATCCAGCAGAATCCGCTCGGCTGCTGTGTTGCAATCAACCCATTTGTAGAGTTTTGGATTCCGGCCAGAGTGGAAGGTAGCCGGGGTGGTGCCCAGCTTCCCAGCGGCCTTATCAGAGGCAGAGTATCATGGGACTGGGAGAAACAGCCCTCCTGCACATAGCCCTTGGAGAGCAGAGGGCGAGAATCCTCATAGGGCCAGGAAGCAGGCGTGGGGCAGGTCCACAACCCAGGGGCCCCTTCCCCTAAAGCCAGGAATCGAGCAGAGACTGAACACACCAGCACACCAGTCTCTCACCCCCCCACCCCACCAGTTGCACAGGAAAAGCAAGATTTATGGCAAGCAACCTTTCACAACCGCCAGCCAGCCGTTTTGCTCCGCTGGCTGGCGGTTTTAATCAACACTTTTCCTTCCAGTCTCTTTCAATCAATCAATCAATCAATCAATCAATCAATCACTCAATCAATCAATCAATCAATCACCTTGTTGGCCCTCTGCAAAGCTGTCAAAACCGGGCTCTTCCAACAGGCATGGGGATAGAGACCAGTGAGAAGATATTAAATGTGGTCACCCCTGGTATGAATGATTGAATTGTTTTAATTTTTATACACATTTTAACTTTTACTGTTGTTTTAATGACTGTTTATTTTTTGCTGTACGCCGCCCAGAGTCCCTTGGGAGTTGGGCGGCTTATAAATTAGATAGATAGATAGATAGATAGATAGATAGATAGATAGATAGATAGATAGATAGATAGATAGATAGATAGATAGATAGATAGATAGATAGATAGATAGATAGATAAATAAATAAAAAATAAAATAAATAAAAAAGTAAAATAAAAAAGTAAAATAAAATAAAATAAAATAAAATAATAAAATAAAATAAAATAAAATAGAATAAAATAAAATAAAATAAAATAAAATAAAATAAAATAAAATAAAATAAAATAAAATAAAATAAAATAAATAAAATAAAATAAAATAAAATAAAATAAAAAAATAATAAAATAAAATAAAATAAAATAAAATAAAATAAAATAAAATAATAAATAAAATAAAATAATAAAATAAAATAAAATAAATAAGAATAGAGCTGGAAGGGACCCATGGAGGATTTCTAGCCCAGCCCTCTGCTCAAGCAGAAAACCCGGTATCTTCCTATTAACAGATTAACAGAGTTGGAAGGGACCTTGCAGGTCATCTAGTCCAACCCCCTGCCCAAGCAGGAGACCCAAATCTCTCTCTACCTAGGATCAAACTCACAACATCCTGATTGTGAGGCAAGAGCTCCACCTCTGGTTCAATGGCTGTCCAATCTCTTCTTAAAAACCTCCAGTGATGGAGCACCCACAACTTCTGGTGGCAAGCTGTTCCACTGGTTAATTATTCTCATTGCTGGGAAATTTGTTCTGGATTCCAGGTTGCTTCTCTCCTTGGTTAGTTTCCATCCATTGTTTCTTGTCCTGCCCTCTGGTGCTTGGAGAATAGGTGGACCCCCTCTTTCTTTGGGGCAGCCCCTCAAATACTGGAAGACTGCTATCATGTCACCCCTAATTCTTCTTTTCTTTAGACTAGCTAGATCCAAACCCTGCAGCTGTTCTTCATATGTTTTTGTCTCCAGGCCTTTGATCATCTTAGTTGCTCCTCTCTGAACTTTTTCCAAAGTCTCAACATCTTTTTTGTAATTTGGTGACCAAAACTGGATGCAGTATTCCAGCTGTGGCCTTACTAAGGCTTTATAAAGTGGTGCTAATACTTCATGTGATGTTTATACTATGCCTCTGTTCATACAACCAAGGATTGTATTCACTTTTTTGGCTGCTGCTGCACATTGCTGGCTCATGTTTAAGTTTTTGAGCCCGGTCTCACCTAATCGCCGAGGTGGTGCAGTGGTTAAATGCAGCACTGCAGGCTACTGCTAGTTCAGCAGTTCAGCAGTTCAAATCTCACCAGGCTCAAGGTTGACTCAGCCTTCCATCCTTCCGAGGTGGGTAAAATGAGGACCCAGATTGTTGGGGGCAATATGCTGACTCTGTAAACCGCTTAGAGAGGGCTGTAAAGCACTATGAAGTGGTATATAAGTCTAAGTGCTGTTGCTATTGCTAATCTGTACTTGTACCTTTGGTTTTTCCTGCATAGGTGTAAAACTTTGCTTTTCTCCACATTAAATTTCATTTTGTTGGATAGGACCCATTGCTCAAGTCTGTCAAGATCTTTTTGGACCCTGAGCTTGTCTTCTGGGATGTTGGCCAGCTTAGTCATCTGCAAATTAGATGAGCTCCCCTTCTATTCCCTCATCTAAGTCATTTATGAAGATATTGAAGAATACTGGGCCTATGATGGAACCTTGTGGTACCCCACTGCTTACTTCCCTCCATGTAGATGTAGTACCATTTTTTTCAACCTTGGCAACTTTTAAGAGGAATGGACCTCATCTCCCAGAATTCCCCAGCCAACAGGATTTAAGATGCATGGACATCAATTCCCAGAATTCCCCAGCCATCATGCTGGGCATGGCTAGTCTAGTGAAGAGAAGGACCAGGGGAGACATGATAGGAGTGTTCCAATATTTGAGGGGCTGCCACAGAGAGGAGGGGGTCAAGTTATTTTCCAAGGCACCTGAAGGCCAGACAAGGAACAATGGATGGAAACTGATCAAGGAGAGATTCAACCTGGAAATAAGGAGGAATTTTCTGACAGTGAGAACAATCAATCAATGGAACAGAAGTTGCCTTTGGAAGTTGTGGGAGCTTCATCCCTGGAGGCTTTCAAGAAGAGACTGGACTGCCACCTGTCAGAAATGGTGTAGGGTCTCCTGCTTGGGTGGGGGGTTGGACTAGATGACCTACAAGATCCCTTCCAACTCTGTTAATCTGACTTAAAAATATGCGGACTTCAACTCCCAGAATTTCATAGTCAACATGTTTTAAGGTAGGTGGACTTCAACAGTTACATTTGTGCTTTGCATAGGATTCCCATTCATTCTCTTTCCTTACAGTTTGGTAAAATAAGACTTTATTTTATTTTTATTTATTTATTTATTTATTTATTATGATTTGTCAAACAGAAACAAAAACAGGAAGAATATAAAAATGCAATGACAGGGACAATAGGCACATTAGTGCGCTTATGCACGCCCCCTCTACAGACCTCTTAAGTATGAAGTGAGGTCCACGGAAGTCAATTTGTCACTAAAACTGTGAAAACTTTAAAACAATGTTTTGATTGGAAGCCTGAGGACTGGGGAATGCTGGGAGTTGAAGTCTACATGTCTTTATGGTTGCAAAGTTTGGAAAAGAAAAACCTACATTAGATTGTTACCAATCATAGCAGTATCACATTCAGCTGAAAAACCCTGAAGAAAATGCTGCCATCTAGTGCCATCTTCAGGTTTTGCAGCCTGGCCAAGACACTTCCAGCTTCTATCTTTGCATGTTGTGCGAACCAACCATTGTGGTTTGCAGGTGGTTTATGACTGAAGGGCAACATTGGACGAGGAATAATGGCTATCCCATCTCACATTTTGCACAGAGGCCATTTATTACTAAATTTGTCTTGCCACCAGGCGGCCGTTTCTGTTTTCCTCACATTATTGCTTTAGAATAAAATAAGCTCATCTGTCTGGAACCCACACCGCATATCGGACATAAATACATTAGAAAGTGTCCAGAGATACTTTACGAGAAGAGCCCTCCACTCCTCTACTCGCAACAGAATACCTTACTCAACCAGACTTGAAATCCTGGGCTTAGAAAGCTTAGAACTATGTCGCCTTCGGCACGACCTAAACATAGCTCATAAAATTATCCGCTACAACGTCCTTCCTGTCAACGACTACTTCAGCTTCAACCACAACAATACACGAGCACACAACAGATACAAACTCAAAGTGAACCGCTCCAAACTTGACTATAGAAAATACGACTTTAGCAACAGAGCGGTAAATGCCTGGAGCTCACTACCTGACTCTGTGGTTTCGTCACCAAACCCCCAAAACTTTACCCTTAGACTGTCCACTGTTGACCTCACCCGATTCCTAAGAGGTCAGTAAGGGGCGTGCATAAGTGCACCAGCGTGCCTACCGTCCCTGTCCTAATGTTCCCGCTTATCAGTACTCATTTTATGTATATAAACAATGTTACATCTATCTATATTACCAACATGTACTTGACATAAATAAATAAATAAATAAATAAATAAATAAATAAATAAATAAATAAATAAATAAATAAATAAATAAATAAATAAATAAATAAGGGGGGGGGCAAAGGCCATTTTAGGTCTCTCATTAAAGGTTTTAATTAAAGCAGCGCCGGCTCCAAAAGTAGAAGGAAATGCAAGTCCTCAAATTACAACCATTCCTTGGGTGGCCATTCAAAGCTACAACGGCACTGAAAAAAGTGACTTGTGGCCATTTTCTACCAGTGAGAACAATTAACCAGTGGAACAGCTTGCCACCAGAAGTTGTGGGTGCTCCATCACTGGAGGCTTTTTAAGAAGAGATTGGAAAACTGTTTGTGTGAAATAATATAGGGTTTCCTGCCCGAGCAGGGGGTTAAACTAGAAGACCTCAAAAGTCCCTTCCAACTTTGTTGTTCTGTTCTGTTAACCTGTAGGAATCATAGACCCAGAGACATGATTTCTTGAGCAAAGCTTGTCCGAGTTAGGAAGAAATCTCTCTGAGCTGAGCAGCCCCCGTGTTCAGAAGCTCTGCTTTTCTCGGACTTGCGTTTATTTTTTATAGCAAATTTCTTTTGCATACAAGTACAAAAGATTAACTTGACTAACTTTAGTAACAATGCTAAATGGTTAATAGTATACAGACAGATATCAAGGTGTGATTGCTAACTAAACAGAAGAATGTCTAACTTCTTACTCTAGACAAACAGAAGTTTTAATTAACTTAGATAAACAGAAGCTGAGTAAATAAACATTTCCTTAAACAGGACAGAGGGCTGAGTAAATAAGTAGGGTGCTTAATCAATATCAACCAGACAGGCATTCCACATTCTTGGCAAATAATTGATAACAACCTACAGGAGACCTTATACCATTCCAGACAAACGAATGTCCAATCTCTTCTTAAAAACCTCCAATAACGTCTGGAGGCAAGCAGTTCCACTGGCTAATTCTTCTCACCATTAGGAAATCCCTCCTTAGTTCTAGGTTGCTTCTCTCCTTGATTAGTTTCCATCCCTTGTTTGTCTTCTGGTGCTTTGGAATATACATTGACACCCCCCCCACCCTCTTCTTTGTGGCCGCCCCTCAAACATTGGAAGACTGTCGCCCCTTGTCCTTCCCGTCATTAAACTAGACAGTTTGACTGGAATGGTACAAGGCTCCTGCCTTGAGTAGGGGGGTTGGACTAGAAGACCTCCGAGGTCCCTTCCAGCCGTGGGATTCGATGTGACTGTGTACACCATTGTGTTGTGTTTTTTTTATTAAAGGCTTGGCGTGAAGCACAGGAGGTTATGTAAGGTATCAACAAAACTTTTAACTGATAAAAACTGGGAGAGCAGAGAATTATGTTCCAAGAAACTCTTGATTACTGGTATGGAAGCTGTTGGTGAGTTCGCCTGGCCACAATCTTCAGATCTCCTCCTCCTCACCTCCATTTAATGAATACCAGAAAGCCTGGGATGATAACAAGAAGATAACACCTGGACACAAGACCTCCTTATCCAATTGTGACAAAAAAACACAACATCAGCAAAACCTGGGAAAGAGGGGAAACAGAGAAGGGAGCGAAAGTCCTGCCAGCACTTAAAACTCTGGTGGACAGCCATAAATAGTTAGAACTTGACGTCAGAGTAGTACAACGGTCGTAACTTCAAGAACAGGTCATAAGGAACTGAGCTTGGCCAGTCTGGCGAAGAGAAGGACCAGGGGTGACATGATAGGAAGTGTTCCAATATTTGAGGGGCTGCCACAGAGAGGAGGGGGTCAGGCTGTTCTCTATGGCACCAGAAAGCCAAACAAGGAATAACGGATGGAAGCTGACCAAGGAGAGATTCAACCTGGAAGTGAGGAGAAACTTTCTGATGGTGAGAGCGATCAACCAGTGGAACAGCTTGCCAGCGGAGGTCGTGAGAGCCCCAACACTTGCGACCTTCAAGGGGAGACTGGACTGCCATCTGTCTCAAATGATGTAGGAACTCCTGCTTGAGCAGGGGGTTGGACTAGATGACCTACAAGGTCCCTTCCAACTCTAATAATAAATCTAAAATAATAATAATAGTGATAAAGACTAGTAGTAATTAGAGAATGATTTACTCAGGAAGAATATTGCAGGTGTCATAAATGTCTTGTTCAAGCACATTCAATCAGATAACGGATGGCTTTACTTTGAAGGGCACACAGGCAGTCCTCGGGTTACGACCGTAAGTATATGGCGTACAGGACTTACAATTGTTCATTTAGTGACTGTGCAAAATTAACAACGGCGCTGAAAAAAAGTGACTTATGATCCTTTTTCACACTTACGACCGTTGCAGGATCCCCATGGTCGCGTGATCAAAATTGGGACGCTCGGCAAGTGACTCACATTTATGACGGTCGCAGTGTCCCGGGCTCCCCATTTGACAAGCAAAGTCCATGGGGAAGCCAGATTCACTTATCAACCCTGTGACTAACTTATCAAGTACAGTGATTTACTTACCAACCAGGGCAAGAAAGGTTATAAAAATGGGACAAAAATAGTTTAACAACTGCCCCGCTTAGCGACAAAAATTTTGTGCTCCGTGTTGGTTGTAAGTTGAGGACTACCTGTACGTATTTTATGTAATTGATTTCCCATTTCTGAGTCACCCATTTACCCCAAAAGAGGGAATCTGGGCGGTGTACAATATTTGAATGAATAGAGCTGGAAGGGACCTTAGAGGTCTTCTAGTCCAGCCCCCTGCTCAAGCAGGAGAACCTATACCAGTTCAGACAAGTGACTGTCCAGTCTCTTCTTATAAACCTCCAGTGATAGAGCAGCTAAAACCTCTGGTGGCAAGCAGTTCCACTGGTTAATTGTTCTAACTGTTAGGAGGTTTCTCCTTAATTCTAACTTGCTTCTCTCCTTGATTAGTTTCCATCCATTGTTTCTTGCCCTGCCTTCTGGTGCTTTGGAGAATAATTTGACCCTCTCCTCTTTGTAGCAGCCCCTCAAATACTGGAATAGTGCTATCATGTCACCCCTAATTCTTCTTTTCTTTAGACTAGCCAGACAAATCCTGCATTGTATCACGTGATCCCAGGATCTTGCAACCGTCGTAAATACTTGGTTGTCATGCAACCAAATGTTGATCACATGACCGTGGGAACACGACGGTTGTAAGGGCGAGGGTGATTAAGTCACTTTTTTCTTCAGTGCCGTAATAACTTCGTACGGCCGCTAAACCAATGGCCATAAGTGGAGGACCATCAATAATGGGTTAATTTTATTGTATTAAAACCCAGAAGAGTTCATTTTAAATGCCCGGTCCAAACACAATCATCCCCACTAACCTTTTTGGGAGGATTTCCTTTTAAATTCCTTTTAAATGTGTTGTCTCATTTGTAAAACTGCTGATGGATGGAACTTTTAAAAATAACAGCCAAAATTCTCTGGAAACTGTGTGTGTGTGTGTGTGTGTGTGTGTGTGTGTGTGTGTGTGTGTGTGTGTGCGCGCGTGCGCAAGCAGTACCGCCACCCATTCACCCTTCCCAAGTTCCCGTTTTGGGTGAGATGCTGGTTTTGTTGAACTAGGTTCCTGAGACCAGAAGTCACGACTGACTCAGCCACCACAGCCACAGCAGAGCAGAGGCTGCCCACCGGCCTTCCTTACAAGGCTGGCGTTGGAAAGTGGAGATCAAGGTCAGAAGGTCGGGTCCCAAAGCCTTCCCCTTCAGCTTCCTCAAATCAAAAAAGAAAATTCATTTACTGGGCAGAGAACCAGCTGTAGAAAAAGAGTCCTCTGTTTATGACCATTCGCTTAACAACAGTTCAAAGTTATGATGGCGATGAAAAAATGACTTACAGCTGACCCTCGCCATTGTGATAGTTGCGGCATTCCCACGGTCACATCATTGTGATTTGCACACTCGGCAAAACGCCTACACCAATGACATTTCCGGTGTCCTGTGGATCACCATCTTCAACCTTTCCCTGCCGGCTTCCAACAAGTAATGGGGAAGCCGGCAGGATGTCGGAAGTCACAGCCCTATCATACAGGCAGTTCTTGACTTACGTTATGACCACAATTGAGCCCAAAATTCCCATTGCTAAGCAAGACAGTTGTTCAGTGTGTTTTGCCCCGTTTTACGACCTTTCTTGTCACAGTCGATAAGGGAATCACTGCAGCTGTGAAGTTAGTAGCAGGATTGGTAAGCGAATCTGGCTTCCCCATTGACTTTGCTGGTCAGGTGGTCACAAAACCACACCTAGAATCCTGCATCCAAAAGACGTTGAGACTCTAGAAAGAGTGCAGAGAAGAGCAGCCAAGATGATGAGGGGACTGGAGGCGAAAACATACGATGAACATTTGCAGGAACTGGGCCTGGCTAGTCTAGCGAAGAGAAGGATCAGGGGAGACATGAGAGCATCTTCCAGTATTTGAGGGGCTGCCACAGAGAGGAGGGGGGTCAAGCTATTTTCCAAGGCACCTGAAGGCCAGACAAGGAATAATGGACGGAAACTGATCAAGGAGAGATTCAACCTGGAAATAAGGAGAAATTTCCTACAGGGAAGGCAAAAACACAGGGGTGTTTTTGCCTTCCCCCAGCACCCATGAGCACTACGCAGGCTTCCCAAACCCTCTGTGTGCCCCGTTTTTCGCGAAAAATGGGTTTTGCAGAGGGTTTGGGAGGCTTGCAGAGTGCTCCTGGGTGCTGGGGAGGACAAAAACTTTTTTTTCTTACCTCTTTGAAATCTTGGTGCGTCTTATACACCGGTGCGTCTTATAGTCCGAAAAATACGGTAAGTGAATACCACTCCTGCCTCCTATCATTTTATTTCTGGATCAAACGTGGCACCCAGAGGCCCCTGTGTAAAAATATCCAACTTTTGACTTTCTTTTAAGTCAAAGGAGATTGACACAGGCGTCACCCCTGCCTCCCTCTAAAATTCGCAAGGTGAAGCCCCAAGGCTCAATTCTCCCAAAAGGGGAAGTTGGAGAAATAATGAAACAAGAGATTTAAATTGCAATCCGAAATTTTGCAGACACATTTAAAAGAAGAGAGGCCATGAATGCAAACACCCCACTCTTCCAGCCCCCCAAAAAGGCCTCAATTTGGCAGCTGATGAGCTTCAGGATCCAGAAAAATATCTCCAGTTTAGAGCACAAATTTACTATTTTTCTGACAGCAATTAAAAATCTGAATTATCACTCCAAACTCAGTCTGCAAAATTGGGTTCCTCTTTCTGTACGTTGGGGCTAAACCAGCGTTTTTCAGCCGTGGTGCTGTATAGCTGGTGTCGGTGGGTGCAGTCATAGAACGAGTTCCAGGAGCCTCCTTGAAATTACAGGTTGCCCTTAGGTGGGGGCCACCGCAGCCCATACATGGGGATACTGTTGGCATTCTTGCTCTCGGCACGGGATTCTTAGGGGCCTCGTTCAATCGGCAAATCTCGTCACCGGCAAACTCAGGCTCCACTGGCTCAACTAAGGAATCAGCAGCGTTGGTACGTCTGGAGCCTGCGGCGCCGGGGCTGACGTCCATTTTGGCCAACGATTGGGACATCGCCGCCCGCGCCTCGTCCAGGGCCACCTGGAATGTCAGTCCATGTATGGCTAGGAGACGGCGCTTAAGACGACTGTCTCTAACGCTGAATACCAACCTATAGAGGAGATAGTCCTCAAGGTTGTGAAATTCACAGTAAAGGGAGGCTCTTCTTAAAGCGGCAACATATTGATTGATAAGATTCCCCCTCCCCTTGATTCCTGTGGTAAAACGCTGGTACGTCTGGCACATCGGTACATCTGGCACATTGGGAGGCGGGTGGCGCGTAATGATCTTTAAGCTTGGCCAGCAATTTTTCCCATGTAACTGTGTGGATAGATTGGGGCGCGAACAAAGCCCTCGCAGTCTCAAACCTCTCGGTGCCACAGAAGCCTAAAAAATATGCCCTTTTCCTGTCACCAGAGAATTCTGTGTAAGCATTCGCTATTAAGAAGCACTCAAATCTGGCTACGTAAGACTCCCAGGTTTCGCCTGGAGGGCTGAAGGGAGCAACGCATGCTGAGTGGTCATACTTTCTTCTCAGGTTCGCGATTTTCGGCACGTCAGGATCACAGCAGCGGAATCCCACCCTTCGTCGCCAGTGCTGTATAGCTGGTGTCGGTGGGTGCAGTCATAGAACGAGTTCCAGGCGGTGAGGTAACTTCAACTCTTTATTGTACTTGCTCAACTCAACACAGAATACACATAACTGGAACTGAGGTAATTCTGCCTGACAGCCGGCTTTTATAGCCAGCTGTCAAAGCCGCTCCACCGATCAACAATTGCTAACTCTCCCGCTTGTCTAGCGGCCCCTAGTGGCCTTCTGGCACACTACACGTGGTGACTTGAAGAGGTTAATTCTGGGAGTTAAAGTCCGCCTATCTTGAAGCATGCTGACTGGGGAATTCTGGGAGCTGAAGTCCGCCCATCTTCAAATATTCTTGCTTATTTATGTGGAGGGCCCTTTCTCTCCTCCCGCCTTCCCCCTATTGTGAACCAAAAATTAAAAAAAACAAGGATTGACCTAGAACTGCATCCACCCCCTGCCCTTTCTGCAGAATCCCCCTCTTCATTGGGGCCCCCACTTCCGTGGCAGCTGTCAGAGCTGAATTGGGACATTTTTCACTGTATACCTATACAATCACTAGGGCGGTAGCCTACTGGCTAAAAATGACTCAGATGGAAGCCAGTAGACTTCCTAAAATCTGCCTAGAGGAACAGCAGATCTTAAACCCTCAAAGGTATTTTTGGTTTACTCGGTTGTCAGATATATTGAATTGATATGGCATAGGATTTCCGTTGTGCGACACATTGGAGCAAGTTAAACAACGGATTAAAGATATACATGGGCAAATGGACATGGCAACTTTTTCAACTAATCATTCCCTTAAGCTTCTGACAGCAGTTAAAACAACTTTCACCCTGGAAAAATATTTACTCCTAGTAATGTCATCATTATTTGTCAAGTTTAGATTTGAACTTTTAGATACTAACGTTAAATTCAGCCGGTATCGGAAAATCCCGTATGACGAAAGAACATGTATATGTGGGGCAAACGTTGTTGAGGATACGGCGCATATAATATTTGAATGTAGGATGTACGAGGAAGTAAGAAAACAATATCTGTCCCCAATTATAAATACATTTTCCCACTGGAATGTAAGGCATAAATTAACATTTCTATTGAAGGCAGACTCTCCTCCCCTGGTAAGGGCTATCACTCGCTATCTTAATAGGATGACAGCAATACGAGCCAGCTACATTGAAAAGAATTTCATTGATTGTAAGAAAGATGAGCTGAGTTAGAGACGAGATATTTTATTTGCGTTATCCAGTTTTAGAAATTCAGTTATTGAATTTTGATATCGTTGAATTTTGATGTCATGTACCATATATATTTCTGTACGGTTGTTTCTGTACTTGTTTGTTCTGTTTTTCCTTATTTGAAAGGGCCTTCTGGCTATTCAATAAATGAGTATATATACAACATTGGGGCCCTTTCCTCCAAGCACTCTCCAGACAATCCAAACTGACCCACAGAGCAGATCCAGCTCTGGGTTCAAGGTGTTCAGATGTTCCTCAAAATTTGGAAAGCCTGCAGAGGAATTTTCTCCCCACTTCTGCTTTGGACCACAAGCAATTCAAATCCTGCGGGATCAGAGCCTGCTGGTGGGACTGGCCAAGGAGGATGGGTCATGTAATCCAACTCAGGCCAAGGAGGATAGGTCACGTAATCCAACGCAGGCCTAGAAAAACAGGTCAAGTCATCCAATGCAAGCCAAGGAGGATAGACCATGTAATCCAACGCAGGCCTAGAAAAACAGGCCATGTCATTCAATACAGGCCAAGGAGGATGGGTCATGTAATCCAACGCAGGCTAAGGAGGATAGGTCACATCATCCAACGCAGGCCTAGAAAAACAGGCCATGTAATCCAACACAAACCAAAGAGGATAGGTTATGTATTCCAATGCAGGTCACGTAATCCAACATAACCACATTCCCTCAGCTCCAAGGATCGTGGTTTATGGGTGGTTTTTGGAGACTTCCAAGCCTATTTATTGCAAGGTCCTGGAGAACTTCGGAGCAGCACAGAATCTGCTCCACGCAGTCGCTTTTCGGAGGAAGACTCCATCATCGGGACGTTGAATGACAAAGGCCCACCAGCAACATGGAGCAGAGCTTCGCTAGCTGAGGAATTCTGGGAGTTGAAGTCCACAAGTCTTAAAGTTGCCAAGGCTGGAGACCCCTCCTCTAGAGGATGGACACCCCTTTCGAGAGCCCTCAAGGATGAGATGGCCAGAAACTTCGCCAGGTGGCCTCTGCAACCAACCAGCCCACTAAGGGCCTCAGTAGATGGCTTCGTCCATATTATCATCGCTGTCGCCCCCAAAATCTTCTCCGTTGTCAAAATAGGACATGATGTAGTCCGTCTCCTGCAGCAGCAAAAAGCAACAACAACAACAAAAGGAAAACAGCTGAAATCCGACCCTTTCAGAGCTTGCTAAAAACTTATTAAGGTGGATTGGAGATTTAGATTTTTAAATCCACTTTAGTTGGAAGCTGGGATGCAGTTCCAGGTCACAAAGACGGCTGAGTTGGGGATGTGGTGCAGACTCCAAAGAGCAAATTGTTCACTTGGAGAGATGGGCAGCATTTAAAGTTTAAAAACAAACAAAGAAAGTAAAGTAAAATAAATATATAATGAAATAATGAAAAATATCAAAATAAATTAAAATAAAATTAATTAAAATAAAATATAAACTAAAATAAAACAAAATAATAAAACAAAACAATAAAACAAAATAATAAAACAAAATAATAAAAGGAAACAAAATAAAATAAAATAAATATAAATAAAAAAATAATTAAAAAGTAAAAAAAAAAGTAAAAAAAATAAAAAGTCAAGTCAAGTCGTGGGAGCTTCATCACTGGATGTGCACAGGCCTCACTGAAGCCTCCAGACTCCTTGTTTCCGAACTTCCGGTTGGCCCGTTGGCCTGTTTTTCGCCATCCCCAGGGTTCAGGAGGCTTTCCTAAAGCCTGGGGAGAGCGAAAATGGCCGAAAAGAAGGCCGAAAATCAGCTGGCCAGCGCGCGCATGCGTGCTGGAACTGACATAGGGCAACGCCTTGCGTGCCCTCAGATATGGCTCCGGTGCCATAAGTTTGCCATCACTGGTGTAGGGTCTCCTGCTTGAGCAGGGCGTCAGAGTAGATGACCTACAAGGTCCCTTCCAACTCTGTTATTCTGTTCTATTCCTCTAATTCAGCGTTTCTCAACCTTGGCCATTTTAAGATGGATGGACTTCAGCTCCATGCTGGCTGGGGAATTCTGGGAGTTGAAGTCTACCCATCTCAAAATGGTGGAGATTGGGAAACGCTGCTCCCACTAAAACTCAGAAGCAGCCATTTTGGGCCTTCGCCTCTGCTACGGTTTCTCTTACCTCTTCAAACTCTTCTTCATCATACTCTTCTTCCTCTTCCTCCTTGCCTTCTTCACCCTCTTCCTTCTCCTCTTCCTCTTCCGATGTCACCTCTTCTTCTTTCTTTTCCAGGGTCTAGGAAACAATTAAACAACCCGATCAAAATTTTGGCACTTGGCAACCAGCGCTCATTATTATGACATTTGCAGAATCCTGGGTCGTGTGATCACCATTTGCGACCTTCCCAGCCTGCTCCCTACAAGCAAAGCCAAGGGGGGGAGGAGCCATATTCACTTAATGACCAGTGATTCACTTAACAACCTTGGCAAAAAAGTTGTAAAATCAGGCACAGCTCTCTTTTACAAACGCCTTGCTTCGCAATGGAAATTCTAGTTTCAATTATGGTTGTAAGGCAAGGACTACCTGTATGCTAAGCCACAAAACACAAATTAAAAAAAACCAAAGTTTATATGTAGGCAAACGCCATTGCGCCATCTCTTGATATTGTGGTTAGGTGCTGGGCAATCGCAACCCCTGGAAACGGGGAGGATTTTGGTCTAGAGAAAGGTACGAAAAGAATTTGGAAATACCAGTAGTCTTTGACTTATGACCACCATTTCAGTTGCTAAGTGAGACAGTGGTTAAGTGAATTTTGCCCCATTTTACGACCTTTCTTGCCACAGTTAAGTGAACCACCGCAAGTCTTAAGTTAATAGCAAAGTTGTTAAGTGAATCTGTCTTCGCTTCGCAGGGATCACGTGACCCTGGGACACAGTGGCCGTATTTGTTATTTTTTATTATTTTTTATTATTTTGGGGTTTTTGTTTTGTTTTTTTGTTTTTGTTTTTGTTTATTTGTTTGTTTATTGTTTGTTTGTTATTTATTATTTATTATTTATTTATTTATTGTTTGTTTGTTTGTTTGTTTGTTTGTTTGTTTGTTTATAGATAGATTTGCATGCCGACCAACTCCCAAAGGGACTCTGGGCGGCTAACAGCATCAAATACAAAATCTAAAAAACAGTTAAAAATTTTTTAAAAACAAAATTAAAACAGTATAACAATTTTTTTTAAAAAATACCAGTAGTCTCCTCATAAATAGGAGTCAGTTGCCAAATTTTGATCACATGACGATGGGGATTCTGCTATGGTCGTAAGTCTGAAAAACGGTCATAAGTCACTTTTTTCTGTCCCATTGTAACTTCGAAGGTCACTAAAGGAACTATATATTATATAGTTGTATATATAATATATGTATTATATTGTATGTATATTGAAGATGTATATGGGAAGAATTTGGAATTTGGAAATAAAGGAGAAAAAACCCTATTCCAGGGGTCCTCAAACTTGGCAACTTTAAGACTTGTGGACTTCAACTCCCAGAATTCTCCAGCCAGCTATGCTGGCTGGAGAATTCTGGGAGTTGAAGTCCACAAGTCTTAAAGTTGCCAAGTTTGAAGACCTCTACCCTATTCCGTCCCAGCCGTTTCTTCTTGAAAGCCCTGTAGGACGTCTGCCTTACCTCCAACTTCTTAATGGCTTCCTCCTTGTCTGTGGGCACTTTGGGTTTCTGCTTGGGAACTGGAACCACCTGCCCTGCGCCAGAAAAAAAACCCCGAAAAGCTGATTATTCTGGCCAACCACTCTCCTGGGCCTGTTTTTGGCCAGGCTACAACCAAGGAGCCAATTCATAGAACAGCAAAACTCTTAGATGTCATGGGTTAGTTGCGGGCACCCTGCAGGCCTGAAAGAAGGCACAAAATACAGGATAACCGAGTTGGAAGGAACCTCAGAGGTCTTCTAGTCCAACCCCACTGCTTACATTAGTGAGATTTTCCTCCCAGAAAGAAGTGGGGGCACCTTTCCTGCTGCTGGGGTTTGGGAAAATTATATTCCCTCCAGAGATAATAAAATTACTTACTTTGTTTTCGAGTCTTCTTCACGCGAATTTTTAGTTCTGGAGGTAGCTGCTTCCAATCTGCAGAGATCAGCAAAGATCGAATCGAGCAATTAAAATTTAGCCACTTGGGCCCCAATGTGCTTTGGTGGGATTTAAAAAAATAATACTAATTAGAAACTCTGCATCTCTTGGGCATAATTTAGAGCAGGGATGCCCAATTTTGGCCACTTTAAAACTTGTGGACTTCAACTCCCAGAATTCCCCAGACAAGGTGATTCTTAATCCTTCCCCAAAATTAAGGGGAGGAAAACCCAGTTTTGGCTCCTGTACCTTTGTCACTATCAACTATTTAGTACAGTAGTCCTTGACTTACAACCATTTGTTTAGTGACCGTTTGAGGTTACATCACTGAAAAAAGGTACCGTACTTATGACTGTTTTTTGCATGTATGACTTGTAGCATCCTATGGTCATGTGATCAAAATCCAGACACTTGGCAACTGGCTCCTATTTATGACGGTCACATGATCCCCTTTTGCGACCTTCTGACTATCAGAGTCAATGGGGAAGCCAGATTCACTTAACAACCGTGCTACTAACTTAAGAACTGCAGTGATTCACTTAACAGCTATGGCAAGGACAGTTGTTAAATGGAGCAAAACTCATTTAACAAATGTCTCCTTTAGCCATGGAAATTTTGGACTCCTAAGTCGAGGACCTCCTCTACAAGAATCCCCAAGAAATCAAAACATTTTTCCCAGCCTCACCTGGGTTCCACTCCATGGCGTTGTCCGTTGGGCCCGCCATCTGATACTTGTCGGAATAGCGCTCAATATCTAGAGAAATGAAAAATTAAGGAATTAGCGATGCCCCTTTTTAAATAACAGTGGGTGAGAAGATGGAGGCGGCGATCAGGCTGAGATGGCGGGCGGGGTTAAAGCCGTCATTAGTTGGGAATCACGGCGCAGCCACAAAAGTCCCAAGTCTTAGCTCCTTCCCCGTCAATCCCGCTGACCCTTCTCTAGCACCAATTTAGCTTGACCGTTAACAAACCACATCACTGTGTACAGATTCTGCAGACATTCTGAATTATGGGAAAATTAGCAGGTAGAAAAGAAAAAAAAAGAAATTAAAGAGGGAAAGAAAAAAGGAAACGAAAAATCCCGTGCACGATTCAATGACGTCACAGAAGCTCAGCCAAATCACGAGGCAGAAATTATTTCAAAGGACGTCAAGGTTTTCTCGGCCGCTCGATACCTTTTTTGGGGGCCGAAGGTTTGATGAAATACGGCAGGTTCTTCATGGCCCCTCTCAGCTCCTGCTTCAGGGCCAGCATGTATTCGACCTCCTCTCCGGCCAGCAACGGAAGCGGTTTATATTCCAGCGGCTACAGAAACAAGCCAGATTTAAGACAAAACAGGGGAATGCGTTGACTCCCTTCCCACAACACGTTTCATCGGGCTATTAAATTAACCCTTTTTCTGGATAGGTTTAAGACCCTGTAGCAGCATCAGCCAGACCGGTGAGTTCCCGCAATCTGGTCAGCCACAATTTTACAAACCGCAGATGCTTCCTTCTGTTGTGGGAATGCAGCCAGTATTCCTTTCACTGAAAGAAAGAAGGTCGCAGCAGCCGAGCCTTAAAAATTGAGCTTGGGCTGGCTACAGGTAGTCCTCAGTTTACAACTACTCATTTAGTGACCGTTTGAAGTTACAATGGCATTGAAAAAAGCGATTTATGACTGTTCTTCATTGCAGCATTCCCCATGATCACGTAAATACCGTGTTTCCCCGAAAATAAGACCCTGTCTTATATTTTTTTGAACCCTGAAATAAGCGCTTGGCCTTATTGCCATGCACTCAAAAGCCCAATTGGGCTTATTATCAGGGGAGGTCTTATTTTGAGGGAAACAGGTATCCATCCATCCATCCATCTTCCATCCATCTTCCATCTATCTTCCATCTATCTGTCATCCATCCATCTTTCCATCTATCTATCTATCTTATCTATCTATCTTATCTATCTACGGTAATAATAATAATAATTTAGCCTGTAAGAGCCACATTGAGTCTGGGAGTGTAGCTATGTCTTAAGGACCTTCAAAAGTCCAAACAGGGTCAAACAACACTTGAACTCATGACCCATCACAAAAAGGGAAATTTAAAAAGGACTTCACAGTTGCCACAGGCACTGAAATATTATTTATTTATTTATTTATTTTGTGAGATTTATATACCGCCTCACAGCGCAAGCACTTTCTAAGCGGTTTACACCAGTAAGCAATGTATATTATTTATATGGCCCCCAACAATCTGGGTCCTCATTTTACCCACCTCGGAAGGATGGAAGGCTGAGTCAACCTTGAGCCGGTGAGATTTGAACCGCTGACCTGCGGATCAGTGTCAGCTAAAGTGGCCTGCAGTACCTGCCTCTAACCACTGCGCCACCTCGGCTCTCAAAATATCTTCAAAAACATCCCAAAGTCTTCCTATGAAGACAAAAACGGACGGAATTACCTTTATGTTGAAATGACCTAAAGATCGTTCAGGGATATTTTCATATAAAATACATTGTCCTCGAGTTATGACTGTTTGTTCAGTGTCCGTTTAATGTTACGACCTGTGCTGAAGGAAGGGGCCTAGGATGATCCTGGAAGTGGGATAAGACTTTCTGAAAAGCGGTTTTAACAATGAAGGGAAAAATTTGGGGAGCATCCAAGGAAGTCCAAAGGTGTTGTGGCCCGCCAGCGGCCTGCGGAGATTCGGACAGTGAGGAGGTTGGGGAGGAACATGGGCCAGTCCTGGAGCCTGGGGAAGGCTCGGACGAGGGCTCTGTGTTGGAGGCAGAGAGGGAGCCAAGGCCATCTGGCAGTTATCAGCTGCCTCCGGAGTCAGACATCAGCAAGGCAGAGGAACAGCTGGAGCCTGTTCCCAGTGTGCGCATGCGCAGAGCTTGCCAGAAGACAAGAACAACTAAGAAGGCAGGGTCGACTTGGGAGCAAGGCCACACCTTGGAGATGACTGGCCCCTCCCATAGGACATAAAAGAGGAGCAAACAGGGCGTGGGCTTTTGCAGGAAGCAATTAGTTCCTTCGGTCATTGCAAGAGTGGAAAGTTCTGCTTGTGACTCTAATAGACTCTGTGCCAAGTTTTGCCTTGCCCTGCGTTTGGAAACTAGTTCTCTGGCAGCGTTCCAAGTGAGATAAGGTTGGTGTTGATAAATATTCCTCTGAAAGACTGTTTGCCAAGCCTTGCGGACTGTGAATGAAAGGAATTCACAGTCGGGTAAATAAAAGAGGCTTTACCGCAGTGGTTCCCAACCTTTTTGTGATCGAGTACCACTTGGAGGTCCCGTACAGTCGCCGCGTACCACCTGGTTCCAGAGAAACTAAATTCACTTTATTTCCATAACTGTACCGTTCCTTTTTTGGCCCCGCGTATCCAGCAACTGGATTCTTGGGCTGCTGGGACCAGGTGGGTGGCGTGTGGCAACAGTTGCAAATCGTTGCCAGATTATCTTGTGTTAGGCAGTAAACATTTTTGTGAAGTAAAAAATAACTAACTAAAAATCGTTCATGACCCCGAAAGTTTTTGCGTACCACCTGGAAGGCCCTCGCGTACCACTAGTGGTACACGTACCACAGGTTGGGAACCACTGCTTTACCGGGACTAAAACTCTGCTACATGCTTTCTAAGGAAGCCTAGGTCAGAACAAAAGGAAAGCAAGCAACTCACAGGGAAGAGAGGTGATGGCTTCAGGGTGGGAGGGGGCAATGCCTCCCCCTTCCCGATGCCCACTGCCTCAACATTGAAGGTCATGTGGCCCCCCCGGCCCCTTCCTCTTCCGCCTCTTCCAGCCATGAGGGGACCCTGGGAGGGAAAAAACATTAAAAAGATTACACAAAATTAGAAGACAAAGAGTAAGTACCATATTTTTCGGAGTATAAGACACACCTTTTTACCCCCAAAAAGAGGGTGTATCTTTTTACACCGAATGCAGCCCCACCCACCCGGCCACCCCCAGCCTTTGGCCTCTGTCTTCCAGCAATTTACCTGCTTGCAGGAAAGAGGGAAGAGCCTGTAAAGCCAAGCAAGTCAGTAGGAGTTTCCCGATCGACAGCTGATTAGGTTTGCCACCTGGGAAAATGAAAGTGAAAAGCCACAAATTGTAATATATTATTATGTAATATATTATTTTGTCTGCTCCTTCATTATTTTTTATTATTATTGCTTTTAATTTTTTTATCTCTAATGCTGGTCTGTGACTGGAATAAAAATTGAATTAGGCAATATAAAAAGCCATAACAAAGATGCTAAAAACCCAGAATCTTAAGTGAAGGGAGAATCAGAACAACAAAATAACAGAGTTGGAAGGGACCTTGGAGGTCTTCTAGTCCAACCCCCTGCTTAGGCAGGAAAGCCTACACTACTTCTTCAGACAAATGGTTATCTAATCTCTTCTTAAAAACTTCCAGAGTTGGAGCATTCACAACTTCTGGAGGCAAGCTGTTCCACTGCTTAATTGTTCTAACTGTCAGGAAATTTCTCCTTAGTTCTAAGTTGCTTCTCTCCTTGATTAGTTTCCACCCGTTGCTTCTTGTCCTGCCCTCTGGAGAATAGTTTGACTCCCTCTTCTTTGTGGCAACCCCTGAGATTTTGGAACGCTTCTATCATGTCTTCCCTGATCCTGCAATATTCCAAGCCTGGTTTTTACCAAGGAATTATAAAGTGGTATTAACACTTCGAATGTCTATGGAGATTCTCAGTCCTCCAGGTCACGGCTGGTCCAAAGGTGCATTTTCAGGAGGCAACTGGACTTCCATTCCCCACCATCTGGTCAGAGCTGAAGAAGCTTCTTGGATGAGAAGCGAAATGTCTTCAAAAGAAAAAAAAGAAAGAAAATCCAGTTGCCTCTTGAGAAAAGCACCTTTGGGACAACCAGGACCTGGATGGCGGAGAATCTCTACAGACTCCACTTCAGACATAAATACATTAGAAAGTGTCCAGAGATACTTTACGAGAAGAGCCCTCAACTCCTCTACTCGCAACAAAATACCTTACGCAACCAGACTTGAAATCCTGGGCTTAGAAAGCTTAGAACTACGTCGCCTTCGGCACGACCTAAGCATAGCTCATAAAATTATCTGCTACAACGTCCTTCCTGTCAATGACTACTTCAGCTTCAACCACAACAATACACGAGCACACAACAGATACAAACTCAAAGTGAACCGCTCCAAACTTGACTGTAGAAAATACGACTTTAGCAACAGAGTGGTCAATGCCTGGAACTCACTACCTGACTCTGTGGTTTCCTCACCAAACCCCCAAAACTTTACCCTAAGACTGTCCACTGTTGACCTCACCCGATTCCTAAGAGGTCAGTAAGGGGCGTGCATAAGTGCACCAGCGTGCCTACCGTCCCTGTCCTAATGTTCCCTCTTATCAGTACCCATCTTATGTATATAAACAATGTTACATCTATGTATATTAGCAACATGTACTTGACAAAAAATAAATAAAAAACCTCCAGGCCTGGCAAAACCTCCAGAGGATCTTCTGGAAAACCAAATCCGGGAATCTAGTGTGTCTGAAGAGCTAACTTTCTCCTTGCAGGGAATTTCCGAGGTAGGTAAAATGAGGACCCAGATTGTTGGGGGCAATGTAAATATATACATTGCTTACTGGTGTAAACCGCTTAGAGAGTGCTTGCACTGTGAGGCGGTATATAAATCTCACTAATAAATAAATAAATAAATCTATATCTAGGGTGGCCGTTGCTGTTGTTATTACAGATTAACAAGAGTTGGAAGGGACCTTGGAGGTCATCTAGTCCAACCCCCTGCCCAAGCAAGAGACCCTACACCATTTCTGACAAATGGCAGTCCGGAAAACCAAGGCACGCAGCCCCCCGCCTTTCAAGGGGGGGACCCCTTACCTGCTCCGACCCAGCAGAGGACTTCCCAGCGCGCCTGCCTCCCTTCGATCCGCGCCCGCCGCGAAGCGAACGGCGCCCCAGAAGCCGGATACTCCACGTTCGAAACGGGCGGAGCCTCTGACACGGCCAGCCAATGAGAGAGAGGCGAGAGCGCTCAGGCTCGATACGCGACGTTCGAAAGGGCGGGGGACTCTGGCCTTGCAGCCAATCAGGGGGAGGAGGCGGGGAAAGGGGCGCGGCCTGCGGGGCTGTCGAAAAGAAAGCCAGCGGAGCCGGGCTGTCTGCGTTAGGGAGGGGCCGCTAAGCCACTCTGCGGTCCTTTTGAGTCCCCATCATCCGCAGCCTCGGCCGTTGTTTTGTATGGCTGTGTTATTAAGTAAGGGGGATCAAATCGATATAAAATAAGGGTCTGTTTTATAGGCGTTTCGTTCATCGTGGAGTTGCTCAGTGAGTTTATGGCAACTTTACGACCTGTGGACTTCAACTCCCAGAATTCCTGAGCCAGCTATGCTGGCTCAGGAACTCTGGGAGTTGAAGTCCACAAGTCGTAAAGTTGCTATAGTTAGCCCCAGCCTTAGATAATCGCAAATTTTCCTTTAAAGCCCCACTAGGGGGCAGCCTCGGCTATCCTTGCCTGTTCAGAAAAGCTCAGTGGGGCTGGAGTGAGAAGAATGGGATGGGGCACCACCTGGAAATCCTAGGAGGTACGTTCATCTGAGTTTAAGAGGCTCTAACCTTTTCTTTGCTGGAAAAGCTGGCCGAGAAAACAACCCAGCTGTGTTCTGTACCAGGGGCAAAACCAAGATCTCTTTAATGATGGCTTAAGGTGTTGGCTTAGTTCACTCAACAGCACCATTTATCCAAAGCAGATCTAGCGGGTTGTATGAATGCCGCCAATAGGGTTGACTGGGGGAAACCAACCAGTTGGGTTCACAAAAGCAAGGTCCTGTCGCTGCATTTACAGATTAACAGTTGGAAGGGACCTTGGGGGTCATCTAGTCCAACCCCCTGTCCAAGCAGGACACCCTAAACCATTTCTGACAGATGGCAGTCCAGTCTCTTCCTAAAAGCTTCCAGTAATGAAGCTCCCACAACTTCTGAAGGCAACTTCTGTTCCATTGGTTGGAAGGGACCTTGTAGGTCATCTAGTCCAACCCACCGCCCAAGCAGGAGACCCTACACCATTTCTGATAGACGGCAGTCCAGTCTCTTCTTGAAAGCCTCCAGTGATGAAGCTCCCACAACTTCTGAAGGCAACTTCTGTTCCATCGGTTGGTTGTTCTCACTGTTAGGAAATTCCTCCTTATTTCCAATTTGAATCTCTCCTTGTTCAGTTTCCATCCATTGTTCTTTGTCTGGCCTTCGGGTGCCTTGGAAAATAGCTTGACCCCCTCCTCTCTGGGGCAGCCCCTCAAATATTGGAAGACTGCTACCATTTTTTAGCTTTAATACAGATAATCCTCGACTTACTACGGGGTCATTTAGCAGCCGATTAAAGTTACAATAACCCCCCCCCTTCTGAGAGCTGGATGGGGGCCCTCTCCCCCTCGCTTCAGTCATGTGACCGGCATCTGGAGCGTGTCACGGTGTGAATATTGTCAGTTGTGAATATATTCAGGGTGATGCACCCTATCTAATATGATGGTACATTCCAATACAAGCAGAACACGTGATATGATGTTCATGTACGCATGTCTACATTCCTAAACCACCATTAATCTTCTTCTGCCTTAGCTCCTGACCTGAACGGTGGCGTTTCTTAGCAAAGATGTAATTATTCAGGATTTATTGTTTTTGTACTGAAATAAATATTTTCTAGTAGACATTTAATCTCGGCTTTATTTCTAACTGTTTGGATTCCAAGCAAAGATCCAAATCGCCTCTGTGAGATTCTTATTCTCACCCCAACAGAGGGTCTGCATTTAAGGCCCTTTGCACCCTCCCAGGTCCAATGATTGCAATTTATGACAATTTTCTGCCACTCCCTCCCCAATCAGGGAGCAATGGACTCACTTAACAACTGCTGCAAAAGTTGGAAAAAGGGGTTAAATCGAGGCGACTTAGCAACTGCATTGAGCAGGCTCTACAGGTAGTCCTTGACTTAACGACCACAATGGAGCTCCACATTTCCGCTGCTAAGCAAGGCATTTGTTGAGTTATGCCCCATTTTATGACCTTTCTTGCCACAGTTAAGCAGATCACAGCAGCTGTTAAGTGAATCGTGGACTCATTAAGGGAATCTGGCTTCCCCACTGACTTTTGCTTGCCAGGTTGCCAAAGGGGACCCCCGCCTCCCCCCCCCAACACTGCAACTGTCATTAAGTACATGCCAGTTGCCAAGCCTCTGAATTTGGATCATGTGACCACAGGGATGCTGCCATGGTCGTAAGTGCCATGTGGTCACTAAATGAATGGTTGTAAATTGAGGACTACCTGTATTATCATGTTGAGGACTATCCCTAAAACCTTCCCCCCACCCCCCCCAAAAAAGTATTATGCTGTTTCTGACAATGGGTTCACTCAACAACCAGGTTACATCTTATGTGAATGCGATGCCTGAGTTGTTTTGGCAGCTGCTTCCTTTCTCGTTCTTCGCACAGGGAGAAGGAAAACAGGTGAACTTATAGACCCTTTTTCGAATATCAATTTAGAATAGAATAGAATAGAATATTAGAATAGAATAGAATAGAATAGAATAGAATAGAATAGAATAGAATAGAATAGAATAGAATATTAGAATAGAATAGAATAGAATATTAGAATAGAATAGAATAGAATAGAATAGAATAGAATAGAATAGAATATTAGAATAGAATAGAATAGAATAGAATATTAGAATAGAATAGAATAGAATAGAATAGAATAGAATAGAATAGAATAGAATAGAATATTAGAATAGAATAGAATAGAATAGAATAGAATAGAATAGAATATTAGTATAGAATAGAATAGAATAGAATAGAATAGAATAGAATAGAATAGAATAGAATAGAATAGAATACAGAATAGAATATAGGATAGGATGGAGTGGAATGGAATAGAATAGAGTAGAATAGAATAGAATAGAATAGAATAGAATAGAATAGAATAGAATAGAATAGAATAGAATATAGAGTAGAATAGAATAGAATAGAATAGAATAGAATATAGAGTAGAATAGAATAGAATAGAATAGAATATAGAGTAGAATAGAATTGAATAGAATAGAATAGAATATAGAGTAGAGTAGAATAGAATAGAATAGAATAGAATAGAATATAGAGTAGAATAGAATAGAATATAGAGTAGAATAGAATAGAATAGAATAGAATATAGAGTAGAATAGAATACAATAGAATAGAATAGAAAATTAGAATAGAATGGAATGGAATAGAATATTAGAATAGAATAGAATAGAATAGAATAGAAAATTAGAATAGAATGGAATGGAATAGAATATTAGAATAGAATAGAATAGAATAGAATAGAATAGAATAGAATAGAATAGAATAGAATAGAATAGAATAGAATAGGAGCTGGAAGGGACCTTAGAGGTCTTCTAGTCCAGTCCCCTGCTCAAGCAGGAGAACCTATACAATCTCAGACAAGTTAGAACCCACCCCTGCCTATACGATTTCAGACAAGTGGCTGTCCAGTCTCTTCTTCAAAACCTCCAGTGATGGAGCGCCCATGATTTCTGGTGGCAAGCTGTTCCACTGGTTAATTGTCCTCACTGTCAGGAAATTTCTCCTTCATTCCAGGTTGCTTCTCTCCTTCCTTAGTTTCCATCCGTTGTTTCTTGTCCTGCCATCAGGTGCTTTGGAGAATAAATTGACCCCCTCTTCTTTGGGGCAGCCCCTCAAATATTTGAACACTACCATCATGTCCCCCCTAGTCCTTCTTTTCTCTAGACTAGCCAAACCCAAATCCTGCAACCGTTCTTCCTATGTTTTAGTCTCCAGGCCTTTGATCATCTTGGTTACTCTTCTCTGAACTTTTTCCAAAGTCTCAACCTCTTTTTTGTAATGTGGGGACCAAAACTGGATGGAATATGCCAGGTATGGCCTTACTAAGGCTTTACAAAGCGGTCCTAATACTTCACCTCCTTTTGATTCTATGCCTCTGTTTATCCAACCGAGGATTGTATTCACTTTTTTGGCGGCGGCTGCTGCACATTGCCGGCTGAAGAATCAAGAATATCAAGCTATCAAGAAACCGAGTCTTTCCTATTATCCCATTTTCATATAGTTTCTTTTTCCTGCCAGAGTTTTACGCATTGTGACTGCCGCCACGGTTAGTGCCGTAAAGGGGACAAAGCAAAATGTTTAAAATACATGTATTTTACCAATGGGCACATCACAAAAAAAACGACTGAATGGATTAATGAAATTCACACATTGTAACAACATTGATACTTTCAGTTTCTTCGGGAAGGGGGGTCCTTGTAGCATGGCTTTTAAATGGGGCTTCCTTATCCTGAACCCAAGCAGCCCCCATCTCCCCAGCCAGTTGGCCAGGAGGTATCTTAGCTGTGAGATGATGGGAATTGTAGTCAAACACACTTCGAGTGCACAGGTCGGGGAAAGTAGGATAAAATATTAGACTGGTTTACCTAGAACAGAGGTCCCCAAACTTGGCAACTTTAAGGCTTGTGGACTTCAACTCCCAGAATTCTCCAGCCAGCATAGTTTCAGATGAGAAGCCGTGATTGCCTCTTGTACTAAACTTCAGGATGGATTGCTGGGGAATTCTGGGAGTTGAAGTCCATGAATCTCAAAGCATGCTGGCTGGGGAAGTCTGGGAGTTGGGTTTCACCCTTCTTAAAATGGCCAAAGTTGAGTAAGCTGGGCTGGCTGGGTCCACACAAGCATCATAACCAGGTCATGTAAGGACAATTGGCTGAGTTCACCTGAGTAATCTTAATTTTACAGAATAACAGAGTTGGAAGGGACCTTGGAGGTCTTCTAGTCCAGGGGTCCCCAACCTTTCGGACCTCAGGGACCACTATATTCATAATTTTAAATCCCGCGGACCACTAATATGATCTGCCTAATGACCAGCTGGGTGGGCGTGGCTAGGTGGTCATGTGACTGGGTGGGCATGGCCAACTTGATGTCACTCACATCGAGGGGGTGCCTCGCCAGCCTCTACTGGCCCCTCCTCTCCCAGCCC
Source organism: Diadophis punctatus similis (assembly GCA_023053685.1). Classification (NCBI taxonomy): domain Eukaryota; kingdom Metazoa; phylum Chordata; class Lepidosauria; order Squamata; family Dipsadidae; genus Diadophis; species Diadophis punctatus. The sequence goes on from JALIGW010000011.1 coordinate 10,169,164, forward strand.
CTCCTCGCCTGCCCGGCCGGGCTCCTTAGGGCCCCAACAGGAAGCAGTTGTTGGAGCTAAGCAGCCACCACGAGAAAGAGTTGGCAAAACAGCTCAGTTCAAATTGGATCTGACCGAGAAGGAGGCTCAGCAGAAGCACCTCACTGAGGACTAGGAGCATGGGCTTTCCAAGCAGAGGGAAGACCTGTGGGAGTGCAAGGCCAGGTACCGGCGCCGGGAGCTCAGTGGGCTGAGATGATCAGCCAGTTCCAGGCCATGATGCAGTCCCACTGCAACAAGGCCCTCCGGCTCTTTGCCACCAACGGCGCTTCCCTCCAGCCTTCGCCCAAAGCCCCCCACCAGGAGGCCGAAGCAGACCCCAAGTTGGAATTTCTGCCCCCCTCCGACCCGCACAAAAGAACCCCAAAGGGGGAGACTCTCTGCAGCAACACAAGCATTCATTGCACATATCTGTCCCAGGGGTCGTAGTTTGAGGACCCTTGATTTAGTGCAATATTAAAAAATGCAAATAATTTTTCTGCGGACCACCAAAATTTTCTTGCGGACCACCAGTGGTCCACGCACCACCAGTTGGTGACCGCTGTTCTAGCCCATCCCCCTGCTCAGGCCGGAAAGCCCTATACCATTTCAGATAAATAGTTGTCTAGTCTCTTCTTAAAAATCTCCAGTGATGAAGCACCCACGATTTCTGGTGGCAAGTTGTTCAACTGGTTAATTGTGCTCACTGTTAGGAAGTTTCTCCCTTCATTCCAGGTTGCTTCTCTCCTTCCTTAGTTTCCATCTGTTGTTTCTTGTCCTGCCTTCTGGTGCTTTGGAGAAAGGTTCACCCCTCTTCATTGTCGCAGCCCCTCAAATATTGAAAAACTGCTATCATGTCACCCCTAGTCCTTCTTTTCATCGAATTGGACATACCCAATGCGTGCCACTGTTCTTCATATGTTTTAGCCTCCAGCCCTCTAATAATCTTGATTGTTTTTCTCTGCATATTAAATATTCCAACCTCTTGTGCAGAACTTCTGTGATGCACTGGGGCCAAGCGCCCCCAAAGGTTCGCCCTCCCCCCAACCCCGTTCCTCTGGCCATGGGCAGAGTTCTCTTTCTCTTCCTATCGGATGGTACCAATGACTTCCTCAGGTTCATTCCTTTTATCTTCAACACTACTCTTTGGAGTTACGCCAGCCTCTGCTCATTTTGTCATTCTCCTTCACCCCACCCCACCCCAAAACCCCCTTTTTAAATTAATAAAATAATAAATAAATCCCCACTCTGCTCAGCCAATTCATGCTGCCGAACCGGGCTCGGAGTAGCCTCCCAATTGCACCAAGGTAAAAAATAAACTAATTCCCCCCCACCCCACCCTTCTTCTGATGCTCGGGATCATATTAATAGCCGAGCTGCCAACCCATGGCTGGTTCCTTTGGGTGCACTGGGGGTGGCATGCAGGAACGCCAGAGATCTGGAGATCTTTTCTCTCCGCTCCATCTGTGATGCGTCTCAGCCGCCCATCACCCGGGGATACCTATGTGCCCAGCTGGGAGGTTGCCACGGCAACCATGCGCACAGAAGGGGGGGCGCCGAAGATGGAAGAGGAGGAGGAGAAGTGGACATGCAGGAAAGGATAGGGCAAACAGAGGGTGGAGGAACGGAGCCTTTCCCGAGGGGGGGGTTTTAAAAAAAGGACTTAAATGCTTTGTGTGGTGCCAGTTGCGCATGGCACATGGGGCACAACCTAGTCTCAGTGCGCTGCTGGCCAAGGGTCAGTCTGTCGAACGAGACCCTTTGACAGCTCTTTTGGGAGGAGAAGGGCAGAGAGGTAACAGAATAACAGAGTTGGAAGGGACCTTGGAGGTCTTCTAGTCCAACCCCCCCTGCGCAAGCAGGAGACCCTACATCAGAGGTCTCCAGATTTGGCCGCTTTAAGACTTGTGCACTTCAACTCCCAGAATTCCCCAGCCGGCGTTTGCTGAGCGACCTCAGGTGGGCCAGACAGCCGAAGGGCCGGATGTGGCTTGGGGGCTGTAAAATGCCCATGTTTCTTCCATGGGAAGGAATTTCTGCTAGAAAAGGCTTCTTCCCACATACAGGTAATCCTTGACTTACGGCCACAATAGAGCCCAAAATTTCCATCGCTAAGTGAGACAGTTGTTAAGCGAGTTTTGCCCCATTTTACGACCTTTTTGGCCACAGCTGTTAAGTGAATCACCGAAGTTGTTAGTAACCCGGTCGTTAAGCGAATCACCTTCTGCTGCTGCTCAGAAGGTGGCAAAAGGGGATCACGTGACCCACCCCCTTGGGACACTGCGACCGTCATAAATATGAGTCAGTTGCCAAGTGTTTTTGCTCACGTCACCATGAGGATTCTGCAACAGTTGTGAGTGTGGGGAAAAAACAGTCGTAAGTCTCTTTTTCCAGTGCCATTATAACTTCAAACAGTCACTAAATGGATTGTTGTAAGTCGAGCACTGCCTGTAATCATGTTCCCAAGTCTATCCAAACAGGAGGCTCTTTCTGAGCCCAATAAGAGCATCTGATCTGGACTCACGCGCAGGACAGGGATGGGGTGAAGGAAGCGCTACTTGGGGGCTCCGTCGCTGATTCAACCTCTCTGGCCGTCTCCGCTCACCGACCGTGGCTCATTGTGGCCCCGCAAATAGTCCAAGACAGCTCCCAACGGCAAGCTTCAGCAATCCTGACCACAAGCGTGGTTTGCAAGACACATGGTCTAAACTCGTTGACTTCCCGGCACAAATAAGCCACAAATGTTGAACTTTGAAAGAAGAAATTCAATGTAGAGAAAAGTAAAGTCTTACACTTAGGCAAGAAAAACCAAAAATACATATAGACTGGGTGAAACCAGGCTTAATAGCAGTGACTGTGAGAGGGATCTTGGAGTCTTAGTGGACAACCAGCTAAATAGGAGCCAGCGGTGAGCAGTGGCAGCCAAAAAAGCCAACACAATCCTAAATTGCATTAACAGAGGGATACAATCAAGATCAAGGGAGGTACTAATACCACTCTATAAAGCCTTAGTAAGACCACACCTAGAATATTGCATCCAGTTTTGGTCACCATACTATAAAAACGATGTTGAGACTCTGGAAAAAGTGCAGAGAAGAGCAACCAGGATGATTAGGGGACTGGAGGCCAAAACATATGAAGAACGGTTGCAGGAACTGGGCATGGCTAGTCTAGCGAAGAGAAGGACCAGGGAAGACAGGATAGCAGTCTTTCAATATTGAGGGGCTGCCACAGAGAGGAAGGGGGTCAAGCTATTTTCCAAGGCACCTGAAGGCCAGACAAGGAACAATGGATGGAAACTGATCAAGGAGAGATTCAACCTAGAAATAAAGAGAAATTTTCTGACAGTGAGAGCAATCAACCGATGGAACAGAAGTTGCCTTCAGAAGTTGTGGGAGCTTCATCCCTGGAAGCTTCCAAGAAGAGACTGGACTGCCATCGGTCAGAAATGGTGTAGGGTCTCCTGCTTGGGCGGGGGGTTGGGGTTGAACTAGATGACCTACAAGGTCCCTTCCAACTCTGTTAATCTGTTAAAAGAGGGCATTTTAATGTGGAACATTTGGTTCGCTGGTATTTTGGATTTCTTTCTGTAGCATAGCTGATCTCCCGTTTTTTCTGCTCACAAACCATCTTCCTATCGCTTCCCACCCACCCACCCACCCCCACCAGCGCCCTCAATTTCAGCAGCCTGATCGGGGGTGGGGGCGGGAGTGTCACTCTTGTTAAATTCATGAGGATGGCTACCCCCACCCTTCCCTTTCTGGCAGGACTCGCACTGCCTGCTTCTCCCTGCATCACTCGGGCACTTTGGTACTAAAATAGCGGGATATAAAAATAACCTCGCTAACGGAAAAGCAGACATCCAATTCAGGCTGTGAATTGCCGTGAGTATATCTCAGTGCAGGTAGTCCTCGACTTACGACCATTTGCTCAGCATCCATTTGAATTTTATAACGGCACTGAAAAAACTGACCTATGGCCGGTCCTCGCACCTATGACATCTGGCAGCCGGCTGCAGCAGCCGGGCATCCGTGACCAACGTTTGTGACCTTCCCGGCCAGTTTCCGAGAAACAAAGTCAGTGGGGAAGTCAAGTTCGCTTAATGACTGCAAGATTCACATAACCACCATGGCAAAAAAAAAAAAAAGTGGTAAAAATTAGGCATGACTCACTTAACAACGGCCTTGCTTGAAGCTGTGTGCTTCACTCAATGACCGTGATGATTTGCTTAATGACTACAGCAAAAAAAAAATCAGCCACAATTAAGTGAATGTAACAGAATAATAGAGTTGGAAGGGACCTTGTAGGTCATCTAGTCCAACCCCCCACCCAAGCACACCCTACACCATTTCTGACAGATGGCAGTCCAGTCTCTTCTTGAAAGCCTCCAGGGATGAAGCTCCCACAACTTCTGAAGGCAACTTCTGTTCCATTGCTCACTGTCAAGTTGCCAAGTTTGGGGACCCCTGCTCTAAGGTTCCTTCGTCAGCCCATCTAGGGCCTGGTCTCTTTCCCACATGCCATCAAAATAGATTTGCAAACTAGGTTATTCCATGGTTTCAAAGAGGCTTCTTTTCCATGAGACCCAGGGCCGGGGGATAATAATAATAATCCCAGAATTATTTCCGGAGATTATATGTCTTATTCTGCCTTTGCATGGACAGAGGAAGTGCTCAAAGGATTGATGGGAAAAGCAGCTTTTTAATACAGGTGGTCCTCAAACTTACAACAGTTCATTTAGTGACCGTTCAGTTACAACGGCACAAAAAAGGTGACTTAGGACCGTTTTTCACACTTAACGACCGTTGCAGCATTCCCATGAACACGTGATCCAAATTCAGATGTTTGGCAATTGACTCACATTTATGACGGTCGCAGTGTCCCGGGGTCACGTGATCCCCTTTTGCGACCTTCTGACAAGCCAAGTCAACGGGGAAGCCAGATCCAACCATGTTACTAATTGAACGACTGCAGTGATTCACTTAACAACTGTGGCAAGAAATGTGGTAAAATGGGGCAAAACTCACTTAACAAAAGACTCGCTTAGCAACCGCTCAGTGGTGGTCGTAAGTTGAGGACTACCTGTATAGTAAAGAACAGCCAGAGGGAATAACAGGGAGCACCGCCCTTCTTTGGGAAGGGTTTTTAGCATCCCAGTTTGGGTTCGGACTGCAATTTTCCTGGGAATCTCCCTCCGGGGGTTTACGAAATCTTCCTCTTTCAAAATGGTCCAAGGCTAGAAGCTGGGAATGCCCCTCCCCACAGCCTGGTGCGCCCCCCAACACTCACACACACACCCCACACACATACCCCACCTACAGCTGTGTTTCCCAACCTTGGCAAGTTTAAGATGGGTGCACTTCAACTCCCAGTATCCCCCCATTTGATTTTGGAAAGCTAGCTCTGGGTTTCTCAACCTCAGCCTCTTTTAAGATGGGTGGACTTCAACTCCCAGAATTCCTCAGCCAGGGTGGGTGGATTTCAGTATCCCAGTATCCCCCATTTGAATTTGGAAAGCTAAGATGGGTGGACTTCGATTCCCAGAATTCCCCAGCTAGCATTCTAAGCCATGCTGGCTGGGGAATTCTGGGAGTTGAAGTCCTCAGATTTAAGCCATGATGGCTGAGGAATTCTGGGAGCTGAAGTCCTCACTCTTAAGCCATGCTCACTGAGGAATTCTGGGAGTTGTAGTCCACACATCTTTAAGCATGCTGGCTGAGGAATTCTGGGAATTTAAGTCCTCAGATTTAAGCCATGCTGGCTGGGGAATTGTGGGAGTTGAAATCCTCACACTTAAGCGATGCTGACTGGGGAATTCTGGGAGTTGAAGTCCTCACACTTAAGCGATGCTGGCTGGGGAATTCTGGGAGTTGAAATCCTCACACTTAAGCCATGCTCACTGAGGAATTCTGGGAGTTGTAGTCCACACATCTTTAAGCATGCTGGCTGAGGAATTCTGGGAATTTAAGTCCTCAGATTTAAGCCATGCTGGCTGGGGAATTTTGGGAGTTGAAGTCCTCACACTTAAGCCATGCTGGCTGGGGAATTCTGGGAGTTGAAGTCCACACATCTTTAAGCATGCTGGCTGGGGAATTCTGGGAGTTGAAATCCTCACACTTAAAGCCATGCTGGCTGGGGAATTCTGGGAGTTGAAGTCCACACATCTTTAAGCATGCTGGCTGAGGAATTCTGGGAATTGAAGTCCTCCAATTTAAGCCATGCTGGCTGGGGAATTGTGGGAACGGAAGGAAGGAAAGCTTTCTAAGGAAAGCTGCCCCCAAAGGGAAAGAAGCCCCCCGCCCCAATCTCAGCTGGCCAAGGCGACTCCCAGACCCAGCATTCCCTCCCTAACCCTGGCATCCCTCCTCCTCTTCATTCACCTGCGGCCTCCGGACACCTTCTTTCGCCTCGGACCCCCAGCAGGGCCGAGGGAGCCCGACCCCCTTTCCAGGCCGGGGGGGCCCGGGAAACAGCCACGTGCCTGATGCGCCAAAGGAGGCGGCGCTGCGGCCGCCCAGCCCGGCTCAGTCCGCCTCCCGGAGCCGGAGGAGCAGGCAGCCCGGCGAGCGGCGGCGCAGCGCCCGTCCCCGCCCCGAGGCCAAGGCAGGTAAGGGGTCCCGCAGGTGGAGGGAGGGAGGGAGCGGCCGGGCGGGCGGGGCAGGCGAGGCCAGGTAGCTCACCTGGCCAGCTCACCTGGGCCGGCTCGGGAGGGCTGGGGGGGGGGTGGATCGCGCCCGCAAAGGGGGTCGGTGGGGGGGGGCTGCTCTGACGCTCCCCCCCCCCCGGCGCTTCCAGCCGGGCCGCCAAGTTGCGCGCTGGGAGGCGGCCGGCATCCATCCAGGTGTGAAACCGCTGCTGTGAAAGATGCTCTTGGGGTCAGAGATGCTCTTGCAGCCCCGCTCAAGTCGCGCAGCCGCCGGGATGCTGGACTGCGCTTCCCCACCCTTAGATGCGGTTGGGGGGGGGATGACGGTGGGAAGCCCCCTCCCCTGCAGCCCCCCCTCGCCTCTCTTCCCAGCATCGACCCCCTTCTTCCCCACCCGCTTCTTCCTTCGCTTCGTCCTCCCAGACGACCCTCCCTCCCCATCTCGCAGGACCCTTCGCTGCTGCTGCCGCTGCTTCCCTCTGGGTCTTTCTATCTACAGGATTAGGAACCCCCCCCCAATCTTCTCTGCAGCCTCCTCCCCGCAATTTTCCTTCCTTCCTCTTCCTTCCTTCCTTCCTTCCTTTCTTCCTTCCTTCCTTCCTTCCTTCCTTCCTTCCTTCCTCTCTCAACCCCCTCCCTCCCCGCTTCCTTCCTTCCTCTTCCTTCCTTCCTTCCTTCTTTCCTTCCTTCCTCTCTCAACCCCCTCCCTCCCTCCCCGCTTCCTTCCTTCCTTCCTTCCTCTTCCTTCCTTCCTTCCTTCCTTCCTCTCTCAACCCCCTCCCTCCCTCCCCGCTTCCTTCCTTCCTCTTCCTTCCTTCCTTCCTTCTTTCCTTCCTTCCTCTCTCAACCCCCTCCCTCCCTCCCCGCTTCCTTCCTTCCTTCCTTCCTTCCTTCCCCTTCCTTCCTTCCTTCCTTCCTTCCTTCCTTCCTTCCTTCCTTCCTTCTTTCCTTCCTTCCTCTCTCAACCCCCTCCCTCCCTCCCCGCTTCCTTCCTTCCTTCCTTCCTTCCTCTTCCTTCCTTCCTTCCTTCCTTCCTTCCTTCCTTCCTTCCTTCCTTCCTTCCTTCCTTCCTTCCTTCCTTCCTTCCCAATTCTGCCTCCGGCGCCTGTCTCGGGTTTGGCTGCCTTGAGAGCCGCATCACTTACACCGAGCTTCTATTTTAATTGGCCAATCCGGGGTGTTTTTTTTTTTTGGGTGGATGGCTGTCGGGGGAGGGGGGAGATGTTTCTATTTCTGTTTCTCTTTAATAAATAAATAAATTGTTCTCTCCAGCCAGGCCTCGTTGGGCTTTGCAGCACCTGGTTTTTGGGGAGAGGAGGTGGGGGGAACCAGGAGTTGGTTGGTTTCGGAAAGGGGGCATATGCGCCCAGCTTTCCCTTAAAATAGTGTTTCCCAACCTTGGCAACTTGAAGATGTCTGGACTTCAACTCCCAGAATTCCCCAGCCAGCGAATGCTGGCTGGGGAATTCTGGGAGTTGAAGTCCAGACATCTTCAAGTTGCCAAGGTTGGGAAACACTGCAAAAGAAGAAAGCAACCAGAAATTCATAAAATTGTTCACTTTTGTGCAGTTATGTAACTCAAGAAGAGTCGACACTCCCCAGAGAGACACAGACACACACACACACACACACACACACACACACACACACACACTCATTTGTGCATGTACACACCCAGAGAGAGAGAGAGAGAGAGAAAACTAATTTTAATTGCTCTATTTTTAAATGCATATCGCCCCTATTGCACCAAGCCTACCATTCCATCAATAAACCAAATGCCACCACTAAGGATCGATTTGACTGGAGTTCTGGTGATCCTTGAGGAATCCATGGCAGAGATTCCAGTGGATCTCTTTAGAGCCCTCTTGCAGCCAGATTCTGCTGCTTCCCTTCCTTCTCAGAATAAGAAAGGTGCAATGTTGTTATTATTATTATTATTATTATCATTATTATTATTATTATTATTATTATTATTATTATTATTATTATTATTATTATTATTATTATTATTATTATTATTATTATTATTATTATTTGGCAAAACCGACACTCTTTGCCTTTCAACAGCCACATCCACTCCTTTCCAACCTTTGCATCAATGACCTATTAATGAAGCCTCTTCTGGTTTAAGAATTGTGCTTCTATTAAAAATGGGAGTTGAGCCAGGTGCTCCTTTGATGCTATCCAAATAAATTTGCTTTTAAATATGTCTGTGTCAACAGCAGCAGCGGCAGCAACCCTGGCGATGAGGAATAAGAGATAAATTAAATTTGCTGCTAATTTCAAGCCACGCTGGCTCAGAATAAAATTGCTGGGGATTCCTAAATATGAAACCGGGGAGCTTATTTCTCTCCTAGTGTGAGAGGCTCATTTCCCTGATCTTTGGGTTTCACGCTTTGACAGTTTTTATTTGAGTGCCTCTCTAGGGAGACTCGGAAAATAATGAGTAGGGGGAGTCGGACTAGGAAATTGCTGGTATGAGTGATGGGTAATTCCTCAGCCTTCGCTTGTTTCTCAGGCAATAAAATTAAATAAAATTAAAAAATAAAATGAATAGAATAGAATAATAAAATAAAAAAATAAAATAAATAAAAATAAAATAAAAAAATAATAAAATAAAATAAAATAGATAAAATAAAATATGAAATAAAATATAAAATAAAATAAAATAATAAAATAATAAAATAAAATAAAATAAAATAAACTATAAAATAATAAAATAAAATAAAATAAAATAAAATAATAAAATAATAAAATAATAAAATAATAAAATAATAAAATAATAAAATAAAATAAAATAAAATAAAATAAAATAAAATAAAATAATAAAATAAATAAAATAAAATAAAATAATAAAATAAATAAAATAAAATAAAATAAAATAATAAAATAAATAAAATAAAATAAAATAAAATAAAATAAAATAAAATAAAATAAAATAAAATAAATAATAAAATAAAATAAAATAAAATAAAATAAAATAAAATAAAATAAAATAAAATAAAATAAAATAAAATAAAATAAAATAAAATAAAATAAAATAATAAAAATAAAATCATCATCATCATCTCATCATCATCATCATCATCATCAAATAAATCTGCTTGCAAACAGCTCGGCACCAGGTGGAGGACTATTGCTCTCAGCATCTCCAAAAATAGGTAATCTGAATTAAATGCCTGTGGGTTCTGGTGAAACAACTGAATTGTGCTCTTGTGGATAAAAGTCCTCATTTAAAAAAAATAAAAAAATAGAAATGGGGAGATAGCTTGTTGGGAAAGAAAGCATCTTGAGCTCTCCAACCGGTACTGGGCCACAGCCGGTTTGGAACCGGTCTGCATAAGCAGTGGGAGAGCGAGCGATGCTTTATCTGTGCATGCGTGGGAAATGATTGTGCGTGAAATCCTCCCACCCCCCACCCCGGTCCATGGAAAAATGGTCTTCCACAAAACCAGTCCAAAACCAGCCAGAAAGGTTGGGCACCGCTAATTCCCAGCATTCCTCTAAGGCAGTGATGGCGAATCTTTTCGGCACCAAGGGTCCAAACCGGAACGCGCGTGTCCAGCCAGGGGAATTCTGGGAGTTGAGGTAGTCCTTGTCTTATGGCCACAACTGAGACTAGGATTTCTGTCGCTAGGCCAGGTGGTTGTTCAGGGAGTCACACCTGATTTTACGACCTGTTTGTTTGTTCAGCAAAATCCCTGCAGTTGTTAAGTGAATCACACTGTTGTTAAGCGAATCGGGCTTCCCTTGCTGACTTAGCTTGTCAGAAGCCAGCTGGAAGGTCACATGCTGATGATGTAACCCCGGGATACTTCAACCATTGTAAATACACACCAGTTGCCAGGTGTTCGCACCGCTTTATGTATACTGCCTTGGGAAGGCCACACATGGAATTCTGTGCTCAAGCCATCCGGATTGAGTTATTTTTTTAAAGAATTGAGACAAGAAAGCGAAACCACTCTATAAAGCCTTAGTAAGACCACACCTAGAGTACTGCATCCGGTTTTGGTCACCACACTATAAAAAAGATGTTGAGACTCTAGAAAGAGTGCAGAGAAGAGCAACCAGGATGATGATGGGACCTGGAGGCTAAAACATACGATGAACGGTTGCAGGAACTGGGCATGGCTAGTCTAGAGAAAAGAAGGACCAGGGGAGACAGGATAGCGTCTTCCAATATTTGAGGGGCTGCCACAGAGAGGAGGAAGGGGGTCAAGCTATTTTCCAAAGCACCTGAAGGCCAGACAAGGAAGAATGGATGGAAACTGATCAAGGAGAGATTCAAACTAGAAATAAGGAGGAATTTCCTGACAGTTGGAGCAATTAATCAGTGGAACAGAAGTTGCCTTCAGAAGTTGTGGGAGCTTCATCACTAGAAGCTTTCAAGAAGAGACTGGACTGCCATCGGTCAAAAATGGTGTAGGGTCTCCTGCTTGGGCTGGGGGGTTGGACTAGATGACCTACAAGGTCCTTCCCAACTCTGTTATTCTGTTAATTTGTGCTGAAATTGCATATGTATACATAATACGTATGGTGCAGGTATATATTTTGGTCACTACACTATAAAAAAGATGTTGAGGCTTTGGAAAGAGTGCAGAGAAGAGCAAAAAAGATGATTAGGGGATTGGAGGTCAAAACCTATAAAGAATATTTGCAGGAATTTGGTGCGTCTAGTCCAGTGATGGCGAACCTATGGCACGCGTGCCACAGGTGGCACGTGGAGCCATATCTGAGGGCACGCGAGGCGTTGCCCTATGCCAGCTCTGCGCTCATGCGCACGCTGGCCAGCTGATTTTCAGCCTTCTTTTCGGCGGTTTTCGCTCTCCCTGAAGCCTGGGGACGGCAAAAAACAGCCCAACAGGCCTACCAGAAGTCCAGAGGCTTCAGTGAGGCCTGTGCGTATGCGCAGGGGGCAGCGCGGGGGTTGTGCACATGTGTGCAGGGGGGATGGCATTGCATTATGGGTGTGGGCACTCTCGCGTGCACTATTGCGCGCGCGCACAGACTTTTGGCACCCGAGCCAAAAAAGGTTCGTCATCACTGGTCTAGTCTAATGAAGATAAGATAACTTCTATTTTCATTATTTTATTGTGAGCACACCGGCCCACATTAAAAATGAAATTCTGTTACCTGCTGTCAAGAGAAAGTTTATATCTACCCAAACACGTACATAACACACATATACACATGCTGTATACATACATAAGTCATAAATATATACCTGCACCATACGTGTGTGTGTGTGTGTACTTCAGCTCTCCAAAGTGTTGGAGTTATGAAGATGAATGAGCCATCTGGATTGGGTGATTTTTTAAGAATTGAGACAAGAAAGCAAAATTGTGTGTGTGTGTGTAAACAATTTAGAGAGAGAGAGAGACATGTATACACACACACAATTTTGCTTTCTTGTGTCTCAGTTCTTAAAAAGTCACTCAATCCGGATGGCTCATTCATCTTCAAAAGCCCAACACTTTGGAGAGCTGAAGCAGCCGCAGCCAAGCAAGGTGCCACCATTTTGGGGGTGAAAGAAAGAAAGATAAAAGGACCAGAGGGGACATGATAGCATCTCCCAGTATTTGAGGGGCTGCCCCAAAGAAGAGGTAGTCAAGCTATTCTCCAAAGCACCCGAAGGCAGGACAAGAAGCAACGGATGGAAACTCATCAAGGAGAGAAGCAACCAGGAATTTATTTATTTATTTATTTTGTGAGATTTATATACCGCCGCACAGTGCAAGCACTCTCTAAGCGGTTTGCACCAGTAAGCAATGTATATTTTACATTGTCCCCAACAATCTGGGTCCTCATTTTACCTATCTCGGAAGGATGGAAGGCTGAGTCAACCTTGAGCCGGTGAGATTTGAACCGCTGACCTGCGGATCACAGTCAGCTAAAGTGGCCTGCAGTACTGCTTCTAACCGCTGCGCCACCTCGGCTCTATTAATAGCAATAGCACTTAGACTTATATACCGCTTCATAGTGCTTTACAGCCCTCTCTAAGCGGTTTACAGAGTTCAGCATATTGCCCCCAACAATCTGGGTCCTCATTTTACCGACCTCGGAAGGATGGAAGGCTGAGTCAACCTTGAGCCGGTGAGATTTGAACAGCTGAACTGCTGAACTAGCAGTAGCCTGCAGTGCTGCATTTAACCACTGCGCCACCTTGGCTCTTTAATCCATTAAGGAGAATGGATTATTATTGTAGCTAACGTTTTGATTAATCAAGGCACAAAAACAAAAATTTAATTTATGAGATACTTAAATCAAGATAGACTCTTATAGATTCTTATCTGGTGATTTATTATTGTCCATGGTTCTTAATATTCAATCTTAATCCAACATTGATGTTCCTTCTCATGCGGTATACAATACAGGTCCTCCTCGATTTACGACTAAAATTGGGGCCAGAATTTCTGTTGCTAAACAAGGCGGCTGTTAAGGGAGTCGCGCCCAATTTTACGACCTTTTGGGCAATGCCGTTTAGTAAATCACTGCAGTTGTTAAGTGAATCATGCGGTCATTAAGCAAATCCGGCTTCCCCCATTGTCCTTGCTTGTTGGAAGCCGGCTGGGAAGGTCACATATGGTGGTCAGAGGATCTCAGCTTGTTGTAAATAAACATTGGTTGTTAAGTGCCCGAATCATGATGGCATAACCATGGGGATGTTGCAAGTGTGAGAAATAGCCATAAATTGCGTTTTTCAGTGCCATTGTAACATCGAACAATAGCTAACTTCAGTTGTTGTAAACTGAAGACTACCTGTACACAGGTAGTCCTCGAACTTACAATGGTTCATTTAGTGACCGTTCCAAGTTACAACGGCACTGAGAAAAGTGACTTATGACCGTTTTTCACACTTACGACTGTTGCAGCCTCTCCATGGTGACATGATCAAAATTCAGACGCTTGGCAACTGACTCACATTTATGACGGCTGCAGCATCCCCTGGGGTCACGTGATCCCCTTTTGTGACCTTCGGACAAGCAAAATCAATGGGGGAAACCAGATTCACTTAACAACCGTGTTACTAACTGATCCACGGCAGTGATTCACTTAACAACTGCGGCAAGAAAAGTTGTGAAATGGGGCAAAGCTCACTTAACAAATTTAGATTTAGATTTATTATTAGAGTTGGAAGGGACCTTGTAGGTCATCTAGTCCAACCCCCTGCTCAAGCAGGAGTTCCTACACCCTTTGAGACAGATGGCAGTCCAGTCTCCCCTTGAAGGTCGCAAGTGTTGGGGCTCTCACGACCTCCGCTGGCAAGCTGTTCCACTGGTTGATCGCTCTCACCGTCAGAAAGTTTCTCCTCACTTCCAGGTTGAATCTCTCCTTGGTCAGCTTCCATCCGTTATTCCTTGTTTGGCTTTCTGGTGCCATAGAGAACAGCCTGACCCCCTCCTCTCTGTGGCATCCCCTCAAGTATTGCTATCATGTCACTGCAGATAACACTGCTATCATGTCACCCCTGGTCCTTCTCTTCGCCAGACTGGCCAAGCTCAGTTCCTGCAACCGCTCTTTGTATGTTTTATTTTCCAGACCCTTTATCATCCTGGTTACTCTCTTCTGCACTGAGTTTCAATGTCTTTTTGTAGTGTGGTGACCAAAACTGGATGCAGTACTCTAGGTGTGGTCTGACCAAGGCTTTATAGAGTGGTACTAGTACCTCTCTGGTCCTTGATTGTATCCCTCTATTTATGCAGCTCAGGACTGCATTGGCCTTTTTGGCTGCTGCTGCACACTGCTGGCTCATATTTAGTTGGCTGTCTACCAGGACTCTGAGATCCCTCTCGCAATCGCTGCTATTGAGTGTGGTTTCACCCAGTTTGTACTGTATGTGTTTTTTTTATTCTTATCTAGGTGCAGAATTTTAGTTTTCTCTGTGTTTTGAGCCCAACATTTCTGGGCACAATTGAGCCCAACATTTCTGTTATTAAGTGAACACTGGGCCCAAACCAATAAAATTTCATTTTATTGGTTTGGGCCCAGTGTTCACTTAACAACAGAAATGTTGGGCTCAATTGTGGTCGTAAGTCGAGGACTACCTATATTTAATATCTACACTTACGTAATGATATATGAGAAAGCAGTGACGTCCATGACATTTTAAAATCCCTGGTTGATTCATTTCAATTTTTCCTGTTCTCTTTTGTATTTGCTTATGTTTTTTTTTCTTTAAAGGGCGCTTTTTTTTAAAGGACTAAACTTATAATCATTCATTTAGTGACTGAAGTTACAACAGCACTGAAAAAAGCGACTTATGGTATTTTTCACACTTACGGCCGTTGCAGCCTCCTGGAGTGGTCACGTGATCCACATTCAGACACTCAGCAACTGACTCGTATTTATGACGGTTGCAATGTCCCCGGGTCATGTGATCCCTTTTTGTGACCTTCTGGCAAGGGAAGTCAATGGAGAAACCCGATTCACTTAACAACCGTGCTACTTACTTAACAACTGCAGTGATTCACTTAACAACTTGCGGCAAGAAAGGTCGTAAAATGAGGCACAAATCACTTAACAACTGTCTCACTTAGCAATGGAGATTTTGGGCTTCATTGTGGCCGTACATCAAGGACTACCTGTGCCGGTCCAATTCCTTTTTTTATATATATAAGTTTTTTATTTTTATTCCCATACAGACATTTCACATACCGTATTTTTCGGAATATAAGACGCACCTTTTTACCCCCAAAAAGAGGGTGAAAACTTGGGTGCATCTTATATACCGAATGTAGCCCCACCCAGCCACCCCCACCCTTTGGCCTCTGCCTCCCAGCAATTTACCTCCTTGCAGCAAACAGGGCAGAGCCTGATTAGCACAAGCAAGTGATTATCTGCCTCCCGACCCACAGCTGACAAGCCACGTGCTAAAATGAAACTAACTACGGTAGCTGCAAGGAGACAAATTGCTGGGAGGTAGACTGCTGGCAATGTTGGACTGCTGAAACTGCAAGGAGGTAAGTAAATAACTATAAATAGCAGAGAATGTATACTTCCAGAAAGCCACATCAAATTTAAAGATCTGTAAAAGTATAATCTGAAATGTAACAGTGTCCTGTTTAGTATTAAGATAAGGCAGCTGAGTTAAACCCTGACTTAGTCATGTTTGGAGTAGATCTATTTAAATAATTGGGAGGAGTTAGTGTGATTACATTTAAGAAAACTTTCTGGCATCAATATACTGCCATAATGTACATTTCTCCAATTCTTTGCTATTTCTATGGGTCAGGCACACATGCACAGAAATACACAACAAACAGTGTATATCATCTGTGCTGTTTGCTGTTTGCTGTTTGCTGTTTGGCAAATTGCGGGGAGGCAGAGGCCTTTTTTCCTTGTTTTCCTCCCCCAAAACTAAGGCGCATCTTATACTCCGGTGCGTCTTATACTCCGGTGCGTCTTATACTCCAAAAAATACTGTATTTATCCTCTCATTCCTCATTTATCTTATTGCTTTATTAGTTCAAGGTTGCTTTTTTACCATCCTCCCTTCCTATCTCATACATCTCTTCCTTCTCTTTCTTCTTCCCTTCCCTCTCTCCTTCTCCTCTTCCCTACTTCCCCTCCTGCCCTCTCTTCTAACTCTCATCTCCCCTCTTCTCTTCTCTCCTCCTCCTCCTCCTCCTTTCTTCCTTCTTCTTTCTCCTCTCCTCCCTTCCTCCTTCCTTTGCTGTACTTTCTCCATTTTTCTGGGATGGTATTCCAGCAACCCTGAATTATTTTACACAAATCATACATTTTTCATATTTTATTCCATATATATTCCTTTAACCTATTTCTTTTATCTTTATGTGTTTGTCTATTAATACACCTCAGATTTAAGATTTTCTTTTTTTCCTCCCACTCCCCTATCCCCTCATCTCTTTCAAGTGTTACATCTGGGTTACATTATTCACTTATATACACTAGTACCTTTCTCTATCTTAATTCTCTCTGTCAATTCACCATTTACCATTACTTTCGTCAGTTGTTTATTATATACTGCTTTTACCATGTTCAAAAATTTTTATCCGAAATCCATCGTTTCTAATTGTAATGTCATAAATTTCCAATTAATGTTGTCAAAGGCCTTCTGTGCATCTAGAAACAATAGATAATAGTCCAAGTTGTTTTTCGGAGTGTACTTCATAGTATTCCAACGTATTTAAGACAGAAAAATTAAGAGATACTCTTTTTAATTTTTGTATTTTTTAATTATTGTACTTTTATACTATGTAATGGATTCTGATATGTTGTGAGCCGCCCAGAGTCCCCTGGGAGTTGGGCGGCATAGAAATCCATTTAAATAAAAATAAATAAATAAAATTCTCATATTATCTCTTCTCTGTCTTTTAGGTAGGAAGCCATTTTGGTCCGAATGAATAAATTCATTCAATAGTCTCTTCAACCGTCCTGCCATGATTGAAGCAAAAATTTTATAATCCACATTCAATAAAGAAATTGGTCTATAATTTTTTATTTGTTATAAGTCAGAGTCTTTTTTAGGTATAAGAGTTAAATATGCTTCCATCCATGAATCAGAAATTTTGGCCTTCTGTAACAAATAATTAAATACTTCTAACATAATTTCACTTAATGTATCTTGTAGTATTTCGTAAAATTCTGCTGGTAATCCATCAGGTCCCGGCGTTTTCCCATTATTCTGCGTTTTAATCCCTTCTATTAATTCCATCATTGATATCCTTTCCTCCAGATTCTTTTTGACATTTTCTGGGATTTTTGGTATATTAGCATTCTCCAGATAATATCTTATTTCTTCTTCCTTTACATTTTCTTGTTTGTATAATTGTTCATAGTAATTTTCTACTATTTTCTTTTTTTTCATTGTTTTGATAGTGTAAATTTCCTTTCACGTCTGTCAATTGATTTATTGTTTTATTTTCTCTTCTCTTTTCTTAATTTTATAAGCCAGCCAACGTCCTGGCTTATCTGCATTTTCAAAAAAGTTTTGTTTTGCCTGTTGTATTTTGTGGGCAATCTCTTCATTTTCAATAATATTTATTTTATGTTTCTGTAAGGTCATTTTTATTTTTAAGTGTTTTATCTTGTGGATATTTTTGCAAGTCTTTTTCTAGTCTTTTGTATTCCTCCTCCATCTCTTTGTTTTTGTCTCATTTGTTTCTTCTGTTTTCCCATATATGTCATTACTAGTCCTCTAGTATATGCTTTACAAGTATCCCACAAATTTTGCAAAGAAGTATCTTTCTTATTTTCTTTAAAAAAGAAAGTCAGTTCTTTTTCCATATATATTTGAAAGTTTTTTTTCATTTACTACTCTCTGATTTAATGTCCATCTTTTTCTCTTTCTTTGTCCTTTCCATTTCATTATAATTGCGTTGTGGTCTGCCCATATATTCGGTTCAATTTCAATAGTTTCTATTTTAGTTAATAATTCTAATGAAATCCACATCATATCTATTCTTGACCACGACAAATGTCTATTCGAATAGAACGTGTATTGTTTTTCTTTCATATTCCTCTGTCTCCATGCGTCTTGTAATGTTAGTTCATCCATCATTGTAAAAAATGAATTTGGAAGAGTATTTCTCTGTTTCTTATTTACTTTGGTTGAGTGGTCGCCCCAACTTTTGACAGCTCGCACTGGCTGTCTTCCACACCGCCCGGTCCGGGGCTTTTCACTGGCGTTTTAGGGAAATTGCGGTTTCCCCATCCATGCCAGCCCGTGCCCCGGTTCTTCACTGTCCCTCCAGGACAGATCTGGATCACATGGTTCTCCAACGACGGTGGGATTCAGCGCTTATTTCGGAGCCCCGAAATTCACGCTGTGCCGCTGTGGCTCTGACCACGCCCTCTGCTGGTCCAATTCCTGAGTGCTTGGTTCTGTTGTGCCTGCCATCTGTCAAAAATGGTGTTGGGTCTCCTGCTTGGGTGGGGGGTTGGACTAGATGACCTACAAGATCCCTTCCAACTCTGTTAATCTATAATTCACTGATCACAATCCATCATCAGCCACAATCCATCATCAGCCACAATCCTGGCTCAGGGCCAGGTTACCTTCGGGACCGCATCCTGCCGCATACCTCCCTACGACCGGTCAGGGCCCAGAGAGTTGGTCTCCTCCAGGTCCCATCGACCAAGCAATGTCGGTTGGTGGGGCCGAGGGGGAGAGCCTTCTCTGTGGGGGCTCCCTCCCTTTGGAACCAGCTTCCTCCAGAGATCAGGACTATCCCCAACCTGCTGGCCTTCCGTAAAGCAATAAAAACTTGGCTCTTCCGGCAGGCGGGGTGAAAGTGAGACCAACCAGACCAGATATGGGTCTCCCCCCTTGATTATGAATGTTAGATGCTCTTTTTAATTTTTGTTGTTTTGAATTGTTGTGTCTTTTTTTTATATTGATAAATGGACTGGACATGTTGTGAGCCGCCCAGAGTCCCCTGGGAGTTGGGCGGCATATAAATCCATTTAAATAAAATAAATAAATAAATAAATAAATCATCTAAATTTCAATCATATCTTGTTAAGGCTGTTTTTTTCTTCCCCTAATTAAAAACACCCACCTTACAATTTCCTTGTAGGATGACTAGGTTGCCTTAAAATGAATCAGACTTAAGCTTCTTGACTCTTCCAAAGAGACTTCCTGAGGTCATCCAGTCTAACCCCCCCTGCAGTTGCCAGAAAACTGTTTCCTTCCGGGAGTGATAAGGGCATGTCTGGAACCTAGAAAATCTGTGTTCCATCATCATGGTCTTCCTCTCTTCCTCTTTTGCAGGTCTCAAAAGCAGCCTCTGCCATGTCCGCCTCCGCCTTCTGACGGCCTCCCTCTCCGCTGGCCAGGCGGCCACCGCGACCCCCCTCACCATGGTGCACACCGAAGGCAGCGCCCTGCTGAAAGCCGTCTGGCAAGGGAAATTCCGGCTGACCCGCCTCTTGCTGGAAGGCGGGGCTTACATCAACGAGGGCAACACACAGGGGGAGACCCCGCTCATTGCCGCCTGCGTGGCCCCCTACGAGGACCCCCAGAACAAACCCCGCATGGTGAGGTACCTGCTGGAGAACGGAGCCGACCCCAACATTCCTGACAAGACGGGCAAGTCCGCCTTGATGCACGCGTGTGCGGAAGGCGCTGGGGCCGAGGTGGCCACCGTCCTCCTCAACCACGGGGCCGACCCCAGCGCTAAGGATTATTCGGGCGCCTCGGCGTTGGTGTACGCCATCAACAAAGGGGACCGGGCGACCTTGCAGGTGCTCCTGGACGCCTGCAAATCCAAGGGCAAGGAGGTCATTATCATCACCACCGACACCTCCCCTTCGGGGACCAAGAAGACTAAGCAGTACCTCAACTCCCCACCTTCTCCTGGGGTGGAGGACAAGCAGCCGCCCGCCCTGTGCACGTCTCCTTCAGACATCGAACTCCTCACGTCCCAGTCTCCGGGGAACAGCGAGAAGGAAGAGGCACGGGACGTTTTCAACTTCAGCCTGGGCACCAGGCTCAGCTGCTCGCCCCACGCCAAGGGGAAGGAGATGGAGGAGAAGGGCCCCTCGGGGCTGCTCCCCAAAAGCCATCCCAAGCAGCTGAAGAGACTGAACTCTGAGCCGTGGGGTTTGGTGGCCCCCTCGGTCTTGGCCGCCTCCTATCAGGAGAAAGCCCGGAGCCCAGAAGATCGAGTAAGGATTGAGATGAACGGGTTGAGCATCACCAAAAGGCCTCCACTGTCTCGGAGACACAGCGTGGAAGGCCAGGAGCCTTCCTGCTTCAAGATGGGGACCCAACAAGGATCTGGAGATGAGATCTCGGGCTTAGATTCCTCCTGGGCAGAGAAGGTCCAGTTGGGGCACCTCCACCAAACTCTCTCTCGACACAACACAGCCCCGGAAGCTCAAGAAGGTCTCCAAGCTCCTAGTTCCAGAAGTGTGGCACATCACAAGTTGACCTGCTCGGAACATTTTGAGTCCGATTCCCTCTGTCCCGAATCCATTCCAGGTTCTCCAGATTCTGGCCGGGTTTCGCTGGAGAGGAGGAGATACAATGCCTCCCCGTTGACCTTGCCCAACAGCTCCTCCCGGGAGAGTCTAGAGAGCATCCCCAACGCCATCTCCCCGATTACCATCCGGCGTAGGGGCCCAGGTCTCCTGGAGCGCAGGGGCTCCGGGACGTTGCTCCTCGATCACATTGCCCACACCCGCCCGGGCTTCCTGCCCCCTCTGCACTTCAACCCTCACCCTCCCCTCCGCGACATTCGATCCAATGGGAAGCCCCCTTCCCCGGCCCACAAGGGGCTGATCCCCATGGCTTCCTCATCCCCGAAAACCAAGCGGCTCCTCCGAAGACATTCCATGCAAACGGAGCAGATGAAACAGCTGGTCAGTTTCCAGAGTCTGATTGCACAAGGGGACTCAGTGGCCACCTAAAATGGGCAGTCCCTGGAAACCAGAACCAACCCTAATCTTTGTCTTCGGCCTAGTCAAAGTTTAGAGGGCCCATCCTGTCTTCATAGTTGGGTTTCCATTGTCTTCCTCCCTTCTCTTGTTTGGTGTCCTACGTTGTAGCGGCCATATTTAGAATCCTAACCGAACTTGACTTTCTAAACCTGGAGTTGGAACCAGAAAAGCCACCATGAAGGGACAGGATCGTGAAAGGGCCGGACAATTCACAAGTTGCTGTCCAGTGGCTACAACTCTGAGGAAACTCACCTATCTTTAGTCAGATTTTGAGATAGGAAGATCTCCGACGAAATGTTGGCCAGGAAAATAGGAGAACGTTGATATCTAGACACTCTTTCTGTGGTTTGGATGCTGAGTTGGCTACGGTGAATGCAGAAAATACACAACGCCGAAGGTTGTTCCTCAAGTGGAGATCCAAGGAGGGGGGACCTCTTGGACGACTGGGTGGACTTTTGAGATGAGTGGCACAAGATAGCTTCACGTCTTGTGGATCTAGGATTTCTTCCAGGATCCATTGGCCTCGGGCAAAAGTCTTCTGTTTCTCCATCAGGTCTGCTTTCCAAAAGAGACCTGAGAAAATTCGAGAAATTTGCTTGGTTGCAGAGTAAGTGACAGACGCGAAGATGTTCTACGCACAGCAGCACCCAGGAAACTGGCCCTCTCTACTTCTCGTCCTCCAGGTCAAATCTGGGGCCTTCTGCCTTTTCAGAGAAATAGATCAGTATTCCTCAAGCTCAACGAGATGAAGCTGGTGGCAGGCTAGAAAGACCAAGTCCACCCATGAAGGTTCAATTAAGCTGCTTTGTTGCTAAAAGCCAATTCACAGGAATCTTCTCAACTAAGAGTCAGCACTCTCTTAGAGTTAGATAAGGCAGGGCCAATGGCGCTCAAGGGAGGTTGGACTTCGTTCGCTTGTGGCTATGTAGGGATTCTATGCTGATACCTCTTTTCATTCTGCCCCTGGGATCTGTCACTCCTTCTCCTACAGGGGGACTTCAACTCCCAGAATTCCCCAGCCAGCATGGCTGGCTGGGGAATTCTGGGAGTTGAAGTCCAGCCAGCTGAAAGTTGCTGAGTTCACGGAAGACTGCAATAGATTTACTGGCATTTTCACTGGTTGGTTGGGATTTTTGTCCTCACTGAAGGAGCTCTTGAACCCAATATTCTTGCCCTGGGCCACTGCTATTTTTTCCCCTTACTGGATTTTGCTAGGGTTCCATTTCTTCCAAAGGCTTTATCTGTCGAGAGTCACCACTCAGGGTTGGGGGTTCAAGTTGGAGAGATGAACGGGGGAAGGTCTGCCCATCCTCCACTTTGTAGGACTGAGAAGTTAAAAACCAAAACTCTCTTTAATTCTTTTTTTTTTCCCATCACCTCCAGTAGGAAAGTTTTGAGTGGCGATCTTAAATGTTCTGGAGAAGAATTTGAGACTTTCGGGGTTCTTTCTGACCCAGCATGGATTATTTTTGGTCTTCCGGATGCTTTTGAACTTCACGTTGAGTCGTAATTGTCACGGCAGCAGCAAGAACCTCACGATTTCGATGACGAGGTCAAAATATTTCCAAAAACGCTGTTTACAAGATGGATGCTCGTTTTTCTGGGTTAAAACCAGACACAGCTTTCTTCTCTATTTAGATCGATTCCTGAATTCATTCTCAGCAGAACTGTGGTTGAGAACAGATCCAGTGGGGTGGGTGGCTAGTTTAAAAAGGTTCTTCGGATCTTGTATTTTTTAATTTTGTTTTATTTTTTTCCCACCTGGACTGTCAAGACTCAGGGATGGCACCCTGATTTTGATGCCTCAGCCGGACTTCCTGGATGTCTTCGTCTCTCCTGGCTGTTGTCCCTTCAAAGGGGACCTTGGAATTTCCAACTTCGATCTTCGATCTTCCCGTTAACTGAGGATCTTCTGTTGCTTCCCAGAACTGTATTCGAATCTCATTCCTAATTCCATCAAGAGGATTCATTTTGTCAGAGCAGGGTCTTTCAAACATGGCCCCTTTAAGACGGGTGGACTTCAACTCCCAGAATTCCACTGCCAGCATAAGGAGGCTGGGTGGAAATCTGCTGGCTGTGGAATTCTGGGAGATGAAGTCCACCCTTCTTAAAGGGGCCAAGTTTGGATTTGGGAATGGATGGAGCCGTTTTGGGGCTACTTCACGGTGGCTGGCAGGAGGGACCTCTCCTTGCCCGAGTTGCCATTTTTAAACAACAAAATTTGGTGCAATTGGCTCCCTCGCCCCCTATCCAGTTGTCTTCTTAGACCCCCCTGACCAGTAGTGGGTTCCTACAGGTGCGGTCCACTCTATAGCACCGGTAGCGGCCCGCTGGTGACGTCACAGTACCGGTGTGGTCGGTTGCAGGTGCCTGGGCACCGCCATTTTTTAAAAAAAAAAGTAATATTTTTTTTTTAAAAAATTCTGTGCATGCCCAGAAGCCGAGCTTCCGGCACTGCGCATGCGCTGCCTTCCTACCCCATAGTGAGTCCAAGCAGGGAAAGATAGCTGAGGGAGCATGTGAGATGCTGAAAGAACGGGCGGCAGGACCTATCTCCATTCTCCTCCCTTCAGCAGTCCGAGAAGCCACGAATGCGCAGTGATGATCCCAGGCATTTTTGCACGTTCGAGGCTTCTCGAGCTGCTGAGGGGAGGGGGAATGGGCGGCAGGATCTATCTCAGTTCCCCTCCCTTCAGCAGTCCGAGAAGCCACGCCCACCCGGACACATGGCCGACAAGCCACACCCACTAAATAAGCCACGCCCACAGAGTGGCAGTAAAAAAATTAGGAACCCGCCCCTGCCCGTGACCCATAAATTATCGGTTGGCCCACTCTTGACTTGCCTTTTACAGAACAGAATACAGAAAAACAGAGTTGAAAGAGACCTTGGAGGTCTTCTAGTCCATCCCCCTTCTCTTACAATCACCCGTTCTTTCTTATTCCTGCACAAATGTTGCACTTTGGGGCTGCAGTTTCCGCTTCTGCAGCACAGTACTTGGGACAGGTGGCTCCTCAACTTACGACCACAATGGGACCATCGTCGCTAAGTGAGTTGCACCTAATTTTACAACCTTTTTTGCCACCGTCGTTAAACAAATCACGCAGCTGTTAAGCGAATCTGTCTTGCCCCAGACAGGTAGTCTTTAATTTATGACCACAATCGGGATTAAAACTTCCACACCTGGGTGATGCAGTCATTAAGTGAGTCGCACCCACATTGATGACCTGTTTTGCACACCGTTGTTAAGCAAGGCCAGCTTCCCCCGTGATGTTTGCTTGTCCAGAGCCCCCTGGGAAGGTGGCAAATGGTGTTCACATGACCTGGGACCCTGCAACGCTCGTAAATACATCCTGGTTGTAAGTGCCCAAATTTTGATCATGTGATCACAGGAATGTTGTGACGATCATAAATGCAAGGATCGGTCACCTGTGACTTTTTCCAGCACCGTTGTAACTTCAAATGGTTGTTAAACGAATGGTCGTAAATCAAGGACTGCCTGTACTCCCATTTTTGCCCATACAGGTGGTCCTCCACATACGACCACAATGGAGCCCCAGATTTCTGTTGTTAAGTGAGACATTTGTTAAGTGACTTTTGCTCCGACTTTTCTTGCCACCGTTCTTACGTGAATCACTGCAGCTGATAAGTTAGTAACCCGGTTGTTAAGTGAATCTGGCTTCCCCGTGGACTTTGCTCATTGAAAAGTCACAAAAAGGGTATCCTGTGACCCCATCATAAATATGAACCAGTGGCCAAGCATCTGAATTTTAATCACATGACCATGGGGAATGCCGCAAAGGTTGTAACTCTGAAAAAGGGTCGTATGTTATTCAGTGCTGTCGTAACTTTGAACGGTCACTAAAGAAACTGTTGTAAGTGGAGGACTACCTGTATACCATTCCCAAAAATGGTTGGCAAATTTTAAGACAGGGTCCAGCTTTCCCATGCCACATCTAGATGGATAAAGTTACCAGCAAATCTTACTTCCTTAAACCTTCACCTTTTCCGTTCTGGATGGATTACGGGGCTGGTGCTTGCGTGGTTGCGGCTGATAAAATCTAGATTAAAAATCTAGAATTTCATTTAAAACCGCCAACTTCAAGGTTGGTGAGCCTTCCATGGCATCAGGATCTAGAAATAAGCTCTGGCAAGGGAATGTAGGGCGTGTATTTTCAACTACGCGATCTCCCCTTTCCGTCGTACGGTTCGCACCCGCTGCCAGCTTGTGGATGGAGAGTTTCGCATTTGGGACTGCAGAAGTGTGATGGGTGCCGAGGACGTCTTTTCTACTCTGAGCCTCTCCAGATGTTTCTTCCAGTCCTGCTGTCTTGACTCGGCATCAACTGTCCGATAGACAATCCTCCAGGACCTAAAGAGATGCTTCCTTAAACAGCGGCCCTCTGGTTTCCTTTTGCACTTGTCTCTCCTCTTCCGGTTGTGGTTTAAGCACAATGTTGCCCCTCGTGGCCAAACGCACAATTTGTTGGGAGGGATATGTGATCTCTTCTGTGCCAAGTCCGATACGGACCAATAGAAGTAGATAGATAATGAAATAATATATACAATTGCTGAACAAAAGAACGATGGTGTTTGTGTCCTTGTGGGCGAGTGTGCGATTGTGAGGGATGGAGAAAGAGATGGCAACAGCGGTGGTTTACTGATGGCTTAAAGACACATTAGCACAATGTGTGTCAGCCTTACCAGCTAGACCAGTGGTTCCCAACCTTTTTGTGATCGAGTACCACTTGGAGGTCCCGTACAGTCGCCGCGTACCACCTGGTTCCAGAGAAACTAAATTCGATCAGATATCACTTTATTTCCATAATTGTACCGTTCCTTTTTTGGCCCCGCGCATCCAGCAACTGGATTCTCGGGCCGCTGGGACCAGGTGGGTGGCGTGTGGCAACAGTTGCAAATCATTGCCAGATTATCTTGTGTTAGGCAGTAAACATTTTTGTGAAGTAAAAAATAACTAAAAATCGTTCATGACCCCGAAAGTGTTCGCGTACCACCTGGAAGGCCCTCGCGTACCACTAGTGGTACACGTACCACAGGTTGGGAACCACTGAGCTAGACAGACAGGAAACACAACCAGACAAAATAATTTTATTTTATTGTAAAACTAGATTTAACAGAATTTTGCAAGTCTGAAAATACAAATCTCCCACCAACTATTTTACAGCCTTAGGATGCTAAGGAAGGCCCCTTTTGAGCCTCATTATGCACCTGAGGGCTGTGCAGTCTCTTATCCAGTGGTGGGATTCAGCTGGTTCTCACCGGTTCAGGCGAACCGGTTGTTAAATCTGCCCCCCCCCCCCGTTATCAAAGTGGATCCTGGGCGTTGCGCTGCAATGGAGAAACGGGAAACAGAGCGGCCGGCAAGGGAAGGAAAAGGCCACTTTCCTCCTTCCCTCATGCCGCCCACTCCATTTCCCGTTTCTCCATTGCAGTGCAGCGCCCAGGATCCACTTTGGTAGCCAGGGGGGCAGAGTTAACAACCGGTTTGCCCAGGGTCAGGTTGGCCGTCACAGGAGGATCATCCCGCATGTGCAGCAGAGCTACAGGATGGGGATGGGCCACGCCTCCCATGACAGCCGACCTGACCCTGGGCAAACCGGCTGTTAAATTATTTGAATCCCACCACTGCTCTTATCCAACTGTCCCCTAAAGCTACATTAACAGAATCTTGTAAGTCTGAGAGGACAAATCTACCACCGTCTCTTTTACAGTCGGAGAAACTAGGGAGGATCCCTCCTCCTGAGCCTTTTTCTCCTCCCATTATGCACTTCTGGGCTGCCTCTTATCTAACTGTCCTCTAAAGCAGGGGTCCCCAACCCCCCCGGTCCATGGACCGGCATCGGGCCACGGCATGCCAATAATCGGGCCACACAAAACAAACGAAGCGCCACCTGCGGGATGCAGGCCGCATGCGAAACCACACTGTCTCCGGTGCGTGGAAAAAAACTTTCTCCACAGAACCGGTCCCTGGCACCCAAAAGGTTGGCGGGCACTGCCCTAAAGCTACCGTACATTAACAGAATTTTTCAAGTGTGAAAGTACAAATCTCTCGTCGTCTGTTTTACATTCTTGGGAAGCTAAGGTGGGTTTCTGCAGAGCCTCTTTTCCAACCCGTCATACAGCTGAGGCCTAAGCCGTCTCTTATCTATCAACTCTTTGCTCCATCTCTCAAGGTCTTTTCCACATACCATTGCGCCATGTGACACTTCGTGTTTCTTCCTTGGGACACACGACACAGTCACAATTTAGAGACCATGTTTTGGGCACGCTCATGATAGGGCTGCATTTGTGGGATTTGCGCATATATAAAACACAGCCACCACGATTCTTCCCTGCCACCCCAACTTAGATTTCCCCTTATCTAGACACCAGACCAGTTATGTTCCAGGTTCCTGCAAGATCCCTGCAACCTCGGAAGGGTTCTCTGTTGGATGAGCATGGAGGAAGGAAATTATGGGCTTCGTCTTCCTTGGAGTCTCTGGCTCGCTCTTTCTCTGGTCGAGTGGAAAAGAATCACTTACTGACACTGACAAGGAAAGCCACTAGAATATAAAATGAGAGCATACCCTACTCCCGTGGTGGCGAACCTATGGCACGTGTGCCACAGGTGGCACGTGGAGCCATAGCGGAGGGCACGCGAGCGTTGCCCACCGGCAAACCGGAAGTGTGGAAAAACGCACTTCCGGTTTGCCGGTGAGCTGTTTTTTGCACTCCGGAGAGTTCAGGAAAGCTTCCTGAAGCCCCGGAATGCAAAAAACGATGAAACGGACAAACCGGAAGTGCGTTTTTCCGCACTTCCGGTTTGCCCGTTTCGTCATTTTTTACCATCCCAGGCTCCGGTAAGGCCTTTGCGCGGGGGTGGGGGGGTGCGCATGCGCAGGGGGCAGCATGGAGGGGGGGTTGTGCGCATGCGTGTGGGGGGAAAATGGGTGTGGGCATGCAAGCACGTGCTAGCGTGCGCACCCCGCCTTTTTGGCACGCGAACCAAAAAAGGTTCGCCATCTTCCTCCTCCTCCTCCTCCTCTGTTGAAATGAGAATAAGATCTCATAGAGGCGATGTAGGATCTTTTCTTGGAAATGAGACAGTTAGAAAATAAAACCGAGATTAAAAGTCTAATAGAAAATATTTATTTCAGTACAAAAACAATAAATCCTGAATAAACTACATTTTGCTGAGTAACACGACCGTTCAGGTCAACAGCTAAGGCAGAAGAGAATTAATGGTGGATAGGAATGCACACATGCGCAAAGAACATCCTATCACGTGTTCTGCCTGTATTGGAATGTACCATAATATTAGATAGGGGTGCATCACCCTGCATAGACATACAACTGACAATTTTCACTACGTGACATCCTCCTCCTCCAAAACCAACTCCCTTGTAGTACTGATGATGTACCCAAGTTGGGTAAAGAAACAACTGCGTGGAAACAACCAAACCCGGAGAACATCAAGGACCGCCACAGTTCAAGCCTGAGCTGTAGATATTGTCATCTGTTGGTACATAGTCAACTAGGCCAGGGGTCCCCAACCTTTCGGACCTCAGGGACCACTAAATTCATAATTTTAAATCCCGCGGACCACTAATATGATCTGCCTAATGACCAGCTGGGTAGGCGTGGCTAGGTGGTCATGTGACTGGATGGGCATGGCCAACTTGATGTCACTCATGTTGAGAGGGTGCCTCGCCGGCCTCTGCTCGCCCCTCCCCTCCTCTCCCAGCCCCTCCTCACCTGCCCGCCCGGGCTCCTTAGGGCCCCAACAGGAAGCAGTTGTTGGAGCTAAGCAGCCACCATGAGAAAGAGTTGGCAAAACAGCTCAGTTCAAATTGGATCTGACCGAGACGGAGGCTCAGCAGAAGCACCTCACTGAGGACTAGGAGCATAGGCTTTCCAAGCAGAGGGAAGACCTGCGGGAGTGCAAGGCCAGGTTCCGGCGCCTGGAGGCTCAGCGGGCTGAGATGGTCAGCCAGTTCCAGGCCATGATACAGTCCCACTGGAATGAGGCCCTCGGGCTCTTCGCCACCAGCGGCCCTTCCCTCCAGCCTTCGCCCAAAGCCCCACACCAGGAGGCTGAAGCAGACCCCAAGTTGGAATTTCTCCACCCCCTCTGACCTGCACAAAAAGACCCCAAAGGGGGAGACTCTCTGCAGCAACACAAATGTCCATTGCACGTATCCGTCCCAGGGGCCGTAGTTTGAGGACCCCTGATTTAGTGCAATATAAAAAATGCAAATAATTTTTCTGCGGACCACCAAAAGTTTCTCGCGGACCACCAGAGGTCCACGGACCACCAGTAGGTGAATGCTGAACTAGGAGACATGTTCTCTCCTGTTTCCAGCGAGGGAACAAATGCTTATGAATTTGCACTTCATTGCAAGCTCAATCATAGACTACAACACCCGTGTTTTCCAAACTTGGCAACTGTAAGATGGGTGGATTTTCATAGCTAGCTGGGGAATTCTGGGAGTTGGAAGTCCAGACATCTTCAAAGTTGTTAAGGTTGAAAAACACTGGTCCAGACAACGAACACTATCTTCTATCTTGGATTAGATTAACGGAATCTTGCAAGGCTGAGATTATTTCGTTCAGTTGCTTCCCACGCCCCTTTTCTTTCTGTGGGCTGAGAGACCTTTCACAGGCTGGTTTTCTATCTTCCTCCTGTCACCTGAGACAATCCCCCCCATGTCATCTGACCTCATTTGAGCCCACGCTGAGCCAATGAGATGCGTGATGAAATGATGCTCCTGGCGCTGACGGCTGCGCTTGCTCGAAGGCCTTAATGCTCACCCTGCCGAATCCATGCTTCCCTGCCGCTTTCCCACTCAAAAATTACCCCCCAAAAAGGAGTTGCAAAGCAGTGACTTCCAAATTCTGAGCCCTCCTCCCGCCGAGCTTCGCAGATGGCTGGGGGAGGCTCTCCACCGGGAGGTCCCTGTCCTGTCCAGAACAGCATCTGGTACCCAACCAGATTGTCACCGGCGGTGGGAGAGAGATCGGTGGCCGTCTGTGTGATCGGAAGGAAATTAAAAAGATGAGGCATCTTTAAATAGAATTCTTGGAAGCTGGAAGCAGGAAGGGAAGGAGGACAAGCAGTCCGCAGCGTGCCTGCAGTGACCTTCACAAACCCACAGCCATAAAGCGGGTGGCAGTGCCTGTGAGCCACGGAAACACACACGCACGCACACACAGACACACGCTTTCTTGTTTCAACCCCTCCTTTTTTTTTTTTTTTTTTGCATCTGCTGCAGCAGCCAAAGGACGGCAGAACCAGCCTGGGGAGACGGTAAGTACTGGCTGAGTGTCCCATTTGGATATCAAGCAAATATTTCACTTCTGATAGTCATTTTATTTACTGGGCTGTCTCCTTTCCTTGAACGGAACAGGTCTGTGCCTCTGCGGAAAGCCTGGTTCCAAATAGAGCGCTGCGTGTGAACCACGGCATCCCTTCGAAACCTGGATGTAGTTGTGTTCACTGTATACAGTCGTGTGCCTTCAGCCTTTAGTTATGGTAACACAAAGCTTAGCAGCTGGCACTGTGTGAGCCTGCCTCGTTTCCAAGGCAAGATACCAACTATGGAAAAGAATTTGCAGGATTACAGAATAACAGAGGTGGAAGGGACCTTGGAGGTCTTCTAGTCACAGCTTAATATAGAAGCAACTCTAATAGAATAGGAAGTGACTTACCGGTAATTTTAGGTCGATTTTCGGTTTATCCCAACTGTTCACAGTTCAAATTGTTGAGTCTTTAACTCGATGTTTCTCAACCTTGGCAACTTTAAGACAGAATAGAATAGGAGCTGGAAGGGACCTTGGAGGTCTTCTAGTCCAGCCCCTTGCTCAAGCAGGAAACCCTATACGCAGAGGTGGGTTCCTCCTGGTTCGGACCGGTTCGCTTGAACCGGTAGCAAACCGCTGGTGATGTCACGATGACATCACAGAACCGGATCGGTCGGTGCCGGTCCATGGGCGCTGCCATTTTGGGGGGGGGGGTGTTTGGAATTTTTTTTCCCGAATTTTTTTTCTTTAGAATTTTTTTCCGGGTTTTTTTTTTCTGTGCATGCGCAGAAGCCGAGTTTCCGGCATTGCGCAAACATCACCATCTTGGTTTTGGGTTTTTTGGGGGAGGGATTTTTTTGCACTGCGCATGCACGTGCGTGAAAAGCGCATGCATGCCCACGAGGTGCGCCCACACGGCGGGGGAGGAAGTGAACCGGCAGCGAGGTAAGTTAGAACCCACCCCTGCCTATACGATTTCAGACAAGTGGCTGTCCAGTCTTTTCTTAAAAACTTCCATTGATGGAGTGCCCACAACTTCTGGTGGCAAGCTGTTCCACTGGTTAATTGTCCTCACTGTTAGGAAGTTTCTCCTTAATTCCAGGTTGCTTCTCTCCTTGATTAGTTTCTACCGGTTGCTTCTTGTCCTGCCTTCAGGTGCTTTGGAGAATAGTTTGACCCCTCTTCTTTGTGGCAACCCCTGAGATATTGGAACACTGCTATCATGTCTCCCCTGGTCCTTCTTTTCATTAAGCTAGACATGCCCAGTTCCTGCAACTGTTCATCGTATGTTTTAGCCTCCAGGCCCCTAATCATCCTTGTTGCTCTTCTCTGCACTCTTTCCAGAGTGTTCCCAGAGTTGATGGGTGACGAAGGGAGTGGGGTGTTTGGTCTGAATGTGAGAAAAGGAATCATGTAGTCCAGGGGTCTCCAACCTTTCAACACCTTTTAAGTCTTGTGGACTTGAACACCCAGAATTCCCCCAGCCAGTACAGTTGGCTGGGGAATTCTGGGATTTGAAGTCCATGGGTCTTGTGGACTTCTTTGTGGACTGGTGGACTTCAAACTCTTAGAATCTGGTGGACTTCCAACTCCCAGAATTTTGAGAGATGAAGTCCACAGGTCTTAAAGTTTCCAAGGCTGGACACTTTTGATCTTCGTCCTGCCAACAATGGCCAGAACTGAAAGGTGTTCAGTGCAGGGGTGGGTTCCTCCCGGTTCGGACCGGTTCACCCGAACCGCTAGCGACTTACTGGTGACATCACCATAACGTCACCGAACTGGATCGGTCAGTGCCGGTCCGTGGGCGTTCGCTATCTTTTTAAAATCTTTTCTTAATTTTTTTTCCTTCTGAGCATGCGCAGAAGCCGAGTTCCGGCACTGTGCATGTGGTCGCCATCTTTTTTTCTGTTTAGTTTTTTCCCCCCTGGATTTTTCATTACTGCGCATGTGCACGCCCATGAGGCACGCCCACGCGGCGAGGGAGGGAGGGAGCGAACCGGCAGCGAGGTAAGTTGGAACTCACCCCTGCGTCATGAAAACACCCTAGCTTTGCATTTCAACACTTTTGGAAATATGGGTGGGTGGGCTGGTGGAATCAAATGAAAGAGAGATGGCTTCTGTCCCCTTGCAGATGTGTCGAGTGGTCTCAGGACCCCTGGACGAGGCTGAAGATGGCTGCCACCAAAAGAAGTCAACACCGTGGCACACCCATGCCTGTTTTTCTGTTCCCGGCCACAGATGTGGACTAAGGTACCCCGTGCTCGGCATGGAGACCCAGTATCCCAAATAAGGCATGACGTCTTCCGAGTAGGACATCTTTCTGGTGGGAGACCAAAGTCAACTTGACCCCCCAAATAACTACCAGATTTAAGAAGGACTCCTATCAGATGACCTCAGCTATGTCTGAGTAGGAAGCTATGTCCTCCTGCTTCTTCCAAGCTTTTCAAAAAGTAGGGCCTCCCGGAGAACCAGAGGGGGCCCTCCCGGGGAGGGAGGCCCTGGTCCAGTTGATGGACCTCTCTGGCGAAGGATGTTCTTCCTTTCTTGGGAAGCCTTGACATTGGTCGAGCCAATGAACGCCACTCTCTGGGACCATGGGAGATCCAACAGCATGGATGGCATCTTCAGCCCGAGTGAGGTTCCCAGGAGCAGCTCCCAACTGCCCACGTTCTCCACGGCAGCCAAAATCCGCGTAGCCCTCACCGCCGTCCTTTTCCTCTGCTCCACCAGCGTCAACGTCTCCATGTTGTGGAGCGTCACCAAGAAGTTTCAACGCAAGCCGCACCTCCGCATCCTTTTCATGAATCTGGCTGCTGCTGATCTTCTGGTCACCTTTGTGGTGATGCCCATGGATGCCGTGTGGAATGTGACCGTTCAGTGGTATGCCGGCGATCTGGCCTGCCGGGTCTTGATGTTCCTTAAGCTGGTGGCCATGTACGCCTGCTCCTTTGTCACGGTGGTGATCAGCCTGGACCGGTGGGCGGCCATCTTGCACCCCCTGAGCATCAGCGTAGCCAAGAGGAAGAACAAGACAATGCTATGGGTGGCCTGGGCCCTCAGTTTTCTTCTAGCAATACCTCAGGTAGGTAGAACCCATCTCTATCTAATAAAATTAAATTCAATGTAGAGAAAAGGAAAGTCCTACACTTAGGTAAGAAAAACCCAACGTACACATATAGACTGGGTGAAACCAGGCTTAATAGCAGGAACTGTGAGAGGGATCTTGGAGTCTTAGTGGACAACCAGTTAAATATAAGCCAGTCATCTGTGGCAGCAGCCAAAAAAGCCAACGCAACCCTAAGTTGCAGTAACAGAGGGATACAATCAAGATCAAGGGAGGTACTAATACCCCTCTATGAAGCCTTAGTAAGGCCACACCTAGAATCCTGCATCCAGTTTTGGTCACCACACTATAAAAAAGATGTTGAGACTTTAGAAAAAGTGCAGAGAAGAGCAACCAGGATGATGAGGGGACTGGAGGCTAAAACATACGATGAACGGTTGCAGGAACTGGGCATGGCTAGTCTAGTGAAGAGAAGGACCAGGGGAGACAGGATAGCGTCTTCCAATATTTGAGGGGCTGCCACAGAGAGGAGGAAGGGGGTCAAGCTATTTTCCAAGGCCAGACAAGGAATAACAGATGGAAACTGATCAAGGAGAGATTCAACCTAGAAATAAGGAGGAATTTTTTGACAGTGAGAACAATCAACCCATGGAACAGAAGTTGCCTTCAGAAGTTGTGGGAGCTCCATCACTGGAAGCTTTCAAGAAGAGACTGGACTGCCATCTGTCAGAAATGGTGTAGGGTCTATTGCTTGTGCAGGGGGGTTGGACTAGATGACCTCCAAGGTCCCTCCCAACTCTGTTAATCTGTATCTGTATCATATCCATGTCACGAAAGGAAGACAACCACAATCCTGCCTTTGAAATGATTCTTCTAGGTCTACTTTCCACCCATCCAATTCTCATGTATTCTAGGTGGATTGTGAAGTCATCTAAATTCATGAAAATAAGAAAATACCATCGAACATGATCCCTACATTCAAATCTAATGGCAGGCAGTTCCAACAACCTCTTCCATTCCACCTTTTCTATTCTTTCGTAGATATCTTATCTCTATCTACAGATACTCCTTGACTTATGACCACATTTGAGACCAGAATTTCTGTTGCCGAGCAAGTGAGTTGTGCCCAATTTTACCATTATTTTCCCACGGTTGGTAAATGAATCACTGCAGTTGTTAAGTGAATCACGCAGCTGTTGAGCGAATCTTGTTTCTCCCATTGACTTTGCTTGCCGGATGCTGCTTTGGAAGATCACAAATAGCGATCACAATCACATGGTTCTTCCCTCCAGAGGTTGTGGGTGCTTCATCACTGGAGGCTTTTAAGAAGAGCCTAGGCAGCCCTTGTTTGGAATGGTATAGGACAGTGATGGCGAACCTTTTTTTCCTCGGGTGCCAAAAGCATGTCTGCGCGTGCTATCGCGCATGTGCGGGTGCCCACACCCATAATTCAATCCCTGGGGAGGGCGAAAATGGGCTCCCCTGCCCCTCGGAAGCCCTCTGGAGGCTGGAAATGGCCCATTTCCCAACTGCTGGTGGGCATGGTGGGCCCATTTTTCGCCCTCCCCAGGCTCCAGAGGCTTTCCTGGAGCCTGGGGAGGGCGAAAACAGCCTCCCCCGCCCCCCGGAGGCCCTCCAGAAGCCGAAAACACCCTCCCAGAGCCTCCGTGCGAGCCGAAAATCAGCTGGCCGGTGTGCACATGCACGTTGGAGCTGAGCTAGGGCAACAGCTCACATGCCAGCAGATATGGCTCCGCGTGCCACCTGTGGCACGCGTGCCATAGGTTCACCATCACTGGTATAGGATCTCCTGCTTGAGCAGGGGCTGGACTAGAAGACCTCCAAGGTCCCTCCCAGTTGATTCTGATTCTGACCCTGGGATCCTGCAACTAAAGTAAATACGTGCCGGTTGCCAAGCACCCAAATTCTAAACATGTGGCCGTGGGGGATGCTGCATTGGTTGTAAGTGCGAGGACCAGTTGTAAATCACTTTTTTCAGTACCACTGTAACTTTGAACAATCATTAAACAAATGGTTGTAAGTCAAAGATTACCTGTATCTTCTCTCTCTCTCTCTCTCTCTCTTGTATCTATCTATCTATCTATCTATCTATCTATCTATCTATCTATCTATCTATCTATCTATCTATCTATCTATCTGTATCATATCTATCTATCTATCTATCTATCTGTATCATATCTATCTATCATCTATCTATCTATCTATCTGTATCATATCTATCTATCTATCTATCTATCTATCTGTATCATATCTATCTATCTATCTATCTGTATCATATCTATCTATCTATCTATCTATCTATCTATCTGTATCATATCTATCTATCTATCTATCTATCTATCTATCTATCTATCTATCTATCTATCTATCTATCTATCTGTATCATATCTATCTATCTATCTATCTATCTATCTATCTATCTATCTATCTATCTATCTATCTATCTATCTATCTATCTATCTATCTATCTATCTATCTATCTGTATCATATCTATCTATGCAGAGGTGGCATTCAGCCGGTTCGCACCGGTTCGGGCGAACCGTTAGGGAAAATTTGACCTGGTTCGCCGAAGCAGCAACAACCTCTGGCTGGCCCCGCCCCCACCTGCCCAGTTGCCGCTTGTCCTGCCTGCTTGCTCGGCGCTTGCTCGGCCCTTCTGGCCACTCGGTGCTCGCCCCACCCACCCCTGCCCTATATACTGTGTTTCCCCAAAAATAAGACCCCGTCTTATATTTTTTGACCCCCAAAATATGGCTTTCTATCTATCTATCTTTATCTATCTATCTATCTAATCTATCTATACATCCATCTGTCTGTCTGTCTGTCTGTCTGTTTATCTATCTATCTATCTATCTATCTATCTATCTATCTATCTAGAGTATCTATCTGTTTCTCTCCCTCCCTCCCTCCCTCCCTGTATCTACCAATCTATCCTTCCATCTCTCTCTCATCTCTTTCTCTGTCTTGTCTGCCTGCCTGCCTTTCCCTCCCTTCCTCTATCCATCCATGCTTCTGTCTCTCTCTCTCTCTCTTTTTCTGGTGTTTCTCTCTCCCGTCTGTCTCTCTGTATGTGTCTATCTGACATCTATATGTATCTAATTTTGAAATCTCCCTCAGAGGGACTCTAACATTTGATGAGGAAGATGCAGTTTAGGCAACCATATTTTAAGGCAGTGTTTCTCAAGCCTGGTCCCTTTAAGATGTGTGGACTTCAACTCCCAGAATTCCCCAGGCTGAGAGTTGAAGTCCACATGTCTTAAAGGGGCCAGGCTTCAAAAACACTACTGTACCTCAAGGCTTGCTGTAACCTGAAATCTAGACCTTAATGGTGTGTGTGTGTGTGTGTGTGTGTGTGTGTGTGTGTGTGTGTGTGTGTGTGTGTGTGTGTGTTTTGTATGGGAAATGGCATTTCTTTTTGCAGATGTTTGTCTTCCACACGGTCAGCCGGTCCCAGCCCACCCATTTCGTCCAATGTGCCACGGTGGGCAGCTTTGGGGCGCACTGGCAGGAAACCCTCTACAACATGTTCACCTTCTCTTGCCTCTTCCTGGTGCCTCTGCTGGTTATGGTGCTCTGTTATTCCCGCATCCTGATCGAGATCTCAAGGAAGATGACCCAAGCGCCGGGTGAGGCTTCTCGGCATGAACTGGCGGGGAGGGGGGCTTCCCTGGAAAGGGCAGGAGGGTGGCATGGTCAGCTGCCAGGAGAAGGTTTTTACAAGTAACTCAAGATGGCGAATATTGTTCGCCATCTTCCTTTTTTATCCACGGCAACCCTGTGAGGTGGGCTGAGCTGAGAGAAAAGGAATGGCCCAAAGTCACCTAGTTGGCTTTCATGCCCAAGGCGGGACTAGAACTCACCGTCTCCTGGTGATTGGCTAAAAGTCACCCAGTTGGCTTTCATGCCCAAGGCGGGACTAGAACTCACCGTCTCCTGGTGATTGGCTAAAAGTCACCCAGTTGGCTTTCATGCCCAAGGCGGGACTAGAGCTCACCGTCTCCTGGTGATTGGCTAAGTCACCCAGTTGGCTTTCATGCCCAAGGCGGGACTAGAACTCACCGTCTCCTGGTGATTGGCCCAAAGTCACCCAGTTGGCTTTCATGCCCAAGGCGGAACCAGAACTCACTGTTTCCTAGCGATTGGCTGAAAGACAGCTCTCATGTTCAAGGTGGGATTAGAACTCCCCATCTTCTAGTTTCCAATTTGGCATCTTTACCATTAGGCTCTTGAAGGACATAGCATCCAGATACATCTAGTTTCCTTGGGGCTTGGGGTCCTTTCCAAATGGAGCCAATCCTGGTTTGTCCAAGAACCCATCATTAATCTGTTTTGACCAGCTCTCCAAACAAACCCTCTGTAGTTGAAGCAATGATTCCTTTATTAGGAGTGCCGGCAGTACAAGAAAAGATTCTCTCTCACCGCAGGCTAATGTCTGTCCGGCAAGGAGATGAATCGTTGTCTGCCACATCTATTTATCTCCACCGCCTGCCTTTTATCCCCAGAGCTAGGGTGGGGCTTCGCTAGCAGCGGGGGCTCTTCCGTCCCAAGGACCAGCCCATAGATTTCCACTGCTCTCCTCTCCTCTGCCTTCTGCGAATCCGCGCGTCAGGCACTGGACCCAGCTGTTCCTCCTCTTCCTCATCAGCCACCTACAGACCTGGTGGCTGTTGACTCTCCATCTGAGGGCTGACGGACTGCCCAGGCTCTGCCTCTGTCTCTCTCTCTCTCTCTCTGCCAGTTCCATTCCCTCTTCCCCCTCGGAGCTCTCTGGTTGCCCTGATGCTGACCCTGACTCCCACGCCTCCTCCTGCTCTGATTCGGCTGCTGGAGGGGCAGGGGGCCGACAGGCCACAACATAACCCTAAAACATGGCTCTATCGTTGTCGCCTTCTGTCTCTTGCAGCGTCGCCGAAATCCAGGGAGGTCCGCCTGCGCTGTTCACGCAATAACATCCCTCAAATCCGGATCCGCGCCTTGAAGATGTCGGCCATCACCGTCCTGACGTTTGTCGCCTGCTGGACGCCCTACTACCTGCTGGGCCTCTGGTACTGGTTCTCGCCCGAGATGCTGACCCGGGAGCAGGTGCCCCCTTCGCTCGGCCACATCTTCTTTCTCTTCGGCCTCCTCAGCACCTGCCTCGACCCTCTGGTCTATTGCTTCTGCTCTTCACGCTACCGGACCCGCAAAAAGTTGGCCAAAGCACTGTCTCTCCGCAAGGCCTCTGGGCGGATGTCCACCGTGAGCAACGGCCCCAGGGCAGAGATGGGAGTCCACTGGGCATGCAAACCAGGATCTCCCCATAGTCCAAAACTGGCCTGGGCCAGGCAGGAGAAAGTGGCCGAGAGCTATGTGTGAACAGCCAGCCGTCAGACCGCTGGCCCACTTTTCCCTTCCGGTAAATTCCGGCTCAGGAATATTTCCATAACGAGGGGGAAAAATCAAATTATGATCCATATCTGAATTGGAAGCAAACGAGATCGAGTTTGAGGTTCAGATTAAATGATCCAATGAAATTGTGGGCTCAATTGTGCATGAGATGATCATGTGAGCGCCTTGCTTAACGATTGTCTTGACTTGCGCCCATAATGGGCAGGCTCCATTACAGTCATAAGTCTAGAACTACCTGTAAGAGGTCCTGAACTTACTCTGGAAATGGCTGCTTTAAAAAGGTTTGTTTCCTAATAGTGCATCTCGGAAATAAATTGATTTGCCACTGATATTATATTCTGGTTGGCTGGATGGTTCTTAATAAAAATAAGATTTAAAGAACTCGTCAATGTTAAGTTCTTTCTTTTAGTATTTATGACACGCCAAAAGAAAATTCTGGCCTTTAAAGGGGTGAATTGAAATTAATTTTCACCTTCCTTCTCCCTTCCTATTTTCCTTCCTTCCTTTTTCCTTCTATTTCCTTTCCTTTTTCCTATTTTCTTTTCCTTTCCTTTTTCTTCTATTTTCCTTTCCTTTCCATTTTTCCTTCTATTTTCCTTTCCTTTTTCCTATTTTCTTTTCCTTTCCTTTTTCTTCTATTTTCCTTTCCTTTCCATTTTTCCTTCTATTTTCCTTTCCTTTTTCCTCTTTTCTTTTCCTTTCCTTTCCTTTTTCTTCTATTTCCTTCCTTTCCATTTTTCCTTCTATTTTCCTTTCCTTTTTCCTCTTTTCTTTTCTTTTCCTTTCCTTTTTCTTCTATTTTCCTTTCCTATCCCTTCCTTTTTTCCTTTCGCTCCTTTTCCTTTTCTTTCCCTTCCCCCTTTCCTTCTATTTTCCTTCCCTTTCCTTTTTCCTTCTATTTTCTTTTCTTTTCCTTTTTCCTTCTATTTTCCTTTCCCTTCCCTTCCCTTTTTCCTTTCGCCCCTTTTCCTTCTATTTTCCTTCCCTTTCCTCTTCCCTTCCCTTTGCCTTTTATCAAAATCTAGTATTTATCAGCTTTGGCCACTTTAAGAGCCCGGAGAATTCTGGGAGTTGAAGTCCACCCAACTTCCAGGTGGCCAAGCTTGGCAAACTGCTGTAGGACCTTGTTGTTGTTGCTTTTATCCGGGGTTTTCTCTGCTTTCGACCGTTTTCCTTCTATCAGTGTTTCCCAACCTTGGCAACTTGAAGATGTCTGGACTTCAACTCCCAGAATTCCCCAGCCAGCGAATGCTGGCTGGGGAATTCTGGGGGTTGAAGTCCAGACATCTTCAAGTTGCCAAGGTTGGGAAACACTGTAAGCCCCTCCCTCCAGGAAACCCCGGTGGGCGGGGGGGTGTCTTCCTTGCACTTATTCAGGTCTGCCCCCACTTTCCTCCTTGTGCAATCTTCTCCTCCGGTTGCAAACCCTTCCGCCTTCCCACGCTCGACCCTTCCGCGAGCAAATTCCGTGTCTGCGCGCGCGCGTGTGGAAATGCAACCCCCCACCACCACCACCACCAAACATGCATCCCCGGGCCACGTTCACACAAACCCCTCTCCCCCAGCCTAAAAAAAACGGGGTGGGTGGGCTGGCCAGCAAAGGGGCTGCTTGCATCGCCTGCAAAGATCCCCGAGCCAGTTGCAAGACGCGTGTTGGTTCCGCGCACGTCTGCATGCGAAATGCACCACCAAACACGCATCCCCGGGCCACGTTCACACAACCCCCCTCCCCGAGCCTAAAAAAGGGGGGGTGGGGCTGGCCAGCAAAGGGGCTGCTTGCATCGCCTGCAAAGATCCCCGAGCCAGTTGCAAGACGCGTGTTGGTTCCGCGCACATCTGCATGCGAAATACACCACCAAACACGCATCCCCGGGCCACGTTCACACAACCCCCCCCCGAGCCTAAAAAAAGGGGGTGGGGGGGTGGGCTGCCCAGCAAAGGGGCTGCTTGCATCGCCTGCAAAGATCCCCGAGCCACTTGCAAGACGCGTGTTGGTTCCGCGCACGTCTGCACGCGCAATGCACCGCCGGGGAGGCGTCGCCAGGCACTCTGCACGCGCTCGGGGGCGCCCTCTTCCCAACCACTTCCGGGGTTGCCGAGAGGATCCGGGGCTGAGCCCGGCCGTCCGGCGCCGCTTCCTCCTCCTCCTCCTCCTTGCCAAAGCCGGAGGGGTGACGTTTGCCCGGCTGGGCTGGCGGCTTCTGCAACCGGGCGCCCCCTTCCCGGCCCAGGATGTGGTTCTTCGCCCGGGACCCCATCCGCGACTTCCCCTTCGAGGCGGCCTCCCCGCCGGAGCCCCCGCTGCCCCAGCCGGGGGGCGTCTGGCAGCTGCACCGCGGGCGGAGGAAGGTGGGCCGGGGGAGGGGGCGCAGGAGGAGGGGAAGTGGGGGGGGTCTTAGCAAAGGAGGAGCCTCGCTCCGGGGAGGGGGGGCTGTGCGGGGGTCTCTCCTTGGGGGAGGGGAGCAAGGTGGGGTGGGGGTCTCCCCTTCCTTTGGGGCAGTAGGGGGAGGAAGGTGGGCAGGGGCTTTGGGACCCCCGCGTGGCTCCATCTGCCTCCTTGCGGGGATCTGGAGGCCGCTTTTCTCAATCTTCGCCCCTTTTAAAGATCGGAGGACTTCAACTCCCAGAATTCCTCCAGTCATGCTCTGCTCTGCTCTGCTGGCGGGGGAATTCTGGGAGTTGAAGTCCTCCGAACTTTAAACAGATTAACAGAGCTGGAAGGGACCTTGGAGGTCATCTAGTCCACCACCCCCGCCCAAACAGGAGACCCTACTTTCTGACAGAGGGCAGTCCAGTCTCTTCTTAAAACCGCTTAGAGAGTGCTTGCACTGTGAGGTGGTATATAAATCTCACTAATTAATAAATAATAAATAATAAATCTATATCTAGGGTGGCCGTTGCTGCTGTTATTACAGATTAACAAGAGTTGGAAGGGACCTTGGAGGTCATCTAGTCCACCACCCCCGCCCAAACAGGAGACCCTACTTTCTGACAGAGGGCAGTCCAGTCTCTTCTTAAAACCGCTTAGAGAGTGCTTGCACTGTGAGGCGGTATATAAATCTCACTAATTAATAAATAATAAATAATAAATCTATATCTAGGGTGGCCGTTGCTGCTGTTATTACAGATTAACAAGAGTTGGAAGGGACCTTGGAGGTCATCTAGTCCAACCCCCCCCCCCCCCCGCCCAAGCGGGACAGCCTACTTTCTGACAGATGGCAGTCCGGTCTCTTCTTAAAAGCTTCCAGGAATGAAGCTCCCACAACTTCCAAAGGCAATTTCTGTTCCATTGGTTGGAAGGGACCTTGGAGGTCATCTAGTCCAACCCCCCTGCCCAAGCAGAAGGCCCTACACTATTTCTGACAGATGTCAGTCCAGTCTCTTCTTGAAAGCCTCCATTGATGAAGCTCCCACAACTTCCAAAGGCAACTTCTGTTCCATGGGTTGATTGTTCTCACTGTCAGAAAATTCCTCCTTATTTCCAGGTTGAATCTCTCCTTGATCAGTTTCCATCCATTGTTCCTTGTCTGGCCTTCAGGTGCTTTGGAGAATAGCTTGACCCCCTTCCTCCTCTCTGGCAGCCCCTCAAATATTGGAAGATGCTCTTATGTCTCCCCTGGTCCTTCTCTTCCCTAGACTAGCCAGGCCCAGTTCCTGCAACCGTACATCGTATATTTTAGCCTCCAGTTCCCTAATCATCCCGTTTGCTCTTCTCTGCACTTTTTCTAGAGTTGCCACATCTTTTTTATAGTGTGGAGACCAAAACTGGATGCAGTACTCTAGGTGTGGTCTTACTAAGGCTTCATAGAGTAGTATTAATACCTCACTCGATCTTGATTGTATCCCTCTGTTAATGCAATTTAGGATTGGATTGGCTTTTTTGGCTGCCGCTACATACTGCTGGCTCCTATTTAGCTGGTTGTCCACTAAGACTCCAAGATCCCTCTCAGAGTTACTGCTATTAAGCCTGGTTTCACCCAATCTATATGTGCACTTTGGGTTTTTGGGGAAACACTGATTTCATGTCTTCATGTTCATCTTCATATGGTTTTTTAAATGTTTTTTTTTAAATTCTTTTTAATACTGTTTTTAAATTTTATATCGTTTAATTGTTCTCTAAATGTTGTACGCCGCCCTGAGTCCTCAGGGAGTTGGGCGGCATATAAGAACACTAACTAACTAACTAACTAACTAACTAACTAACTAACTAACTAACTAACTAACTAACTAAATAAATAAATAAATAAATAAATAAATAAATAAATAAATAAATAAATAAATAAATAAATCCCCAATCTTGTAAATCCCACTCATTTTCTGGCTGAGTTTCCATATTATAGAAACACAGACCGTGGTTTGTTTGTCAATAACCAGGTTTAGCAGGGTTGTGTTGACACCGGGAAGAAGGTCCTAGCTGGGTTTTTGCACTATTCAGGGCTTTTCAGGCTGGGTAACTTGAAGATGGGTTCAAGAATTCTCCAGCCAGCATGCTTTAAGATGTATGGACTTGGAATGATAGGGCTTGAAGGGACCCTAGAGGTCTTCTAGTCCAGCCCCCCTGTTCAAGGCAGGAGACCTCATATCATCCCGATTCAATTTATTTTTGAAAACAACCCCCAGTGATTGAACACCCAAAAACCCAAGAGGCAAGCTAATCCATTGATTAATTGTCAATTGCCATAAAATTACAATTAAATCAATAAAACAGAACGGACAGATAAAAAGATGATAAACGCAAACAGAGGCCGCCTTCACCTAGTGCAGGGGTCAGCAACCTTAAACACTCAGAGAGCCATTTGAACCCGTTTCCCACAGAAAAGAAAACACCGGGAACCACAAAACCCTTCCCGTGTCTATTTCCTGAGCGGCCACAGAACTAGCATATTTAATAATTTAATTTAATTTAATTTAATTTAATTTAATTTAATTTAATTTAATTTAATTTAATTTAATTTAATTTAATTTAATTTAATTTAATTTAATTTAATTATTTAATTTAATTTAATTTAATTTAATTTAATTTAATTTAATTTAATTTAATTTAATTATTTAATTTAATTTAATTTAATTTAATTTAATTTAATTTAATTTAATTTAATTTAATTTAATTTAATTTAATTTAATTTAATTTAATTTAATTTAATTTAATTTAATTTAATTTAATTAGCGTTCTTATAAGCCACCCAATCCCGTGGGACTCAGGGCGGCGTACAACATGGGTAAGAACAATGCAATAAAAACATAATAGTTTAAAAACAGAACATTATTTTTAAAAGCAGTCATTCATGGGGGAATCTGATCTTCTTTTTCACCCTGCCTGCCGGAAGAGCCATGTTTTTACGGCTTTACGGAAGGCCAGTAGGGTGGGGATAGTCCGGATCTCTGGTGGGAGTTGGTTCCAGAGGGACAGGGCTCCCACAGAGAAGGCTCTCCCCCGTGGCCCCACCAACTGACATTATTTGGCCGATGGGACCCGGAGGAGGCCGACTCTGTGGGACCTAACCGGTCGTAGGGAGGTATGTGGCAGGATGCGGTCCCGAAGGTAACCTGGCCCTGAGCCATGTAGGGCTTTAAAGGTCAAAACCAACACCTTAAATTGCGACCGGAGACTAATAGGCAACCAATGCAGCTGGCGGAGAATGGGTGTTACGTGGGTGTTACTCTGCACACCCACCACAGCTCGCGCAGCTGCATTCTGTACCAATTGCAGTCTCCGGATGCTCTTTGAGGGTAGCCCCATGTAGAGCGTGTTACAGTAGTCTAGCCATGAGGTGAGTATGTAGTAGAATTAAACGTTCTGTTTTCTTCAGAAACTTTCCTTGGATTTATCAATGGTGGGCCTACCGGGGCTCGAAAAGCTCAATAAATCGTGTGCCGACGGGTATCACACACATTGGCAGTTGTGACGCATATTTTGAGCGACGGAGCCGCAGCAGAGGGATGAAAGAGCCACATGCGGCTCCAGAGCCGCGGGTTGCTGACCCCTGTCCTAGTGAAGAGCTAGGATTTCATGGCTCTTCTATACCTAAGCGAGTGGGGGCCACTTAGATCTGGAGAACTGACCATTGATCATGGCCTGATTGTGGCTA
The DNA here is from genome assembly GCA_023053685.1 of Diadophis punctatus similis. Classification (NCBI taxonomy): domain Eukaryota; kingdom Metazoa; phylum Chordata; class Lepidosauria; order Squamata; family Dipsadidae; genus Diadophis; species Diadophis punctatus. The sequence continues at coordinate 10,214,092 of JALIGW010000011.1, forward strand.
GCAAACAACCACCATTCTCTCACCCCTGTTCATTTTCATTTCCGCAGACCACGGGCGAATCGGTCTCCCTTTTCGTACACGAGGTGAAGCCGAGTTCCGAAGAACAGATCCAGCTTGCCAAAACCGCCTTTAAATTCCTCAAGACTCTCCGGCACCCCAATATCTTGTCCTACATTGATGGCTTAGAGGTATCTTAAAGATGATTTGAGCAGCAGACGTTTGAAACATGGGCAAAACCTCTTGGGGTGCAATGCCAAGTCTTTCATTGCAGATGTATATATGTTTTATTGTTGTTATAAGGGAGCATCAAGGACTCCTCATTTCAAACCTGAGCTACAAGTATTTTCCTTTATTGAGACGTTTCATTGTCTAACTAGGTAACATCATCAGTTGGAAGTGAGTGTGGAGTTTGCGCAGTTTATATAAAATCGCTTGCTTTTTTTGGATGGAGAGAGTTTCCTCCGCCGTGGTTCCTTGATTAGTGTATTGTTTTCTGCTTGATTATTTGTCTGGCGTTAATCCCTGTTTATCTGGGTTTTTCTTTCTATGGGTCCCTTGGTATTCTCTGAGCTTGGTTTATTTATTTATTTATTTATTTATTTATTTATTTATTTATTTATTTATTTATTTATTATTTATTTATTTATTTATTTATTTATTTATTTATTTATTTGTGAGATCTATATACCGCCTCACAGTGCAAGCACTCACTAAGCGGTTTACACCAGTAAGCAATGTATATTTATATTGCCCCCAACAATCTGGGTCCTCATTTTACCTACCTCGTAAGGATGGAAGGCTGAGTCAACCTTGAGCCGGTGAGATTTGAACCGCTGACCTGCGGATCAGTGTCAGCTAAAGTGGCCTGCAGTACCTGCCTCTGACCGCTGCGCCACCTCGGCTCATTATTTATTTATGTATTAACATTTCTATGCTGCCCAACTCCCGGGGGACCCTGGGCGGCTAACAGCAGGTATAGAAACATATAATCAATAAAAGCAATTTAAAAACATGTTAAAATACTATCAGTATTTTAAAAAAGAACTTTCACTCACACATGCATACGTGGGCCGATCTAAGAAGACCACATCTTAGGGTCATTGGCCCCAGGCCTGCCGGAAAAGCCAGGTCTTAACCACTTTCCGGAAGGCCAGTAAGGTGGGGGTAGTACGGATCTCGGGAGGTAGTTGGTTCCAAAGAGTCGGAGCCGCTACAGAGAAGGCCCTCCCCCGCGGACCCGCCAGCCGACACTGTCTAGCTGACGGGACCTGGAGAAGGCCGACCCTGTGCGATCTCACTGGTCGTTGGAAGGAATGCAGTAGCAGACGGTCACACAGATAAACTGGTCCTGAGCCATATAGGGCTTTAAAGGTAAGAACCAACACCTTAAATTGCGTCCGGAGACCAATCGGAAGCCAGTGCAGCTGGCGAAGGATGGGCTTAGTGTGGGTGTATCTTGGGACACCCACAACAGCTCGCGCAGCTGCATTCTGGACAAACTGCAGTCTCTGAACACTCTTCAAGGGTAGCCCCATGTAGAGCGTGTTGCAGTAATCAAGCCGTGAGGTGATAAGGGCATGAGTGACCGTGAGTAGAGCCTCTCGATCCAAATAGGGCCGCAATTTGTGCACTAGGCGAACCTGTGCAAAGGTCCCCCTAGCCACACCTGTCAGGTGGTGGTCTAATCTCAGCTGTGGGTCTAGGAGGACACCCAGATTGCTAACCCGTTCTGCGGGGATTAAATTTTCTCCCCCAAGAACCATGGAAGGACGATCTACCTGGTCCTTCGGAGGCAATATCCACATCCACTCGGTCTTGTCTGGGTTTAGTTTGAGCCTGTTGACTCCCATCCAGACCCTTACATCCTCCAGGCACCGACCCGTCACGTCCATCGCTTCCCTGAATTGACAATGGTTGCTGCCTTGCTAACATTTTATGACCCAACGTCATTCGTACGTGTGAATGTGGAATTTGTTCCCTGTTTATATACAGTCGCTTGGTTCAGTGTGATTTTCTCCTTGGTGGTTCCCGGATCAGGGAAATGTTTTCTGCTCGATTGTTTGTTTGGTGTTAATCCCTGCTTATCTGGCTGTTGCCTCCTAGAGAGAATGTTTCCTGGTCTTGTTGTTTCCTTCTTAGTTTTTTTTTTAAATTAAAAAGTTTTATAAGTGATTACAAAGTTTTATAAGTATAATTTTCAAACACATTTCCCCCCCACCCCTTCCCCCCTCCCTCCCCTTACCTCCCCCCCATCTCTCCCACCCCCCTCCCTAGACTTCCCAGAACAAACACAGGGTATAGTATTTATAAACATAAAACTAAAATATGCTAACAAATTGTTGACTTCAAAATCTCTCTAATTCTTTAACTCCTTATAGCTCGAAACCCTTTATACTTAAACTAATAATTAAAAATACTTCATTCATAAGCTATTTGAATCTTCTTGGTCTGGTACTTGTTTTGAATACTTGGACCCTGCAGTTCAACCCTGAGCTACAAATATTCTCTTCTATTGGAACCAGCACATTTGCAACTAGCTGTTGTGGCCTGTCGGCCGCCGGCCCCTCCAGCAGCCGAATCAGAGGAGGAGGAGGCGTGGGAGTCAGGGTCAGCATCAAGGCAACCTGAGAGCTCCGAGGGGGAAGAGCTGGCAGAGAGAGAAACAGAGGCGGAGTCTGGGCTGTCCGTCAGCCCCCAGATGGAGAGTCAACAGCCCCCAGGTCTGGAGGTGGCTGATGAGGAAGAGGAGGAACAGCTGGGTCCAGTGCCTGATGTGCAGAAGGCAGAGGAGAGGAGAGCAGTGGAAATCTATGGGCCGGTCCTTGGGACGGAAGAGCCACCGCTGTTAGCGAAGCCCCACCCTAGCTCTGGGGATAAAAGGCAGGGGGCGGAGATGAATAGGTATGGCAGACAACTATTCATCTCCTGGACGGACAGATTTGTTAGCCTGCGGTGAGGGAGAAACTTTTTGCCGGGGCTGCCGGCGCTCCTAATAAAGAAATCTTTGAATTCACTTCAGAAGGTTGGTCGTGTTCGGGGAGCTGGGTGAGGACACTAGCAAATGTCCATTTGTCCAACCATTTGTGATGGTTTTCACGACACACTCTCCTGCAGTTCCCCACCCTCACCCCTACCCATATTCCTCCGTGGTGAGAATCACGTTTTCTTCTTTGATTTTGCAGACGGAGAAAAGTTTACACGTGGTAACCGAGCCGGTGACACCATTGCCGGCTTACCTGGAGTCACGGGGGGACGGGAAAGGCCTGAGTGAGCCAGAGATTTCCTGGGGTCTTCATCAGATTGCAGTGAGTGCTGGGGACACCTGTATCAGGGCGGGGGTGGTGGGGAAGCTGGGTTAGGCTCCTTCATACAAGTAGTCCTCTATTTATGACTGTTCGCTTAGTGACCGTTCCAAGTTACCACCATATATTTCCATATATATGTGTGTGTGTGTGTGTGTGTGTGTGTGTGTGTGTGTGTAACATTTTTTGCTGATAAATGAAAATAAAGGGAGACTTATAGATGAAAATAAAGGCATATATACATACATACATACACACACACACACACACACACATATATATATAAATAAAAATATAAATATATCCTACATCTATATCTATATCTATATCTATATCTATATCTATATCTATATCTATCTATCTATCTATCTATCTATCTATCTATCTATCTATCTATCTATCTATCTATCTATCTATCTAACACTCTCTCTCTCTCTCTCTCTCTCTCTCTCTCTCTCTCTCTCTATATATATATATATATATATATATATAGAGAGAGAGAGAGAGAGAGAGAGAGAGAGAGAGAGAGAGAGAGAGAAAATATATATAGATATAAAAATAAATATATATAGAGAGAGAAAAAATCTCTCTCTCTATATATATATAGCAAAAAAATCCTACACATATAGATTAGTGTGTCGGCTATATTAAAATCAGCCTGGATGGTCCCTGTGACGGGGCTGAAAGGCAAAAAGGAAGCTGTGATGCTTTCTCTCCCATATTTGGGTACACCAGGATAACACGACAGAAAAACATATATAACCCTTTCCTGGTGAAAGAGCTGATTGGGAACAGAGCCTATGGCCTAATGGATAAGTTGCTGCACTGCAAGGCAGCCGGCCCGGGTTCAAATCCCAGTAAGGGGTATGGCTATCTGACGAGAGCAAAATAAGCTCGAAATAGATCTATAATAGTCTCCCTTTATTTTCATTTATCAGCAAAAAAATCCTACACACACACACACACATATATATATATATGTAGGATTTTTTGCTGATACACAGCCTGGATGGCCCCAGTGAGGGGCTGAAAGGCAAAAAGTAGTCCTCTACTTATGACCACAATTGAGCCCAACATTTCCGCTGCTAAATGAAATGTTTGTTGATTGAATTTTGCCCCATTTTACGACCTCTCTTGCCACAGTTGTTAAGTGAATCACTGCAGTTGATAAGTTAGAAACACGGTTGTTAAGTGAATCTGGCATCCCCACTGACTTGGCTTGTCAGAAGGTCGCAACAGGGGATCACGTGACCCTGGGGAACTCGGCAACGGTCATAAATATGAGCCCGTTGCCAAGCCTCTGAATTTGGATCACGTGACCCTGGGGGTGCTTCAGAGGTCGTAACTGTGAAAAATGGTCACAAGTCACTTTTTTTCCAGTTCTGTTGTAACTTTGAACGATCACCCAATGAACGGTTGTAAGTCGGGAACTAACTGTATTTATTAGGTGTATATCCTGGGTTTCCCGCAGGGATCAAGCAGGTTGTGGGAATTCAGCCCCCTTGACCAGACCCTTGTCCGTGACCTGTGACCCCTTCCTTGACCGTCTTCTGTCCCCCTCCCCTTTCCTTAGAAAGCCCTCAGCTTCCTAGTCAACGATTGTCATCTCGTCCATAACAACGTCTGCCTGGGCGTCGTTTACGTGGACCGTGCTGGCGAGTGGAAACTGGGTGGCTTGGATTACATGTGCTCAGCCCAGGGAGACGTCACCGTGCCACGAAAGGGGGTCCCCGAGCTGGAGAAATACAACCCCCCCGAATTATCCGACAGCACCAAAAACGTTGGCGAGAAATGGTGGGTTTTTTCTCTCTTTCTTTTCTCCTCTCCATGTTTTAAATCTGTATTCTTGAAATACAGGGAGTCCTCAACTTACAACGGTTCGTTTAGTGGCCATTCAACGTTACGACGGCACTGGAAAAAGTGACTTATGACCGTTTTTCACACTTATGGCCATTGCAGCATCCCCATGAATGTGTGATTCAGACATTGGGCAATTGACTCCTATTTATGACGGTTGCCATGTGCCGAGGTCATGTGATCCCCCTTTGCCACCTTCTGACCAGCAAAGTCAGTGGGGACGCCCGATTCACTTAACGACCGTGTTATTAACTTAACAACTCCGACAATTCACTTAACTGCAAGAAAGGTCGTAAAATGGGCAGATTTCACTTAACGACTGTTTTGTTTAACAGAAATGTTGGGCTCATTTGCTTAAAGAGGAAGTTCTGCCAAAAGAGATGAAAGAATTATTGGTGGGGGCCCTTGAAACCGGAAAGCGAGAGGTAGATGTGGAGGCAGATGAAATACTTAGATTAATGAGTGATATAAGGAGACATTAAGGTCCCAGGAGAGGAACATGTCAGATGTTAAAAAGTCAATAAGAGTCGAAATACTAAAAAGGACAAGAGATGATGGATAGATAACAGAATACTTCTTAATATGGGATTTGTTTTATTAATGGTTAGCAAATAGAAGTAGAAATTACAAATTGGGAAAATACTACCACGTATACTGCTACATAGTACAATACATTATTATTACTATGTATACGTAAATATTAGAAGTTGAAAGATTATTATTATGTATGCGTAAATAGTATCATTAGTATTATTATTATGTATAAAGTAAATTGGCCTGGACAATACACTGTTCACCAAGCACCTATAGATGTTAAAGAATATATATATATATATATATATATATATATATATATATATATATATATATATATATATATATATATATATATATATATATATATATATATATATATATATATATATATATATATATATATATATATATATAAAAATTGGGCTCAATTGTGGTCGTAAGTTGAGGACTACCTGTACCGTGTTTCTCAACCTTGGTCGCTGTGCTGGCTGGGGAATTCTGGGAATTGAAGTCCACCCATTTTAAAGTGGCCAAGGTTGAGAAATGCTGTTTTTATTGGAGGATTTGTGGCAGGGGTGAAATCCAGCAGGTTCTGACAGGTTCTGGAGAACCGGTAGCGGAAATTTTGAGTAGTTCGGAGAACTGGCAAATACCATGATAAGATGAGAATAACTCTCATTAGAGGCGAAAATAGATCTTTTCCCGGAATTCTGACATTAGAAAAGAAACCGCAGTTTGAAGTTCTAAGTAAAAATATTTATTTCGGTACAAAAACAATAAATCCTCATTAATTACATCTCTGATATAAAAAGGCACGTCTTGCTTCCACAGAAGCTGGGAACAGAAGGAAAGAATGGAATGCACACATGCATAATAGGAACATGTCAATCACGTGCTCAGGAATAAACCATTATATTAGATAGGGATGCAGCTCCCTGCATATACATGTAACAGGCAATATAAAAATCACTGCGTGACATACCACCTCTGGCTGGCCCCAGAGTGGGGAGGGAATGGAGATTTTGCAATATCCCTTCCCCTGCCACGGCCACCAAGCCACGCCCACCAAGCCACGCCACGCCCACCAAGCCACACCCACAGAACCGGTAGTAAAAAAAAATTGGATTTCACCACTGATTTGTGGATCTCGTATCTGCACATATGTGTAGGATCTTAGTTGGGGGGTTTGACCCGAGCCCCCAAATGAAGATTTTTGGGGTTTGCAATGGAGCAGGAGGACAGCCAGCTGGTCCTTACAGAGGAGAGCCGAGAAGCACCAAGCGACCCATGCAAAATGCAGTTGCGTCCAGTCAGATTCGGATCCAGTGGGATTATCCAATTACCATCCGATTTAGAAAATCCATTTGAAGGAGATAAATCCATCCAATTTCTGAACTGGTTGTGGGAGGAAACCTTGTGGGGTCCTTACCTGCCAAGGGCTGCACGGGATACCCCTGAAAGCTTTGTGGCGCCCCTTGGAGACTGTCCTATCGGTTTGTGCCCAAGGGTCGTTTTCATTACGAAGCAAGAAATTATTAACCACTTTCCAGGGATCTAATGAATAAAAGCTAAGTTCAATGAAAAGCGCTTAAATTTAGTTTTGGCCTCTCTAACTCTGGCGAGGGCAGCAGCAGGTCAAAGATCAAAGGTAAAAATCAGTTTTGCTGATTTTTCTAGTTGCCAACACTCATGTGTCCTATCCTACAAATGTTGAGAAAAGTGGAAAAAGTGCAGAGAAGAGCCACAAAGATGATCAGGGGATTGGAGGCTAAAATATGTGAAGAACATTTGCAGGAATTGGGTATGTCCAGTCTAGTGAAAAAGACTAGGGGTGACACGATAGTAGTGTTCCAGTATTTGAGGGGCTGCCCCAAAAAAGAGGGAGTCAAGCTATTCTCCAAAGCATCAGAAGGCAAGACAAGAAGCAATGGATGGAAACTAATCATGGAGAGAAGCAACCTGGAACTAAGGAGAAATTTCCTTAGGTTCTCCTGCTTGAGCAGGGGGCTGGACTAGAAGACCTCCAAGGTCCCTTCCAGCTCTAGCTCTATTTCTATTTCTATTATTTCTATTTTCTATTTCTATTTCTATTATTTCAATTTCAATTTTCTATTTCTATTTCTATTATTTCTATTTCTATTTTCTATTTCTATTTCTATTTCTATTTTCTATTTCTATTTTCTATTTCTATTTCTATTTTCTATTTCTATTTTCTATTTCTATTTTCTATTTCTATTTCTATTTCTATTATTTCTATTTCTATTTTCTATTTCTATTTCTATTTTCTATTTCTATTTCTATTATTTCTATTTTCTATTTTCTATTTCTATTTTCTATTTCTATTTTCTATTTCTATTTCTATTATTTCTATTTCTATTTCTATTTCTATTTCTATTATTTCTATTTCTATTTTCTATTTCTATTATTTCTATTTCTATTTTCTATTTCTATTTCTATTATTTCTATTTCTTTTTCTATTATTTCTATTTTCTATTTCTATTTCTATTTTCTATTTCTATTCCCATTCCCATTCCCATTCCCATTCCCATTCCCATTCCCATTCCCATTCCATTCCATTCTATTCTATTCTATTCTATTCAGATTAACAGAGTTGGAAGGGACCTTGCAGGTCATCTAGTCCAACCCCCTGCCCAAGCGGGAGACCCTTACATCTGCCTCTACCTAGGATCGAACTCTATTCTAAACAGTGAGAAGAATTAATCAGTGAAATGGGTTGCCTTCAGAAGTTGGAGGTTTTTAATAAGAGTCTGGACAGCCATTTGTCTGTAATGGTATAGGGTCTCCTGCTTGAGCAGGGGTTAGACTAGAAGACCTCCAAGGTCCCTTCCAACTCTATTATTCTGTAATCCTGCAAATTCTTTTCCATAGTTGGTATCTTGCCTTGGAAACGAGGCAGGCTCACACAGTGCCAGCTGCTAAGCTTTGTGTTACCATAACTAAAGGCTGAAGGCACACAACTGTATACAGTGAACACAACTACATCCAGGTTTCGAAGGGATGCCGTGGTTCACATGCAGCTCTATTTGGAACAAGGTTCTCCGCAGAGGCACAGACCTGTTTTTAACCTGGTTTTGTCTTTTGTGGG
>JALIGW010000011.1:10227893-10335393 GCA_023053685.1 Diadophis punctatus similis
AACATTGGTTCCCTTCATGGCAGGCAAAACGGATCCCTTTAAAATGCTTTGAAGGACTTTGACCACCGGGCGGGGGATGGGGCGGGGCGCGACGTGAGTGAGGAAAGCGGTGACAGGGAAGCAGCGAACTTCCAGATGCTGGTAAAGTGAGCGCCTCGCAGCCCGGCCCTCCCCTGCATTCCCCCCCAAATTGATTATCTTACCAGCGTCTGGAAGTTCGTGGCTTCTCTTTTCAGCAGGTCTTTGCAGGGAAACTCCTTCAATGTAAAGGAGAAGTTCTCGCGAGTGCGAAAAGTTGTTAATTGGTTGCACTCGCGAGAACTTCTCCTTTACATTGAAGGAGTTTCCCTGCAAAGACCTGCTGAAAAGAGAAGCGGCGAACTTCCAGACGCTGGTAAGATAATCAATTTGGGGGGGAATGCAGGGGAGGGCCGGGCTGCGAGGCGCTCACTTTACCAGCGTCTGGAAGTTCGCGGCTTCTCTTTTCAGCAGGTCTTTGCAGGGAAACTTCTTGAGAGATCTCTCTCTCTCTCTTTCGGGGCCAAAAGAGTGCCGCCGCAAAAAGAGCGGCTCCCGGCATGTCCCCCCCCCCTTTCCCCCGGAAGTAGTGGGGGGGCTTATTTTCGGGGGAGGGCTTATTTCAAGGCATGTCCCGAAAAAGCCCTGTGGGGCTTAGTTTCAGGACATGTCTTATTTTCGGGGAAACACGGTAGATAGATAGATAGATAGATAGATAGATAGATAGAGAGATAGAGAGAGAGAGAGAGAGAGAGAGAGAGAGAGAGAGAGAGAGAGAGAGAGAGAGAGAGAGAGAGAGAGAGAGAGAGAGAGATAGATAGATAGAGATAGATAGATAGATAGATAGATAGATAGATAGAGATAGATAGATAGATAGATAGATAGATAGATAGATAGATAGATAGATAGATAGATAGATAGATAGATAGATAGATAGATAGATAGAGAGAGATAGATAGATAGAGATAGATAGATAGATAGATAGATAGATAGATAGATAGATAGATAGATAGATAGAGATAGATAGATAGATAGATAGATAGATAGATAGATAGATAGATAGATAGATAGATAGATAGATAGATAGATAGATAGATAGAGATAGATCGATAGATCGATAGATAGATAGATAGATAGATAGATAGGGAGGGGGGATACCATAAGGCAGCACTTCCCATACCTGGTAAATCACACCAAGTTGTGTAAAAGTGATTTTTCTCGTAACGACACTCGAACTCATGACCCATCACAACAGGAGCATTGAAATGCCCTTCAAGATTGCCACATATCCTAAAACAGTGGTGGCGAACCTTTTTCGGCTCGCGTGCCGAAAAAGGGGGGGGCGCGCTCGCGCGCGCTCGCGTGCCAACACCCATTCCCTCCCCCCCACGCATGCGCACAACACCCCCCCCCCCGCTGCCCCCTGCGCATGCGCACACACCCCCACCCCCGCACAGGCCCACTTACCGGAGCCTGGAACGACGAAACGGAGCCTGGAACGATGAAACCGGCAAACCGGAAGTGCGAAAAAACGCACTTCCGGTTTGCCGGTATGCTGTTTTTTGCACTCCGGAGGGTTCAGGGAAGCTCCCTGAAGCTCCGGAATGCAAAAAACTACAAAACGGACAAACCGGAAGTGCGAAAAAGTGCACTTCCGGTTTGTCCGTTTTGTAGTTTTTTGCATTCCGGAGCTTCAGGGAGCTTCCCTGAACCCTCCGGAGTGCAAAAAACAGCACACCGGCAAACCGGAAGTGCGTTTTTTCGCACTTCCGGTTTGCCGGTGGGAACCCTCGCGTGCCGGCTTCTATGGCTCCGCGTGCCAGCTCTGGCACGCGTGCCATAGGTTCGCCACCACGGTCCTAAAATATATTTAAAAATCTCCCAAAATTTTCCTACAAAGTCAAAAATCATTGAAATTACCAATGGTAATTTGCTGAACAGTTATAATAGCAAGAGCACGGAGACTTATATAACGCTTCACAGTGCTTTACAGCCCTCTCTACGCGGTTTACAAATATCAGCCTCTTGCCCCCAACAATCCGGGACCTCATTTTACCCACCTCGGAAGGATGGAAGGCTGAGTCAACCTTGAGTGGGTCAGGATCGAACTGCTGGCAGTCGGCAGAGTCAGCCTGCAATCCTGCATTCTGTCTACTGTGCCACGATAATGATCGTTCGGTGATACTGTTCTTGAGTTAGGACTGTTTGCTCAGTGGCCATTTGAAGTTCTAACGGTGCTGAAGAAAAGGACAGACAACTGGTTCCAGAAGTTTGATAAATTTTTTTTGATAAGTGGCTTTGGATAATGAAGGAAAAAAATTGGGAAGCGCTGCCCCAAAGCAAAACGTTCCTGTACAACAGTGATTTTCAAGTACTGTCACTTTAAGACGTGTGGACTTCAACTCCCAGAATTCCCCAGCTAGCTATGCACACAGATGTGTACATGTCTTAAAGTAGCCAAGTTTAAAAAATACTGCTATAGAATATACAAGCATGAAACCTTAACTTAATGGCCCCCAAAGTTGCTTACTCCAACAAAAAGGGTATCAAATATCCTGACACCTTTGTTAAGGGCTGGTTGGATTATGGAGTCTTTCCCACATGAGGTCTCTTTGGTGGGAATCCTTCTGCAGAGCCTGGCTCCAGCTTGGTTGGAGGTCTGGTCTGAATGACCCCCCCCCACCACCTCCTATGAATTCCATGCTTCTCCCTTCCCCGAGCTGGAAAGGGTGGGGGGCAGATTTGAACCCGTAACTCTTGGTTACTGCTTTTTTTCCCCCTGCAGATTAAGGAGCCAGCCGAGCGGCAGACGTTTTTCCAAGAACTCAGCGACAATCTGGATAATTTCCCCGAGGACTTCTGTCGCCACAAGGTCCTTCCCCAGCTGCTGATGGCTTTTGAGTTTGGGAGTGCGGGGGCCATCATCCTCACCCCGCTCTTTAAGGTAAGCCGCTCTGCGGAACGAGGAAGGAGACACGGATTGTGATGACCAGGGCACAGAGATAACACAGGCAGCTGGCAGTTCAAACCGCCCCTTTATTGCTCCAAATTTCCCCAAACGCTCCCACCTTTCTGGCCAGTCCCAGAGCAAAGTGATGACAAACACACACACACACACACCTCAAGCAACCTCTGGCTGCAAATAGTCCAGCCCAGCGCTGTGTACACCAAGGCTGTACAGCAATAAATCCAGCAGGGCAAAGCAAGGAGTTCAGAAAGCAAAAGATCCAGGTAATTAATCCAGAAAGCCAGAAAGAATGCAAGGACTCTTGGGAAGTTCAAACGTCCGCACTCAACACTTCAGGAACTCAGCTTTTGTTCCCGACAAATGCCCCTCCCAACAGCATTCCCCAGGTGTGCCTTGTGGAGAGGGGCGGGGCGCTCTCCTCCCAAGTAGCCTGCTCAGTCTGCGCTGTTCTCGCCTTCTCTCCACTCTCCATGCTCTCGGATCAGGAGGGGGTGGTCTTTGCTCCTGGCTTGAGCTCTGTCTCTCATGTTCATCCTGTCCCTCTTTCCTCCCTGTCTACAAACTCTCCTAATCCTGAAAGGCCCTGGCCTGACCGGCCTTGCCCTTCCCCATTTTCCTCCGAAGCCAATAAAGCCGTCCCCTCAATCTCTGTCGACTCAGTTTCCAGCTCATCCCACACACACTCCCCGGCAGATTCAGGCTCCGACGGGGGCATGACACGGATCACCGGGGCTTGAAAAAAACAACAATAGCAATAGCAATAGCACTTAAACTTATATACTGCTTCATAGTGCTTTACAGCCCTCTCTAAGCGGTTTACAGAGTTCAGCATATAGCCCCCAACAATCTGGGTCCTCATTTTACCGACCTCAGAAGGATGGAAGGCTGAGTCAACCTTGAGCCGGTGAGATTTGAACAGCTGAACTGCTGAACTAGCAATCAGCTGAAGGTCGCAGTACTGCTTTTAACCACTGCGCCATCTCGGCTCTCTACAGAAGGGATTCCCCCAAAGTTGGAGAAGGATGGAGATTATGGCTCAGGGTACTGAGGCTTTTTCATTTCCATTAAACCTGGCACCTGTTGTGTGTCCGCTTGCTTCTGCTCTTTGCGATTGTGGTAACATGCAGACAACAACACATATGTATACCTGCTCTTTGTGGTCCAATCAATGTATAAAGGTAAAGGTAAAGGTTCCCCTCATACATATGTGCCAGTCGTTCCCGACTCTAGGGGGTGGTGCTCATCTCCGTTTCAAAGCCGAAGAGCCAGCGCTGTCGGAAGATGTCTCCGTGGTCATGTGGCCGGCATGACTAAACGCCAAAGGTGCACGGAACGCTGTTACCTTCCTACCAAAGTGGTCTCTATTTTTCTACTTGCATTTTTTACGTGCTTTCGAACTGCTAGGTTGGCAGAAGCTGGGACAAGTAACGGGAGCTCACTCCGTTATGCGGCGCTAGGGATTCGAACCGCTGAACTGCCGACCTTTCTGATCGACAAGCTCAGCGTCTTAGCCACTAAGCCACCGCGTCCCTTAATCAATGTATACTTTTTTTAAAAAAAATGATTTTCTATTAAATACGTTTTTAGTGCTTATTAAACATTGGGTTGTCTGGGCATTTGATTTGCTTAACAATACAAATTTACATTCTTAATCTCCACCCCTTTTTTCCAACCTTTGGTAAAATAAATTCCATGTTTGATAGCATTCTGTGTCTTCTTTCTGTTTAATTTTCAATGTCAATATATCCATTTGTGCACAGTCTTGTATCTTCCTGACTATCTCTTCATCCCGCGGTGTTTCTTCATTTTTCCAGTATTGTGCGAATATAATCCTCGCTGCTGTTAAGACATGTAATATTAAATACATACTTTTCTTATCAAGTTTTTCTGATATTACGCCTAATAAAAGCAATTCAGGTTTAAAATCTGTATGCTTCCCTATCATCTTTTCTAGCCACCTGTGAATCTTTGCCCACCATTTTTTTTTTTTGCTTCAATCAATGTATACTTGAAGATCTCATGGAAGTGTGACAGAATGCAATTCTTGTTGCTAGATCCAATAAAAAAAAGCCCTGACCCTTTTTCCAACTATAAAATAACAAGATATGTACAAATGAAGTAGACCTTGCTTAATTTGGGCAAGATCTGCTTCAGTTGTACATTTGCACCAGTGGTGGATTTCACATTCACCCTGCAGGCACCCGCTCATTTCGTGTGTGCGCGGCTGGTTCTGTCAGGCAGTGATTTTATATTGCCTGTTACATGTATATGCAGGGGAGATGCATCCCTATCAAATATAATGGTTTATTCCTGAGCACGTGATTAATATGTTCCTAGTACGCATGTGTACATTCCTTTCTTTTGTTCCCCCCTTTCTCTTCAGCTTCTGTAAGAAGCAAGACCTGTTTTATAGCCAAGATGTGATTTATTATTTTTGTACTGAAATAAATATCTTATACCTTAGCATTTAAACTGCGGTTTATTTTTATAATGTCAGAGTTTCAGGAAAAGATCTATTTCGCCTCTGATAAGAGTAATTCTTATCTAACATGGTAGCAGAGGATGGTTCTGGATCTTAATTCTAACAGGTTCGCACGTGCACCTGCCTTCCACACCTGGCCTTCCGTGCATGCACTTTGCTCGCGCGTGCACCTTCCGTGCATGTGCCTGGCCTGAAAAATGTGCCCAAATAGGACGGCATAGCACCGGGGCGGGTGGGAGGGGCCCATGGGCCCACCTACCCACCCGTGATTTCCGCTACCGGTCCCAACCGGCTGAAAACCACATCTGATTTGCACATATCTTGTGCTTTATAGTTTTAATTTTAATTTTTAAATGTTTATCTCATGTAGCACGACTTATTTTAATTGTGATGCTTCTGACCCAAATAAACAACCTGTTGTGTATATTCAAGATGCTTGATTAGAAATTCTCCCTTTCTCTCTCTCTCTCTCTCTCTCTCTCTCTCTCTCTCTCTCTCTCTCTTCCTCCTCTGCTTTTCTTTTTCCCCTCTTTCCAGGTGGGGAAATTTCTGAACAGCCAAGAATACCAGCAAAAAATCATTCCTGTAATTGTGAAAATGTTCTCTTCTCCGGATCGGGCCATGAGGATCCGTTTGCTACAACAGGTTAGTCGGCGTCCAAGTCACAGAGTTGCATTTGGGGTTGTGGATTTGTTAGAGAAAGGACATTGTTGCGTCCTTGGCTCTTTCTTTTAAATAGTCATAGATTGGGTCCTGCACGGGTTAAGCGATTGAAATCAATGGGCTTTAAAGGAATTCTGCAAGTTGCCCAGCGTGGGGGGGGGGTGTTCGCCTTTTCTGATTTTCAATAGCAATGTTTCTTTTTATTAAATTTTTAATAATTGTTTAATAACAATCGTTGGCCAAAAAAAGACTCCCAACCAACTCATGATGGCCTGCTAAAGTTCTAGCTGTGGCTACTTCAACTCCATTTAAATTAGAATTCCCAAGCTGGCATGCTGCACGGTGTCCTAAATATGAATTAGTGCTAGACTCATGAAATTGGAAATGGACTCAGAGGTCATTTAGTCCATCCCCACTACTTGGCACATGCTGGTTGGAAAATTCTGGCAATTGAAATCCGTAAAGTGGCCAAATTTGGAAAAAAAAACAGGCGCAGGATGCTGTGTAAACCAGGGGTGGGTTCTAACTTACATCACCGCCGGTTCGCTTCCTCCCGCGCCACGTGGCTGCGTGCGCATTGTGCGCTGCATGGCCACACCGCACAGGCACATGCGCATGCACAGTGACGAAAATGCTGCTTCTGCGCATGCACAGAAGCAAAAACAAGCAAAAAACAATTTTAAAAAGCCAAAAACAAGATGGCGGTGCATGCGCAGTGCCAAAAACTCAGCTTATGCGCATGCGCAGAAGCAAAAACCAGCAACCCCCCCCCAAAAGATGGCAGCATCCCCAGACCGGCACCGACAGAACCGGCTCCGTGACAACGCCACCGGTTTACTACCGGTTCTATAGAACAGGTGCGAACCGGGAGGAATCCACCTCTGATGTAAACCCAAGAAGAAGTTAATTCAGCAAACAAGCATTTGTGAGAATCTTCTGTTATTTTCACCTGGAAAACAAGAAAATAAATGAACAATGAAGCTCTTTTTTCCCTTTTGGGAGCATAGTACGTAGAGAGCCAGTTAAGGCACCAGGCTAGAAAACGGGAGATTGTGAGTTCAAGTCCTGCCTTAGCTATGAAAGCTGGCTGGGTGACTTTGGGCCAATCACCAGGAGATTGTGAGTTCTAGTCCCGCCTTAGACATGAAAGACAGCTGGGAGACTTTGGGCCAGTCATCCTCTCTCTCAGCCCAGCCCACCTCACAGGGTTGTTGTGAGGAAAATAGGAATTGGAAGGTGTGTTGGATAGGTTCACCGCCTTGAGTTATTTGTCAAACTAATAAAGGCAGGCTATGAGGGGCGCACTGGCCTTGAGGTGAAACTCTCTCCTCACAATCAGGAGGCTGTGAGTTTGATCCTAGGCAGCGGCATATGTTTCTCTGGCACAAAGAGAAAACATCTGCTGTGAACTCCGTGTAGGCATCAGGAAGGGCATCTGGTCAGTAAATGCTCAGCCCCATTCAGTTGCCCCAACTCCACATGCCCCGAATTAAGGGATTACAGCAGAGTTATCCAACCTTTCCGGGTTGACAACCCGGAGCGAGGAGCGGGGAAAGAGGGGATGGTTTTGTGGGAGGGGCAGATGCATTACTCGTGTGAGTGGGGCCCTGAGCGCCCTCGAAGCTTGTGCAAGTGAGGACCCGAGTGCTGTGATGCTTGTATGAGGGGTGCTGTATACGCGCGCGCATCGGGTGGGTTCCTGCCGGTACTCTCTTACCTGTTGGTCCCCGCTGAACCGAAGAAGGCGGTGGCGTTTGCGGCGCGAGGCTTTCCCCGCCCGCTTTCCCCCGCCCGCCTAGATGCCGCCATTTGCGTTCTTTTGCCCTTTGCGCATGCGCAAAGCGTTCTGCTTGCGCAGAGGGCAAAAGAACGCAAATGCCGGCGTCCAGGTGGGCGGGGGAAAGCGGGCGGGGGAAGCCCCGCGCCGTGAACGCCACCGGCTTCTTTGGTTCTGCGGTGACCAACAGGTAAGAGCGTACCGGCAGGAACCCACCCCTGGCGCGCATGTACGCGCTCCAGCCAACCACTCACGTGGCCCAGTTGCGAATAGGCCGTGGCCCGGTAGTAGGCCACAGCCCTCAGGTTGGGGACCCCTGGATTACAGGGATGTTTAAAAAATAATAATATAGGCAGGATACTAATAAGTCAAAAAATAAATTGTGTGAATGCAGCCCATGGGGTTAGGGCATGGTTTTAGTGCAAACCTGGGTCTATTCAGTATGTTGTGTGAACCTGGCCTCTTTGTGCCTGGTGCAAGCGAGGGAGAAAAACTGTGGTGGCATTTTGTGCCTCAAGCGCCGACTGACCACAGGGGTTTTCCCTCCAGATGGAGCACTTCATTCAGTATCTGAACGAGCCCACGGTCAACACCCAGATCTTCCCCCACGTGGTCCACGGTTTCCTGGACACCAATCCAGCCATTCGGGAGCAGACGGTGAAGGTGAGGCGGAGGTGATACCAAAGGATGTGAGAAAGACCTTGGAAGGCGGGATGAAAACACACGGCCAGATAAGGGACAGCTTCGCCCTCAGCTGCCTAACGGGTGGAGAAAGATGGTCGGGAGGGACCCTCCTAAGTTTCTCGAACTGTAAAAGAGACGGTGGGAGATTTATACTTTCAGACTTTCAAAATTCTGTTAATGTAACCTTACAGTCAAGTAGAATTAGCTCATCCGGTTGGGTTTCCTGACTGGGAAGACGGACAGATGTCAAGGGCAAGTTCTCTACTTCTTGGGGGGTCACGGAGCCTCTGACCCCCCTCCCTGCTGAGTGGGATAAGCAACCTTTCATCTGTTCGGAGTCACAATCCCCTAGGCGTGTTTTTGGGGTGGGGGGTGGGCTCTTATATCATAATGGGGTGGGATGGAAGTGGGAGGGAGGAGGAGCCCGATGCTGAAGTGGGTGAGGTCATCTATACCCTCCCCTCTGAACCTTTCTTTTTTTGCTGGAAAAAAGACCACAAGTGTTGCTGTCCCTTAATGTCCACCCTCTGCCCAAGGAGTGACCGGGCTCTTTCCTCCAAGCTAGCCCCACCTCCAAGCATCCCCGCCCTGGGCCCGTTCTTCCTGCCCTCGCTTGCCCGCCTTACGGCCTCTCGCTAAGGGGCTCCTGTTTTGTGTCTCCCCCGTAGTCCATGCTGCTCCTGGCTCCCAAGCTGAATGAGGCCAACCTCAACGTGGAACTCATGAAGCACTTCGCTCGCCTCCAGGCCCGGGACGACCAGGGCCCCATTCGCTGCAACACCACCGTGTGCCTGGGCAAGATTGGGCCATACCTCAGTGCCAGCGTGAGTGGGCACGGGGTTCAAGGAAGCAGCGGGCAGAGGGGGGCTTTCCGAGCAGGCGGTGGGAAGCTGGGAAGCTTTAGAGCAGGGATGTCCAACCGTGGCCATTTTAAGACCTGTGGACTTCAACTCCCAGAATTCTGGGAGTTGAAGTCCAGAAGTCTTAAAGTAGCCGAGGCTGGCTGGGGAATTCTGGGAGTTGAAGTCCAGAAGTCTTAAAGTAGCCGAGGCTGGCTGGGGAATTCTGGGAGTTGAAGTCCAGAAGTCTTCAAGGATTTCCACCTGGGGCACTAGGGGGGCTCTACCTGCGCCCGCCACCTCTTCACCCTCCCCTTTGCCCGGGAAGGGGGTTTCCAGCCGTCAGTCAGCTGTTTTTCGGCTTTCTGGCGGCTTTGACGGAGCCGGGGACCGGCGCCCCGAAGAAGGAGCGTCTTTCGGCGAGCGCGGAGCCAACCGGAAGTCAAGTCCAGAAGTCTTAAAGTGGCCGAGGCTGGCTGGGGAATTCTGGGAGTTGATGTCCAGAAGTCTTAAAGTAGCCGAGGCTGGCTGGGGAATTCTGGGAGTTGAAGTCCAGAAGTCTTAAAGTAGCCGAGGCTGGCTGGGGAATTCTGGGAGTTGAAGTCCAGAAGTCTTAAAGTAGCGGAGGCTGCTGGGGAATTCTGGGAGTTGAAGTCCAGAAGTCTTCAAGTAGCCGAGGCTGGCTGGGGAATTCTAGGAGTTGAAGTCCAGAAGTCTTAAAGTAGCCGAGGCTGGCTGAGGAATTCTGGGAGTTGAAGTCCAGAAGTTTTCAAGTAGCCAAGGTTGGACATCCCTGTGTTTTAGAGACAGTTGGCTCCGGGAAGGAGGATGTGGGAAACTGGACATGGGATCACAGACAGGAAGTCCTCGACTTACGACCAAAATGGGGTCTGGGAAATTTGTTGCTAAGCGCTGCAGTGCTTAAGTAAGGCATTGCAGGACTGCCCCTGTTTTTGCAACCTTTTTTGCCACGGTTGTTAAGTGAATCACCATGGACGTTGAGTGAATCACCATGGCCATTAAGCAAGCTATCACATGACCGCGACCTGTGATGTTCCCTGCCGGCTTCCCCACTGACCTAGCTGGCGATGACATGACTTCTGGACATTGCAAGCATCGTACATACATCCTGGGTGCCAGCCGCCTGGGTGACAAGTGGCTGAGCTGCCGTGATGCTGTATCGGTCGTAAGTGCGAGGACCAGACATCAGTCCTGTTTTTTTAGTGCTGTTGTAATTTTGAAAGGTCACTAAAGAACTAGTCATAATTTGAGAATCGCCTGTAATATGTGAATGATCAATGGGTTAAATATGAATTAAGATTAGAATCATGAACTGGGAAAGAACCTTAGAGGTCATTTAGTCCAACCCCCTGCTTGGTGCAATGCATCTTGTGTGCCACAGTTCTTTGTACCGGGGTTAGCCTTGAACGATGGACTTGCTGATATACAGATAGCCCTTGAGTTACGACCACAACTGAGCCCACCGTTTCTGTTGCTAAGCGAGACGGTTGTTAAGTGAGTTTTACAACCTTTCTTGCCACCGTTGTTAAGTGAATCAGTGCAGTTAAATCAGTAATCTATTTTGTTAAGTGAATCTATTCTCCCCCATTGAGTTGGCTGGTCAGATGGTCGCGAAAGGGGATCACGCGACCCTGGGACACCGCGACCGTCATAAATATGAGTCAGTTGCCAAGCCAGGTGACCAAGGGGAGGCTGCCAAGGTGGTAAAAACTGTGAAAAACGGTCATAAGTCATTTTTTTTTCAGCGCCGTTGCAACTTTGGTCACTAAATGAACTGTTGTAAGTGGAGGATTACCTGTGTCAAATACCTTGATGATTGCCCTTTGTGCACTAAGATGCAGCCTGGGCCAGAATCCTCAGTCCCTTTTTGCTGCAATCTCTTATTACAGGTGAGCTCAAGTTGTTTGCTGGATCTTCTCTTTACAGACGAGGCAGAACGTGCTGATCTCGGCCTTCAGTCGTGCCACCAAAGACCCTTTTGCTCCCTCGCGGGCGGCCGGAGTCCTGGGCTTCGCCGCCACCCACAATTTCTTCTCCATGAAAGAGTGCGCCTTCAAAATCCTGCCAGTGCTGTGCACCTTGACGATGGACCCCGAAAAAACTGTCCGGGACCAGGTGAGGGGTGGGGGGCAAACTCCCCTGGGGGGGTCTCTGAAGGGTGGGCAGAGAATTGAGTCCATGGTGGAAGCAGATCCAGTTGAGGGGTCCTTGGTGCTCTCTGAGCTTGGTAGTTTTCTTGCAGACGTTTCATTACCTAACTAGGTAACATCATCAGTGCTAGACGGGAAGAGGGTTGTGGAGAGGAGGAGGAGGAGGAGGAGGAGGAGGAGGAGGAGGAGGAGGAGGAGGAGGAGGAGGAGGAGGAGGAGGAGGAGGAGGAGGAGGAGGAGGAAGAAGAAGAAGAAGAAGAAGAAGAAGAAGAAGAAGAAGAAGAAGAAGAAGAAGAAGAAGAAGAAGAAGAAGAAGAAGAAGAAGAAGAAGAAGAAGAAGAAGAAGAAGAAGAAGAAGAAGAAGACGACTGTGGGGTCTTTGGTGCTCTTTGAGCTTGGTAGTTTTCTTGCAGACGTTTCATTACCCAACTAGGTAACATCATCAGTGCTAGACGGGAAGAGGGTTGTGGAGAAGAGGAGGAGGAGGAGGAGGAGGAGGAGGAGGAGGAGGAGGAGGAGGAGGAGGAGGAGGAGGAGAAGAAGAAGAAGAAGAAGAAGAAGAAGAAGAAGAAGAAGAAGAAGAAGAAGAAGAAGAAGAAGAAGAAGAAGAAGAAGAAGAAGAAGAAGAAGACGACTGTGGGGTCCTTGGTGCTCTCTGAGCTTGGTGGTTTTCTTGCAGACGTTTCATTACCCAACTAGGTAACATCATCATCTCTTGTAAGGAGTGCTGTTTGCTGTTAAGTTACTCCTTACTAGCACTGATGATGTTACCTAGTTGGGTCATGAAACGTCTGCAAGAAAACAAGCAAGCTCAGAGAGCAACCAAGGACCTCTCGTTTCAACCCTGAGCTACAAATATTCTCCTTTATTGGCAGATGGTTCCCCCAGTCAGTTGCTCCGTCCTTGCCTCATATTGCACATGTGCACACCTGTAGAGCAGGTGCTATGCTACCAGGTGAATCTCCGCCCTACAGCTGTGCCCTTGAGCGATCCGAGGGAAGGACGCCAGGAAAAGGATGCCCAGAGTTACTGAGAAGGTGGAATATGAATTTAATAAATTAAAAATAAATTAAAAATGCACGCATCTTTTGGTGCATTGGAGCCACAAATGAAAGAGGAGGCTATTCTAATACAGGCAATCCTCGTCTTACGACCATAATTAGGACTAGAACTTTCGTTGCTAAACAATATGGTTGTTAATGCCCGAGGCCTGCTTTTATGACTTTTTTTTTGGCCACAGTCGTTAAGTGAATCCGGCTTCTTCCATTGACTTTGCTTTTTGGTCATAAGTCGCTTTTTCAGTGCCGTTGCAACTTTGAACGGTCACTAAACGAACTGCTGTAAGTCGAGGACTACCTGTAGTTTGTGGAGCTGCGGGGAAACTTGTGATTTTGTTGGCTTTTTTTTTTTTAAAAACCCCGCTTTTGTGTTTCTTTCTTCACTCTTTTTCGTCAGGCCTTCAAATCCATCCGCAGCTTCATGGCTAAACTGGAGACGGTCTCAGAAGACCCGGATCAGCTCTCAGAGCTTGGTGAGACCATCCTGACAACCAATAGGAGCCAAGGAGTTGGGTTTGGATGTCGGGCCTGGTGGTTTGTCTAAACCAGGGTGGGCAACTGGCGACCGAGGATAATATGCCCGGCTTGGCCCACTTTGCAAACCCCGCCCTCTCTTCCTGCTTTGAGCTCTGGCCACGCCTCCTGCTTAGAAAGCGAGGCCACGCCCAATATATTTGGATCTGGTTCGCTGGAATCATAGAGTTCTAGGGCTGGAAGGGATCTTGGGGGTCTTGCTGGCTGGGGAATTCTGGGAGTTGAAGTCCACACGTATTTATTTATTTATTTATTTATTTATTTATTTATTTATTTATTTATTTATTTATTTATTTATTTATTTATTTATTTATTTATTTATTTATTATTTTGTGAGATTTATATACCGCCTCATAGTGCAAGCACTCTCTAAGCGGTTTACACCAGTAAGCAATGTATATTTATATTGCCCTCAACAATCTGGGTCCTCATTTTACCTACCTCGGAAGGATGGAAGGCTGAGTCAACCTTGAGCCAGTGAGATTTGAACCGCTGACCTGCGGATCACAGTCAGCTAAAGTGGCCTGGTGCAGTACCTGCCTCTAACCGCTGCGCCACCTCGTCTTAAAGTTGCCAAGTTTGCAGAGCTCTGTAATCTAGTAGGAGACCCCCGTGTCAGGCCTGTCTCAGCTTGGACATTTAGGGAAGAAAGACCCTCGACTCCCATTTGCAGCGAAAGGTATACTTTTAGTAAAGCTAATGGGTTACAGTGTAGGAAAGCCAGATCTGAAGATTCCCACGTAAGCCCAGGTTAAGAAGAGACTAGACAACCCTTTGTTTGAAAGGGTATAGGGCTTCCTGCCTGAGCAGGGGGTTGGACTAGAAGACCTCGAAGGTCCCTTCCAACTCTTGTTATCCTGTTACTCCAACCTACTGCTCAAAAAACACTTCCTGGTGTTAACAACGGTGTGACTTGAACCTGGGACTCTACCCTTTCTCTCTCTCTCTTTAGAAAAAGATGTCCAGGCCGCGTCCATCAGTCCCGGGGTGGGCTCAGCCACCAGTTGGGCCGGCTGGGCTGTGACGGGGGTCTCGTCGCTGACATCAAAGCTGATCCGGACAAACGCTGGAACGACGGCAGGGGCAGAACAGGTAGCTGAGGATGCCCCAGTCAAGAAGCCGTCGGAGCCCCCCAAATCAGGTCAGTGGGGCTGCCAACCCACCCTGGGGAGCCTACCAATTTAGCCAGGCTTCGAATGCTGAGGAGGCCTAAGAAGGCCTTGTCTGGGTTAGGTGGGCTCTGTGAACGGGTCCAATTTTGCAATACAGTATAACCATTCATTTAGTGACCGTTCAGAGTTACGATGGCATTGAAAAAAGTGACTCATGGCCACTTTTCACAGAATTATGGCCGTTGCAGCACCCCCGTGGTCACGTGATCGGAATTCGGGCACTGGGCAACTGTTTCGTATTTATGACGGTTGCGGTGTCTCCCGGGGTCACGTGATCCCCTTTTGCGACCTTCTGATAAGCAAGGTCAATGGGGAAGCAAGATTCACTTAATGACCATGTTACTGACTTAACAATTGCAGTGTTTCACTTAACAACTGTGGCAAGAGAGGTCGTAAAATGGGATAAACTCCCTTAACAACTGTCCTTGCTTAGCAATGCAAATTTTGGGTTCAATTGTTGTCATAAGTTGAGGACTACCTGTACGGTGTTTCTCAACCTTGGTCACTGTACTGGCTGGGGAATTCTATTTAAAACATTGATGTTTCTTTCTTTCTTTCTTTCTTTCTTTCTTTCTTTCTTTCTTTCTTTCTTTCTTTCTTTCTTTCTTTCTTTCTTTCTTTCTCTCTCTCTCTCTCTCTCTCTCTTTCTTTTTCTTTTTCTTTTTCTTCCTTCCTTCCTTCCTTCCTTCCTTCCTTCCTTCCTTCCTTCTTTCCTTCCTTCCTTCCTTTCTATCCATCCATCCATCCATCCATCCATAATCAATCTACCTATCTATCCATCTATGGTATCTCTCTGTCTATCTGTCTGTCTGTCTCTCTCTCTTCTACCTTATCTATCTAAAACATCTATCTATCTCTATCATCTATCTGTCTGTCTGTCTGTCTGTCTGTCTGTCTGTCTGTCTGTCTGTCTATCTATCCATCCATCCATCCATCCATCCATCCATCCATCCATCCATCCATCCATTAATCCATCTATTTATCTATTATCTGTCTAAAACATTTATCTATCATCTCTCTCTCTCGTATCTATCTATCTATCTATCTATCTATCTATCTATCTATCTATCTATCTATCTATCTATCTATCTATCTATCTATCTATTCTCTCTCTTTCTCATCTCTCTCTCTCTTATCTGACTAAACATTTATCTATTATGTCTGACTGACTATCTCTCTCTTTTCTCTCTTCTCTCTCTTCTTTCTCTCCTACCTTATCTGTCTAAACATCTATCATCTATCTATCTATCTATCTATCTATCTATCTATCTATCTATCTATCTATCTATCTATCTATCTATCTATCTATCTATCTATCTATTCTCTCCTTCTCTTATCTCTCTCTTATCTGACTAAACATTTATGTATTATGTCTGACTGACTGACTGACTGACTCTCTCTCTCTCTCTCTCTCTCTTTTATCTATCATCTCTCTCTATTTGTCTGCCTGTCTGTCTCTCTCTACCTGTTGTATCTCTTTCTAAAACCTTGATCTCCCTGTGTATCTCTAGGCACCGGCCCCCCTCCGGCTCCCGAGGGAGCAGCTTCCCCCACCTCTAGCAGGTGGGAAGTGGAGGAGGAGGAGGTGGGGGAAGAGGAGAGTGCAGCCGACCAGTGGGAGGATGAAGACTGGAGCAGCTTGGAGGTAAAAGGTCATGGGGTGGGGGGGCGGGGGGGCAGCTTAAAACGCCTCTTGGCCAGAGAGCTGAAGAGCTGAGATGGATGAGAGATGCTAGATCCCCACAATCCATTTGCAGACAGTCCTCGACTTACAGCCATTCGTTTAGTGAGCGTTTGAAGTTACAACAGCACAGAAAAAAAAGTGACATGGCCGTTTTCCCCACTTAACGACCGTTGCAGCATACCCCGTTGCGTGATGAGAATGCAGGCAGGTGGCAACTGGCATGCGTTTATGACGGTTGCCTTGACCCCATGATTATCATTTGTATCCTTCCCAACCAGCTTCTCAGCAGCAAAGCCGATGGGGGATGCCGGATTCGCTTAATGACCATGTGATTCACTTAAGAACTGCAGTGATTTGCTTAACAAGCATGGCAGTAAATCAGATCTGGTCACATGGTCAGCTTCTTTTACAACCATTATGAGTTATTTCTGTCATGGGTAGACTCCCTGAAGGTCATAAGTGGAGGACTATCCATGAATATGTTCTATAAATAAATTGATGGATGATAAATAGATGGAAGAGAGAGAGGGAGGGAGGGAGAGGTAGGTAGGTATGTAGGTATTGGAGAGAGGTTTTAGAGATGATAGAATAGATGATAAGAGTTAAGAGATAGATAGATGATGATGGATGGATGGATGGATGGATGGATGGATGATAGGTAGGTAGGTAGATAGATATAGATGGATGATAGATAAATGTTTTAGACAGATAATAGATAAATGGATGGATGGATGGATGGATGGATGGATGGATGGATGGATGGATGGATGGATGGATGGATGGATGGATGGATGGATAGATAGATGATAGATAGATATAGATGATAGATAGATAGATAGATAGATAGATAGATAGATAGATAGATAGATAGATAGATAGATAGATAGATAGATAGATAGATAGATAGATAGATAGATAGATAGATAGATGATAGATAGATGATAGATACAGTTGTGCTCATAAGTTTACGTAACCTGGCAGAATTTATGATTTCCTGGCCATTTTTCAGAGAATATGAATGATAACACGAAATCATTATGATTGCAAAACAGTAAACACAGTTGATTGATAATAAATGGCTTCAGCCAAACACTAACCTTATGTGACAGAAAGGTTTTCGTGTTATCATTCAGGAGCCGAGGTGGCGCAGTGGTTAAAAGCAGCACTGCAACCTACTTCAGCTGACTGCTAGTTCAGCAGTTCAGCTGTTCAAATCTCACCGGCTCAAGGTTGACTCAGCCTTCCATCCTTCCGAGGTGGGTAAAATGAGGACCCAGATTGTTGGGGGCAATATGCTGAACTCTGTAAACCGCTTAAAGAGTGCTGTAAAGCACTATAGCAATAGCACTTTTCTTATATACCGCTTCATAGTGCTTTACAGCCCTCTCTAAGCGGTTTACAGAGTTCAGCATATTGCCCCCAACAATCTGGGTCCTCATTTTACCGACCTCGGAAGGATGGAAGGCTGAGTCAACCTTGAGCCTAGTGAGATTTGAACAGCTGAACTGTTGAACTAGCAGTCAGCCTGCAATGGCTGCATTTACCCACTGCACCACTTCAGCTCCTATGAAGCGGTATATAAGTCTAAGTGCTATTGCTAAGTGCTATTGCTATATTCTCTGAAAAATGGCCAGGAAATAATAAATTCTGCCAGGGTATGTAAACTTATGAGCACAACTGTAGATAGAAAGATAGATAGGCAGATAGGTTGATAGAGATGATAGATAGAGATGATAGATAGAGATGGATAGATGTGAGAGAGAGAGAGAGAAGAGAGAGGAGAGGGAGGGAGGGAGGGAGGGAGAACAAGAGACGTTTTGAAAGGGAACAGCAACTGAACTGCAGTGGCTGTGGGTGCTACACAACTGAATATCCCTTTTTCTCTTTGTGTCAACAGCAAGAAACAGAGCAGCCGAAGAGTCAGCCCAGCCCAGATGACTGGAACAGCCCTGGCTGGTCAGAACCGGCCCAGACTTTCGGCAGTAGGACAGTAAGTCTGCTTCAGGCTGCCTCAAACTAACTGGGTTTCCCTGCTTTGGCTTCATTCTCCACAGGTGTAGTTAGAATGACATACCAGCAGATGGCAGAGTGGGACTTGCCCTGCTCAGGTTCAGAAGATTGGGATTGGGATGGGAGACCACATGGTGAGCCACAACAGTAGGCTAGACAGGGAAGTAGAAAAAACATCCTGTAGGAAAGCCGGATGGTGGCTGTGAAAACTTCCTGGATGGGCCAACGTCAATCCCAAAGAACTAGCTTGGCTTGGAGGTCATTTTCGTTAAAATGAGGTTGGGGGACATTGGGGGCAATGTCCCAGGGATAACAAGGCATCTGTGGGGCTAGTGTCCCCCTCAAACCTCTGGAAACAATATAGGAAATCCCCCTTGTTTCTTTGTTCCAGAGGTTTGTGCTCTTTCATGAGGACTAGAAACTTCCCGATTTAAACATTTCTCTAGATTTTGCACAGACGGGGCTTTGTCTTCTGTTCCGTAGGTTATGACCACAGCTTCCGACACGCAGGACTCAGACTGGAGCAGCTCTGCCTGGGATCTGGAGCCGTCCTGGAGCCCCAAAAAGGGGGCAGCTATGCCCACGGACCCGCTCCCCTCCAGCCTCGGCACCAAAGCAGCTGTAACCCACCAAGACATCAAACCGGCGAGCGATTATAACTGGGGGAGCGCGGGCTCCGGGGACAAATCCGATCCGTTTTCCTGTCTGGCTGGGAAGCCAACATCGGAGAGGCAGGTGTGTGGCGGCTCTGGGGATGCAGCCTGTGTTGGGTGGATTAAACCATGGTTAGGTTCATCATGGAAGCTGTCAGGTTGCCCTAATGCTAACCCCGACTCCCATGCCACCTCCTCCTCCTCTGTGTCAGGGTTCCAAATAGCATCGAGAATTAAATCAGAGTCCGAGGCAAAGTATTCCTCAAAGTTCCAATTTATTAGCAGAGCCATGTGGGCACATCTGGGAGAAACCCGAATCTGAAGTCCCTGGAGTTTCTCCCACCCAGTTGAAAGTTCAAGCCCTTGTCCCACACCCCCAAGTCCATCACGTTGACCAATCTTCATCTGACAACTTGGCAGGATCCTCCCATCTCCTTCCGTGCAGGTGCAGGAGTGCGAAGACAAAGGACAACCTTGACTATCTAGAAAGAATTTGTTACGGCTACATACAGACAGCCCTCATGCAATTCCCCCTCCCAAATTCCCACAGTAAAGAATGCACATTAAAATACCTATGAAGTGTGGCAGGTCAAAGACCCCGACTAAAATGGCTTCCGCCTGACACTCCAATTTGGCTGCTGGAGGGGCCGGCAGCCGGCAGGCCACAACACAGAGGTGGAGCTCTTGCTTCACAATCAGGAGGTTGTGAGTTCGATCCTAGGTAGAGGCAGATTTGGGCTTGCTTGGGCAGGGGGTTGGACTAGATGACCTGCAAGGTCCCTTCCAACTCTGTTAATCTGTTAATTATCCACACAGGGACTAGAAACAGGAGAATGCAACTTCTTTTTTTCTTAAAGATTGACCGGATCACAACCACACCCTCAACCCCACATATAGAGTTGTAGGGTGGTACAAATGCCAGGCCAGCCTTTAAACTTGTCTGTTCTGTGCTTCCTTAGAAAAACGCCGACGCTCTGCGTGAATGGACCTTTGAGGAAAACTGGGCCACGCTGGACTCCGACCAAGGTACAGTTCCTTCCCGTCAGTGTAGTTATCCATGTAGTATGGATGTAGTACAGGTAGTCCTCAACGTACGACCTCAATGGAGGCCAAACGTTCTGTTGTTGAGACATTTGTTAAGTGAGTTTTGCCCTGTTTTAGCAATAACAATAGCACTTAGACTTATGTACCGCTTCACAGTGCTTTCCAGCCCTCCCTAAGCGGTTTACAGAGTCAGCCTATTGCCCCCAACAATCTGGGTCCTCGTTTTACCCACCTCAGAAGGACCGAAGGCTGAGTCAACCTTGAGCCAGTCAGGATTGAACTGCTGGCAGTGGGCAGAGTTAGCCTACAATACTACATTCTGACAACTGGGGAGGGAGGGAGGGAGGGAGGGAAGGAAGGACAGAGAAGGGGGAAGGAAGAAAGAAAGAAAGAAAGAAGGGAAGAAGGAAGTAGGGAAGGGAGGAAGGAAGGAAGGTGGGGGGAAGGAAGGGAGGGAGAAGGAAGGAAGGAAGGAAGGGCAATAGCAATAGCACTTAGACTTATATACTGCTTCACAGTTCTTTACAGCCCTCTCTAAGCAGTTTACAGAGTCAGCCTCTTGGCCCCAACAATCTGGGTCCTCATTTTACTGACCTGGGAAGGATGGAAGGCTGAATCAACCAAAATAGAAAATAAAATGGCATGGCATGGCACAGCACAACACAGCACAGCACAGCACAGCACAGAATAGAAAATAGGAAATAGAATAGAATGCATAATAGAATAGAGTAGAATGGGATGGAATCTAATAGAATACTGAATAGGATAGAATAGATGACAGAAGATAGAGAATAGAATATAGAGTAGAATAGAAAATAGAATAGAATGCAGAATAGAATAGAAAATTAGAAGATAAAATAGAAACAGAATAGAATAGCAATAACAGTGCTTCACAGCCCTCTCTAAGCGGTTTACAGAGTCAGCCTCTTGCCCCCAACAATCTGGGTCCTCATTTTACTGACCTTGGAAGGATAGAAGGACGAGTCAACCTGGAGCCGGTCAGGATCGAACCGCTGGCAGTCGGCAGAATTAGCCTGAAATACTGGATCCTAACCGCTGCGCCACCAAGAACTTTCTTGCCACAGTTGTTAAGTGAATCAGTGCAGTTGTTAAGTTAGCCACACGGTTGTTAAGTGAATCTGGCTTCCCCATTGACTTTGCTTGTCAGAATGTCATAAAAGCTGATCATGTGACCCCAGGGTACTGCAACCGTCATAAGTGTGAGTCAGTTGCCAAGTATCTGAATGTTGATCACGTGACCACGGGGATGCTGCCATAGTTGTAAGTATGAAAAGTGGTCCTAAGGCACTTTCTTCAGTGCCGTTGTAACCTGAGTTACTAAATGAACTGTTGTAACTGGAGGACTACCTGTATTATTATTATCTTTATTATTATCATTATCATTATTATTATTAACTTTTATTCATTAAACATGAAACTCAGTCAACTGAACATTTAAAAATGCATCACAAATATCATTAACTGGCTCTGATGGTCGATACGGGTTGCTGCCAGAGTCCTAGGTATCAACCAAGTACTTTCTTAAGATGTACGATGTTCCGAGTAGCGCAGTTTTTTGCAGTTCCGCTGGTGTTATTGCAGGAAGCTGCAATTTCTTTATTATTATTATTGTTATTGTTGTTATTCTGTTGCTTTGGACATCAGAGTTTCTGCACGGGACACAAATTCTTTGTGTGTCTAATCACACGCCAAATAAAGTGTTCTATTCTATATTCTATATTCTATTCTATTCTATTCTATTTTCTATTCTATCCTCTATTCTATTCCTATTCTATATTCTATTCTACATTCTATTCTATTCTATTTTCTATTTTCTATTCTATTTTATTCCATTCCATTCCATCCTATCCTATATTCTATTCTACATTCTATTCTATTCTATTCTATTCCATTCCATCCTATCCTATATTCTATTCTATTCTATATTCTATTCTACATTTTATTCTATTCTATTCCATTCCATTCCATCCTATATTCTATTCTATATTCTATTCTACATTCTATTCTATTCTTTTCTATTTTCTATTCTATCCTCTATTCTATTCCTATTCTATATTCTATTCTACATTCTATTCTATTCTATTTTCTATTTTCTATTCTATTTTATTCCATTCCATTCCATCCTATCCTATATTCTATTCTACATTCTATTCTATTCTATTCTATTCCATTCCATCCTATCCTATATTCTATTCTATTCTATATTCTATTCTACATTTTATTCTATTCTATTCCATTCCATTCCATCCTATATTCTATTCTATATTCTATTCTACATTCTATTCTATTCTCTATTCTCTATTCTCTATTCTATTCTATTCTATTCCATTCCATTCCATTCCATTCCATCCTATCCTATATTCTATTCTATTCTACATTCTATTCTATTCTATTCTATTCTATTCTATATCCTATTCTATATCCTATTCTATATTCTATTCTATTCTATTCTACATTCTATTCTATATCCTATTCTATATTCTATCCTATCCTATCCTCTATTCTATTCCTATTCTACATTCTATTCTATTCTTTTCTATCCTATCCTATCCTATCCTAGCCTAGCCTAGCCTATCCTATCCTATCCTATCCTATCCTATCCTATCCTATCCTATCCTATCCTATCCTATCCTATCCTATCCTATCCTATTCTCCTTTATTTCTATTCTATTCGTCTCCGCCCTGGCTATGCTCGGACGGACTCGGCAGACCCCCGGCCACTTTCTCTTTCCGGATCTGCAGGTCACAGCAAGACGGAACTGGCCCGGAAGAAACGAGAAGAGAGGCGCCAGGAAATAGAAGCCCGACGAGCCGAGAAAAAGGCAGCCAAGGGACCTATGAAGTTGGGGGTCAGGAAATTGGACTGAGACTCTGCCCCACGCCCTGTTCTCCCACCCCCCACCCCCATGTTTGGACAGCTTGATGCCTTCAAAGAGACCGCAAGGAGGAGGCGAAGGGTCTGCAACTCTGGCTCCCCAACCCAGTTTTGAAAGGGGGTGGAAATTCGGGCTTCCCTCCATCCGGTCTTGCTTGACGCGGGGACTGCCATTCACACAGCCAGGCCCACCTGCATCACACCTTCCTTTGCAACTCTGCTGGCCCCGATTTCTCTGGTTTCAGATAGTTAAACGTAGACTTCTGGAAGCCTTGGGGTGAGAGGGGTGGGGGGAAGCGAGGGTTGGATCCGTCACACGGTCTCTTGGTCTCTGCGCAAAGAAAATGAGACTTTTGCACAGAGGCAAAGGACCAAGTGTGCGCGTATGTGGGTGTGCGTGCGTGCGTGCAGGTGATAATTCATGCCTGTTTTATCAGCTGACACAGAAGCAGAGAAATGAATTATGAATGAAAAGCTGCAAGGATTCCCACAATCCCTGGCCAATCTCTCTCCCTCCCTCTCTCTCTCTCTCTCTCTCTCTCTCTCTCTCTCTCTCTCTCTCTCTCTCTCACTGTCTCTCTGTCTTTTTCTCCATTTTTCATTCTTTCTCTCTTTCTCTTTCTGTCTCTGTCTCTGTCTCTCTTTTTCTTTCTTTTTCTCTCTTCTCTCTCCGTCTGTGTGTCTCTCTGTCTCTGTTTCTGTCTTTCTCTCTCTCTGTCTCTCTTTCTTTCTTTCTCTGTCTCTCTCTCTTCCACCACCCCCACCTCTGGTTTGCACATGCAAACCAAACCAAACATCTGCCCTTGCTTGGCATGGCAAACTTGGTTAAACTTGGCTTAATCCTTGGGTGGCTTTGCCGGCAAAGTGCAGCTGCCTCAGTGTGACAGTTTGCAAATCTGGAAAACGGGTTAATTCCGAGAAGGAAAAAGTGATGCATTCCACACACACACACCCCTTTCCAGGCATAAACCTTGCAATTTGGCTGGTTTTCGGCAACCAAGGTGGGGGGGGTGGGGAGAAAGGCATATTTTGGTTTTTTCCCTCAGCGCTACTGAGAATTATGGCTGGAGGGGGGGTGGGCAGCAACGAGAATCTCAATCCCCCCCCCCGTGTTTTTTCTTTTAGTAAAATAGCTTTCAAACGACTTCAGGAGATGGTTCGGCGCAATTATTTTACTGCTTTTACCACCTGATGAAAACTGCACACTTGAGTCAAAGGTCTGGACTTGAACCCAGGAAACTAGGAAAAACATCCTCAACCTTCTGTTACTTCTCCAGTTACTCCGGAATTATTTCAAGAAACATTCAGGCAGTGAATGTAAATTTTTTTTCTTTAATGTGCATTCACCCAGAGGTTAGACCTCTCCTGTTTCGATATGGCTGGAAATAGCTTAGCTTTTTTTTTTTTAAGTAAACATTAAAAGGGTCTTTAAAAGTGTCCTGACCAAAGGTCCTGACTCCATGGCTATTTGTGCAACAAGCAGGACGGGGAAGAATTGGTGTGGGCAGTGGGATCCACAAAGCAGCAGGTCCCGTTTCCTCCAAGGTTCAGTGCAGGAGGGAGATGGAGCCACTGTCCCACCGTAGGATTAAGTGCAGCACAGGTACGGCTCTCCTGCGGCAGATCCAGAGTCCAGCCGCTGCCCGTCCTTCTTCTTCCTCGCCTCCCTCCCTAGATAGCAACAAGCAGGCGCATCAAACGAGCTGGATGTTCTCTTGCAAACTGGCACCGGCGTGCTTGTTTCACATGTGGTGCAGCTGGGCACCGGCAGCCCCCGGGCCCCTCCTGTCATGTGGCGCTCCTTGGGCTGGACGGGAGGCTGGAATCCGAGACCTGTTGTGGGGGGAAAAAGCGAGATCTTAAGAGGGACCTGGGTTGTAGAATTTTAGAGAAGAAACTCCCAACGGAAACAGAATAAGAGAGTTGGAAGGGACCCTTGGAGGTCTTCTAGTCTAATCCCCTGCACAAGCAGGAGACCCTAGACCAGGGCTGTCAAACTTGGATTTCCTTGAAGGTCGCATCAGGGTTGTTGTCAGGCCGAAGCCATATTTTATTTGAGACTTTGGCCTGCCACACTTGATGTTTTAGGACAGTGATGGCGAACCTTTTTTCCCTCAGGTGCCGAAAGCGCGTGTGCGCACGCTATCACGCATGTGCGAGTGCCCACACCCATAATTCAATGCCTAGGGAGGGCTAAAACGGCCTCCCCCGCCCCCACGGGCCTGCCCTCTGGAGGCCAGAAACGGCCCCTTTCCCAACTTCTGGTGGGTCCGGTAGGCCCGTTTTTCACCCTCCCCATGTTCCAAAGGCTTCCCTGGAGCCTGGGGAGGATGAAAATGCCCCCCCGGGGCCCTCCGGAAACCTAAAATGCCCTCCCAGAGTCTCCGTGCCAGCCGAAAATCAGCTGGCCGGCACGCACATGCGCGCTGGAGCTGAGCTAGGGCAACGGCTCGCGTGCCAGCAGATATGGCTCCACGTGCCACCTGTGGCACGCGTGCCATAGGTTCGCCATCACTGCTTTAGGATGTATTCTTGCTATGGGAATTTGGGAGGGGCTGTTGAATGAGCAATGTAGACATGTAGCCATAACAAATTCCTTTTGCAAGAATACATTCTAAAGCGGAGGTCTTCAAACTTGGCAACTTTAAGACTTGTGGACTTCAACTCCCAGAATTCTCCAGCCAGCATAGCTGGAGAAGTCTTAAAAGCATAGCTGGCTGGAGAATTCTGGGAGTTAAAGTCCACAAGTCTTAAAAATTGCCAAGTTTGAGGACCCCTGTTTTAAAGCATCAAGTGTGGCAGGTTTGAACTCGGAGGGCCGGAGGCGTGGTGTGGCCATGGTGGACGTGGCAGGGGGCATGGCCATGGGCGTGACACGGGACTCATGTTGGGGGCACCTGTGGTGGCCAAGTGCTAAGGCAGCACTTCCCTGAGACCGACCCTCTCATTATAATCTTCCTTCCTTCTTCTTCTTTTTCCTTTCCTCTTCTGGCAGAGGCACTGTGGGCTGGTCCTTTGCTGTTTCCAGGCCAGCACTGTGGGCCAGATCTAAGCACCACATGGGCTGGATCCGGCCCGCGAGCCTTGGAGTTTGACACCCCTGGACTAGACATTCGCAATTCCTGCAAATCCTCAAATACTGGAATATCTGCTATCATGTCACCCCCTAGTCCTTCTTTTCTCTAGACTGGCCAATCCCAAATCCTGCAGCCGTTCATCGTATGTTTTAGCCTCCAGACCCTTAATCATCCTGGTTGCTCTTCTCTGCCCTCTTTTTAAACTGTCAACATCTTTTCTATATTGTGATGACCAAAACTGGATGCAGTATTCCAGGTGGGGCAGAGGTGGGTTCTAACTTACCTCGCCGCCAGTTCGCTTCCTCCCGGGCTGCATGGCTGTGCGCGGGCATGCGCAGTGCTAAAAATTTGCAAAAAATTCCAAAACAAAAAGCCAAAAACAAGATGGTGGCGCATGCGCAGTGCCGGAAACTAGGTTTGTGCGCATGCGCAGAAGAAAAAATCAGCAAAAAATTCCATATATATACTGTATGAAAGCTGTGATGCTTTCTCCCATATTTGGGTACACCAGGACAATACGACAGAAAAACATATATAACCCTTTCCTGGTGAAGAGCTGATAGGGAATAGAGCCTGTGGCCTAATGGCTAAGCTGCTGCCTTACAAGGCAGGCAGCCCAGGTTCAAATCCCAGTAAGGGTATGGCTATCTGACGAGGGCTAAGTAGCTCGAAATAGATCTATAATAGTCTCCCTTTATTTTCATTTATCAGCAAAAAATGCTACACACACACACACTGTGTGTGTGTAGCATTTTTTGCTGATAAATGAAAATAAAGGGAGACTATTATAGATCTATTTCAATCTACTTAGCTCTCATCAGATAGCCATACCCTTATAAAAATCCCCCCAAAAAGCTGGACCGGCACCAACAGAACCGGATCCGTAACGTCACCAGCTGTTTGCTATCGGTTCTATAGAACTGGTGCGAACCGGGAGGAACCCACCTCCGAGGTGGGGCCTTACTAAGGCTTTGTAAAGTGATACTAGCGATCTACGTGTGATCTTGATGCTGTCCCTCTGTTAATACAGCCTAGGATTGCGTTGGCTTTTTTTTGGGGGGGGGGCAGCTCTGCTCAACCACCGCAAACGCACTTGGGGCATGTCATGAACACACACCCCCCCAGTTCCGCACTCAGAGTTTCCATTTTTGTTGTCCCTTACCTCTCCCAGTGATGAAACGCCGGAGTAGAAAGACTGCGGAGACACCGAGGAGTTGTCAGAGATCGAACTGGCTGACTTGAGTCTTACTGTGGAACGAGAAAATAGAGAAGGCAATTAGCAAGAGACTAGAGCTGCAGGGGATGCTTTCTTCCAAGAGAGGCCCTTGATGAATTTAGAATAGAAATAGAAAGAATAGGAATAGGAATAGGAATAGGAATTAGAATTAGAATAGAATAATAGGATAGGATAGGATAGGATAGGATAGGATAGGATAGGATAGGATAGGATAGGATAGGATAGGATAGGATAGGATAGGATAGGATAGGATAATAAGAGAGTAATAATAGAACAGAACAGAACAGAACAGGAGCTGGAAGGGACCTTGGAGTTCTTCTAGTCCAGCCCCCTGCTCAAGCAGGAGAACCTATACAATCTCAGACAAATGACTGCCCAATCTCCTCTTAAAAACCTCCAGTGTTGGAGCACCCACAACTTCTGGTGGCAAGCAGTTCCACTGGTTAATGGTCCTCCCTGTTAGGAAGTTTCTCCTTAATTCCAGGTTGCTTCTCTCCTTGGTTAGTTTCCATCCATTGTTTCTTGTCCTGCCTTCTGGTGCTTTGGAGAATAATTTGACCCCCTCTTTTTTGGGGCAGCCCCTCAAATATTGGAAGACTGCTATCATGTGCCCCCTGGTCCTTGTTATCTCTAGACTAGCCATAACCCATTTCCTGGAATCATTCTTGATATGTTTTTGTCTCCGGGCCTTTGATCATCTTAGTTGCTCCTCTCTGAACTTTTTCCAATGTCTCAACATCTTTTTTGTAGTCTGGTGACCAAAATTGGTTGCAATATTCCAGGTGTGGCCTTACTAGGGTTTTGTAAAGCGACACTAAGACTTCTCGTGATCTTGATTCTATGCCTCTGTTTATACAACAGTGGACTTCAATTCCCAGAATTCCCCAGCGATCATGGCTACTGCTGAGACTTCTGGGATTTACAGTCCATGCAGTTGGAAGGCTGAGCTGGAAGACCACACCTGTAATTACAGGTAGTCCTTGACTTAAGAACAGTTTGTTTAGTGACCTTTTGAAGTTACAATCGCATTGAAAATAGTGACTTAGTCACGCTTATGACTGCTTCAGTGTCCTTATGGACAGGTGATCAAAATTCAGACCTCTGACTCATATTTATGACGGTTGCAAAGTCCCGGGGATATATGATCCCCTTTTGCGTCCTTCTGACAAGCCAAGTCAAGGGGGAAGCCAGATTCACTTAACAACCATTTTACTAACCTAACAAACTGCAATGATTCACTTAACAACGGTGGCAAGAAAGGTCGCAAAATGAGGCAAAAGTCACTTAGCAACAGAAATTTTGGGTTCAATTGTGGTCGTTAAGTCGAGGACTATTCGTACTCCCCAACCCACTGCTCTAGGACCCCTTAAAAGCCCCACCCACCCACCCACATCCCAAGTGGCCCTTGCTTCCCAGGGTGCTTCTTACGTGAGGAAACAGACCCCAAAGGGGTCCCGTTGTGGCCCTCAGGCGATGGCCGTCGCATCTCGGAGAGGCTACTGCAGCGCATTCGGACGTCGGCCTCCTGCCTCTTCTCTTCCTGCGCCTGGAAGTAGGGTTAAGAAGTCGGGTGGAGAATAAACAATGTTGGGTTGGAAGGACTCCTGACTACATTATCTGCAGCAGCAGTTTAAGAAATGCCCAATTCTTGCATGCAGAATAAACCATAATTTTCAGATCAATCAATCACAATAGAGCTGGAAGGGACCTTGGAGGTCTTCTAGTCCAACCCCTACTCAAGCAGGAGACCCTATACAATTTGAGACAAGTGGCTGTCCAGTCTCCTCTTAAAAGCCTCCAGTGATGATGGGAGCACCCACAACTTCTGGAGGGAAGCTGTTCAAATTTCTAGGTTCCATCATATCTCAAGACTTAAAATGAACACCTAACATCAAAAATGTCAGCAAAAAAGCACAACAAAGAATGTTCTTTCTGCGCCAACTCAGGAAGCTCAAACTTCCCAAGGAGCTGCTGATCCAGTTCTACAAAGGAATCATTGAGTCTGTCATCTGCACCTCTATAACTGTCTGGTTCGGTTCTGCAACCCAACAAGACAGACACAGACTTCAGAGGATAATCAGAACTGCAGAAAAAACAATTACTGCCAACCTGCCTTCCATTGAGGACCTGTATCCTGCACGAGTCAAAAAGAGGGCTGTGAAAATATTTACTGACCCCTCGCATCCTGGACACAAACTGCTTCAACTCCTACCCTCAAAACGACACTATAGAGCACTGCACACCAAGACAACTAGAAACAATAACAGTTTTTCCCCGAACGCCATCACTCTGCTAAACAAATAATTCCCTCACCACTGTGCAGTGTCATCACAGTTGTGGCCCCCAACCTTTCCGGCTTTGGGGACCGGCCATGGATGGGAGAGGAAAGGGTTCCATGTGAGCGGCAGGTGAACACGCGCGCCTGCCCTTGCACAGACCGGTCCCAAACGGGCCGCGGCCCAGTACCGGCCCGTGGATTGGGGACCCCTGATGCAAAGGGTAGCAGAACCGTGTTTACTCACCAAGTGTAGATCCTGTAGTTGACGCTGCTTTTCGCTCGGGCCGACGTGGACCAGGTGGTTGAAGTTACTCGGGGAAGAGATGAGCCTGGCGCGGAGACTGGGGTTACGCATCATCTCTCTGCGAGGAAGAGATGAGGGGTAGCGCCTAGCACGGGGCACCCTGCTCAGCAGTGCCAGCCAGCTGGCAGCGGATCAAAGCCACACGGCTCCCTGAGACACTTCCTGGCTGGGTTCACACAACTGCCTTAACTTGCTCCCTCCATCTGTCTTCCGGCACAACTTATGACGGCACTCGGGATTAGAATTTCCGTTGGTAAGCAATGCAAAATTATTTCTTTATTTAGCGCACAGCATACAGATAGTTCTCAACTTAGGACAACGAAACCCAAAATTTCTGCTGTCAAACGAGACAGATAAGTGAACTTAGTCCCATTTTACGACCTTTCTTAGCAGAACTGCACTGCAATTGTGAAGTTAGTCACACGGTTATTAAGTGAATATGGCTTCCCCATTGACTTTGCTTGTCGGAAGGTCGGAAAAGGGGATCACGTGACCACGGGACACTGAAACCGTCACAAGTACATGCCAGTTGCCAAGCGTCTGAATTTTGATCACATGACCATGGGGATGCTGCAACAGCCGTTAACTGTGGGAAAATGGTCCTAAGTCCCTTTTTTCAGTGCCGTTCTAACTTTGAACGGTCACTAAATGAACTGTTGTAAGTTGAGGACTACCTGTTAAGCAAAAAAAATTGTTGTAAGCTGCCGAGAGTCGCCTTGTGGTGAGATGGGTGGCGAACAAATTTATAATAATAATAACAGAGTTGGAAGGAGCTGAAGTGGTGCAGTGGTTAAATGCAGCCATTGCAGGCTGACTGCTAGTTCAACAGTTCAGCTGTTCAAATCTCACTAGGCTCAAGGTTGACTCAGCCTTCCATCCTTCCGAGGTCGGTAAAATGAGGACCCAGATTGTTGGGGGCAATATGCTGAACTCTGTAAACCGCTTAGAGAGGGCTGTAAAGCACTATGAAGCGGTATATAAGAAAAGTGCTATTGCTATATTGCTAAGGGACCTTGGAGGTCTTCTAGTCCAACCCCCTGCTTAGGCAGGAAACCCTACACCACTTCAGTCAAATGGTTATCCAACATCTTCTTAAAAACTTCCAGTGTTGGAGCATTCACAACTTCTGGAGGCAGGCTGTTCCACTGATTAATTGTTTTACCTGTCAGGAAATTTCTCCTTAGTTCTAAGTTGCTTCTCTCCTTGATTAGTTTCCACCCATTGCTTCTTGTCCTGCCCTCAGGTGCTTTGAAGAATAGTTTGACTCCCTCTTCTTTGTGGCAACCCCTGAGATATTGGAACACTGCTATCATATCTCCCCTGGTCCTTCTTTTCATTAAACTAGACATACCCAGTTGCTGCAACCGTTCTTCATATGTTTTAGCCTCCAGTCCCCTAATCATATTTGTTGCTCTTCTCTGCAATCTTTCCAGAGTCTCAACATCCTTTCTACTTATTTATTATTTAATAAATTATTTATTATTTAATAAATAATAAACAAGAATAAAAAATATCCAGCCATTTGGATTTGCATAGTATGCTGAGCCACATCAAAATTAACCAGGATTACAATTAACCAACCATGGCCTGCAGTGGAACCTTTTCGCTGGCCTAGGTAAAGGAGAACGGCCCCGGATTTTGCGACAGCTTGGGTAACTTCTGAATAGCAGCGGTCAGAAAATGCCCAGGCTGCCCTCTCTGCTCAGCCTCACCTCCTCTGATGTTGCCGCTCCTCCTCGGAGATCCGGAAAGAGAAGCACCGCTTGTGTCTAGTCCTCATGAGGTACCGCCGGCTGTTATCAGTGGTCTGGGGGATTTCGAACTCATCCTGGTCTGGAGAAGGAAGGAAATTTCAGGCTCCTCCCATCAAATTTAGATTTGCACAATGCACTGATGTTAGTGAATGATTTAATTAACAGTTTAAGAGAGTTGGAAGGGACCTTGGAGGTCATCTAGTCCAACCCCCCCCCCCCGCCCAAGCAGGAGACCCAACACCATTTCTGACAGATGGCAGTCCAGTCTCTTCTTGAAAGCCTCCAGGGATGAAGCTCCCACAACTTCTGAAGGAAACTTCTTTTCCATGGATTGATTGTTCTCACCGTCAGAAAATTCCTCCTTATTTCCAGGTTGAATCTCTCCTTGATCAGTTTCCATCCATTCTTCCTTGTCTGGCCTTCAGTTGCCTTGGACCCCCTCCTCTCTGTGGCAGCCCCTCAAATATTGAAAGACTGCTATCCTGTCTCCCCTGGTCCTTCTCTTCACTAGACTAGCCATGCCCAGTTCCTGCAACCGTTCTTCATAAGTTTTAGCCTCCAGTCCCCTTATCAGTGGTGGGTTCCTACCGGTGCGGTCCACTCTACCGCACCAGTAGCGGCGGGCTGGTGACGTAATTTGCGCACGACACCGGTCCTTCGTCTTCACCGGTCCGTCGTGCGTCGCCATATTTTTTTCAGAATTTTTGGTTTTTTGCGCATGCGCGGAAGAAAAATCTTGCGAGGGGCGTGCGCATGTAGCGTGCGCGCGCATATGAAACATGGAGATGCACACACAGCACACCGGTAGCAACTTCAAGAGCAACCCGCCCCTGCCACTAATCATCCTGGTTGCTCTTCTCTGCA
This sequence comes from Diadophis punctatus similis, assembly GCA_023053685.1. Taxonomy (NCBI): domain Eukaryota; kingdom Metazoa; phylum Chordata; class Lepidosauria; order Squamata; family Dipsadidae; genus Diadophis; species Diadophis punctatus. The sequence continues at coordinate 10,260,061 of JALIGW010000011.1, forward strand.
CTCTTTCTAGAGTCTCAACATCTTTTTTATAGTGTGGTGACGAAAACTGGATGCAGTACTAAGGCTTTATAGAGTGGTATTAGCACCTCTTGGCTAGTTGGTTTAGTCTCAGACGCAGCGCAATCTGATAACTTGCACTTTATTGCAATTTTAATGTGAATTTTTAATTTATAAATACAGATAGTCCTTGACTTACGACCACAATTGAGCCCCAAAATTTCTGTTGCTAAGTGAGACATTTGTTAAATGAGTTTTGGCTCATTTTACGACCTTTTCTTGCCACAGCTGCTAAGCGAATCACTGCAGTTGATAAATTAGTCACCCGGTCGTTAAGTGAATCTGGCTTCCCCATTGACTTTGGTCGCAAAAGGGGATCACATGAACCTGAGACACAGCAACGGTCATAAATATGAACCAGTGGCCAAGCGCCTGAATTTTGATCACATGACTGTGGGGATGCTGCAATGGTCATAAGTGTGAAAAACGGTCATAAGTCACATTTTTCAGTGTTGTCGTAACTTTGATCAGTCACCGAATGAACTGTTGTAAGTCTAGGACTACCTGTATATATATATTTCTGGTTTCATTTTAATGTAAGCCGCCCAGCGAGATGGATGGCAAGCAAATTTAATAAATAAATAAATAAATCTGCAGATCCACAAAATAATTGCACTTAGACCTGGGTCAGATTGTTGTGCGAATGCAGCTCCCATTCCCTCCACAAAGTCCTGGGTCTTGCCCTTTACCTGCTTGGCAGCCCCTCCTTACCTGCGCCTTTGTTCCTGAGGTACGTCAGCCGGACCTTTTCGCTGCCAAAGGTGCACAACGAGCCTTCGGGATTCAGTGCGCGCACCTGAGCGGAGGACACAGGGATGAGCCACGGTGGCTCAGTGGTTAGAGTGCAGTACTGCAGGCAACTTCTGCTGCCTGCCGGCTGCCTGCAATTTGGCAGTTCGAATCTCACCAGGCTCCAGGTTGACTCAGCCTTTCGTCCTACCGAGGTCGGTAAAATGAGGACCCAGATTGTTGGGGGCAATAGGCTGACTCTGTAAACCGCTTAGAGAGGGCTGGAAAGCACTGTGAAGCGGGATATACATAAGTCTATTGCTATTTTCCTTCCTTCCTTCCTTCCTTCCTCCCTCCCTCCCTCCCTCCTAAAGATTGACTCAGCCTTCCTTCCTTCCGAGGTGGGTAAAATGAGGACCCAGATTGTTGGGGGCAAGAGGCTGACTCTGTAAACCGCTTAGAGAGGGCTGGAAAGCCCTGCGGAGCGGTGTATAAGTCTTAAGTACTATTTCTTTCTTTCTTTCTTTCTTTCTTTCTTTCTTTCTTTCTTTCTTTTTCTTTCTTTCTTTCTTTCTTTCTTTCTTTCTCTCTCCCTCCCTCCCTCCCTCCCTCCTCCCTCCCTTCCTTCAGGCCATCCTTCCGAGGTGGATAAAATGAGGACCCAGATTGTTGGGGGCAAGAGGCTGACTCTGTAAACCGCTTAGGGAGGGCTGTAAAGCACTGTGGAGCGGTAGATAAATCTTAAGTGGTATTGCCCTTCCTTCCTCCCTCCCTCCCTCCCTCCCTCCCTCCCTGTGGTTAAAATACAGAATTGCAAGCAAACTCTGTCCACTGCCAGCAGTTCGATCTTGACCGGCTCCAGGTGGACTCAGCCTTCTGTCCTTCCCAGGTGGGTAAAACGAGGACCCAGATTGTTGGGGGCAAGAGGCTGACTCTGCAAAACTGCTTAGGGAGGGCTGGAAAGCGGTATAGAAGTCTAAGTGCTATCGCTATTGCTATCAATGGATAAATCCTAAACCTCCAATGGGCCAACTGCTCTTCTGTTATAACTTCAACGTCAAGGATAGACACAGGACTACACACACACACACACACACACACACACACACACACACACACACACACACACACACTAACACCACACATGCACACTAACACCACACACGCACATACATCCATACTGCTAAAATCATGGCTTAAAGGCATCCGCCTCACACCCGCGGCGTCTATTTTGTGAAAGCGCTCACGGCCAGCTGCCAAGCCTGCATCCTGATCGCTGATCCAGCACCTCTTTCATTTCGTAAAGTTTTAAGCTTTTGTTGTTTTGAGGATAGAAAACATGGCGGGCACCTTTTTCAGACAGATGGTCTGAATCCACTCGGCCTTCCGGACGTCAAATATATCCAGGCTGTTTTCGCTGAATACTGACAAATAAGGAGCATTGTAGCCTGGAACGGAAAAGAGAACGGGGTTAATGCCGGTGTGCCAAGTCTAGCCCTCATGCCCACAGCCACCCACATTCTCCCACAATCCTGCCGATTACGCTGCGATTGGTTTAATGCTGGTTTACCAAATAAGCCAGAATGGGCTGGGCTTTGTAGCCGAGGGGCCATGGCTGCATTCATTGACATCGAATTAGAATTACAAATATTGGAGTAGGATCCGTATTCCAATACAGAAGATTCTTAAAGTGAGCATAAAGATAAAACCGGAAATTTTTCTTTGGAGTTTCATGGAAAAAGACTTGGATATATCTATATCTATATCTATATCTATATCTATATCTATATCTATATCTATATCTATATCTATCTATCTATCTACCTACCTACCTACCTACCTACCTACCTACCTACCTACCTACCTATCTATCTATATATATATATGTAGGATTTTTTATTTTTTTTTGCTGATAAATGAAAATAAAGGGAGACTTTATATATATATATATATATATATAAAGTTTGATGTTTTATATATATGTTGACGGCAACAAGATTACTTGAGGCGCAAAAATAGAAGGGCATTTCGATTGCCACAATGGAGGAATGGCTGCAAAAGCCAATAGAGGTGGCAGAGATGGCTAAATTGAATGCTTTGATCAAAGAAAAAAAAATCAAAATTACTTTTGTTTGTACTTGGACTTTGTGCTTGAGGTAGAAAAACAGGAAACTTTGATTTTGGGTTTTACCGATTACACACATTTGTTGATATAGAAATGGCTAGTTTATACTATTATGTAAAAGTAAAAAGTTGAGGTTTGATGTTATCTTACTCTACTGCACCAAAGGGAGTCAGGAAGTCAATGGCTTTTCTTTCTTTTTCTATTTCTATTCTACACTACTCCCTTCCCTATTTTTCCTATTGAATAGAATAGAATAGAATAGAATAGAATAGAATAGAATAGAATAGAATAGAATAATAGGAATAGGAAAGAATAGAATAGAATAGAATAATAGGAATAGGAATAGAATATAATAGAATAATAGGAATAGAATAGAATAGAATAGAATAGAATAATAGGAATAGGAAAGAATAGAATAGAATAGAATAATAGAATAATAGGAATAGAATAGAATAGAATAGAATAGAATAGAATAGAATAGAATAGAATAGAATAGAATAGAATAGAATAGAATAATAGGAATAGGAATAGGAATAGGAATAGGAATAGGAATAGAATAGAACTGGAAGGGACCTTGGAGGTCTTCTAGTCCAGCCCCCTGCTCAAGCAGGAGAACCTATACAGATGGCTGTCTAGTTTCTTCTTAAAAATCGCCAGTGATGGAGCACCCACGATTTCTGGTGGCAAGCTGTTCCACTGGTTAATTGTTCTCACTGTTAGGAAGTTTCTCATTAATTCCAGGTTGCTTCTCTCTTTGGTTAATTTCCAACCATTGTTTCTTACAGATTAACAGAGTTGGAAAGGACCTTGTAGGTCATCTAGTCCAACCCCCCCCCCGCCCAAGCAGGAGACCCTACACCATTTCTGACAAACAGCAGTCCAATTTCTTCTTGAAAGCCTCCAGTGATGAAGCTGCCACAACCTCCGAAGGCAACTTCTGTTCCATGGGTTGATGGTTCTCAGTCAGGAAATTTCTCCTTATTTTTCTATGTTGAATCTCTCCTTGATTAGTTTCCAACCATTGTTTCTTGTCTGGCCTTCGGGGGCTTTGGAGAATAATTTGACCCCCTCTTCTTTGTGGCAGCCCCTCAAATACTGGAATACTGCTATCATATCATTTGTCTTTGCATTTTTTGTATTTTATATTACAAACAAATTTTTAAAAAGTTAATGACATCAATTAGAATTACAATTGAAATTATCCTTCGATAATGAATATCCTAATCGCTCCTTCCGATGCATTCAAAACAAGAGCAGCATCAGACCCCGATTGTAGGCTCAGCACTGCCCAGGAGCCTGTCAACTCTGAAGTTGGCCTTACGGCGGCCATCTTAGAGGCTTCAGTGTTGGTGCTGAGGGATAGGCAGGGGGGAATAGAGATAGCTGGGGTTTTTGTAGCCAAAACAAAATAGTTTCCCCTGTGAACCAAGGACATCCCCACAGGTGGTTGAAGAGAGAAGGAGTGAAGTTTCCAAGCAACCAGACAGCACCTTGATTGGACCACGTGACTGATTGTTTGGGAAAAGGGGGAAAACTTTTACTTTTCATGAGGTGAAAACCACGGGGACCTTCAGAGTCGGTTTTCACCAGCCTGTGCCAATATGATATAGCCAATAAACGTGTTCTTTGAGGAAATGGCTTGCCTTGGAGTTCTGTTTGCTATGAATGTGTTACTTGGAATCCTGACAGAACCCAGTGGCATGCACAGGTCCCACCAGAAGGGATGGACCACCACACCCATCATCCCCAGCCAAAGCCCTCCCCCTCCAAATCTGCGAGCCACTCACAGCAGCTGAGAGGAGCGGCTGGCCACATCAGCTCCTGGGCACGGCTGCGGTGGCCGTGCATGTCCACGTAGAGGCCGAAACCGCTGAAGCACAAGATGAATTCGCTCAGGCTGACCTCCACGGCTTTCAACGCTTCCATTTGGGCCACGGCGGTTGCCCGGACGTCGTCCGCGTGGGGCAGACTGACTGGGGACCCTTCGTTGAGCAGAGGGTAGAGGGAGAAGCCGGACGGGTAGCCCACGCAGAGCCGGTCCCCCAACACATCCAGGCACTGGACGTATCCCGGCGCTTGGATCTCCTTGATACGACGGTGGGGCGGGTGCGTGGCGGTCAACTGCAAGCAGAGGACCTGGCGTTTGCAGGCCACGCAGAGCACGGGGGTCGTGCCGCGGCAGATCAGCCCCATGGCCACCGCCTGACAGCCTTTGGCCTCCACCACCTTGGTTCCCGGCGCCTCTGGGGTCTCCAGCTCGGCCCACGAGAAGATGCGAAGTCCGTGGTTCTTGCCACAGAGCACAGAGAGCAGCTGAGCTTCAGGAGAGACCAGCAGCAGCTGCACCCGGCGGCAGTCGCCCACCCGCAGCACATCTGGAAGGGAGACAAGGGGTCGAGGCTCATGGTCAGGGGTCGGCAGCTGCGCCCGCCACAACGCCCTCCGGCCACAACGGCAAAAAATCAGGAGCAGGAAAATTGTGGTGTGAACATTAGGAAGAAATACAGGTAGTCCTTGAATTGCCATCATTCATTCAGTGACTGAAATTACAACGGCACTGGAAAAAGCAACTGCTTTTTGACCGTTTTTCACACTTATGACCGTTGCAGCTTCCGCACGGTCATGTGATCAAAATTTGGCCACTTGGCAACTGATATTTATGACCGTTGCAGTGCCCCAGGATTACGTGATCCACGTTTGCGACCTTCTGACCAGCAGTCAACAGGGAAGTCGGATTCACTTAACAACTCGTATTACTAACAGATTAACAGAGTTGGAAGGGACCTTGTAGATCATCTAGTCCAACCCCCTGCTCAAGCAGGAGACCCTACACCATTTCTGACAGATGGCAGTCCAATCTCTTTTTGAAAGCCTCTAGAAATGAAGCTCCCACAACTTCCAAAGGCAACTTCTGTTCCATCGGTTGATTGTTCTCACTGTGAGAAAATTCCTCCTTATTTCTAGGTTGAATCTCTCCTTGATCAGTTTCCATCCATTGTTCCTTGTCTGGCCTTCAGTTGCTTTGGACCCCCTCATCTCTGGGGCAGCCCCTCAAATATTGGAACATTACTATCCTGTCTCCCCTGGTCCTTCTCTTCACTAGACTAGCCATGCCCAGTTCCTGCAACCGTTCATCGTATGTCTGCTAATCATCCTGGTTGCTCTTCTCTGCACTCTTTCTAGAGTCTCAACATCTTTTTTATAGTGTGGTGACCAAAACTGGATGCAGGATTCTAGGTGTGGTCTTACTAAAGCTTTACAGAGTGGTATTAGTACCTCCCTTGATCTTGATTGTATCCCTCTGTTAATGCAGCTTAGGATTGCGTTGGCTTTTAACTTAACAACTTAACAACTGCAGTGATTCACTTAACCACTGGGGCAAGAAAGGTCGTAAAATGGGGCAAAATTCACTGAACAGCTGTCTCGCTTAGCAACAGAAATTTCCGGCTCAAGGCTGGTTGTAAATCAATGTTTACTGTATCATGTTGCTTTAAAAACACACGAGTCCATTTAGCTGGCTTCCCAAATCAACCGAGCTTCTCGCTTTGCAGAACAAGCCAGCTGCAGACACAATGCAAATATAGCTAGTCCCTGACTTAGGACCACAACGGAGCTGAAAAATTTCGCTTGCTAAGCAGGGCGGTTGTTAAATGAGTTGTGCCCCATTTTACAACCTTCCTTGCCACCGTCGTTAGGCGAATCCTGTGTTTGTAAGTGAATTCGGAGTTTGCTTGTCAGAAGCCGGCTGGGAAAGTTAACAAATGGTGATCCTGTGATCCCCAGATATATGCCAAGTACCCGAATGTTGATCACATGACCATAGGATTACTGCAACGGTCATAAATGCAGGTCACTTCTCAGGTGCCTGAATGTTGATCACGTGACCTTAGGGATGCTTCAACGGTCGTAAGGGTGAAAAATGGTCATAAGTCACTTTTTTCAGTGCTGTTGTACTAAATGAACAGTTGTAAGTCAAGGACTACCTATAGGCCTCGACTTACTTAGGACCATTTTTTTCAGTGACTCTTGAAAAGAGTGTCTTACAACCAGTCCTTGCACTTACAGCCATCATTCTATCCCCGCGGTCACATGATCAAAATTGGGATGCGTGGCGAGCAAGAATGTATTTACGATGCGACCTTGGATTTGCTCAATTACCATGTGATTCGGTGAACAACCTCAGCAAGAAAGGTTGCAAAATGGGACCCACTTTACAACCTCACCTCTTAGCGATGGAAGTTGAGGACTAACCTGTGTGCTAAGCCTGTAAGAGAGAGAAAGAGAGAGACACAGAGAGAGAAAGAGAGAAAGAGAGAGAGAAAGAGAGAGAGAGAGACAGAGAGAGAAAGAGAGAGACACACACAGAGAAAGAGACAGAGAGAGAAAAAAGAGAGAGAGAAAGAGAGAGACAGAGAGAGAGAGAGAAAGAGAGAGACACACACAGAGAGAAAAAGACACACAGAGAGAAAAAGAGAGACAGAGAGAGAGAGAAAGAGAGAAAGAGAGAGAGAGAAAGAAAGAAAGAAAGAGAGACAGAGAGAGAGACACACAGAGAGAAAAAGAGAGAAAGAGACAGAGAGAAAAAGAGACAGAAAGAGAAAAAAGAGAGAGACACACACAGAGAGAAAGAGATAGAGATAGAGACAGAGACAGAGAGAGAGAGAGAAAAGAGAGAGACAGAAAGAGAAAAAGAAAGAGAGAGAGAGAAAAGAGAGAAAGACAGAAAGAGAAAAAGAAAGAGAGAGACAGAGACAGAGAGAGAAAGAGAGAGACACAGAGAGAGAAAAAGAGAGAAAAAGAGAGAAAGAAAAAGAAACAGAGAGAAAGAGAGACACACAGAGAGAAAGAGATAGAGACAGAGGGAAAGAGAGAAAAAAGAGAGACAGAAAGAGAAAAAGAAAGAGAGAGAGAGAAAAGAGAGAAAGACAGAAAGAGAAAAAGAAAGAGAGAGACAGAGACAGAGAGAGAAAGAGAGAGACACAGAGAGAGAAAAAGAGAGAAAAAGAGAGAAAGAAAAAGAAACAGAGAGAAAGAGAGACACAGAGAGAGAAAAGAGAGAGAGAGAGACACACAGAGAGAAAGAGATAGAGACAGAGGGAAAGAGAGAAAAAAGAGAGACAGAAAGAGAAAAAGAAAGAGAGACAGAGAGAGAGAGAAAAAAAAGAGACACACACAGAAAGAAAGAAATAGCTCAGATCAGCTGAGACTAAGTGGATTGCTCACCGTTTGTCCTGAGATTAACGAGGAAAAGTCCGTAATCCGTACCCAGAGTGAGCCGTTCCCGGTCTGCAAAAAAAAAAGACACACCGTCACAATTAGTGTAGTCCAGGGGTCTCCAACCCCTAGGCTGCGGTACAGGCTGTAGCCAGTTCAGAACCGGAGCGCACAAGCGGCAGGCGAGCATGGGAATCTACGTCTGCATGAGTGGTGCGCGCTTGTGTTTGGGTGGGAAGCTCCATTTGCACAAGTGGCGCACACATGCATCCACCACTCGCGTAAATGGAGCTGTGCATGCAAGTGCCCACTCCCAATACTTGCGTGCAACCATTCCCTCCCTCCCCGCCAGTCCGTAAAGCCGGAAAGGTTGGAGAGCCCTTGTGTGCTCCACCGCAAATCAAGGCTGTTGTCTCTGCGCCAGAGACAATGCATTGGTGGAGCAGACCAGATCCACCCGCTCCGACCCCCAGAACCGTAATTTCAGGCAGCACCTATGATTGCGGCCGAGAGGGCGTGGGGGATGAAGGGCAGCCCGTTGTCGTAGGCCTCCTTCAGCACGTAGACTGCCCGGTCGCAGTGCCGGTTCTGTCGCAGCAGCTGCTGCAGCTCGCTCAGCACCTGCGTCCACCTCCGCATCTCCGCCTCGCTGTCGGCCAGGAAGAGCATGGAGCTGGTGGTGGGAGGGCAGGAGAGTTGAGTGGACGTCACCTGCGGAAGGAATGGGGTGAGCGAGCAGGACGCCAGCCGGTGTCCAGCAATGCAAGGGACAAGGAGCCAGAGCGCATGCAGGAACTCAAGACAAATCTGGACGCACATTAAAAACAGCTGAGGCTGCTCCTGGACTTTGTGTTGAGGTGGAAAAGAATGAAACTTTGATTTTAGGTTTTGTTCTGACCCAGCCTTCAGGCAGTAACAGTCTTTTTATTCACAGGGATAAACAAAAAAATCAAACATAATTAGTCCCAACAAACCTGGGTTTATCCAAGAAATCCAAATTGCTTGCTGTATACTAGAAACAAATGGTTGTCTGTGACGCGCTCTACATGGGGCTACCCTTGAAGAGTATCCGGAGACTCCAGTTGGTACAAAATGCGGCTGTGTGTGCTGTGGTGGGTGTTTCAAGATACACCCACGTTACACCTATACTCCGCCAGCTGCATTGGTTGCCCATTAGTCTCCGGGTCCAATTCAAGGTGTTGATCATCATCTTTAAAGCCCTTCATGGCTTAGGACCAGGCTATCTCCGGGACCGCATTCTGCCTCATACTTCCCTCCGACCGGTTAGGGCCCACAGAGTTGGCCTCCTCCAGCTCCCGTCAACCAAGCAATGCCGGCTGGCGGGCCCTAGGGGGAGGGCCTTCTCTGTGGCGGGCCCCGCGCTCTGGAACCAACTTCCTCCAGAGACCCGAACCATCCCCACCCTGCTGGCCTTCCGAAAAGCCGTCAAGACATGGCTTTTCCTGCAGGCAGGGGGTAGAGCTTAATTCCATCTGAATTCTCCCCCGGGTATGTCTGGTTGTTAGATGGTTTTCTATATTGTAATTTTTAATTTTTATATTTTGATTTTAACTCAACTGTTTATTGGTTATTCTTGTATTTTTCTTGTGTTGTACGCCGCCCTGAGTCCCTCGGGAGTTGGGCGGCATATAAGAAAACCAAATAAATAAATAAATAAACCGGCCGCTCCCAAACCCCTCCTATTTATTTCCCAGCCAGGGAGGGACTGGCTATCGTCTGCATCAGCCTTTCCCTGAGAGCCGGCTTATTGATTTCCTTTGCCCTCCTCTCCTTTCCTCTCTACGCATACGCGCATCTGGGATGGGCCCCCATCTGTTCCTCCCCCTCACTCAGCTCAGGCGCCGAAGACAGCGGCCTCTCCACCTGGGGGAGGACGGAAGGCTCCGGCTCAGCCTCTGCCTCTGATGCTGTTTCCTTATCAGAGTCTCCCAAAGGCTCCGAAGCCGGCCCAGGCTCTCCCTCCACCTCCACCTCCTCCTTGCCTGACTCTGCTGCTAGCTTTGCTGGCAGCCGACGGACCACCACAGGATTTGTTTGTTGCTATAGAAATAGCTGGTATATGCAGGTGGTCCTCCAGTTACAATAGTTCATTTAGTGACCGTTCAAAGTTACAATGGCACTGAAAAAAGTGACTTATGACCGTCTTGACACGTACGACCGTTGCAGCATCTCCGTGGATAGACGATCGAAATTCAGATGCTTGGCAACGGACTCGTATTTATGACGGTTTCAATGTCTCGGGGTCATGTGATCCCCTTTTACAACCTTTTGGCAAGCAAAGTCAATGGGGAAGTCAGATTCACTTAACAACCATGTTACGAACTTTCACAACTGCAGTGATTTGCTCAACAACTGTGGCAAGAAAGGCCATAAAATGAGGCAAAACTCAATAAAGGCTGCATTACTATTATATATGCAATAAACGATTGTACCTCATGATTCTTGACAAATGTATATTTTCTTTTATGTACACTGAGAGCTTATGCACCAAAGACAAATTCCTTGTGTGTCCAATCACACTTGGCCAATAAAGAATTCTATTCTATTCTATTCTATTCTATTCTATTCTATTCTATTCTATTCTATTCTATTCTATTCTATTCTATTCTAATTCTGTTCTAATTCTGTTCTATTCCATTCCATTCCATTCCATTATTCTATTCTATTCTATTCTATTCCATTCCATTCCATTCCATTCCATTCCATTCCATTCCATTCCATTCCATTCCATTATTCTATTCTATTCTATTCTATTCTATTCTATTCTATTCTATTCTATTCTATTCTATTCTATTCTATTCTATTCTATTCTAATTCTGTTCTATTCCGTTCCATTCCATTCCATTATTCTATTCTATTCTATTCTATTCTATTCTATTCTATTCTATTCTATTCTATTCTATTCTATTCTATATGTTTCGCTTAGCAACAGAAATGTGAGGCTCAATTGTGGTTGTAAGTTGAGGACTACCTGTATATAGTATTTTGTAAAAGTAAAAAGCTGAGGTAAGGCTTATTCTATTGTGCTAAAAGAAGTCAGAAGTCAATGCTTTTTTTTCTCTTTTCCCTTTTACCATACACCTTTTCCTCTTTCTCTCCCCTACTTTCCCATTATTTCCATTTTTCTTGGTATTTGATATTTTGATAAACTAATAAAAATTTGAATGTCAAAAAACAGTTGGCGCTTTGAACACATCCTTGCGGCCGCCATATAACTTTTTTTTTTTAACCGTACTGCCTTCAGACATTTTCAAATCCTGCTTTTTCAGAGACTCTTTCCCCCCCAAACCTGGCACAGACCCCCTTTTTTGAGTTTTAGTCCTGGGAAGCCCCCAAGCCCAACCCCACCCCTGGTGACGAGAAGGGAGTCAGCAGCTGCCTCACACGGAGAAACCTCAGTTTAGGATCCTTGCTATCTTTGCAGTTGAGCTGGGAGATCCTCGTTGGCATCTCAACTGGTCCCGTTCATTGCTCTTAGGTCTTGCACTAACCACAACTCGATCAGCAAGCACTGGACAAAGGTATTCACATTCTGGGCTCCTCGCGTCCTTTCGGCTTCTTACCCGGAAGATACAAGGCACGTCTTTATTGCTGGCGTGGATGACATCGGAGGCCAGGACAGGAGCCACGGAAAACTGCTCATCCCTGTCCCCAGGATAAAAAAAACGGGTGAGAAAAAAATTCTATCTAGTTCCTTCTGAGGAGTGACTACCACAGGGATCCTCAAAGTTGGCAACTTTAAGACTTGTGGACTTCAACTCCCAGAATTCTCCAGCCAGCTATGCTGGCTGGAGAATTCTGGGAGTTGAAGTCCACAAGTCTTAAAGTTGTCAAGTTTGAAGACCTCTGCACTAACAGAATAATAGAGTTGGAAGGGACCCCGGAGGTCTTCTAGTCCAACCCCTTGCTCAAGCAGGAGGCCCTATACCATTCTAGACAAATGGCTGTCCAGTCTCTTCTTGAAAACCTCCAGTGATGGAGCGCCTACAACTTCTTAAGATAAGTCATTTCACTGATTAATTGTTCCCACTGTTAGAAAATTCCTCCTTAGTTCTAGGGTGGTGATTGGTTTCCATCCATTGTTTCTTGTCCTGCCTTTAAGTGCTTTGGAGAATAGGTGGACCCCCTCTTCTCTGTGGCAGCGCCTCAAGTGCTGGAGGACTGCTATCATGTCACCTCTAGTCCTTCTTTCCATTAGACTAGCCATAACCAATTCCTGCAACTGTTCTTTGTGTATTTTAGTTTCCAGACCCCCAATAATCTTTGTTGCTCTTCTCTGCACTCTTTCTAGAGTCCCAACATCTTTTTAGTATCAGTGAGTAGAGAAAATGGCTGTAACATCATAGAGTTTGGGAACGTCCACCCCAGGAGCCTAACCTGGCCCATCAATCAAAGGAGCTGAGATAGCGCAGTGGTTAAAAGCAGCCTTGCGACCTTCAGCTGATTGCTAGTTCAGCAGTCCAGCTGTTCAAATCTCACTAGGCTCAAGGTTGACTCAGCCTTCCATCCTTCCGAGGTGGGTAAAATGAGGACCCAGATTGTTGGGGGCAATATGCTGAACTCTGTAAACCGCTTAGAGAGAGCTGGAAAGCACTATGAAGCGGTATATAAGTCTAAGTGCTATTGCTATTGCTATTGCTAATTTGACCCAAGCCTCATCTTCCTCTGAGCCACCCTACGAATCATCGCTGAGTTTGCCTAACCAGGCAGCCAAAAATCTAACCTAGAGTTTCTCAACCTTGGCAAATTGAAGATGGGTGGACTTCAACTCCCAGAATTCCCCAGCCAGCATTCTTTAAGATATATAAACTTCAACTTCCAGAATTCCCCACCCAATCTGTTTTAAGGGTGGACTTCAACTCCCAGAATTCCCCAGCCAGCATTCTTTAAGATATATGGACTTCAACTCCCAGAATTCCCCAGCCAGCATTCTTTAAGATATATGGACTTCAACTCCCAGAATTCCCCAGCCAGCATTCTTTAAGATATATGGACTTCAACTCCCAGAATTCCCCAGCCAGCATTCTTTAAGATATATGGACTTCAATTCCCAGAATTCCCCAGCCAGCATTCTTTAAGATATATGGACTTCAACTCCCAGAATTCCCCAGCCAGCATTCTTTAAGATATATGGACTTCAACTCCCAGAATTCCCCAGCCAGCATTCTTTAAGATATATGGACTTCAACTCCCAGAATTCCCCAGCCAGCATTCTTTAAGATATATGGACTTCAACTCCCAGAATTCCCAGCCAGCATTCTTTAAGATATATGGACTTCAACTCCCAGAATTCCCCAGCCAGCATTCTTTAAGATATATGGACTTCAATTCCCAGAATTCCCAGCCAGCATTCTTTAAGATATATAAACTTCAACTCCCAGAATTCCCCACTCAATCTGCTTTAAGATGGGTTGACTTCAACTCCCAGAATTCCCCACCCAATCTGTTTTAAGATGGGTGGACTTCAACTCCCAGAATTCCACAGCCAGCATTATTTAAGATACATAGACTTCAACTCCCAGAATTCCCGACCACGGATCTACTCACCGCATATCTGTGACATGCATGACACCCGGTGAGATCTTCCCTTCTGAGGCGTCGAAGAGGAAAATCTTGAAGTCGCTGATGACCACGAAGGCCTTCTGCCAGCCCTTCCTCACCCCGGAGGGCTTGGGCACCTTTGGATAAAAACAGAAACAGGCAAATTTGCTTTCCCCAGAGTAGCAGGTTCAAGTCCAGGAAATATTTTCATTCCCACAGGGCAAAAGAGCTACTCAGACAGAACATGGAATGTAGAATAACAAGGCTGGAAGGGCCCTTGGAGGTCTTCTAGTCTAACCCCCTACCCAAGGCAGGAGACCCTTTGCCATTCCGGACAAATGGATGTCCAATATTTTCTTAAAAGCCTCTAGTGTTGGAGCACCCACAACCTCCGGAGGGAAGCCATTCCAATGGTTAGATTTAGATTTATTATTAGAGTTGGAAGGGACCTTGTAGGTCATCTAGTCCAACCCCCTGCTCAAGCAGGAGTTCCTACACCATTTGAGACAGATGGCAGTTAATTGTTCTCAGTCAGGAAATTTCTGCTTAGTTCCATGCTGAATCTCTCTGATCATCTTCCAACTGTTACTTCTTGTCCTATTACTTCATGTTTAGTCTGGAAAAGGTTTACTCCTATCCAGCCTTGGATCTCTTAGTGGTGTCCCATCCAGGCCAACCCTTAGCTTTATTTCAAAGTCAACCGAACTTTGGATGAAAATTCTGAAGTTGGAAAAGTGCCATTTCCAAGATCTGCCCTATGCAAGGTTGGGAACCAAGTCTCTTACCGACAAATACCCCTCAAAGGCGGTGCCGGTTCCGTTTACCGGATTCACCCCCAGGGTTTTCTGCAGCTGGTCCGGAGGCATGGGGCAGATGGAGGCCCCGGCCGCACAGGAGACGTGGCAGACGAAGTTGCAGGCTGAAGAAGAAGGGCGAAAAGCGAGAAAAAAAATATTTTCTTGGTGTGTTTAAATATCGTAGCCCTTGCAAGAAGAGAACTGTGTTGTCCTAGAGGGGCCAAAAATCAGGGGGAGGCTGGTAGACCCTCTTCCAACCTGTGTTTTTCAACCTCACCAACTTTAAGATGTGTGGACTTCAACTCCCAGAATTCCCCAGTCAGCTATTGTGTTGCTTGAAATGGCCCTTTAAGAAGTTTGGACTTCAACTCCCAGAATTCCCCAGCCAGCCACGGTGTTGGCTGAAATGGCCCTTTAAGATGTGTGGACTTCAACTCCCAGAATTCCCCAGACAACCATTGTGTTGGTTGAGATTGCCCAAAACCTTTTGATGTAGATCATAGCTAAGCTGTAGGTGAAGAACCTATAGCTAAGCTGTAGGTGAAGCAATCATTTCCCTGCCTTTTAATTGAGCTATGGTCTCTTCTCCTGCAATCAAGTTAAGTTGCTAGTCCTCAAGCACCAAAATGAAAATGTGTCAAACAGGAATGTAAAGAGATTGCTGTTATAGAGTCTTGGTCTGTGTTTTGGGGCCTCTGGAACGCCAAATGGCCCCCTTTCCTTGCCCCCCTCCCCTCCTCCCCATATTTTGTGCCCCAAAAGATGCCACTCACCCTCACAAGCCAGGCCTTGCCGGACCAGCCCGACCATCAGTGATGTGCAGCGCATGCACTTGGTGGGGGCCGAGAAGCTGAAGGTTTTGAAGCTGTGCGTTTTGGGCTAGGAAAAGACAACGGGGAGAAAGTTTGCAGAACTTTTCTTTGCAGAAAAAACGAACAACTTTTAAATTTCAAACTTTCACGATTAAGCCCTAAGTCAACTCCAAATCTCAACCAACAAATGCTCAGTCCTACACATTGGCAAAAAAGATCAGAACACTAAATACAAGCTGAACAGACAAGACCTTGCAGACGACCCTCACTCTGTCAAAGACCTTGGAATACTCATCTCAAATGACCTAAGTGCCAAAGCCCATTGCAACAACATCGCCAAAAAGGCTTCAAGAACTGTTAACCTAATAGCACTTAGACTTATATACCGCTTCATAGTGCTTTACAGCCCTCTCTAAGCGGTTTACAGAGTTCAGCATATTGCCCCCAACAATCTGGGTCCTCATTTTACCCACCTCGGAAGGATGGAAGGCTGAGTCAACCTTGAGCCTGGTGAGATTTGAACAGAGATTTAATCTTACGTAGCTTCTTCTCCGGTAATATCACACTACTAACCAGAGCATACAAAACATTCGCCAGACCAATCCTTGAATGCAGCTCATCTGTCTGGAACCCACACCGCATATCGGACATAAATACATTAGAAAGTGTCCAGAGATACTTTACGAGAAGAGTCCTCCACTCCTCTACTCGCAACAGAATACCTTACGCAACCAGACTTGAAATCCTGGGCTTAGAAAGCTTAGAACTACGTCGCCTTCGGCATGACCTAAGCATAGCTCATAAAATTATCTGCTACAACGTCCTTCCTGTCAATGACTACTTCAGCTTCAACCACAACAATACACGAGCACACAACAGATACAAACTCAAAGTGAACCGCTCCAAACTTGACTGTAGAAAATACGACTTTAGCAACAGAGTGGTCAATGCCTGGAACTCACTACCTGACTCTGTGGTTTCGTCACCAAACCCCCAAAACTTTACCCTAAGACTGTCCACTGTTGACCTCACCCGATTCCTAAGAGGTCAGTAAGGGGCGTGCATAAGTGTACCAGCGTGCCTACCGTCCCTGTCCTAATGTTCCCTCTTATCAGTACCCATCTTATGTACATCAACAATGTTACATCTATGTATATTACTAACACGTACTTGATAAAATAAAAATAAAATAAAAATAAGTCTTCACCTTGAGGGATGCCGAATGGCCACTCTCGGCAACGGGGGCTCCTGCCTGTGTGAGAAAACCAGAAAAGCGTAAGTTAAGGGGAGCAGAAAATACAGAAATTGAAATCCTTCGTGCTAATCTGGTTTCTGTGTTTTGCTCGCTTTTTCCCAGGTTCAAGGGGAATCTCTCCCCATGGCCCTCTGGCCACATCTGGCCCCAACCAACATTTTATCAGTCCTTTGCTACTTATTTTCCCCCAAATCATTTATTAAGCTATGCCAGCTGGGCAGAAAATGAAGCTTTCAAGAAGATATTGGACTGCTGTTTGTCAGAAATGGTGTAGTAGGGTCTCCTGCTTGGGTGGGGGGTTGGACTAGATGACCTACAAGGTCCCTTCCGACTCTGTTAATCTGTAAGAAGCAAAGGGGTCAGGAAGAAAAGAAAGGGGATTTTTTTTCCTGTCTGTCTCTGCTTTTGAGTTGGGTTTTTATTGTACCCTGAAGTGAGAATTTAAGAATTGGCAGAGAAAATCAGAGGAATGCAGAATACAGAATAAGACCCTGAAAGGGGCCTTGGAGGTCTTCTAGTCCAACCCCCTGCTCAAGTAGGAGACCCTATACCAGACAAATGGCTGTCCAGTCACTTCGTGAAAATCTCCAGGGATGGAGCACCCACAACTTCGGGGGGGTGAGAGGGAGGGAGGGAGGGAGGGAGGGAAGGAAGGAAGGAAGGAAGGAAGGAGGGAGGGAGGGAGGGAGGGAGGGAAGGAAGGAAGGAAGGAAGGAAGGAAGGAAGGAAGGAAGGAAGGAAGGAAGGAAGGAAGGAAGGAAGAAAAGGAAGGGGAGAAAAAGACGGTCCCCATTACAGATAGTCCTTGACTTACAACCATTTTTTAATGATCATTCAAAGTTGGTCACTACTACATAAGGCAGTGAAAAAAGAGAACCATGACCATTGTTCGCACTTATAGCAATAGCACTTAGACTTATCTACCGCTTCACAGTGCCTTCACAGCCCTCTCTAAGCGGTTTACAGAGTCAGCCTCTTGCCCCCAACAATCTGGGTCCTCATTTTACCCACCTCAGAAGGATGGAAGGCTGAGTCAACCTTGAGCCGGTCAGGAACGAACTCCTGGCAGTGGGAAGAGTCAGCCTGCAATACTGCACTCTAACCACTGGGAGGGAGGGAGGGAGGGAGGGAGGGAAGGAAGGAAGGAAGGAAGGGAAGAAAAGGATGGAAGGAAGGAAGGAAGGAAGGAAAGGATGGAAGGAAGGAAGGAAAGGAGGAAGGAAGGAAGGAAGGAAGGAAAGGAAGGAAAGGATGGAAGGAAGGAAGGAATGGAAGGAAAGGATGGAAGGAAGGAAGGAAAGGATGGAAGGAAGGAAGGAAGGAAGGAAGGAAGGAAGGAAGGAAGGAAGGAAAAGATGGATGGAAGGAAGGAAAGGAAGGAAGGATGGATGGAAGGAAGGAAGGAAGGGATGGATGGAAGGAAGGAAAGGAAGGAAGGAAGGAAAGTATGGAAGGAAGGAAAGGATGGATTGAAGGAAGGAAAGGAAGGAAAGGATGGAAGGAAGGAAAGAAGGAAGATAGCAATAGCACTTAGACTTATATCCCGCTTCACGGTGCTTTACAGGCCTCTCTAAGCAGTTTACAGAGTCAGCACAGAGGTGGGTTCCTCCCTGTTTGGACCGGTTCGCCCGAACCAGTAGCAAGCCACTGGTGACGCCACAATGGCGTCACGGAACCGGTTCTGTCGGTATCAGTCTGTGGACGCCGCCATCTTTTTTTCTGAATTTTTTCTGATATTTTTTTTGAAATTTTTTGGGGGGGGGGGATTTTTTTCTGGTTTTTTTTTTTCTTCTGCACATGCACAGAAGCCAAGTTTCCGGCACTACGCATGCGTCGCCATCTTGTTTTTGGCTTTTTGGGGGGGAATTTTTTTGGGAATTTTCGATACTGCGTACGCGCGCCCACGCAGCGGGGGAGGAAACGAACCGGCAGTGAGGTAAGTTAGAACCCACCCCTGAGTCAGCATATTTGCCCCCAACAATCTGGGTCCTCATGACCATTGCAGCATCCCCCCAGTCGGTGGTATCATCAGAATTGCAGCTTCCCAGGGTCACAAGATCCCCTTTTGCCACCTTTCCAGGGGCCTTCCGACAAGGAAAGTCAATGGCAGAAACTGGATTTGCTTAACGACCATGAGAAAAAGTTGTAAGATTGAGTGTGCAGTAGATGTTTCAGCCTCTATGGATTTATTTTATTTATTTATCCATTAGATTTATTTGATGCCCAATTCGCCACCAGGTGAATGTGAAAATCTATTCATGTTAGATTTTGGTCATTAGTCGAGGACTAACTACCGTATTTTTCAGAGTATAAGACGCACCTTTTTCCTCCCTAAAAGTGGCTGAAAATTTGGGTGCGTCTTATACTTCGAATGTAGCTTTTTTTTCCAGCCCTAACTAGGTGCTAACAGATCTTCCCAGCTCTTACCTTGCAGGCTTTTTCATTGTTACTCTCTCCAAAGAATGTTTTTCCAGCCCTAAGTCTTTGCAGGGTTTTTTTCATTGCTCTACTTGCTCCGAATAAGTTTTTTTCTAGCCCTAACCAGGTGCTAACTATCTTCCCAGCTCTTACTGGCTTGCAGGCTCTTTCATTGTTACTCTCTCCAAAGAAGGTTTTTTAAAGTCCTAACCAGGGGATAAAATAATGTGCTGAAGCTGACCAGACTAAGGATGCTAGCCAGATGAATACCTGGTAGGCAGATTTCGCCCCCCTATTTTCCTCCCCAAAAACTAGGGTGCGTCTTATACTCCGAAAAATACGGTATATAGGGAAAGATCTCTCCATTCCAGCCAGCACTTACATTGGAGCGGAGACTTCTCCTGCCTTCGGGGTGCAGCTGAGCCTCCTCGGATGATCTCCGCGCCTCCTGGGAGTCGGGATTGTTCCCAAAAGCGATGGCGTCCTTCTGAAAAACAAGGGTACAGACAGGCCTGGCTGCTCATCTAGCGTCCGGATTTGGGTCATACAGATTAACAGAGTTGGAAGGGACCTTGTAGATCATCTAGTCCAACCCCCCACCCAAGCACACCCTACACCATTTTTGACAAATGGCAGTCCAGTCTCTTCTTGAAAGCCTCCAGTGATGAAGCTCCCACAACTTCTGAAGGCAACTTCTGTTCCATTGGTTGATTGTTCTCACTGTCAGAAAATTCCTCCTTATTTCCAGGTGGAATCTTTCCTTTTTCAGTTTCCATCCATTGTTCCTTGCCTGGCCTTTAGGGGCTTTGGAAAATAGCTTGACCCCCTTCCTCCTCTCTGTGGCAGCCCCTCAAATATTGGAAGATGCCCTCATGTCTCCCCAGGTCCTTCTCTTCACTAGACTAGCCATGCCCGGTTCCTGCAACCGTTCATCATAAGTCTAGTCCCCTAATCATCCTGGTTGCTCTTCTCTGCACTTTTTCTAGAGTCTCAACTTTTTTATAGTGTGGTGACCAAAAGTGCGTGGATCACTAACGGTTCCTCTGTGGGACGCCTCACATGCCCCAAATCTTAGCAGGTTTTCTCCTCTCTTCCTCTGCCTTTTTTGAGGCCACAATATAATTATTTTAAATTTTTATAAAAAGGGTTTTCCCCATTCTGTGCCAGCCTTAACACTGCGTGTCCCCAAATCTGGGTACATTTATTTATCCATTCGCTCATTTGCATTGTATTATTTGTGACGATCACCAACATTTAAGTTTTAAGCCATCCACTCAAATTTCGGTCGATGAAAATAATCAACAAAAAATTTATTTTATTGATGTTATCTAAAACACGGAGGCCAAATCAAATAATCCTAGCTGAAGTTTACCGCTCTCTGAAATTGGAGTCTTCTATATGCAGATTAGGGCGAAATTTTCTTGCATTTCCTTTTTAAAATGCAAAATAACAGTATTAATTAACCTTTAAGGTTCCCTTTCCTCTCACTAGGATATAACCTAGGACGAGCATTTTTGTAATTCTCCTGCTTGAGCAGGGGGTTGGACTAGAAGACCTCCAAGGTCCCTTCCTCCTCTATTCTGATTGATCAGGAGACTAGAACTAGAATAACAGAGTTGGTAGGGACCTTGGAGATCATCTAGTCCAACCCCCTGCTTAGGCAGGAAACCCTACACCACTTCAGACAAATGGTTATCCAACATCTTCTTAAAAACTTCCAGTGTTGGAGCATTCACAACTTCTGGAGGCAAGTTGTTCCACTGGTTAATTGTTCTCACTGTCAGGACCATGAGGACTTATTTCCACTGTCAATGTAGATTAAAATTACCACATATTTTTCATTTGACTTGAGAGAATTTATTATACAGATAGTCCTTGATATACAACACTTCATTTAGTGACTGCTCAAAGTTGCAACAAAAAAATGACTGTTTTTCACACTTACGACCATTGCAGCATTCCAAATTCAGATGCTTGGCAACTGACTCACATTTACGACAGTTGCAGCGTCTCCTGAGGTTGCGTGATCCCCTTTTGCGACCTTCTGACCAGCCAAGTCAATGGGGGAAGCTGGATTCACTTAACAACCCGTGTGACTAACTTAACAGCTGCCTGATTCCCTTAACGACGGCAGCAAGAAAGCTCATAAAATTGCAAAGTTCACTTAATAACTGACTGGCTTAGCGACAGAAATGCTGGGCTCAATTGTGGTCGTAAGTCGAGGACTACCTGTACCTGACCAAGGTGAAAACTTACGCTGGGGCTTCGGAAGAGGAAAGAGATCCGTGGCGTTTGGGACTTGATACCTGTTAAGAAAAGGAGAGAAAACATAAGAGGCTTTGTCGACTGAGATGCCAAAGGATTCTGGATCTGTCTTGAACTATTACATCTTTAATTAATCACTTCCTGTTCCATCCTTGAAAATGGAATTAACACAACCTTTTCATGGATTAGCAGTCGAAGGCTCAGAATTCAACCACAAGACATTTTGGAAGGGAATTGCAGGAGTCAAAGCAACATTTCTCAAACTTCGCATCTTTAAGATAGGTGGACTTTAATTCCCAGAATGGTCCAGCCAGCACAGCCATTTAGGCAGGGGGAAAAAATCAAAGGTATAAGTACAGATTAGGCGAGACCTGGCTCAGAAACAGTAACTGATTATAGATGAACAGAGTTGGACGGGACCTTGGAGGTCATCTAGTCCAACCCCCCGCCCAAGCAGGAGACCTTACACCACTTCTGACAAATGGCAGTCCAATCTCTTCTTGGAAGCCTCCAGGGATGAAGCTCCCACAACTTCCGAAGGCAACTACTGTTCCATGGGTTGATTGCTCCCACTGTCAGAAAATTTATCCCTGTTTCCAGGTTGAATCTCTCCTTGATCAGTTTCCATCCATTATTCCTTGTTTGGCCTTTGAGTGCTTTGGAGAATAGCTTGACCCCCTCCTCTCTGTGGCAGCCCCTCAAATATTGAAAGAAGTTCTCATATCTCCCCTGGTCCTTCTCTTCACTAGACTAGCCATGCCCAGTAGCCATGCCCAGTTCCTGCAACCGTACATCGTATGTTTTAGCCTCCAGTCCCCTAATCATCCTGGTTTATTAGTTGCATTTATTAGTTGCATTTATTTTATTTATTAGTTGCATTTGTATGC
Source organism: Diadophis punctatus similis (assembly GCA_023053685.1). Taxonomy (NCBI): domain Eukaryota; kingdom Metazoa; phylum Chordata; class Lepidosauria; order Squamata; family Dipsadidae; genus Diadophis; species Diadophis punctatus. The sequence continues at coordinate 10,282,182 of JALIGW010000011.1, forward strand.
CGGCCACTCCACAGAGACTCTGGGCAGCTCACAACAGTAAAAATTCACATGCAACAACAAATATAAAAAGCATTAAAAACAATAGATATTAAAACATTAAAAAAAACATTAAAAACCACAATTTAAAAACTCATACAATAAATCATTCATGGGGCCAAGAATGATCGGTGTTGTATTAAAATCATTGGCCCCAGGCCTGTCGACAAAGCCAGGTTTTTAATGCTTTTCTGAAGGCTGGAAGGGTGGGAATAATGCGGATCTCAAGGGGGTAGTGTATTCCAGAGAGCCGGTGCTGCCACAGAGAAGGCCCTCGTTCGTGGGCCCGCCAGCCGACATTGTTTGGCTGACGGGACCACCAGCAGACCAACTCTGTGGGCTCTAATCGGTCTTAGGAAGGTATGTTGGAGAAGGCGGTCTCAGAGGTAAACTGGTCCTAAGCCATGCAGGGCTTTAAAGGTAATCACCAACACCTTGAATTGCGCTCGGAGACCTATGGGCAGCCAGTGCAGTTCGCGAAGGATGGGTGTCACATGGGTGTATCTAGGGACACCCATCACCACACGCGCCACCGCATTCTGCACTAGCTGCAGTCTCCGAATGTTCTTCAAGGGTAGCCCCATGTAGAGTGCGGCTACCCTTGCTCTTCTCTGCACTCTTTCTAGAGTCTCAACATCTTTTTTATAGTGTGGTGACCAAAACTGGATACAGTATTCCAGGTGTGGTCTTACTAAGGCTTTACAGAGTGGTATTGATACCTCACTTGATCCCTCTGTTAATGCAATTTAGGATTGTGTTGGTTATTTTGGCTGCCGCTGCACACGGCTGGCTCATATTTAGCTGGTTTAACAGATTAACAGAATTGGAAGGGACCTTGCAGGTCATCTAGTCCAACCCCCTGGGGGACCCCTGTCCTAGGGCCTCCTCAGCGCTACCAAAGGAAGCCTCAAAGACCACCAGCAGACCGATGAATACCCGAGCCTGAGAAAATCCTTCAAAACTTTTGGCCAACTTGTATGAGGTGGGGAGGAGATCTCGGAGCGGGCACCCAGAGGTCATCCAGACTGGCCTCTTACCTTCCAGAGAGCGGGCCTTCAACTCCCCTTTTGTCTTCTCCAGTTCCTGGCGCAAAGTCCGGTTCTGCTGCTCAGCCTCCTGCAACTGTCTTTGGGGAAAGCCACGAAGGTGGGAAGAGAAGAGAGAAGGGTTATCTGGGGAGGGGGACAATGGCCCCCTGGGACTCCCACTCCCATAATCCCTTGCCCCGGGGGCCACACTGAAGTTCTCGCCCGGATGTTGAAGGGCTCTCGGAAAATTTTTCCTTCTCCCGCTCCTTTCCAGTCCTCGACTTACAACCACAAGGGAGCCCAATTTTCCTGCTGCTAAGCGAGACAGTTCTTAAAAGTGAGTTTCGCCCCATTTTTGGCTCCAGTTGTTAAGTGAATCAGTGCAGTTGTTAAGTTAGTAACATGGTTGTTAAGTGAATCTGGCTTCTCCGTTGACTAGGTTTGTCAGAAGGTCGCAAAAGGGGATCACGTGGCCCCAGGACACTGCGACCGTCGTAAATGTGAGATTAAGATTAGAAGTACTCAGGAAAGGATAAGAAGGAGGAGGAGGAAGTAGAGAAGGAAGGGGAGAGGAGGAGAGGAGGGAAGTAGGTAAGAGGGAGAGAGGGAGATAGAGGGAGGGGAGTAACATGAAATATAGAAGGAAAACAGACGGGAGATAAAAGTATAAACGGTGCAAATTTAGGATATTTGTTTATGATATATTGGAAAAATGTATAAGTGCGTAACATGTTGATATTGTGGTATACGTTTGGATGTAAAGTTGGTGAAAATTTTTTTAAAAAATTACAAAAAAAATGTGAGTCAGTTGGCAAACGTTCACATTTTGATCACATGGGATTGTGGAACAGTGCGGGGGGGGGAAGGGCAGGGGGGGAGGCTTCACCAGTGGTGGGTTCCTACCAGTGCGGTCCACTCTATAGCACCGGTAGCGGCCCGCTGGTGACATCACAGTACCGGTGCAGTCGGTTGCCGGTGCCTGGGCGACGCCATTTTTTTGAAAAAAATTTTTAAATTTTTTTTAATTTTCTTCTGCGCATGCCCAGAAGCCGAGTTTCTGGCACTGCGCATGCGCTGCCTTCCTATCCCACAGTGAGTCCAAGCAGGGGAGGATGGTTGAGGGAGCGCGTGAGACGCTGAAAGAACAGGCGGCAGGAGCTATCTCCATTCCCTTCCCTTCAGCAGTCCGAGAAGCCACGAACGCACGGTGATGATCCTAGGCATTTTCGCACGTTTGAGGCTTCTCGAGCTGCTGAGGGGAGGGGGAATGGGCGGCAGGACCTATCTCAGTTCCCCTCCCTTCAGCAGTCCGAGAAGCCACGCCCACCCGGTCACATGGCTGGCAAGCCACACCCACAAAATAAGCCACGCCCACAGAGTGGTAGTAAAAAAATTAGGAACCCACCCCTGGGCTTCACCCACCGTTCCAGCCCCAGGTGGGCCACCTTCAGCTTCTCCAGCTCCGTCTGGACGCTTTGCTTGGCCCAGATCTCGGCCTCCAAGGCCGACTGCATCTCCAGCTTGGCCGAGGCCTCCACCTTCTGCAGCCGCCGGGCTTTCCAGAGGGTGTCCTGCAGGGGAAGAAGGGGGGAGTTGGTGCGAGGGGCAGGCTTGGTCTTGGGGGACAGGAGTCGCACCGGGCACCGGCCACAGTTGGCCCATGAAGGGGCTTTTGGGGTGGTGGGGAAAATGGTGGAGTTGGCCCTGTGGGGTGTCGCTGGGCAGCCAAGGGTTTGCCCTGCAGGTGTGCCCCCTCCCCATGGGAAGACTGAATGGGAACGGGAGGGAGGAGAGAAGGAAAGGCAAAAAGGGAAGAAGGGAGGAAGAAGAGAGGGAGGGAGGAAAGGAAAGGAAAGAAGGAGGGAGGGAGGGAAAGGAAGGAGGGAAGGGGAAGAGAAAAAAGAAGGGAGGGAGGAAAGGAGAAAAGGAAGAAGAATGAAGGAAGACGAGAGGAAGGGAAGAAGGAAGGAAAGGAAAAAAGCAAAGAAGCAAGAAGAGATGGAGGGAGGGAGAGAGGAAGGAAGAAGAAAGAAAAGAAAAGAAGAGAGAGAGGAAAGGAAGGAAGGAATGAGGGAGGGAGAGGAGAAAAAAGAAGGGAGGGTGCAAAGGAGAAAAGAAAGAACAAAGGAAAAAGAGAGGGAGGAAGGAAAGAAGGAAAAGAAAAAAGGAAAGAAGGAAGGAATGAGGGAGGGAGGGAGGGAGGGAGGGAGGGAGAGGAGAAAAAAGAAGGGAGGGTGCAAAGGAGAAAAGAAAGAACAAAGGAAAAAGAGAGGGAGGGATGAAAGAAGGAAGGAAAGAAGGAAAAGAAAAAAGGAAAGAAGGAAGGAAGAAGGGAGGGAGGGAGGGAGGGAGGAAAGGAACCAGCCTCAAAGACCCCGATTGGATTCCTCTCCCACCTTTTCTCTTACATACCCCCCTACCATCAAGTGACAAGGGGGGTGTACTCCTCCCTCCTCCGGGGCCCTCTTACCGGGGTCTTGGGGCCCGGGCTCTGCGCCCCCGCTTGCTTCAGGGCCTCCATCTCGTCCATCATGCGAGTCGCCATGGCCTGCAGGTACCCCCTGGACTCTTTCTCATCGCTCACCCTGGGGAAGGGGCAAAAGGGCAGAGAACGTCAGGGGAATCCACCTGGGGGCTGCCCGCTTCTGCTCCTTCCCACCTGTTCCCACCCCCTTAACGGCCACATGGCTTAGTGACAAACGTTCCGGTCCCAATGGTGGTCGTAAGTCGAGGACTAACTTTCCATTAATTTCCACAAGCTCTAACTAAAATTATAATTTCCCTCCCGGCTGATGTCTCTCAACATCTTGCTCTGAACTACAAATCCCAGAATTCCACTGGATGAGATTCAAGGGGGAAGGCAGGTTGGAGGGAAGGCTGCCCTAGAGAAGAAAAGACACTCCGCTCATCCTCAGAGGCAACCTTGCCAATTCAAACTCTGGAGGGAATTCTCTCACCACTTCAAAATGTCGGCGATCTGAATCTCCCAGTTGGTGAAGGCGGCTTTGTGGAATTCGGACGTGCAGCTCCCTGGTCCCGGGTGCAAGGCGTCGTTCCCCCGGGAATCCACCTGTTGCAAGCCGGGAAAGAAGCAGACTGCAGCCTTTAAAAGGGCCATTGGGGTACAGTGGGGAAGGGGCTACAGCAGGAGTGGGGTGTCCTGGGTTCAAGTCCCCCTCAATCGCAACAACTCAGCTGGTGCGTCAGACTTTCTCAGCCCAGCCTTCCTCACAGGGTTCTTGTTGTGGAACAAGGTGGCAGGCAAGCGCCCCATTTTATGCTCCTGGAGAAAAATGGGGGATGGGGGGGGATAGGTAATTTGGGAAACCATAAAGTTCCTCGGAGGACTAGTGCGGTGGCCTAGAGGTGGAGCTCTCGCCTCACAATCAGGTGGTTGTGAGTTCGATCCTAGGTAGCGGCAGATATTTCTCTCTCTGGGCACAATGAGAATATATCTGCTGAACAAAACTCCTCATTGGTGACAGGGAGGGAATCCAGCCAGTAAAACACTCTGCTAGCTCCATTCAGTTGGCCAGACTCCACCCCGCAAGGGATTATGGGATTGTTAAAAAGTTCCTCGGAATTCGATGCATGTCTACCTGGTCACCAGAAGGCCGGGGGCTGCAGCTGTTGCTCGTGGCCACTTGGCCTCCTCTGTTTGGCTCCATATTTTCGCACCTAGGCCGAAAAAAACAACGTTCATGGCACAGACAGCCCTCAACTTACGACCGCAGTGGCCGGGGTCTTCAAGGCCTCCAACCTTGGCAACTTTAAGACTTGTGGACTTGTGGCTGGCTGGGGAATTCTGGGAGTTGAAGTCCACAAGTCTTAAAGTTGCCAAGGTTGGAGATACCTGACAACGGTGATCACAACTTCCATCTCTAAACAATGTGGCCATTAAGCGAGACATCGCGTGACCACACCCAATTTCACAGTTGTTAAGGGAACCAGACGGTCATTAAGTGAACCCTTTGACTTTGCTTAGTGAAAACCAGCTGGGAAGGTTGCAAATGGCGACGAGTGATCCCGGGACGCCTCCTCCCTCCTCTCGCCAGCCTCGCCGCTCACCGCTGCCTCCTGACTTTCTCCAGCTGCTCCTGCAGTTGAGCCACCTCCTCGGTCAGAGCCTCGACCTGCCGCCCCTTGGCTTGCAGCTCCTCCTTCCACGCCCCACATGGCTCCGGACGTCTCCTGGCGCTGGACCGCTTGAAGATGGCCGTGCTTGGCTTTGCCTGCAAGAGAGCCCCAAATCAATGCGGCGCAGCGTCTATGTCAGGGTTCGTCCCCTCCCTAGCCCTCCAAGATGGCTCCGGTCAGGTCAGCTTCAGGGTTGACAGGCTAATGCCGCCGTTAGGATAAAGGTCCTCCGATGTCTGCACAGCCCTTACCCGTAGCTCCTCTAGCTCTTCTTTCAACTTCCGCATTTGCTGCTCCGCTCTCTCCCGTCCCTTTCGCTGCTTGGTCACCTCGCCCACCAGGTTTTCGATCCGGAGCTCCAGCTGTGGGAAGAGAAGAGATTTCTCTCGTGTTCTGGACCAGGGGGTCTCCAAACTTTCAGACCCCAGGGACCGCTAAATTCATAATTTTAAATCCCGCGGACCACTAATATGATCTGCCTAATGACCAGCTGGGTGGGCGTGGCTAGATTGTCATGTGACTGGGTGGGCGTGGCCAATTTGATGTTACTCACTTCGAGGGGTGCCTTGCCGGCCTCTACTTGCCCCTCCCCTCCTCTCCCAGCCCCTCCTCGCCTGCCCGCCCGGGCTCCTTAAGGCCCCAACAGGAAGCAGTTGTTGGAGCTAAGCAGCCACCATGAGAAAGAGTTGGCAAAACAGCTCTGTTCAAATTGGATCTGACCGAGGAGGAGGCTCAGCAGAAGCACCTCACTGAGGACTAGGAGCATAGGCTTTCCAAGCAGAGGGAAGACCTGCGGGAGTGCAAGGCCAGGTACCGGCGCTTGGAGGCTCAGCGGGCTGAGATGGTCAGCCAGTTCCAGGCCATGATGCAGTCCCACTGGAACGAGGCCCTCCGGCTCTTCGCCACCAGAGGCGCTTCCCTCCAGCCTTCGCCAAAGCCCCCCACCAGGAGGCTGAAGCAGACCTCAAGTCTGAATTTCTGCCCCCTCTGACCCCCACAAAAGGACCCCGAAGGGGGAGACTCTCTGCAACAACACAAGCATTCATTGCACGTATCCGTCCCAGGGGCCGTACTTTGAGGACCCCTGATTTAGTGCAATGTAAAAAATGCACATAATTTTTCTGCGGACCACCAAAATTTTCTCACGGACCACCGGTGGTCCACGGACCACCGGTGGGTGACCGCTGTTCTGGAGGAAAGGTGGTTTATGCGGGGCTGTCTTGTCTATTCCTGCAGCCCGGAAGCTGCGGAAGGCAATCTGGGATGCTCCACGAGGGCTTCTTCAGCTGAGGCCCTGAGCAGGGGACTCCACCTGGGAGGTCCACCTATCTTAAGGCAAATCAAGGTAAAGATTTCCCCTGTCCAGTCGTGTCCATCTCTAAGGGGCGGTGAGCATCTTCGTTTCCTAGCCAAGGCACCCAGCGTTGTCTGAAGATACTTCCATGGTCATGTGGCTGGCATGAGTATGGAACACTGTTACCTTCCCACCGAAAAGTTACCTACAGGTGGCCCTTGACTTAAGACCACAATGGAAGCCAACATTTCTGTCGCTAAGCGAGACAGTTGTTAAGTGAGTTTTGCCCCATTTTACGGCTAAGTTGCTAAGTGAATCACTGCACTTCTTAACTTAGTTACCCGGCCCTAAAAGGGGATCACGTGACCCCAGGACAATGCAACCGTCATAAAAATAAGTCAGTTGCCATGTGTCCAAATTTTGATCATGTGACCACGAGGATGCTGCAATCGTCATAATTGCAAAAAAGGGTCATAATCACTTTTTTCAGTGCCGTTGTTAACTTTGAACGATCACTAAACAAATCGTTGTAAACTTGGAATTACCCATATTTATCTGCTTGCGTTTGCACGGTTTTAAACTGCTGGCCAGCAGGAGTCGAACAATGTGCAAGAGCCGAGGTGGCGCAGCGGTTAGAGGCAGGTACTGCAGGCCACTTTAGCTGACACTGATCCGCAGGTCAGCGGTTCAAATCTCACCGGCTCAAGGTTGACTCAGCCTTCCATCCTTCCAAGGTAGGTAAAATGAGGACCCAGATTGTTGGGGGCAATATAAATATCCATTGCTTACTGGTGTAAACCGCTTAGAGAGTGCTTGCACTGTGAGGCGGTATATAAATCTCAGTAAATAAAATAAATAAATAAAATAAAAAGTGGGAGTTCTGAATGCCATTCTTTCCACTCTTGGAGCTGCATCAGTGGTTTGGACTACAGCTCCCATCTTCCCCAATCCCCATGGAGAAGAGTTGGTCCTTCCAACAGTTGGAAATCAGGGTGGAAATCAGAAATTCTCGGTGCCCTCTGAGCTTGGTGGGTTTTCTTGCAGACGTTTCAATACCAAATTAAGTAACATCATCAGAATTAGATGATATACTAATTCCAATTTTATGGACCAACGGGTTGCCCTGTCAATGTTGGTGGGAATGTTCCTGGGAAGGTTCCTTGCTTAGGTTGTTGTATGCTGTTAACTTGTTTGTCTGAGTTGTCCAACTGACACTTGTATATAAACAGGGAACAAACACCACTCCCTTTAACAATGATGATGTCGCCTAGTTGAATAATGAAACATCGGCAAGAAAACAGCCAAGCTCAGAGAGCACCAAGGACCCCACGGTTCAACCCTGAGCTACATTTTCCTTTATTGATTGGGTGGAAAAATCCCTTCTCCAAAGGGCAGAAGGTACACCTGTACACTTGTAGGAGCCGAGGTGGCGCAGTGGTTAAAAGCAGCACTGCAACCTACTTCAGCTGACTGCTAGTTCAGCAGTTCAGCTGTTTAAATCTCACCGGCTCAAGATTGACTCAGCCTTCCATCCTTCCGAGGTGGGTAAAATGAGGACCCAGATTGTTGGGGGCAAGAGGCTGAACTCTGTAAACCGCTTAGAGAGGGCTGTAAAGCACTATGAAGTGGTATATAAGTCTAAGTGCTATTGCTATGCTATTGCTATACACCTCTCGTCCAGGGTATTAATCAACGCAGAGCTCTTGGCAAAGATGTTTAAGAACATGTCCGCTAAATGTTGGAAATGTGATCAGATATCTGGTTCGTATTATCATATGTGGTGGACATGCCCAAAAGCAAAAAAAAAATTGGACAAAAATATATACATGGTTGGAAAAAAATGATAAAGCAACATATAGATTTAAAACCAGAAATATTTTTGTTGGGCATTTTACCAGGTAAGTATAACAAGAGGAATACATATTTGATTTTACATGTATCTGCAGCTAGAATTGTATTTGCACAATAATGAAGAGATCCCTACAGATGAAAATGTGATTTAAAAAAATATTAGAATGTGCAGAAATGGATAGACTAACACATACAATTAAGGAAAAGGAAAAAACCAAATACTTTTTGATATGGGACTTATTTTATCAATGGCTTGCTAATAAAAACAGAAGTTAGAAACAGGTAGATAAAAGAAAAGGACTAATGATACAAGGGAGGTTTGTTAAAATGGATAAGCAACTATTATTATTATTATTATTATTATTATTATTATTATTATTATTATTATTATTATTATTATTATTATTATTATTATTATTATTATTATTATTATAATACACAAAAAACAGTAATACACAGCAAAAGAGATTTATATGCTGGATTTCGTATCACTATATCACAAGTCGAACTTACAATATAAGTTGTTATTATTATTATTATTATTATTATTATTATTATTATTATTATTATTATTATTATTATTATTATTATTATTATTATTATTATTATTAAACTAATACCAATGTAATGAATATTGTTGTAAACACTTTGATTATTATTTCCTAAAAATATTTGTACCCAGAAAACATATAGTTTAATTAAAAATGGAATCTTTATATGTTATAAAATAAAATAAAAAATTATTTAAAAAAACGCAGAGCTTTTACCATTCAGAACAGGCACTCTGGACTCTTGGGAAGTGTGTGCGTGTGGTGTGCATGTGCAGAGAAGAAAGTACCGGTACCTCCTTGCGCCCACTCTCAGTACGGGCCAGCTCCTTGCGTAGCCCTTCCACCCGTCGAGCAGCAGCTTCTGTCTCCTCCAGTCGTTCCCGCAGCAGGCGCGAGTGCCGCAGCAACTGGGCCTGCAGCTCCCCACATTTGGCCTCGGCACTCTGCAGTTCCTCTGCCGTCTCCTGATGGCGCTCCTGCTCCTCTTGCAGCTCCCAAGCCTGAGCTTGTAGCTGCTCCTGCAACTCGGTCTGACCCTACCGCGAGAAGAAGTCACTATCAGCACTGGACCTGAATACCTGGCCATACAGCAAGCTCCATCTGGGTTGCCAAGTGGTAAAACACAAAGGAACTAGGCCCTGACAAAGCACTGACAGCCATAGAAGAGGCTCCATCTGGGTTGCCAAGTGGTAAAACACACAGGAACCGGACACTGACAGAGCATTGACAGCCATAGAAGAGGCTCCATCTGGGTTGCCAAGTGATAAAACACACAGGAACCGGACACTGACAGAGCATTGACAGTCATAGAAGAGGCTCCATCTGGGTTGCCAAGTGGTAAAACACACAGGAACCGGACACTGACAGAGCATTGACAGCCATACAGCAGGCTTCATCTGGGTCGCCAAGCAGTGAAACATGCAGGAATCAGGTGCCGACTGAGATTTTGGACCACCTTCTGCAGACCCCCAGGGTAAGGAACAGCAGAATCAGGAGTCCAAATTGTGCACAGATAAAAAATTGCACTCCATAATGTTGAACTTTGCCTTGCATCAAAACCACCTGGATTTGAGCAGCCCCGTGTGATATGGACAACATTGAACCAAATTTGCATTGGTCGTGGTAGATATGCAGACCCCTCTATAAGTGGGGCAAAAGACCATGACCGAATTATGACCTGGCCAAAAAAAACAAACTATCCAACATATAGTATCAGAGTGCCAAAATAGAATCTATAATGGAGACTTTGCTGGTTTCCGGGCCGTGACAAATGAAGCAAAAATTATACTTGTAATTTAGATATACATTTATAATATTTTAAAAGTTATATTTCATATTTCGTATTTTTATCCTTTGTGTTTCTATCGACATACGATGTGAATCCGCCATATGATAAATAAATGCACACAGTCATTCATTCCTTGGTCATCTCTTGGCTGGATTACCACAGTGCGCTCTACCTGGGGCTACCCTTGAAGAGTATTCGGAAGCTACAACTAGTAGAGAAAGCAGTGGTGCGACAGTTCTGAAAGTCCTTAAGGAGGTGCGCACAACATCGCTGTTGCACAAGCTACATTGGTTGCCATTTTTTTTCTGGGTCCAATTCCCATTCTTTTAATACTTATTTTTCTTAGTTGTTAACCGTTTTTAAATTTACCTGTTGACCATTTTGTAAGCTGCCCAGAATTGCTTTCCCGGTGTGATGGGTGGCATATTAATGTAATAACTAAATAAAAATAAAAGTAATACCTTCCAGGACATGTGGCCTCTCCTTGAAAGAACGAGAAACTGTGGAATGCAATCCTCTGTGCTTACTTTGCGTGACCAAATAACTTTTAAGAAAAACAGAATCCGAAGGATTCCTTTGGGGGGAAGCAGAGATTGGGGTTCACCCCACCAGTTCTGAATATGTCGCCCGTCGTGTTCAAACTCAAAACCGGATAGAAACGGGAATGTGATCCAGTCAGTTTCAAAATCCTGTCTAGACAGTTTCACAGTACTGGTTAGCAAACCCAAGCGGCCAGTCCTGCTTACCAGAAAGTGCATTTTTATTTAGGCTGCTTCGAGTAAATGGAATGAATAGTTTATACCTGGTTTTGTCCAAGTTGGCAACTTTTAGATGCTTGACTTCAACTCCCAGAATTCCCCAGCTAGCATGGCTGGCTGAGGAATTCTGGATGTTGAGGACCAGCGTTTTAAAGTTGCCAAAAGTGGTAAACCCTGGTTTATGAGTGAAAGAATAATTGAAATGATGAAACATGTTAGTCTATATTGCCCCTTGATGCTCATCAGGCATTATTACTATTATTTCGATTTGTTACCAAATATCCCGATTTGTTTGATCTCAAGAGCTTATTGTCAGATCAATCCGATTTCGTTTCCTTGACTGCAGTCTGGGAACCCCCACCCACACACCCCCAGGGGGAACCAAGATTGCTTCGTATACCTGAAGAGCCTCCTTCTTCTCCTGCTCCAGAAACGTCACCCGGTCCTCCAACGCCTTCACTTGACACAGTGCCACACGATTGTGATACTGTTTCTGCATCTTGTCATTCTCCAGCTGGTTTTCTGCCAGGCGGGAGAGAAAGAGAGAGGGAGGGAGAGGGAGGGAGAGAAAGAGAGAGAGAGAGAAAGAAAGGGAAGAGAGAAAGGGAAAGAAAAGGGAGAGAGGGAGAGAGAAAGGGAGGGAGGGAGGGAGAGAGAAAGGGAAGAAAGGGAGAGGGAGGGAGGGAGAGGGAGAGAAAGGGAGAGAAAGAGAAAGGGAGAGAGAGGGAAAGAAAGAGAGAGGGAGGGAGAGAGAAAAAGAGAGGGAGAGGGAGGGAGGGAGAGAGAGAGAAAGAAAGGGGGGAGAGAAGGAAAGAAATGGGGAGAGAGAGAAAGAAAGGGAAAGAGAAAGGGGAGAGAAAGAGAGGGAGAGAGAGGGAAAGAAAGAAAGAGGGAGGGAGGGAGGGAGAGAGAGAGAGAGAGAGAGAGAGAGAGAGAGAGAGAGAGAGAGAGAGAGAGAGAGAGAGAGAGAGAGAGAGAGAGAACCTTAATATCCTCCTTTCAATGGCCAACCTACACAGAGCATGCAGGGCACAGGTAGTCCTTGACTTACAGGCATTTGCTTAGTGACCATTTGAAGTTACGATGGCACTAAAAAAAATGACTTACGAGCCATGTTTGCATTTACGACCATTGCGGCGTCTCTGTGGTCACATGATCAAAATTTGGACTCTTAGCAACGTGGGAATCGATCCCCTTTTGTGACCTTCTGTCATCGGGGAAGCCAGATTCACTTAACAGCCATGTTACTAAATTAATAACTGCAGTGATTCACTTAACAACTGTGGGCAGAAAGGTCGTAAAATGGGTCAAAACTCACTTAACAATTGTCTTGCTTAGCAACGGAAAATTTGGGCTCAATTGTGGTCGTATGTTGAGGAGCACCTGTACTTGCATCAGACATCACGATGACGCAAGTATACAATTGTGTCCAATGGTCCCTCTAACGTTAGAAAATGGCGCGCGGCAATTGGAAACTGCTGCGCGCCGTTCTCTAGTCATGTCCGCGGGCACGCAGTCGCGCAGCCTCTGATACTAGAAAACGGCGCGCGGCAGTTGGAAACTGCCGCATGCCGTTCTCTCGTTACATGTGCGGCCCGACAGCCGCGCAGCTTAGAGGGAACATTGATTGTGAGTTTTGCATGATGAGGCAGGCTCTGTCGTTGACGTCATGTAGTTTTACCAACGTTCCCGCAACAAGAGAGAGAATATTCAGGGGTTTCTCGCACACGGATGAGAGCAGAGGAAAATGTCACAATTCCTGACACATTTCTCTAAAGTGTTAAGATTGACTTTTGGTGAAACGAAAGCGACTTTTCTTGGCAATCATAGATAAAGTGATTTATTAGTAACCTCTTTTGGGATTAATTCTTTTTTTCTTTTTTTCTTTTTTTTTTTTTTGAGTTCTCTTCCCGCCTGAGATCGCTTGGTGGTCTCCCATCCAACCACTAACTTAATCAAATCCCTTTTTAATTGAATTTTGATTCATTTTTATTTCTCAGTTTAGGGAAGGTTGGTCAAAGACTGCCGTTCATTGCTCTGGACAGTAAAATGATCCAGAAAGAAGCTCGCTTCCCCTCCCCCCCCCAAAAATAATATTTTATAACTACCTGTCAATTGCCTCTTCAAAGTAGCCACCTCATTTTGGAGACTTCGGATCTCCGCGTCCTTGGCCGAGGTCTTGGAAGGGGATCTCGCCAGAGAATCTGCGCAGGGCAAGTGCAAGGGGAGGGGGTAAGAGATCTCCTGTGGATTTCTGGATCGCAGCAAGCCAGAGATGATGGCATTACTCACGCGATCCATTTTGGGGTTGGCAGGGTGCCCTGAACCATAAGCAAACACGACGGGGGTGGGGTGGCCCTACCCTCTAAGCGAGGCAAAATAAATCAAGCTTGACGTGTTGTGCAAATGCAGTTCCTGTGTCTTGGGCTCAAACCTGATTCAGTGGGTTATGTAAATCCATTTAATGAAGAACCGGCGGAAATTCTCATGAGTGGGTGGGGTGATTAAACCTGACTCTGCACTCTGTCTATGCTTAGCTTTCTCATTCTCAGGTCTGATCCCAAATTACCTTGCCTCCAATGTATGTAGCCCATAAGGCTAAGAAACCTTGATTTTGGGGTGTGGGGGGGCTGGACTAGTAGACCTCGAAGGCCCCTTTTCCGCCACCGCTTCTAGGAATCCTTCTTCCTCCCGCAGAGTTACCTACCTTGCAGTTTCCGACTCAATTCCAGTTTCTCCCGTTCCAACTGACGGATCCTTTTCTCAAGCCGGCTGATGCTGGAACTGGTGGGAGGAGACACCGCGGGTCTCTCGGGGAAGGGTCTGTGGGGACACAGGGACACGGAGCTCAGAATGGATTCTGGATCAACGGGAATCAGTCTTGGCAGTCCCAAAGGGCAAGAAAAACAATTCCCTTTCTGAAAAGCAGGAAGGGGCACACGAGTGGGAAATCCGTGGTCTCAGGTGGGACGTCGTACACCCCTTCCGGGGTCACAACCACTCTGGGTCCTGCTCACAGCAGCCAAAAATACTCCTTTATCAGCATAAGTTGCCGTTGCAGTTAAGGTTTCCTACAAAATAATGCAGCTCCGATGTTTCCCGTCAATTTAACAAATTAACAGAATTTGAAGGGACCTTATAGATCATCTAGTCCAACCCCCGCACCCCACCCAAGCAGGAGACCCTACACCATTTCTGACAGATGGCTGTCCAGTCTCTTCTTGAAAGCCTCCAGGGATGAAGCTCCCACAACTTCCAAAGGCAACTTCTGTTCCATTGGTTGATGGTTCTCATTGTCAGGAAATTTCTCCTTATTTCCAGGTTTCCATCCATTATTCTTGATCAGTTTCCTTGATCAGTTTCCATCCATTATTCCTTGTCTGGCCTTCGGGTGCTTTGGAAAATGGGTTGACCCCCTCCTCTCTGTGGCAGCCCCTCAAATATTGGAAGATGCTATCATGTCTTCCCTGGTCCTTCTCTTCACTAGACCAGCCATGCCCAGTTCCTGCAACCGTTCATCATATGTTTTAGTCTCCAGTCCCCTCATCATCCTGGTTGCTCTTCTCTGCACTTTTTCTAGGTGTTAGCCATTCCTGCCAGTTTAGTATCATCTGCAAATTTGGTAAGTTCCCCTTCTATTCCCTCATCTAAGTCAGGAGAGTTGGGAGTTGGGCGGCATAGAAATTTTAATAAATTCAAATTCAAATTCAAATATTGAAGAGTACTGGGTCTAAGACGGAACCTTGTGGTACCCATCTGCTTACTTCTATGTAGACATAGACCCATTAAGGACTACTCATTGGGTACGGTTTGTCAGGCAGTTACGAATCCATCTGGTGGTGATGCGATCTATCCCACTTTTTCCTAGCTTACCAAGAAGTAGGTTGGCGTCTACTTTGTCGAATGCCTTTGCTGAAGTCTAAGTATATTGTGTCCACAGTATTTTGCTGGTCTACTAATTTAGTCACTATGTTGAAGAATGAAATAAGATTGGTTTGGCATGATGTGTTTCTAACAAACCCATGCTGACTGCTAGTTATTACTTTACTCGTTTGCAGATGTTGGCAGATGTTTTTTTATTATCTTCTCCAGTATCTTCCTGTGAATTCATTCAGTAAAACTTATTTTCTGGGAAACAGGCTAGGCCGGTCTGGTGCCTGCAATTCGCAAACTCCAGCAAAAAAAAAATGCGGAAAAAAAATCACAATATTGTGTTGTAATACAGGTAGTCCTCGACTTACAACCACAATCGAGTCCCAAATTCTGTGGCTGTGAGTTTTGCCCCAATGTACGACCTTTCTGGCCACAGTTGTTAAATGAATTACTTCGAATCACACGGTTGTTAAGTGAACCTGGCTGCCCCATTGTCTTTGCTGGTCAGAAGGTCGCAAAAGGAGATCATGGAACCCCGGGACACTACGACCGTCGTAAATATAAGTCAGTTGCCAAGCTGGCTCATATTTTGACCACGTGACCACAGGGTGCTGCAACGGTTGTTAAGTGTGAAAAATGGTCATAAGTCACTTTTTTCTGTGGTGTTGTAACTTCGAACGTTGTAAGTTGAGGATTGCCTGTAGTCACAATTTAGAGACCTTTCATGAACTGGGGAGAATGTTTATATATTTATTTATTTATTACTCACATTTGTATGCCGCCCAATTCCCAGAGGACTCTGGGCGGCTGACAATCAAGGCAAATATGAATAAATGCAATTAAAAACATCATAAAGGAATATAAAAACATATTAAAAGTTTAAAAAAGAATCCCTCACACATTCATTAACATTCGCATTCCTTCCGGGGCGACCATCTTGGTTAACTCCATCGGGTCACTGGCCCCAAGCCTGCCGGAAGAGCCAGGTCTTAACGGCTTTCCTGAAGGCTAATAAGGTGGGGGTGGTACGACTCTCCGGGGGTAGCTGATTCCAGCCCCGACTAACACTTTGAACCAGGGGTGAAATCCTCCCGGTTCACCCGGGCCAGTCCTTCGGCGTATAGCCGATGGAACTGGCGGCGGTCGCGGCGCGGAGCTTCTCCTGCCCGCTTTCCCGGCCCGGCTGAACACAATCACCGCTTTCCCGGCCCGGCTGAACACAATCATTCGGGTTATTTTTCCCTCTGTGCATGCGCGCGCATGCACAGAGGGAAAAATAACCCGAATGGCGGCGTTCAGCCGGGCCGGGAAAGCGGGCGGGAGAAGCTCAGCGCCGCGACCGCCACCAGTTCCATCGGCTATACGCCGAAGGACGGGCCAGGGCGAACCGGGAGGATTTCACCCCTGCTTTGAACCTCTTTTTAATACATGCACGGTTGGCTGTTTGAATATGGCAGCCTTTGGCTGCAAAAATCAACATTATGGAAAGCATCAGAAATTCCCAACAGATTGAAAGACCAAACCATCCTGCCAAGCAGAAAGCAGATGGCTGCAGCTCCCAACTGGCTGGCTGACAGCAGTTTTGAGATAGACTGCTGCTGAAGCTGGAGGCGCCACGCTGCCCAGAGCCACCAGAAAGGAACAGCCGAACGGGAACAAAGATGCAAATCAAAGCAACGCCACCGTACTCACATCCCGGAGGTGTAGGTGAATCCAACGAAGGGGAGGTGGTGGGCCGAGAATGTGGCGTGGGAGATCGGCGGAAGCGTCTCCTAAAAATCAGGAATGGAGGAAGAAGATCAGGGACCAATTTTTCCCCCAAATGCCCACACCCTCCTGCGTACGCAAGGGAGGAAAGAAACTGTCATTGCAGGGGGTTCCTTAAAGGGTCTGCATTCAAAATTAAGCAGAGGGGCCCCTTCCCTGTTGCACACCCACACATACGCATCAGAGTATGTGTTCCTACTGGTTCCTACGGGTTCTAACCGGTCCTTTAGAACCATTAGTAACTCGGCGATGATGTCACTGAGCCAGTTCTGTCGGTGTCTCTATGGGCGCCGCCATCTTGGATTTTGCTTCTGCACATGCGCAGACGCTATTTTTTTGATTGCTGCGTGTGCATGACGCGACTCTGAACAAACCGGCAGCAAAAGGATCCAGAACCCACCCCTGACACGCGCATGTACACACACAGTCAATAACATGGCCGCCCAATGATCTGGGGGACACTCTTAAGATAGGGTTAAGATAAGGCGCGTGGACTTCAACTCCCAGAATTCCCCAGCCAGCTCAGCTTAGTTAGTTGGGGCTTAGCTGGCTGGGGAATTCTGGGAGTTGAGGTCCACATGCCTTAAAGTGCTCAAGGTTGGGAAACCCTGCTCTAGCTAATATTTTTTCAAAATATTCAGTTGCTCCTGGTTTTTGGCCTTGCAAAATGACTTAAAAGTCATTGGTGCCTGCAGCCAGCCAGAATGAAGCTTAAACAACGGCATCCGCAGGTTAACATCATCCTGTAACGGCTGCATTTATGTATCTGTGTAACCAACTCTGGTGCGGGCACTCATGTCCTAGTATTTGCACACCACTACTTCCATTTTATCCTATGCCTCCTTGCAGGGGCCACTAGAATAGTCTTCGACTTACAAAGTTACGACGGACCTCCCCAGGGATTCTTAAACCCGGATTTGAACTTCCACTGGCCTCCCCCAATAATTAACAGATTAACAGAGTTGGAAGGGACCTTGTAGGTCATCTAGTCCAACCCCCTGCTCAAGCAGGAGATCCTACACCAGTGATGGTGAACTTATGGCACACGTATATTTCAGCTCCACGGGCAAACCGGAAGTTTGAAAAAACGCACTTCCGGTTTGCCGTTGGGCTGTTTTTCGCACTCCGGAGGGTTCATGGAAGCTTCCTGAAGCCCCGGAATGCGAAAAACGGCAAAACGGAAGTTCGGAAAACGCACTTCTGTTTTGCCGTTGGACAGTTTTTCTCACTCCGGAGGGTTTTTCCGAACTTCCAGTTTGTCCGTTTTGCCATTTTTCACCGTCCCAGGCTTCAGTGAGGCCTTTGTGCGGGGGTGGAGATGTGTACGCCTGCGTGGGGTGTGGGCACGCGCCCACACCCCCTTTTGGCACGCGGACCAAAAAAGGTTCGCCATCACTGCCCTACACCATTTCTGACAAATGGCAGTCCAATCTCTTCTTGAAAGCTTCCAGTGATGGAGCTCCCACAACTTCCACAGAGAAGGCCCTCCGCCGCGGTCCCACCAACCGGCATTGCTTGGTTGATGGGACCTGGAGGAGACCAACTCTGTGGGACCTAACAGGTCGTAGGGAGGTATGCGGTAAGGGGGGAGAGAGAGGGGGGGGAGAGAGAGCAAGAGCGAAAGAGAGCGAAAGAGAGAGAGAGAGAGAGAGAGAGAGAGAGAGAGAGAGAGAGAGAGAGAGAGAGAGAGAGAGAGAGAGAGAGAGAGAGAGAGAGAGAGAGAGAGAGAGAGAGAGAGAGAGAGAGAGAGAGAGAGAGAGAGATACAATGGCTAGAATGCAGCATTGCAGGCTAACTAACTGCTCACAGCCAGCAGTTCAATCCTGACCGGCTCAAGGTTGACTCAGCCTTCCGTCCTTCCGAGGTCAGTAAAATGAGGACCCTGATTGTTGGGCGCAAGAGGCTGACTCTGTAAACCGCTTAGAGAGGGCTGGAAAGGCACTGTGAAGTGGGATATAAGTCTAAGTGCTGTTGCTATGTTACTAACATAACAACTGCAGGGATTCACTTAACAACCGTGGCAAGGAAAGGTTGTAAAATGGAGCAGAATTCACTTAACAACTCTCTTGCTTAGCAACAGAAATGTTGAGCTCAGTTGTGGTTGTAAGTCGAGGACTAACCTGCAGGGCGACCCACTTAGCGATCAACATAATTTACCACCATAATTCTGGGCTCAATTATGGTCCTAAATGGAGGATTACTTGTTATTGAGGGGTGCGTGTGAATGTTTTGTTTTTATAATAGCAAACTCCCCTCCCCTGCGAGTCCCAATTTTTCCATTCGATCCCAAAGGGGTGTCGTGGATGATGTCATCAGTCATAAACCGAGAACTACCTGGATTTGAGAGCTGTATGCAATGAAATTTCATTTACTGTAAATGTATGCCGATTAGCGTACATTCAAAGTGACAAACTTAAACTCAGTTATTCTGAGTTTAAGTCTAAGGTGTAAGCAGATAAAGGACTGGATTAGACTGGGTTTCAGTGGCATCTTTGGGTTTAGGCCTGACCACAAATGGAGCCTGCAACCGAGGCAGTGGCACCAAGCGTGGGTTGCCAGCCCGCCGTGGCATTTCATTTCCGTCCTGTAGCCTCCCAAGTTTCCATCAGATCTCAAAATCGGCCACACACACACACACCCTCTAGGGCAGAAAGGTCAGGGTGTGCTTGGCAACTGCTGGGGTTCCTGCCCATCTCACACCCACACACCCCACACCAGCCTGGCACGGGCCCTTGGCAGTCATACTTGGCATCACGCATCGTTACCGCTTCTTTTAAGGTATCGTCGTCGACATCGAAGTTGGAGGTGTCGGCCGGACTGGCCACCTCGGGGACCAAGGGGGGAGGGTTCTTGCGGAGGTCCTCCCAGGCGATGCCCTCGAAGAAGGGGTGGCGCGTGAAGTCCTCGATGCCCTTCTGGCCCAGACGGACTTCTTGGCGGCACAAGAGCTCGCGGATCAGGTCCTTGGCGCTCTCTGAGACGTCAGTGATATCCGTGGGGAACTGCAGGTGGTCCTGCAAGAGAAACAGAAGGGGGGATGCAAGGGGGCCGACGTCTCAGGGGGTCTATCTGCTACCCTTGGGCAGCTGATAGCGATAGGGGGCCCTGTGCTCTGTTGGGGACTCTGGAAACCAAAATTCCTGGAGTAACCAAGATCATGAAAGCAACAGATCAGGGTTTAAGCAAGGACAAGAGGAAGGTTGCACACCTGAGTACTAGCTGTAGTCCGTTCTATTAATGCAGGGTGAATATTAATAGAACGGACTACAGCTAGTCCTTGACTTACAACCATTCGTTTAGTGACCACTTAAAGTTGCAACGGCAGTGGAAAAAGTGATCTATGAGCGTTTTTCACTCTTATGACCGCTGCAGCAGCTCCATGGTCACGTGATCACAATTCAGATGCTTGGCAAATGACTCAGAGTTATGACGGTTTCTGTGTCCTCCTGGGGTCATGTGTTTTGGGACCTTCTGGCCAGCAAAGTCCATGGGGGACACCGGATTCACTTAGCAACCGTGATACCCACTTAACAACTGCAGTGATTCACTGAACAGTGGTGGCAAGGAAGGTCGTAAAACAGGGCAAAACTCACTTCATAACTGTCTCGCTCAGCAACGAAAATTTTGGGCTGAATTTATGCCACTACTGGACGGAGGACAAAGGCCCTGCAGTGGGATCATTTGAGGTGACTCGGGAAAGCGAGCCAAGCTGCGTTGGGAGGGGAAATGGGAGCGTTCACACCCAGGATTGGCAGCCAATTTGACTCAGGGAGGGAGTTGCCTGAATCTTTTGCCCAAGGCAAAAAAGTGTGGTCCATCAGCTACTGAATGGGTGCAAAATCCAGCTGTTGAGCCCGACAAATGGAAGATGTACTTAGTGGTCGTCGGCCACCAGCCCCTCCAGCAGCCGAAGTAGATGATGATGATGAGGAGGAGGCGTGGGAGTCAGGACCAGTATCAAGGCAACCCGAGAACTCCGAGGGGGAAGAGAGAATGGAGCTGGCAGAGAGAGAGAGAGGGAGGGAGGGAGGGAGGGAGGGAGGGAGGGAGGGAGGGAGAGAGAGAGAGAGAGAGAGAGAGAGAGAGAGAGAGAGAGAGAGAGAGAGAGAGAGAGAGAGAGAGAGAGAGAGAGAGAGAGAGAGAGAGGGAGGCAGAGCCTGGGCCGTCCATCAGCCCTCAGATGGAAAGTCAACAGCCCCCAGGCCTGGAGGTGGCTGATGGGGAAGAGGATCCAGTGCCTGACACGCTGGATCCAGTGCCTGACACGCGGATGCGCAGAAGGCAGAGGAGAGGAGAGGAGAGCACTGGAAATCTATGGGCTGGTCCTTGGGATGGAAAAGCCAGTGTTGCTAGCAAAGCCCCACCCTAGCTTTGGGGATAAAAGGCAGGGGGCAGAGATGAATAGATGTGGCAGACAACTATTCACCTCCCTGCCGGACGGACGTGTTAGCCTGCAGCGAGAGAAACGTTTTGCCAAGGTTGCCGGCGCACCTAATTAAAGGAATCTTTGAGTTCACTTCAGAGGGTTTGTTGTGTTTGGGGAGCTGGGTCAGAACATGGACTGTCCCGGGGGACTCCCTGTTTCCTAAATCTAAAAATTTCACAGGAAAAGTAGAAAGAAGGACCATTCTTTCACTCTGTATCTCTTCCTGGTCCTAACGGCTTAACATTTTGTCTTCCCTCCTGATCCATCTTCCTTTTGTGCGTCTCCTGTGTCAACTCGCGAAGCATTCCTGACCTGCTCTCGAGTTGCCATAGGCAGGGGGATAGGGAACCGAGCCTCGCAGCTGCAGCGAGGGAATTGCACTTCAGTCAAAACAAATGCACATTCCAGCCATCTCTATGTCAAGGCCATCTCCACGGAGACCCACAGTGGCCGGAGGGAAGGACTTCTACAACCTGCAAAATTGCTTCGTTGGGGAATGTGACTGATGACACACCTTGTGGGGAGGGGGGAACAGGATCAGAGCCAAGGCGCGAATTAAGAGCCGAGGTGGCGCAGCGGTTAGAGGCAGTACTGCAGGCCACTTTAGCTGACTGTGATCCGCAGGTCAGCGGTTCAAATCTCACCGGCTCAAGGTTGACTCAGCCTTCCATCCTTCCGAGGTAGGTAAAATGGGGACCCAGATTGTTGGGACCAATATAAATATACATTGCTTAATGGTGTAAACCCCTTAGAGAGTGCTTGCACTGTGAGGCGGTATATAAATCTCACTAATAATAAATAAATAAATAAATAAATAAATAAACAAACTGCATTCATCTGCCTCCTGCGGCCTTGCTCACCTACGGTGCCCGTCTGGCTCACCTCGTGGTTCATGATCTTGCCGTACGTCTCTACCAGGGACTCGGCGTAGAAAGGGGTTTCCCCAAAAAGCAGCTCGTACATGCAGACCCCCAAAGACCACCAGTCACATTCGGGGCCGTATTTGCCCTTTCGGTCCTCCATGGCTTGCAGGATCTCTGGGGAGATATAATCGGGGGTGCCCACCGCCACCGAGGACTCCACCTGGGGGGGTAGGGGAATGGGCAGGAGAGCCCGGTTCAGATCCTGCCAAATTTATCCTTTGGATTAAGATCTAAAGAGGCTTTTCGATCAGTGTTTTTCAAACTCGGCAATTTTTGGAAGGGTGGACTTCAACTCCCAGAATTCCGCAGCCAGCATGGAATTCTGGGAGTTGAGGTCCACACATCTTAAAGGTGCCAACATTGCTTTATACAAATGCTTATTTATTTGTAGCATAGCGGATGCCCTCTACGTAAGGCATGTGTTGGCTTGATGACATCATGACAACATGTGTTATCATTTGACACCCAAACCCACTCCTTGCTGTAGACCCCCTCCCCTATAGTTAGATAGTTTTTGGCTAGTTTCCAGAACCAGCTTAACTCTAAACCTGGTTTAACTGTAAACCTGGCTTAACTCTAAACTTGGCTTAGCTCTAAACCTGGCTTAGCTCTAAACTTGGTTTAATTCTGAACCTGGCTTAACTCTGAACTTGGTTAAGGTCCAAACTTGGCTTAATTCTGAGCCTGGCTTAGCTCTAAACCTGGCTTAATTCTGAACCTGGCTTAACTTTAAACCTGACTTAGCTGTAAACATGGCTTAGCTGTAAACATGGCTTACCTCTAAACATTGCTTAGTTCTAAACATGGCTTAATTCTAAACTTGGGTGCGCTCTAAACTTGGTCTTAGTTTAACAAAACGTGCCATGTGCAGCTAAACAAACCCTCTTCAGGAAATGAACTGGCTCCCACCAAAACTGATGCCCACAATACACTGGCAAAGACCCCACCCTCTTCACGCTGACCCTAGTTCACTGCCTGGGGCCCCTCCCTACACCATGACCATCCAGGCCAGCCTTCCCCAATCAGGCCTGGATGCCAATCGCCATCAGACCCCAGGCCAAACTCACCGTGCCATCCGGAGCTAGGCGAAGGCAGGACCCAAAGTCAGCCAGGCGGATGTGCCCGCTAGTGTCAATCAAAACATTGTCCGGCTTGATGTCCCTGTGGAGAGATGGACCCGCTTTGGTAAGTGGTGGGACTTCAGAAAAGTAGAAAGGTTGGGGGACTGTGGGGCCCTCGGGGAAGGACCAGGTAGCCCCTCAAACATGGGGGGGGGGCTGACTTTTAGAGCCATGGTGGCACAGTGGTTAGAGTGCAGGATTGCAGGCTGACTCTGCCCACTGCCAGGAGTTCGATCCTGACCGGCTCCAGGTTGACTCAGCCTTCCATCCTTCCGAGATCGGTAAAATGAGGACCCAGATTGTTGGGGGCAAGAGGCTGAACTCTGTAAACCGCTTAGAGAGGGCTGGAAAGGCACTGTGAAGCGGTATATAAGTCTAAGTGCTGTTGCTGTTATGAACCAAGCAGGGGAAAAAGTGGGAAAGCCGGTCAGTTTCGACAAGCCAAACTAACATCAGGGGTTCCCAGCTAGTGCGATCCCTGGGTAGGGGTTTGCAAATATGGTGAAACCCCCCTACTATGGTGGTTACAACATTGCTGTGTGATTTTCTTTCTCACTTTCCGTAAGCCTTCCTGGAAATCACCAAGCAGGGAGAGAGCAGTGTGTGCAGTAAGAATTTGTTTGTTTGTTTGTTTGTTTGTTTGTATTCTCTAAAGAATACAAATTGCTATTCTCCAAAGCACCTGAAGGCCAGACAAGGAAATAATGGATGGAAACTGATCAAGGAGAGATTCAGCCTGGAAATAAGGAAAAATTTCCTGACAGTGAGAGCAATCAATCCATGGAACAGAAGTTGCCTTCAGAAGTTGTGGGAGCTTCATCACTGGAGGCTTTCAAGAAGAGACTGGACTGCCATCTGTCAGAAATGGTGTAGGGTGTCCTGCTTGGGCAGGGGGTTGGACTAGATGACCTACAAGGTCCCTTCCAACTCTATTAAACTGCTTTAAATCTGTTAAATCTGTATTGATTGATTGATTGATTTTCAGTAGCCAGCCATCTCGGTAAATGACTCTGGGCACCTTACAATTCAGAAGATGTTCTACATTTAAAAATGTAAAAAGCATTATCAAACAATAAAAACAGTAAAAAAAAAAACAACCCACCATTAAAAGCAGTCGAGAAGGTTAAAAGATCTAATTTGAAGTCAACACAGGAGCCAATTGTTGGTGTGACTGTGACTCTGGACTGGCAATTTTCGGTGGGGCATTTAGACAAAGGTCCCACCTCTTGAGGTGGCAGATTCTCCATTATCGGAGGTGCTCAGGGAAGGTCTGGCCAATCACCTTTTCTGCTGTACAGGAAGTCCTCGACTTATAACCATTGGTTTAGTGACCGTACAAAGTTACAATAGCAATGAAAAAAGTGACTGACAACTCTGTTCTGACCTAGGCTTCCTGGTAAATAATAAATAATTATAGCATGAACGGTATCCCAAAAACCTCTTTTTATTTTAACGGCTGTGAATTCTGTTCATTCCCAGCTGTAATAAGTCCCAAACAATGTTAATGAGTCTGAAGAAGGCTGATATCACCAACCTTTATCTCTCTTGACACGCTGCCAAAGACCTAATTGGCAAAGAGCTTTGCAAGGCCAAATAGAAACACGGAGTCAGAACCGAAATGCTGAGACACGAATTAAACAAAGTTGCTTCCTGCAACGGGCACATCCATTTGCTCCACTTTTATAGCCTATGGGAGGGGCTAATTATCTCCAAGCCTTGCTCCCGAGTAGCCCATTTCCTCCGTAACTATTCTTGCCTTCTGGCAGTTCTGCGCATGCGCGCACTGGGAACAGACTCCTGCTGTTCCTCTGCCTCACTCATGTCAGCCTCTGGAGGCTCCGGAGTCAGCACAGACCTCCCAGATGGCCTGGGCTCGATCTCTGCCTCTGGGACCAAGCCTTCTCTAGTCTCCAGGCCTGGCCCATGGTCCTCCCCAGCCTCCTCGCTGTCCGACTCTGCTGCCAACTCCACAGGTCACTGGCGGACCACAACAAACTGGTCCTTCATAACTGGTCTTCATTCATCTGCTTTCCAGCCCTCTCTAAGCGGTTTACAGAGTCAGCCTCTTGCCCCCAACAAGTTGAGTCCTCATTTTACCCATCTCAGAAGGATGGAAGGCTAAGTCAACCTTGAGCCTGGTGAGTGTTGAACTGCCAAATTGCAGGCAGCCGGCAGTTAGCAGAAGTAGCCTGCAGTACTACACTCTAACCACTGCGCCACTGTGGCTCAAAATAATAATAATAATAATAATAATAATAATAATAATAATAATAATAATAATAATAATAATAATAATAATAATAATAATAATAATAATAATAATAATAATAATAATAATAATAATAATAATAATAATAATAATAACTGTTGTACATCAAGGACAACCTACAAAGTACAATTGTGCTGTCATAAGTCGCCTTGTGGCTTTCTAACCCAGCCCAGAGAGCCTCCCAATCCATGGCCAACGTTAACAGAAGGAAAAAGGAAGAAGAAACTTACCTGTGGACATACTGGAGCTGATGGAGGGAATGGATGGCCAGGACCATCTCCGCCAGGTAGAAGCAGGCCATGTCTTCTGGCAGCCGGTCCTCAAACTTGCTCAGCAGAGTGAGTAGGTCTCCTCCGGCATAATAATCCATCACCAGGTACTGTCAAAAGAACCGCCAACCTCTACCATCCCTTTCCAACCTGCGTTTTGCAGGTGGGGACTTTGACTCCCAGAATTCCCCAGGTTGTTTGCTGAGAATTCTGGGAGCTGAAGTTCACACCTTCCCTGAGGTTGGGGAAGGTGAGGTGAACACACAGAAGCCCGTTTCCTCCCTGAATTTCAGATAATGGCGGCTTCTGGGAATGTTTTGGTGCAAAATCTCATCCTCAGCCCGCACTGCCAACAGAATTGTGGGGCAATATTTGCACATGGGTCAGAGTGTGGAATTGTGTTCTCAATCTGGGCAGCTTTAAGACAGGTGGACTTCAGCTCCCAGAATTCCCAAGCCAGCTGGCTAGGGAATTCTGGGAGTTGAAGTCCACCCATTTTATAGCTGCCCAGATTGAGAAAAACTGGTGCGGAAAATCAGACATTGCCAATCTCTTGTTTTTACCTCAGGTTCACCTGGTTACCTCAGGCTGCATTTAGAACCCAAAGCTAGTGGCCTTTTCAGGTTTCTAGTCCACTGTGAGGAAAGATGCTACGAATCAATTTTCCTGAGTCAGATGGTGTTCAATCGTTACTAGATTTACTGATGCTACGTCCTTGCAAAGACAGACCACATTTTGGGGAGCAGGGCATCAAGAGGAGCCAGCACCTCCTTTTTTTAGAAAGCATGAATTGGGCAGTCATGATCAGTGGACAGAGAGGTGACAGGTGAATTTTCTGAAATTTTGCAAAGAAATGACAATTTTTCCATCCCTTTTAGCAACATCTGAACCCAGCACCACAGATGCTCCTGAGTGGTGGGGTTGGGCTTGAGAGACGACCGTACCACGGAAGAGAAAACATTCACCCTCATCTTCCGTCACGTGCACACCCTCATTCACACGTAACCTCATAGCTAAATCTCCATGCTTGCAAGATGCAAGCAACTGGCTAAATGCACCTTTCTCCCCCACACCCTAATTTTTTTATTTTATTAAAAAAAGATTAAAATGCAAAACCCCAAAGAACAACAAAGACAAAACAAAACCAGACAAAAACATTACAAAATGCGAATTAAAAAGGACAAAAGCCAAAACCTCTTATTATCCCTCCTAGTTGAACCTTAACAAATCTATCGCAACAATCATAGCTCCCTCCCTCCTTCCAAAGCAGGTTCAACATTTTGCAAGTTTCTACCTCTATTGGCACTCGATTTTCTTGATTCACACCACACACACAAAACCTGTGTCTTGGAACCCAGGCTGGGTTTAGCATGTCATGTGAATGGAGCAAATCAGGTTTGCAAAGCAAACAACTGACGCGGAGGCTAAAATGGGGCTGGCAGCCATTGCACAAAACCCCTTTCTCTGTTCACTTCTTCCCCATGCTCCACCCCAGGAACGTAAGCCACCAATGCTAGTTCCCAACAGACTGACATCCGAGAGGAAACCCAGTTCAAAATGTCCTGCCCCGCGGGATTCGAAAACGTGTCTCGTCTCACCAGGTAGTGCTCATCCTGGAAGGCGTAATGCAACGTGGTAATCCACTGCCGATCGCCGTGCACGAGGACGTCCCGTTCCTCTCGAAAACAAGCCGTCTGAAAGGAGACCGGTGCAGAAGGCGACGCTTAGCACACCTGAAACCTCTGCTATCCGGGTGCAGAAAAAGTGTACAGATGGTCCTCGACTTACGACCACAAGTGGGACCGGAATTTTGGCTGTAAATCAGTGTGGTCGTAAGTCAAGGACTATTTGTTATTAAGTGGTGCAGTCATTAAATGGTACAGTCATTAAGCGGGACATTATATGACCATGACTTGCAACCTTTTCTGTTGGCTTTCCCATTGACTTTGCTTGTCAGAAACTGGAAGGTCACAAAAACTATAAAATGTAAAATATGAATATGAAATCAATTAATGAGTAACCTTAATAAACTAATATCACCTTAATAAATCCTAATTATAAAAATAATTCTTAGATCCTTGGTTAGGACTCGAATTATTAAGTTTTCACCCATCTTAGACTGTGAATCTAACTCTTCACTGCCCACAATAATCATAATTTATTCAGTTTGTATGCCACCGACTCTCAACAACTCCGCAAGGCTCACAACCAAGAAAGAAATGACAATAATTTAATTTGAATTCGAAGAAGAGCAAAAAATTTTTGGGTGTGTGCATGGCGGGGTTGAGGTCCCCTTTCCCCCATCTGCCTACAATCAACCAGCCCACTTGATGGCTAAGAAAGAGTTTCTGGATTTACGAAACAAAGGAATCAATGAAAATTAAAGCGTGGCTGGAGATCCCCAAAATGGCTGAATTCCATCTTGACAATGGCACCAAAAATGCTTTAATGCCGCCTTTCTCCAGCTGCTTTTCCGGTCTAGCTTGGTGATCTCCTAGTGGTCTCCCATCCGAGGTCTAACCCTAACTTGCTGAGAACACTGGTTTGACTTTGGCAGATGGGATCCGAGCGCCTGGGAATCGTCACCTCGCTTCTCTTCAGCATTTCCCACTTGTGCAGGATCTTCATGGCGTAGATTTTCTCCGTCTGCTTCATTCGCACGACGGCTACCTGGGAGGAGAGAGCAGAACAGAGATGGGGAGTGGTGGTGGAGAGCCCTTAGAATAAGAACACAGAATCATAGAATAACTGAGCTGGAAGGGACCTTGGGGGTCATGTAGTCCAACCCCCTGCTCAAACAGGAGACCATAAACCACTCTAGACAAATGGTTGTCTTGAAGACCTCCAGTGATGGAGCACCCACAACTTCTGGTGGCAAGCTGTTTCATTGGTTAATTGTTCCCACTGTTAGGAAGTTTCTCCTTATTTCCAGGTTGAATCTCTCCTTGATCAGTTTCCATCCATTATTCCTTGTCTGGCCTTGGAAAATAGCTTGACCCCCTCCTCTCTGTGGCAGCCCTTCAAATATTGGAAGACTGCTATCCTGTCTCCCCTGGTCCTTCTCTTCACTAGACTAGCCATGCCCAGTTCCTGCAACCGTTCATCGTATGTTTTATCCTCCAGTCCTCATCTTTGTTTATTTATTTTTTATTTATTTATTTATTTTATTAGTCGCATTTGTATGCCACCCACTCTACAGAGACTCTGGGCGGCTCACAACAATAAAAAATTCACATGCAACAATAAATATAAACGTTGCTCTTCTCTGCACTCTTTCCAGGATCTCAACATCTTTTTTCTATCGGGGTAACCAGAATTGGACGCAGCATTCCAAGTGTGGTCTGACCAGTATAAAATGGAACTAGAACTTAATGCAGAGGTCTTCAAACTTGGCAACTTTAAGACTTGTGGACTTCAACTCCCAGAATTCTCCAGCCAGCATAGCTGGCTGGAGAATTCTGGGAGTTGAAGTCCACAAGTCTTAAAGTTGCCAAGTTTGGGGACCCCTAACTTAATGTGAGTTTGATATAATTAACAATTATCCAGTGGGATGGCTTGTCTTCAGAAGGTGTGGGTGCTCCATCACTGGAGGTTTTCAAGAACAGACCGGACAGCTGTTTGTCTGGAATGGCAGAGGCTCTCCTGCCTAAGCAGGGGGGTGGACTAGAAGACCTCTGAGGTTTCACCCTCCCCAGGCTTCAGGAAAAATGAAGGCCGAAAATCAGCTGGCCAGTGAGCACATGCGCGCTGGAGCTGACATAGGACAAGCCTCGCGTGCCCTCTGATATGGCTCCGTGTGCCACCTCTGGCACACATGCCATAGGTTCGCCATCACGGGCTTAGGGCATTGTGTGAACCCAGCCAGATCTAATGCACGGTCCTAGACCAGAAATGAAAAATGAGTTTAGGCAGTACAGGGAGTTCTCAACATATAACATCCATTTTTGCTGGTATTTCTGTTGCTAAGCAAGAAGTGAATCGGGCAGATATCTCTCTCTCTCTCTCTCTCTGGGCACAATGAGAATATATCTGCTGCGAACTCCGCATTGGCGACAGGAAGGGCATCCGGCCAGTAAACACTCAGCTCCATTCAGTTGCCCCCCCGACTCCACCCCGATACAAGGGATTACGGGATCATTAAAAGACAAAAAAAATATTATGTTGCTAAGCAAGATGGTTAAGTGATTTGGGCCCGATATTATGATTTTTTTTGGCCCTCGTTGATAAGCGAATCACTGCAATCGTTAAGTGAAACATTCAGTCGTTAAGCGAATCCAGCTTCCGCCCGTCACTTTGTTTGTCGGAAGCCGGCTGGGAAGGCCGTAAATGGCGATCTGATGAATCCAGGATAATTCAAATGCCATAAATAATAGGCCAGTTGCCCAGCGCCCAAATTTTGATCATGTGACCAAGGGGGGTACGCTGTGGCAGTCATAAGTGTGAGGATCATAAAAGTGACTTTTATCAGTGCCATAGCAACCTCGAACGGTCATTAACGGACAGCTGTAAGTGGAGGACTTCCCGTAATACAGGTCAGGCGTGTGAATGCGAGCATCTTCTGACGGGGCTCGGGGTACCTCGACGTACCTCCTGAGTCAGCTGTGGCTTTAAATCCCCCCACATCTGGGGACTCACCTCCCCAAAGGCTCCTCTGCCGATCACCTTCAGGATCTCGAAGTCGTCACGACGCAAACTCAGCTGTTTTACCCGGGAAACCAACGGGGAGGCTTGGTTAGAAAGAAAGAAAGAGAAGAAACTCGTTTTACGGAGTCATTCGCCACAACGGCACCAGGAGAAAACCGGCTGAACCGGACGCGTTAAAGACTCAGCCGTTCTGCGTGTCACGCTTGATTTGTTTTAAACTTGGTTAGGTTTTTTTTCTTTTTCCCGTAGCCCGTTTGGGGCCTGGGTGATTCAGGGGCAGCCAGAAGAGAGTTAATTCTGCACCCGCATAAGGAAACTAAAATAAGGGGTTTCCTCCTAATTTTTACATCGGTTTTTAAAGCTTTGCCAGGTTTAAAGTTAACCTGGTTATTGGATGTTCTGGCTTCACACAAACGCAAGACTCGATTCTTCAGACTAACCAAGCCCTGGGTTTCTTGGAAGTAATATGGAACGGATTTGCCTATCGCTTTCTTCTGGGCTGCTTTGTTTTCGCTTTTGTGGAATATCCAGCCTAGCTGATATCCAGGTGATCGCCTGGTGGCCTCCCCTCCCGAATACCTTCCAATCCTTAGCTAAATCTAAGCTGCTGAATAAGAGGTTTTCTCAACCCTGGCAGCTTTAAAATGGGTGGACCAACACCCATGCTGGCTGGGGAATTCTGGGAGTTGAAGTCCACCCATCTTGGAGCACCCTGGCTGGGGAATTCTGGGAGTTGAAGTCCACCCATCTTGAAGCACCCTGGCTGGGGAATTCTGGGAGTTGAAGTCCACCCATCTTGAAGCACCCTGGCTGGGGAATTCTGGGAGTTGAAGTCCACCCATCTTGAAGCACCCTGCCTGGGGAATTCTGGGAGTTGAAGTCCACCCATCTTGGAGCACCCTGGCTGGGGAATTCTGGGAGTTGAAGTCCACCCATCTTGGAGCACCCTAGCTGGGGAATTCTGGGAGTTGAAGTCCACCATCTCCAAACTCATGAGATGAGAAACCCTGCTCTAACCACTAGGCCCTGGGGCTTTCCAAAAGCTAGAGTCCTGCCCGCTGCTCACTTTTCTCCCCTGGGAGATGCTGGAAGCACAGTAGCCGCGGTGGGAACTGTGGTGAACCAACCCGTTCTCCTGCCCGTAGCTGCTCGGCCGCTGCCCTGGGCGGCCTTGCGTGTCCTGTCCCGCCTGGCTTGGTGAACCTGCTCCCCATCCAGTAGAAGGCCACCTCCCCACTGCCTTGCTCCAATCAGAGCAAGAAAGCCACTGTGCAGCTTTGAGAACCACAGCTTTGCTGGTTGCTATGGGGGAAAACAACAACAACAACAACCCAAGGTTCTAGTCCTTAAGGTGACGGAGAGCCCCCAGTGGGCCAAACCGGATTCCCAGAGGAGAGGAGAGGAAACCTCTGGGGCCTTTGCAAGTTTCCCTTTGCAAGATGTTCAGGGAACCAACTCAGCCCTTGATCTGCACCTTTCCCAGCCAGCAACGGAGCTGGGAGCGAAATGCGCCCATGCCCATCGGTTGCCCGCGGGCACAGCCATTCCTGGCAGAGGCTCAGCCAGGCCTTGATAACACAAGGCAAGGATTGGGTTCTGTTCAACTGGGAGGAATTCTTGGCGCCGTTTGCCAATTGGTTCCCCTGCCAGGATTGGGTTTCAGCCTTAAGATGTGTGGATTTCAATTCCCAGAATTCCCCAGCCAGCACAGCTGGCTGGGGAATTCTGGGAGTTGAAGTCCACACATTTGCAGATCTACCTTTGCATTTTCAGCTGCTTTCTACCCACCATGCAGAAAAGGATCCTGGATCCCTGATTTTCAACGCAGGCAGTCCTCGACTTACGACTACAATTTATTTATTTATTTAACACACACACACACACACACACACACACACACACACACACACACACACACACACACACACACACAGAGTCTCACCAAAGGCGACTCCCGGTGGTTTAGACTTGTTCAACTCGATGGGGACCAGAATTTCCATTGCTCAACAAGATAGGTGGTTATTAAATGTGTCACGCCCCAATTATACGACCTGTTCGTCACGGTGGTTAAGCGAATCACTTTAGTGATGAACGGAAGCATACGGTCATTCGTTGAATCCAGCTTCCCACTTATCAGAAGCTGACTGGGAAGGTCGGAAAAGATGATCTCAAGGAATGCTGCAGCGGCCATGAACATAAGTCAGATTGCCAAGCGTCCGAATTTTGATCATGGGATCGCGAGGACGCAGCAACAGTCATAAGTGCGAGGACTTTTTTTCAGTGCCATGGCCATTTTGAACAGTCACTAAACAAATGTTGGCTAATCAAGCACTACCTGTAATGACAACACTACAATTGCTGGTTCCCTCTAATAATACAGATACAGATTAACAGAGTTGGAAGGGACCTTGTAGGTCATCTAGTCCAACCCCCCGCCCAAGCAGGAGACCCAACACCATTTCTGACAGATGGCAGTCCAGTCTCTTCTTGAAAGCTTCTTTAAGAGTGGGGTATGCAGTGGTTCCATTTAGTTTGTCCATGTAGTCCTCAACTTAGGACCACAACATCTATGTTGCTAAGTGAGACAATAGTTAAGCGGGTTTTGTCCCATTTTACGACCTTTCTTGCCACGGTTGTTAAGTGAATCATTACAGTGAAGTTAGTAACCTGGTTGTTAAGTGAATGTGGCTGGTCAGAAGGTCGCGAAAGGGGATCATGTGACCTTGGGGCATTGCAACCGTTCTAAGTACATGCCAGTTGCCAATTTTGATTGTGGGTCCATGGTTGTTAAGTGGGGAAGAGTCACTTTTTTTTCAGTGCCGTTGTAACTTCGAATGGTCACTAAACAAACTATTGTAAGTCATGGACTCCCTGTAGTTTTGCACACTGTATAAAAGCAATGCATTGTTTATGTAATACCGTATGCAGAGTCACCACCTGACGTGGTAGAGCAATTAGGACACAATCACTACAATAACCATGTTATACAAATGCAGCTGAAAAACAATCACACAAAGGTGGATGCTCACCTGACCCTGTGAAGCCAGAAAGGAGAAATAAATGACTGAAGGAAGAGCCTGCGTTGAATTTTTAAAAGCATTATTTGAAATAATTCATTTTTGAAAAGCATTTTAAAAGGCATTTTATCCATGCCATGAATAATGTAGGCTACCCAGCAACAAGTTCACAGAAGGTCTAATTAAACGAATTTATTTGGATAAACCTTCTTTTGGGTGTGTCCCACCACTTGAGCTTTTTAAAAAGCTACTATGCTAATATTACAAGGAGACAAGGAATGTTTTACCTGCATGGGGAAAAAAATATATTTTATCAGCGGAAAATGCCATTTCAACTCACTGGAAGCCAACTTCAATCAATAGCCTATTTTTGCATCTGCAGAAGGTGCAAAATGCAAAGTTTTAATTGACTGAATCAATTAATCTTAATTAACTGAATCAATGGATCTTAATTAACTGAATTAATGGATTTTACTTGAATTAATTGATCTCCATTAAATTAATTGGTTTTAATTGAATTAATGGAGCTTATTAATCTTGGGAAGAACTGCTCCAAACTTTAATCAGAGACAGATTAACAGTCCTGTTTAAAAAAAAAGATCCTGTAGAAATTTAAGGTAGATATATTTTGGACTGTCTCACTCTTTGGCTGTGAATTTACCAGCAGTCAACGGGGAAGCCAGATTCACTTAACGACCGTATGGCTAACTTAACAACTGCAGTGATTCACTTAACAGCTGTGGCAAGAAAGGTTGTAAAACGGGGCAAAACTCACTTAACAACTGTCATTCTTAGCGATAGAAATTTTGGGATCAATTTTGGTCGTAAGTCGGGGACTACCTCGCCTGTTCTCATTTTATATATCCAGAAGTTTCATTTGAGATGTACAGGGGATCCTCGACTTACAACAGTTCATTTAGTGACCATTCAAAGTTACAACAGCACTGAAAAAAAGTTTAACAGATTAACAGAGTTGGAAGGGACCTTGCAGGTCATCTAGTCCAACCCCCTGCCCAAGCAGGAGACCCTACATCTGCCTCTACCTAGGATCGAACTCACAACCTCTTGATTGTGAGGCAAGAGCTCCACCTCTAGGCCACAGCAACCCATTATTGATGACCGTTTTTCACACTTATGACCGTTGCCACATCCCCATGGTCACGTGATCAAAATTCAGACGCTGAGCAACTGACTCATATTTATGACGGTTGCAGTATCCCAAGATCATGTGATCCCCTTTCGCGACCTTCTGAGAAGCAAAGTCCATGGGGAAACCAGATTCACTTAACAACATAACAAAAGCAGTGATTCACTTAGCAACGGAGGCAAGGAATTCACTTAACAAATGTTTCACTTAGCAACATAAACTTTGGGCTGGATTGTGGACGTAACTCAAGGACTACCTGTACATTATCCGTGTTAGATCAGGGATGCCCAACCCCTGGCCCGTGGACTGGCAGCGGGCCCCAGCGGGCCAAAATCAGTGCCACGCAAACAAGCCAAGCCCCATCCGTGGGATGCAGGCAGCATGCAAAACCACGCCGTGTCTGGTCTGCGGAATAAACCTCTCTCCACGCAACCAGTCCCTGGGGCCCAAAAGGTTGGGGGCCTTTTGTGTTAGATGATCAAAAGGTGGCTTGCTTCAGAAGATAACATTACAGTCGGCCGTTAGAAAAGGCACCAAGCAGTGATCCCTCTGTCTGCAAGAGCGCCTGGGGCTTACTTCATTCCAGGGAATATTAGCATCTGTGTGTGTTTTTGTTGGATCAGAAAACAATCAAACGCTTCCCCTTGGAAATCAATGCCGCTAACAGTTTTCCTTGTTGTTGTTTATCTGTAGTGGTTGTTTATTTTGCTTATATCTTGCCACTCAGTTGACACAACATGCTTCATCCAGGTCAGATTACTGTATTTTTCGGAGTATAAGACGCATCTTTTTCCCCACTAAAAGAGGCTGGAAATGTTGGTGCGTCTTATACACCGAATACAGCCATTTTTGGCCTCCTGAAGCCCCGCCCCCGTGTCCCATTTTTGCGAAAAATTGGCCCGTTTTTCTGAAAAACAGGGTGCGCAGAGGGTTTGGGAGGCCTGCAGAGTGCTCCTGTGGGCTGGGGGAAGGCAAAAATGCCCGTTTTTGCCTTCCCCCAGCCCTCAGAAGCAGGCCTCCCAAACCCTCTGCGCACCCCGTTTTTCAGAAAAACTGGTGAAAAAACGGGCCGATTTTCGCAAAAATGGCGTTTTTTGCCTTTCCCCAGCCCCCAGAAGCACTCTGCAGGCCTCCCTAACCCTCTGCGCACCCCATTTTTTGCGAAAACGGGTGAAAAATTGGCCCATTTTTGCAAAAAGCCGAGGTGGCGCAGCGGTTAGAGGGCAGTACTGCAGGCCACTTTAGCTGATTGTGATCCGCAGGTCAGCGGTTCAAATCTCACCGGCTCAAGGTTGACTCAGCCTTCCATCCTTCCGAGGTAGGTAAAATGACAACCCAGATTGTTGGGGGCAATATAAATATACATTGCTTACTGGTGTAAACCGCTTAGAGAGTGCTTGCACTGTGAGGCGGTATATAAATCTCACAAATAAAAAAATCACTAATAGTAGAGGGTTTGGGAGGCCTCCTGGGGCCTGGGGAGGACAAAAACTTTTTTTTTCTTACTTACCTCTTTGAAATCTTGGTGCATTTTATACACGGGTGCGTCTTATAGTCCGAAAAATACGGTAAGGTGCACCAGGGCCGTTCGCACGGCACACCACTCCAATTTCGTAGGGGAAATCTGATTTGGGGGGACAGAGATGGCTTTACAGGCGGTCCTCGCCTCTTACGAACACCCCTGAACCCAACATTTCTGTTGCTCAGTGAGACAGTTGTTAAGTGAGTTTTGCCCCGTTTTACGACCTTTCTTGCCACAGCTGTTAAGTGAATCCCTGCCGTTGTTAAAGTTAGTCACA
The DNA here is from genome assembly GCA_023053685.1 of Diadophis punctatus similis. Taxonomy (NCBI): domain Eukaryota; kingdom Metazoa; phylum Chordata; class Lepidosauria; order Squamata; family Dipsadidae; genus Diadophis; species Diadophis punctatus. The sequence goes on from JALIGW010000011.1 coordinate 10,318,380, forward strand.
CGGTTGTTAAGTGAATCCGGCTCCCTCGTTGACTTTGCCGGTCAGAAGGTCGCAAAAGGGGATCGCGTGACTCCGGGACACTGCAACCGTCATAAGTACATGCCAGTTGCCAAGCCTCTGGATTCTGATCACATGATCATAGAGATACTGCAAAGGTCCTAACTGTGAAAAACGGTCCTAGGCCACTTGTTTCAATGCTGCTGTAACTTTGAACGGTCACTAAATGAACTGTTGTAAACCGAGGACTACCTGTATTTGCCAGTCCGAAATATTTCACTAGAGTGGGGTTTACGGTATTTTGTAAGCCAGAAAATGTGTCTGTTTCAGACTCAGAATGAAGCAGCTACGTTCCACCCACCCCCCCGCCCCGATCTGGTTAATTCGCTGTGTGAACCTCGTTGATCTTAGCTAGTTGCTTGGCAGGTAGTCCTCGACTTATGGCCACATTTGTTCCTGAAACTTCCATCGCTAAGTGATGCAGTTGCTAAATGCCGTTATACGAGTCGTTTAGAAGAGAGGGGCAGCCAATAAATTTAATAATAACTAATAATCAATGAGTCGTGGCCAATTGTACCACCTTTCTTGCCACGGTAGTTCAGCAAATCAGATACAGATTAACAGAGTTGGGAGGGACCTTGGAGGTCATCTAGTCCAACCCCCCTGCCCAAGCAGGAGGCCCTACACCATTTCTGACAGATGGCAGTCCAGTCTCTTCTTGAAAGCCTCCAGGGATGAAGCTCCCACAACTTCCGAAGGCAACTTCTGTTCCATTGGTTGATGGTTCTCACTGTCAGAAAATTCCTCCTTATTTCCAGGTTGAATCTCTCTTTGAATCACTGCAGTTGTTAAATGAATCACAGTCATTCAGTGAATCCAGCTCTTTCCTCCCCCTATTGACTTAGCTTGTCAGAAGCCGGCTGGGAAAATCGCAACTATCTTATCTTGTGACCTCAGGATGCAGGTTGTCAAATGCCCACATTTTAAGCACTTGACTGTGGGAATGCTCCAACGGTTGTAAGTCAATTTTTTTCAGTGCCATCGTAACTTCGAACGGTCGCTAAACGAATGGCCGTAAGTCGAGGACTACCTGGTGTGCTGGGTCTTGTGAATTGGGATCCGGCTCCTCAACTCTCAAATCCTTCCAAGGGATCTTGACCGGCAACTGGGCTCACGCCCAGGCAGGCCCCGCCAAACCAGCCAGACGGCATTCCTCCAGGAAGGAGCAGGGTGGGGACCGTGCCGAGATCGAATCCCAGGTTCCCCGGAGTGGCAAAACTCTTCCTTCTGGGCCGTGGCCCCGCCCCCACACTCCAAAACAGCTGTTGGGTATGGCCCCGGGTGCAAATGAGCAGCCTCTGTCCCCCGTTTCCCCCCCCACCCCCAATCTATTTCTGGTTGCATTGCCGGTTTGGCGAAGAGACGTGAAACTGGGTTTGAAGACAAACTGGTGGAAACTTTGGCCCCTTAGCTCAGAGGTTCAAAATTTCCTACTTCACATGGTTCAAATCACTAAATGTCCTTATTTTATGGTTAATTTCTCAACCACAATACCTTGAGCGCTAACCGTACAGCCCTTGCCCTATAATTCCTTGCTTCATGTTATCTACTTCCAGATAGATTTATTTATGTTTATCTTGGTTTTGTTTCTTTTCAAAACTGCTCAGAGTCGGGCATCCTATAAGTTTAATAAATTACACCTGGTTGCACAGTCAGGCAGATGTTGAGATTGCATTTGGCCTTTTTTGTACACCTCTGGGCTCCTTCCCAAGGACCTGGGATAGACAGACGTGGATGTTTGACGGGATTAAAAGCAAGATGGAAGCTGTTCCCAGTACAGCTGCCTTTTGCAATTGACTAACGGGGATTGTGTCGATGCTAGTCATTTCTTGATCCAAACCAAACTGTCTTTGCAACTGATTGACATGGATTTTGTCAACGCCAATCATTTCCTGATCCAAATTCAAATCGCCTTTTGCAATTGACCGATGGGGATTGTGTCAATGCCAATCATTTCTTGATCTAAATCAATATGCCTTTGCAATTGATTGACATGGATTTTGACAATGCCGGTCATTTCCTGATCCAAATTCAAATCGCCTTTTGCAATTGACTGACAGGGATTGTGTCAATGCCAATCATTTCTTGATCTAAATCAAAATGCCTTTGCAGTTGATTGACATGGATTTTGACAATGCCGGTCATTTCCTGATCCAAATTCAAACTGCCTTTTGCAATTGACTGATAGGGATTGTGTCAATGCCAATTTAAATCAAACTGCCTTTGCAATTGATTGCAATTGATTTAGCTTGGTCTAAATCAAACTGCCTTTGCAATTGATTGACACGGATTTTGTCAATGCCAGTCATTTGTTGATCCAAATCAAGCTGACTCTGCAATTGACTGATGAAGATTTTGTCAATGCGAGTCAAATGCAAAAGGCAGAACAGCAACTGACTTCTTCGTCACTTCCTGTTTTACCACTTCCCGTGTCAAGGGAGATACAAAGTTTGCGTGCTTGCTCTTCTGGCAGCCTCAACCATTCTTAACTGATGCTATTGTGTGTCTCTCTGGTCTCCATCTTCTTCTGGGCCTGCCTTGTGTTCTTGGACCTTCTCCTCTTTGTGTATATGCCTTGTACGATATGGACTCCCGTGACATCCTCCCCAGCTGAGTAAGCCACTTTGTTTGCTGTTTTTCTAGGCTCAGGTAGTCCTTGACATACAAATAACATGTATTTATGACGGCTGCAGTGTCCCGGGGTCACATGACCCCCTTTTGCGACTGTCTGACAAGCAAAGTCAATGTGTGCCACTTCTGGCACGTGTGCCATAGGTTCAGCATCACGGCTCTACACCATTTCTGACAGATGGCAGTCCAGTCTCTTCTTAAAAGCTTCTAGTGATGAAGTTCCCACAACTTCCAAAGTCAACTTATGTTCCATTGGTTGATTGTTCTCACTGTCAGTAAATTTAACCTTATTTCCAGGTTGAATCTCTCCTTGATCAGTTTCCATTCATTGTTCCTTGTCTGGCCTTCAGGTGCCTTGGAAAATAGCTTGACCCCCTCCTCTCTGGGGCAGCCCCTCAAATATTGGAAGACTGCTATCCTGTCTCCCCTGGTCCTTCTCTTCACTAGACTAGCCGGGCCCAGTTCCTGCAACCGTTCATCGTATGTTTTAGCCTCCAGTCCCCTAATCATCCTGGTTGCTCTTCTCTGCACTCTTTCTAGAGTCTCAACATCTTTTTTATAGCATGGTGACCAAAACTGGATGCAGGATTCTAGCTGTGGTCTTACTAAGACTTTATAGAGTGGTATTAGCACCTCACTTGATCTTGATTTTATCTCTCTGTTAATGCAGTTTAGGATTGCATTGGCTTTTTTGGCTGCCACTGCTCACCGCTGGCTCATATTTAACAGGAACGCTGCCAACATATCCCTCCTAGTCCTTCTCTAGACTGGCTAAACCTAATTCCTGCAACCGTTCTTCATATGTTGTTGTCTCCAGGCCCTTAATCTTTTTAGTCGCTCTTCTCTGCACTTTTCCAAAGTCTCAACCTCTTTTTTGCAAAGTGGGGACCAAAACTGGATGCCGTATTCCAGGTGCGGCCTTACTAAGGCTTTACAAAGCGGTGCTAACACTTCACGTGATTTTGATTCTATGCCTCTGTTTATACAAGGATTATAGTTGGTTTTTTGGCAGCGGCCGCACACTGCTGGCTCATATTCAAGTGATCATCCACTCCAAGGTCCCTTTCGCAGTTCCTGCTGTTGAGCCAGGTTTCACCTAACCCAGGGTCTCCTGCTGGGGCGGGGGGTTGGACTAGATGACCTACAAGGTCCCTTCCAACTCTGTTAATCTGTATCTATACCTGTGCAGCTTAGATACAGAGAGAGAGAGGTGATGGGAGGACATTTCTCTGATCTCAGCTGCTTCCTTTGTTCCCCTCCCACTTGGCAACACCGCCCTACTCAAACCCAGACCTACCAAAGCAGGTTTGCCTTGCCAGGTTGCCGGGCTGACGGGGACAACAAACATTTGGGCTATGCGTTTTCCCCCTGCAGTGATGCATCGGCCTCAAATCATGCGCCAAGACGGGAGGGAATCCTGATGCTGGAATTTGAAGCTTTTCGAGGAGCTAGCTGAGAGGGGTCGGTGGGGAGGGTCTTTTGGATATGACTCTACCACCAAGCATGAGTGCAATCTCCCAGCGACAGAGAGCGGAGGAAAAATATTTGCACAGAGAAGCTCAATTGCAACACGTGTAGAATGTTTCTGAGTCAGCACCCTCTCTGTTCCCTCCCAGGGAGGTCGAAAAAGTCAAAATGGCAATAGCAATAGCACTTAGACTTATATCTGCCTCATTTTACAAGCTTTCCTTGCCACGGTTGTTAAGTGAATCCCTGCAGTTGTTATGGTAGTAACATAGCAACAGCACTTAAACTTATATCCCACTTATAGCCTTATAGCCCTCTCTAAGCAGTTTATAGAGTTCAGCCTCTTGCCCCCAACAATCTGGGTCCTCATTTTACCCACCTCAGAAGGATGGAAGGCTGAGTCAACCTTGAGCCGGTGAGATTTGAACAGCTGAACTGCTGAACTAGCAGTCAGCTGAAGTAGCCTGCAGTGCTGCATTTTAACCACTGCGCCGCCTCGGCAGCCACGGGGCCATCAAAACTTAGCCTGGTTTTGTTAAAAAATGGGCAGAGCATCGTCACACCATTGGGAGCCTCATTTTGGCTCTCTCACTCTCTTTTTTAAACTATGGGTAGTCCTTCACTTATGACCACAATTGAGACCAACGTTTCTACTGCTAAGCGAGACAGTTGTTACGTTTTGCCCCATTTTACGACCTTCCTTGCCACAGTTGTTAAGTGAAACTGCAGCTGTTAAGTAGTAGTAGCAGCGTTGTTAAGTGAATCTGGCTTCCCCATTGACTTTGCTCATCAGAAGGTCGCAAAAGGGGATCACGTGACCCAGCGACTCTGCAACCGTCATAACTCTGAGTCAGTTGCCAAGTGTCTGGATTTTGATCACGTGACCGTGGGGATGCTGCAACAGTCATAAGTGTGAAAAACGGTCGTAAGTCACTTTTCCCAGTGCCGTTGTAACTTTGGTCACTAAATAAATAACTAAATAACTCTCTGTAATAATGTTGTTAAATTTCAATGTCAAAAATGAAAATACAAAGGAATATAAAAGGTCATTTCCTGATCCAAATTCAAATTGCCTTTTGCAATTGACTGATAGGGATTGTGTCAATGCCAATCTAAATCAAACTGCCTTTGCAACTGATTGCAATTGATTTAGCTTGGTCTAAATCAAACTGCCTTTGCAATTGATTGACACGGATTTTGTCAATGCCAGTCACTTGTTGATCCAAATCAAGCTGACTCTGCAATTGACTGATGGAGATTTTGTCAATGCCAGTCAAATGCAAAAGGCAGAACAGCAACTGACTTCTTCGTCACTTCCTGTTTTACCACTTCGGGTGTCAAGAGCAAGCACACAAAGTTTGCGTGCTTGCTCTTCTGGCAGCCTCAACCATTCTCAATATAAAAGAGAAAAGGAAAGGCTAAAGAAATTCAGAATGACCAAAACAAACAAATGGATAACAAAGAGCAGCTCAGACACTGGAAGTTTTTAAGAAGATGTTGGATAACCATTTGTCTGAGGTGGTGTAGGGTTTCCTGCCTAATCAGGGGGTTGGACTAGAAGACTTCCAAGGTCCCTTCCAACTCTGTTATTCTATTCTATTCTATTCTATTCTATTCTATTCTATTCTATTCTATTCTATTCTATTCTATTCTATTCTATTCTATTCTAATTCTATTCTAATTCTATTCTATTCTATTCTATCATCTCTCTCTCTCTCTCTCTCTCTCTCTCTCTCTCTCTCTCTCTCTCTCTCCCTCCCTCCCTCCCTCCCTCCCTCCCTCCCTCCCTCCCTCCCTCTCTCTCTCTCTCTCTCTCTCTCTCTCTCTCTCTCTCTCTCTCTCCCTCCCTCCCTCCCTCTCTGTCATCTATCTATTTATCATCTATCTTAGGAATGTGATGACTTTGGAAGACTTTGGTGTCCACAGAGGACTGGCTGGCTGGGGAATTCTGGGATTTTGAAGTCCATCCATCCTCAAATGGACAAGGTTGAGAAACAGTGATTTAATCCAAGAAACTGTGGCCACTACCACGATTATGGCAGATTCTGAGGTTGCAAAATGCACCTCATACTTTGTTCCTGGTACTCAAAAAACCCCACGTGAGCACCATTGTTTTCCACAGATAGTTGTGATGTATTTCTGGATCAAGCCCATCCTTTTCAAGGAACGCTACCAGATGAAATGTCAAATCTACCTATTCCAGGCTGTTCTTGGGGACTCTGAGATGTTTAAACAGAGACTGGCTCTTAAGAGACCTAGCTAACAGATCTTACACTAAGCCAGGGATGGACTACCTGGGTTGTATAAACAGAGGAATAGAATCAAGATCACGAGAAGTCTTAGTGTCGCTTTACAAAACCCTAGTAAGGCCACACCTGGAATATTGCAACCAGTTTTGGTCACCAGACTACAAAAAAGAGGTCGAGATGTTGGAAAAAGTTCAGAGAAGACCAACTAAGAGGATCAAAGGCCCGGAGACAAAAACATATCAAGAATGATTGCAGGAAATGGGTTATGGCTAGTCTAGAGATAACAAGGACCAGGGGGCACATGATAGCAGGATTCCAGTATTTGAGGGGCTGCCCCAAAGAAGAGGGGGTTCAACCTATTCTCCAAAGCACCAGAAGGAAAGACAAGAAACAATGGATGGAAACTAACCAAGGAGAGAAGCAACCTGGAATTAAGGAGAAAGTTCCTAACAGTGAGGACAATAAATAAGTGGAACAACTTGCCACCAGAAGTTGTGGGTGCTCCAACACTGGAGGTTTTTAAGAGGAGATTGGGCAGTCATTTGTCTGAGATTGTATAGGTTCTCCTGCTTGAGCAGGGGGCTGGACTAGAAGACCTCTAAGGTACCTTCCCTTCTATTGTATTCTATTGTATTCTATTGTATTCTATTATTTTATTATTCTATTATAAAGAGCCGAGGTGGCGCAGCGGTTAGAGGCAGTACTGCAAGTCACTTGTCACTTTAACTGACTGTGATCTGCAGGTCAGCGGTTCAAATCTCTTTTTCTATTCTTTTCTATTCTATTTTCCATTCCATTATTTTCTATTCTATTCTATTCTATTCTATTCTATTCTATTCTATTCTATTCTATTCTATTCGATTCGATTCTATTCGATTCGATTCGATTCTATTCTTTTCTATTCTATTTTCCATTCCATTATTTTCTTTTCTTTTCTATTCTATTCTATTCTAACATGACTGTTTTTCACACTTACGACCTTTGCAGATCACTGCGGTCACATGACCAAAATTCAGACGCTTGGCCACTGACTCATAGTTATGACGGTTGCAGTGTCCCGGGGTCACGTGATCCCGGTTTGTAACCTACCCGGTTGTCTTCTGACAAGCAAAATCAACGGGGGAAGCTGATTCGCTTAACAACGGCACGGTTCACTTAACAACAGAACGACCGTCTGATGTTGGCAAAGTCAACGGGAAAGCCAGATTCGCTTAACAACCGTGTTCCTCACTTATCCACGGCAGCGATTCGCTTCGCAACGGTGTCAAACAATAGTTTTTTTAAAAAACAAACCGCTGCCACAGCTCATTATCTTGCTTAGCAGCAGAAAATTGGGGCTCGGTTACGGTCCTAAGTCGAGGACCAGCCTCGGTTTCCCATCGAAGGCCACGTCTGTCTCGGGGTTGGCTGCCGAAGGCTCCTCTCCTCTCTCTCTTGGCCGCCTGGAAGGGCCCATGTGGGCCTCATTGGAAGGGGGGCCCCGTTTCCTGCCCAAGGAGCAGCTTTGAGTTCCCAGGAAAAACATCCACGTTGCAAAGTGAGGACACACCCCTGAACACCCAAACCTGAGGAACAGGTCTGGCCGGGCAGCGCCATTCACATAGTATAGGAGATGCCACCGGGAAAGGGGGGTGGGATAAGGATTACATCACCGAACTCACTTCCCCCAGGCCTCCCCCTCTCCCCACAGAGCAAAGAAAAGCAAAATAATTGGTTGTGCAAGAAGATCTTTGCAGGACAGCGGGCTGTTGTGCAACAGGCAAGTGAACTGTGCACTTCTCACAATGCCCGGTGTGGAAGTTTTGCACACCGATGGCAAAAGAACAGGAGAGAAATGTGTTTTGCAGCCAAGCTCGGCTCCAGGGTGACTTTACAGAGCTGCCCTCTGGGTTTTTCTTGGCGGTGGGATCTCCTGTTGGCCTCCCCACCCCAGCATTCATTCAGAAGCCCAAGTCTGGCAGCGTTCTCGGATTAGCCGAGATCAAACGGACGTGGCTGCTTTGGCTTCGTTTGCCCGACAGCACAAAACTATGGAACTGCAGGTGTTCCGGCTGAAGGTTCCTTCTCACTGAGGAAGCTCAGAGGTTGCCAGAGGTTGGAATGTGGTTGGCCTATTTTTTTTCTTTTTTAAGAAAAAGATATATTTAGAGATAATCCACAAGCATGCACTCCTAAAAATAAGTTAAATGAATATATTACAGGTGGGGTAATGTACGGAGAACCTGGATACAGGACCTACAGTGGCAACCAGAAACAGGTTCCAATGGAAAACAAGTGATCCAGGATGGGGAAAGTTGGGGGGGGAGGAAGGGAGGCAGAGAAAGAGAAAGAAAGAGGATTAGATAGGAGAGAGAGAGAGAGAGAGAGAGAGAGAGAGAGAGAGAGAGAGAGAGAGAGAGATAAAGAGAGAGATGGATAGCTGTGATGGAGAGAGAGTGAGACGGAAATGATAAATGATACAGATAGAGAGAGACAGATAGATGATATATATATAGAGAGAGAGATGAAAGAGATAGATGGCGAGATGGGATGGAAAGAGAGAGAGAGAGAGGAGAGAGAGAGAGATGAAAGAGATGAAGAGATGGGATGGAGAGAGAGAGAGAGAGAGATGAAAGAGATGGAGAGATAGGATGGAGAGAGAGAGAGATGGGCAGAGAGATGATAGATGTGAGAGAGAGAGAGAGACACGGATGGAGAGATGATAAATTATATATAGAGAGAGAGACAGAGAGAGAGAGAGAAAGAAAGAGAGAGAGAGATATGAAAGAGATAGATGGGATGGAGAGAGAGAGACGGGATAGATAGATAGATAGATAGATAGATAGATAGATAGATAGATAGATAGATAGATAGATAGATAGATAGATAGATAGATGATGGATGGAAGGATGGATGGAAGGATGGATGGATACAGACAGACATAGAAAAGAGATCGATGAAAGAGATCGATAGATAGATGGGATGGAGAGAGAGAGAGACGGGATAGATAGATAGATAGATAGATAGATAGATAGATAGATAGATAGATAGATAGATAGATAGATAGATAGATAGATAGATAGAGATGATAGATAGATAGATAGATAGATAGATAGATAGATAGATAGATAGATAGATAGATAGATAGATAGATGATAGATGGATGGATGGATGGATGGATGGATGGATGGATGGATGGATGGATGGATAGATAGATAGATAGATAGATAGATGATAGATAGATAGATAGATAGATAGATAGATAGATAGATAGATAGATAGATAGATAGATACATAGATGATGGATGGAAGGATGGATGAATGGATGGATGGAGACAGACAGACATAGAAAAGAGATCGAAAGAGATCGATAGATAAATGGGATGGAGAGAGAGAGAGACGGAGATGATAAATGATACAGATAGAGAGAGACAGATAGATGATATATATAGAGAGAGAGATGAAAGAGAGATGGCGAGATGGGATGGAAAGAGAGAGAGAGAGGAGAGAGAGAGAGAGAGATGAAAGAGATGGAAAGATGGGATGGAAAGAGAGAGAGAGAGATGAAAGAGATGGAGAGATAGGATGGAGAGAGAGAGAGATGGGCAGAGAGATGATAGATGTGTGTGAGAGAGACACAGATGGAGAGATGATAAATTAGAGAGAGAGAGAGAGAGAGAGAGTTATGAAAGAGATAGATGGGATGGAGAGAGAGAGACGGGATAGCTAGATAGCTAGCTAGCTAGCTAGCTAGATACATAGATACATAGATACATAGATGATGGATGGAAGGATGGATGGATACAGACAGACATAGAAAAGAGATAGATGAAAGAGATCGATAGATGGGATGGAGAGAGAGAGAGACGGGATAGATAGATAGATAGGTAGGTAGGTAGGTAGGTAGGTAGGTAGGTAGGTAGGTAGGTAGATGAAAGATGGATGGAAGGATGGATGGATGGATACAGACAGACAGATATAGAAAAGAAATCGATGAAAGAGATCGATGGATAGACAGACAAGTAGTTGCACAAACTTTTAAGAAATTTCTTGATCTCAGTGAACTGAACCGAATAGATTGACATCAATGAGAGCCATGTAGAATGAAACAAGATAAATTTGCAAAAAACAAAAAACAAAACCCAAAAAACTGAAATTAATAGATTTTGCTGCTAACTCCTCTGGCGGGCGGTTTCTTGAAACCATTTCTCCACCCAGCCAACCCCCCATCGCCGCTCTATGGCTGAACGTCTGCGTCTCGGAGCCAGAATGGTTCTCAACCTCAGCTTGCTGGGCTGGGGAATTCTGGGAGTTGAAGTCCACCCAGAGCCGAGGTGGCGCAGAAGGTTAGAGTGGAGTACTGCAGGCCACTTTAGCTGACTATGATCCGCAGGTCAGCGGTTCAAATCTCACCGGCTCAAGGTTGACTCAGCCTTCCATCCTTCCGAGGTGGGTAAAATGAGGACCCAGATTGTTGGCGGCAATATAAATATACATTGCTTACTGGTGTAAACCGCTTAGAGAGTGCTTGCACTGTGAGGCGGTATATAAATGTCACTAATAAATAATAAATAAATAAATCTTCAAGCGGTCGAGATTGAGACTCCGTGGTCTTAGCAGTTGTACATATTCTGTGATCTCCCTAGCAATGCAAGTATCAGGGTTACACACACACACACACACACACGTTCACCAGTTTTAAGAAGTGGCCCTGACATGGCAGAAATGGGATATTCTTGGACCCCAATAAAAAACCAGCTACCAGCAGAACCGTCACGAGGCTGGAAATAATACAATAAAAAAGATTTTCCTTTGCCATGCACTTCTGCGCCAATTGCAACATCAGGGCAAGCTGTCATTTAGCTTTAACAAACGCCAAGGTTGCCCTGTACTTAAATCAGGTAAATTCCTTTTTAAAGCAATTAAACCCGTGCATTAATTACTTACATTGTTTGCTCTGGGGGGGGGGGGGGAGCAAAGGACCAGGAGCAAAGATTAAAAAAATAGCTATTATATTCCTTTTAACTGGAAGCTGGCTGAGAACTGAACTACCCATCTTCCACCAGCCAAAATAACTTTTCCCAGTTTGTTTGCACATAACACCTTGCGCTAGTTAGTTTAAACTATGGTTTAAATAAACTATTAAAAGGGTTTAAATAAATAAAATGGTTTAAATAAAATGGTTTAAAGAAACTATCATTATGGTTTAACATAAACTATCACTAAGTGTTGTGTCTTATGATTCTTGATGAATGTATTTTATTTTTCTTTTATGTACACTGAGAGCATATGCACCAAAGACAAATTCCTTGTGTGTCCAATCACACTTGGCCAATAAAGAATTCTATTCTTCTATTCTATTCTATTCTATTCTATTCTATTCTATTCTATATATGATATGATATATGATATGATATATGATATATGATATATATGATATGATATGATATGATATGATATGATATGATATGATATGATATGATATGATATGATATCCTATCCTATCCTATCCTATCCTATCCTATCCTATCCTATCCTATCCTATCCTATCCTATGGTTGAAGATGATTAGGAGACTGGAGGCTAGAACATATGAAGAACGGTTTGCAGAAACTGGGTATCTCCAATCTAATGAAGAGAAGATCTTAGGGGGGGGGACATGATAGAGTGTTCCAATATTTGAGAGGCTGCCCCAAAGAAGAGGGGGTCCACCTGTTCTCCAAAGCACCCGAAGGCCAGACAAGGAATAATGGATGGAAACTGATCAAGGAGAGATTCAACCTAGAAATAAGGAGAAATTTCCTGACAGTGAAAACAATCAACCCATGGAACAGAAGTTGCCTTCGGAAGTTGTGGGAGCTCCATCACTGGAAGCTGTCAAGAAGAGACTGGACTGCCATCTGTCAGAAATGGTGTAGGGTCTCCTGCTTGGGTGGGGTAGGGGGTTGGACTAGATGACCTACAAGGTCCCTTCCAACTCTGTTAATCTGATACCCCCTGATGAAATCCAGACGAGAAGAGGGTTGCTACTTCTCACTGTTTTAACGGGCCAATTTTCACTAATCCTTCATTGGAAACAATTATTATGGAATCTCTGGTCTATGCCCCGGATACATCCAAATACAGGCAGTCCTCAACTTATGACCACAATTGAGCCCAAAATTTGTTGCTAAGTGAAACATTTATTGTGAGTTTTTCCCCATTTTACGAACTTTCTTGCCACAGTTGTTAGGTGAATCACTGCAGTTCTTAAGTTAGTAATCCAGTTGTTAAGAAAATCACAAAAGGTCACAAAAGGAGATCACGTGATCCCGGGACACTGCGACCGTCGTAAATGTGAGTCGGCTGCCAAGCGTCTGAATTTTGATCACATGGCCATGGGGATGCTGCAAAGGTCGTAAGTGTGAAAAACGGTCATAAGTCACTTTTTTCATGGACGTTGTAACTTTGAACGGTCACTAAGCGAACTGCTGCAAGTCGAGGACTAACTGACTGAATTTTTAAAAAAATATTTTACGACAGCCAAACCACATTCGCATCTTCAAATTAAAAAGGCCTTTAGTCCTCAACCGACGTTGCCGAACAGGCCAATACAGGTAAGTCCTCGGCTTATGACCACAACGAAGCACTTCCGTTACTATGTGATGATGGGGCGATGAAATGAAATATTACAGGGCCGGACCCAATTTATACCACTTGTTTATTTTATTTATTTATTTAAACGCTCTTATAGGCCGCCCAATCCCGTGGGACTCAGGGCGGCCTATAAGAGGCTGTTGTTAAACGAATAACATGGTCATTAAACGAATCGTGTGGCTGTTAAGCGAATCTGGCTTCCCCAATTGATTTTGCTTGTGGGAAGACGGGTTGGGAAGACGACCTGATCACGTGACGGCAAGAGGCCGCAGCCACCTTAAATTTGCCCCCAATTGCCATCGTTTGTCTGCAAGGCTGGTGCGACGGTTATCACTTTGAACAGGGGTCCTGTCACTTGTTTTCACTACCGTCATAACTTCGAACGATCACTAAACAAGTGCGCATAGCCACTAATCTATAAAATGAGAGCAAAACCCCACTTCCTTCCTTCAGCACTGATGACGTTACCTAGTTGGGCGATGAAACGTCTGCAATTCTAAAGGTGTTTTTTCCCCCAAAACGCAAGCGGACTTTCCTTAAAGACGTTTCGCTTCTCATCCAAGAAGCTTCTTCAGTGCTGCTGCTTCTTCTTCAGCTTCACTTCAAAACTGAAGAAGCTTCTTGGATGAGAAGCGAAACGTCTTCAAGGAAAGTCCGGTTGCCTTTTTGGAAAAGCATCTTTGAGACAACCAGGCCCTGGATGATGGAGAATCTCTTTAGACAGAAACATCTGCAAGAAAAACCACCAAGCTCAGAGAGCACCAAGGACCCCACAGTCGTCGTCTTCTTCTTCTTCTTCTTCTTCTTCTTCTTCTTCTTCTTCTTCTTCTTCTTCTTCTTCTTCTTCTTCTTCTTCTTCTTCTTCTTCTTCTTCTTCTTCTTCTTCTTCTTCTTCCTCCTCCTCCTCCTCCTCCTCCTCCTCCTCCCCCCCCCACTCCCTTCTATCACTGATGACATTACGTAGTTGGGTAATGAAACGTCTGCAAGAAAAACCACCAAGCTCAGAGAGCACCAAGGACCCCACAGTCCTCCTCCTCCTCCTCCTCCTCCTCCTCCTCCTCTTCTTCTTCTTCTTCTTCTTCTCTTCCTCCTCTTCCTCCTCTTCCTCCTCCTCCTCCTCTTCTTCTTCTTCTCTTCCTCCTCCTCCTCCTCCTCCTCTTCTTCTCTTCCTCCTCCTCCTCCTCCTCTTCTTCTTCTCTTCCTCCTCCTCCTCCTCTTCTTCTTCTTCTTCTCTTCCTCCTCCTCCTCCTCTTCTTCTTCTCTTCCTCCTCCTCCTCTTCTTCTTCTTCTCTTCCTCCTCCTCCTCTTCTTCTTCTTCTCTTCCTCCTCCTCCTCCTCCTCCTCCTCCTCCTCCTCTTCTTCTTCTTCTCTTCCTCCTCCTCCTCCTCCTCCTCCTCCTCCTCATCTTCTTCTTCTTCTTCTCTTCCTCCTCCTCCTCCTCCTCTTCCTCCTCCTCCTCCTCTTCTTCTTCTTCTTCTTCCTCTTCCTCTTCTTCCTCCTCTTCCCCCCCACTCCCTTCTATCACTGATGATATTACCTAGTTGGGTAATGAAACGTCTGCAAGAAAACCACCAAGCTCAGAGAGCACTGTAGACCCCACAAATGGCCATAAGTCAAGGACCACTTGTGAACCTCCACAGTGGTCTCCAGATAAGGATATCAAAGGACTTGGTGCCTTTTCTAGGAAGATCTAAATTAGAGCCGTCCAGAGAACGGATAAAATGTGTTTATCATTTGCAGCCAAAATCATATATTGTAAATAGAGGGAAATAATGAAAGATAGATGAGGTCCTGAATGAATACACACACACACACACACACACACATACTTAACCAGGTCAGTGAAAATCTACCTTTGCACACCTGTGTGACTTCACGCCTTGCATCCTGTGATGGGAACTCAGCCAATGTTTAATTGAGCGTCAACAATGTCTGAGTGACACCGGCCAAGTCGAACTGAATACAGCCGAGCATCTTAATAACGGCAATCGGGGCGTCACAGGAGGCCACACTCTTTTGCGCGCTTGTGCATTTTGTAACACGGGAACGCAACAAAAAGAGTTGGCCCTCTCGCTCACCCGTGTGTTGGGCAGAGGGGATCGTCCCTGCTTACGCAAAAGGGAGACCCCCACACCAATATGGCACATTGGATTAACAGTGTTCCTCAATCTAGGCGGATTTTAGATGGATGGACTCCAACTCCCAGAATTCCCCAGGCAGCATGGCTGGCTGGGGAATTCTGGGAATTGGAGTCCACCCATCTTAAAGCCACCAAGGTTGAGAAACCCTGATAGAGGGAAAACTTCTTTAATCATTCTGCCACATTTGAAGGCTGGTCTAGAATAGGGGTCTCCAACCTTGGCAACTTTTAAGACTTGTGGACTTCAACTCCCAGAATTCCTCAGCCAATTCTGGGAGTTGAAGTCCACAAGTCTTAAAGTTGCTAAGGTTGGAGACCCCTGAAGACTTTCAACATCCCTTTCCTTCCAATCAATCAGTCTATCATCCTATGATTCTATGATATCCCACCCCTTGCAATATATTTGCCAATTTGGACTCCCCTGAAGGTAGTCCTCAGCTTACGACGACAAGTAAATAGGGCCATAAAAATGGTCATAAGTCACTCTTTGCCTGCTGATTTCAGCCCAGTTAAATTGGTTTCTGTAATACAGGTAGTCCTCCACTTATGGCCACAATTGAGCCCAACATTCCTGCTGCTAAGCGAGACAGTTATTAAGTGAGTTTTGCCCCATTTTACGACCTTTCTTACCCCAGTTGTTAAGAGAATCACTGCAGTTGTTAAGTTCGTAACACCATCGCTAAGCGAATCTGGCTTCCCCATCGACTTTGCTGGTCAGGCGGCCGCAAAAGGGGATCACGTGACCTTGGAACGTTGCAACCGTCACAAGTACATGCCAGTTGCCAAGCATCCAAATTTTGATCACGTGACCATGGGGATACTGCAATGGTCATAAGTGTGAAAAACCATCATAAGTCACTTTTTCCCACTGCCGTCGCAACTTTGAACGGTCACTAAATGAAAGGTTGTAAATCAAGGACTATCTGTACTATTGTTAAGCTGGGTGTGTTGGATATACAGGATGCGAGACTAGCAGGACATGTAAAAGAAAAACCACAACATTTTGATCCCTCTATCTGCCGTCTTGGCTTTATGGACCGCACCCTGTGGATAAGCCTGAAGCTGGGGATGATGGGATTTAGGATTTAACATATACAGATGGTCCCAGGTTATGGAAGGGCTGGCTCAAGATAAGGACTGTGATTCACAGTAAGTCAGCCAAAAAAGCCAACGCAACCCTAAATTGCATTAACAGAGGGATACAATCAAGATCAAGGGAGGCACTAATACCACTCTATAAAGCCTTAGTTAGACCACACCTAGAATCCTGCATCTAGTTTTGGTCACCACACTATAAAAAAGATGTTGAGACTCTAGAAAAAGTGCAGAGAAGAGCAACAAAGAGGATTAGGGGACTGGAGGCTCAAACATACGATGAACGGTTGCAGGAACTGGGCATGGCTAGTCTAATGAAGAGAAGGACCAGGGGAGACAGGATAGCATCTTCCAATATTTGAGGGGCTGCCAGAGAGAGGAGGAAGGGGGTCAAGCTATTTTCAAAAGCCCCTAAAGGCCAGACAAGGAACAATGGATGGAAACTGAACAAGGAGAGATTCAACCTGGAAATAAGGAGAAATTTTCTGACAGTGAGAACAATCAACCGATGGGACAGAAGTTGCCTTCGGAAGTTGTGGGAGCTTCATCCCTGGAGGCTTTGAAGAAGAGACTGGACTGCCATTGGTCAGAAATGGTGTAGGGTCTCCTGCTTGGACGAGGGGGGGGTGTTGGACTAGATGACCTCCAAGATCCCTTCCAACTCTGCTAATCTAATCTAAATACAGAGGTTGTCTTGTATCAAGGTAGATTCCTGTTTAAATCAGCCATTTTCAACAGAAAAAATGAGGACTAGAAACTTT
>JALIGW010000011.1:10340393-10342893 GCA_023053685.1 Diadophis punctatus similis
CTATCTATCTATCTATCTATCTATCTATCTATCTATCCAGCTTTTTTATTTATTTTATTATATAAAATACAAAGGAAAAAAACTAGAAATAGGAAGTTAAGGAAAGGAAAAGGAACAGGGGAATGGGTATGTAAAAAAGGGGGGGGGAGAAAAGCATTGACTTCCGACTCTTCCTAGCATAGTATGAGATAAAAACACTCCAACCTCAACTTTTTGCTTTTACACATTAATATATAACTCGCTGTTTCTATGATGACAAATCTTTCTGATCAACAAAACCAAAGTCAACGTTTCATTTTTTTCCCCATCAGAAGCACAAATTCCAGAAGTGATAGCCAAATGAAAAAATATTTTCCACTTTGAATAAAATAATCAATGTAACCATTCCCGCTTTATCTTCCTTGCTATGGAAATACAGTAGTATGTATTTCTATTTGCACCTAGTCATCTTTGTGAACTGCCATCATTTTTATTAATAAGATTCATTGTATTCTTTCAAATTCTTTAACCTAACTGGCATCTCAACTTTTTTTAAAGTGCTAAACTTTTTAAAAACATTTTAAAGTCAAAACTTTCAAATGCATCTTTTTCTCTGACTTCTTGACATACAAGCTTTAAACTTCAGTATTACATTTAGACCAGCTGCCGTGGCCTAGAGGTAGAGCTCTTGCCTCACAATCAGGAGGTTGTGAGTTCGATCCTAGGTAGAGGCAGATGTAGGGTCTCCTGCTTGGGCAGGGGGTTGGACTAGATGACCTGTAAGGTCCCTTCCAACTCTGTTAATCTGTATCTGTAAGATCCCTCCCTCCAAACTACCCTTATAATTTCCACCCCAAAAAATCTATTTATCTATCATCAATATCTATCATCTTACTCTATCTCTTTATCTATCTGTTATCATCTCTATCCATCTGTCTGTCTGTCTGTCTGTCTGTCTGTCTGTCTTTCTCTCTCTCTCTCTCTCTCTCTCTCTCCCAATTACCGTATTTTTCGGAGTATAAGACGCACCTTAGTTTTTGGGGAGGAAAATAGGGGAAAAACAATCTGCCTACCAGGTATTCATCTGGCTAGCGTCCTTAGTCTGGTCATCTTCAGCACATTATTTTATCCCCTGGTTAGGACTTAAAAAAACCTTCTTCTGAGAGAGTAACAATGAAAGAGCCTGCAAGCCAGTAAGAGCTGGGAAGATAGTTAGCACCTGGTTAGGGCTAGAAAAAAACTTATTCGGAGCAAGTAGAGCAATGAAAAAAAAACCTGCAAAGACTTAGGGCTGGAAAAACATTCTTCGGAGAGAGTAACAATGAAAAAGCCTGCAAGGTAAGAGCTGGGAAGATCTGTTAGCACCTAGTTAGGGCTGGAAAAAAAGCTTTGAAAAAGCTACATTCAGAATATAAGATGCACCCAAATTTTCAGCCACTTTTAGGGAGGAAAAAGGTGCGTCTTATACTCCGAAAAATACGGTATATCTATCTAGCTTGCTGTCTATCTGTCTCTAGCATCCATCTGTCTCAAAGGGACCACGTTTGAGAAACACTGCTAGATGCTGAAATATTTTGCCTTTGTCTTAACAAGCATCCTGAATTCGTACTTAGCAACCAACTTTTGATCCCTGTCTTTCCCATCTCAGGTAAACATGGAGATACAACAAGCCAACAATCTGGGGAATCTTGACTAAGGAGTGGCCTGAAGGACTCTGGTTTGTTGAATGCCCGGCTGGACCACAGACCTCTTACAACCAGGATGGCAAAGTAAAGACTAGCCTTGATATGCATCCTTGCTTGTTTGCAGGCCAAAAGCCAGGACTCATTAGCTTGGGGGGAAGAAGCCTAAATAGACCATTCGTGGCTTGTTCATTTTTTTACAGCAGTAGAATTAAAAGAAAAGCTACTTCTAGGATGGTACATGTGGGGACCAGCCGGTGCAATACTTAAGGTGGTAAACAAGGAGGAGGGAAATCCGAATTGAAGTCCCTTTTTAGCCATGGAGGGTCCCTGTGGGACTTCGGGACAGCCTACCTCGCAGGACGGTTGTTCTTGGCGAAAACAAAAAGAAAGCAGGAAAAGATTTGGACAGTGCCTTGAGCTCTTTCAGCCTAGAAACTGTGCAAAATAAAATGACTTTCTCAAAGCGGCATATAAATTTAATTGATACTGATGATTAGATCAGGAGTGTCCAATCTTTATACCTGTGGACTTCAACTCCCAGAATTCCCCAGCCAGCATAGCTGGCTGGGGAATTCTGGGAGTTGAAGTCCTCAGGTCTTAAAATGGCCAAGGTTGGACGCCACTGGATTAAATAATGAGGCCTCAGTTACCCTTTTGGTGTCTGCTCAGCCTCACGGCGCAGAAGCCGGAATTGCCACCGGGCAGCTACCAAAGAGAACCAAACCACAGATGCTCCCTGAAGGGAACCGGGGAAGTAAGAAAGAGTCAACCAATGCAGGCTTAACTCAGGCTTGGCTCTTCGACTGCACCACACTGTGGTTTGTTTGTGGGAACCC